>CM036583.1:60407078-61058745 GCA_020745775.1 Theristicus caerulescens | reverse complement strand
AAATTCCATTGTGTCAAAAAATGAGATTTCATAACCTGCCTTTATACCAGTTTGCACAGGACAGTCTATTTATTTACTTGTCCATTGTTTTTATTTTTTTTTAAGAGGGAGAGAAGTAAGTCCTAGAATAACTAATAGGCTGATGACATTGGTACTTATGTGGGACTCAGAGACTGAATTAGTTCTTATTCTGGTTGACTGAAAGTAGGAACATGGATTCATGTTATTTATTTCACCTGTGTATAGAAGCTGCCTAAAGTCTTGCAGTTTTTATTTTTGTTTGTTTTTTTCTTCTCTGAATTCTCAGGCTTGCCATTGACATTTTAATAGAAACTGACACATTTCCAAAAAATTTCCCTAGTTTGAAGTTACAACATTTCTCACTCATAACTGTTTTGACCAGCTTTACAGCAGATACCTTCATTTATTTATATATTCTGTAAATGAAATAAAGGAAATCTAGGTTTGTTGCTAAGTAGTCTGTTTTATAGCAAAATCCTTACAGCAGGTTGGTGTGTAACGATTTACTGATATGTGACTGGAATTGGTGATATTTTAACCATGGAAGTTCGTGTCAGTGTTTAATCAATACTGTAACTAATTCTCTATGGTGAATCCATAGAGGACATAATTTGTAGTGTTATTATTCTGGATATGTGATTCCTAAGTTCAAAGAACTGAAAGATAGTTTTTACTTTGTAGTTTTTGGTTTGAAATACAGGCCTCAGTCTGTGATCATGACAGTACTCACCATGGAAATAGAAGCTTGTCTGGTATTCAGTTTGTTACTATCATCAGACTCTCAGGACAAACTTACTCTGTTCAGAGAAGATGGAGCACTGGCCAGGAGTCTGACATATCTTCCAGCATGTATATGAAACTAGTATAATTTGGCTAGTCTGTCTTTTGCTACCACTGCTGCTGAATTAGAATGACAGGAAACTTTTCTGCAGACCTTTGCTGATTCATGAAGTTTCTTCTGTCTTTCTTCTCAGAAAAGAATGTGGATGCAGAGGTCTGTGTAGTACCTTTGTCACCAACAAATCACTACTGTTCTCTTGAGAAGGCATAGAAGGAACATGAACTTAGGACCCTGTTCAAAGAACCATGGTAGTTTCTTATGCTTACAAAATGGTATGGTAATATTTCAATTAACGTTAATGATGAGAATTCAAAATAGTCCTGTGGGAAGTTGAGAAGTCTGTCAATATAATTATGCTTCAGGAAACTGGTATATGTGGTAATTACAATGCCTTGTGGCAGGAGATTTTCAGATTCAATTCCTTGGGCTGCTTTTTTCTTAAATCAACTGCCTCTCTTTCTACATCTTGTCCAGAGCTCCTCAAACAAATCTTACCCAACCTTGGGTCAGATATTATTGCTATGAAACAGACTAAATAATAATTCTTGCACGTTGATACCAGTAGAGAATCAAAACGTAATGCTCTTCTTCAAGGATGGAAAGCCAGTAGTGCTGCATTGCAGCTACTACAGCTTCCTTCAGGGCATGCACAGTATTTCCTTGAGTTGTCATCATGCCTCAGTGCAAGCACAAAGCATTCAGTAGTTCTGTTATCTCCCCCCAGTTTCAAACCTGTTCTTCGTAATAAGTGAAGTGCATCTATGGAGGTGTGCATTGGCAGGCATTATGAGTATTTCTCTCTACAGCTGTATTTGTTTCATTCAGGTGCCCATTCATCTGCATTATTTTATATTTTGGTATTTGACAAAACCTCCACAGTTCAGACATACTAGTTATATTTTCTGTTTCACACCAAGGAAGTGAATTTGTTCATAAAATACAAAAGTATGGTTTGGATTATGGTGTTAAAATGCTACTTAAAACTGTTCTGTTTTCTCATTAACATGTTTTCCCATTAAAATGTTTTCCCCATCTTATTGCCCTCAGGAAATACATGTTTTCTCCATGCAGGTCCTAGGGGACAATAAGCAATATGCTACATGTCAGTGACATCATATTACTTTAATAACACCTGGAGTAATTTAGCTGCAAATGCTCAAATTATTCTACTTACCCACAGATCTCGAATTATGAATAGGAAACCAAGGATTTAATGAAGAATTGTATAATGCTTTAATGGCAATTTTATGACAATTTAGTTGGCCATGTTCTCACTTTCATTTGGATCCATTTGCACAGCTGGGGGCAGCTAAGAAATCCCCCAGGCACACAGCAGTTCCTGGCTGGCATAAATGCAATACCGACTTGTACTTCAGCTGTCTGAAGCAGCCGTCTGCACTGTGGGGTTCTGGAAACTCAGCAAAGACACAGAAAATGCTTTATCTCTATGTGCAGTACCAGGTGGCCAGACCTGAAGATCAGAGATAGTAATTCCTGACTGCTTTGTTATGCAGAGCTGCCTAAGCTACCTTTAAATGACCTTGTTTATGAACCAGAGGCGGTCCAGCCACATCAGCAAAATCCTGGTTTTACTCTTCTGAGACCCAGGTCTGACTTTGGCTCCAACCCTCAGATTTGGCCGAGGTGGGAAAATGAGTACAGGAAAAAGTGCTTTACATTACCTTTGTGATTCTTGTTTGAAACTGAATAATAGGTACCTCGGGTTTAGAGAACTGAATGTGAGGAAGAATCTGAAAAATATTTGCACTTATCTGAGGAGTATATTACACTTATCTAATAATAGGCTTATTATGTAGTCTATCACCTGTTGTTGAAATCAGTGGATCAGAGCCTTGAAATGTGCATCAAATACATTGTTGAAAGTCCTCTGCTTTCTGAGAAAAACAACGATTAAAATAAAGGGATTGCCTCTACTTATTTTTTTTGTTGTTGTTGTTTCAGTTTTGTTTAGAAGATTAAGTTGAACAAAAACATTATTGTTTTCATAATTCTGTGATTTGGATTCATTCCCTTCTCTGACTATTCACTTCTGTAAAGAAAGATTCCAGCGTCCTCATCATGCTGGGCCTTACAAGGCACATAAACTATGCAAGGCTGAAGCAGGGATCCTCCTGCCAATGTTTCTTCTTGCTTAGTTTCCTGGGAAGAATTTTGCCCCCAAAGATAAATGTTTTCACTGTTGAAAGGCAGTAACAGAGCTGCAGTAGAAAATGGTGCTCAATCCATCCCATCTGTGGGTAAACACAATGTTAGATTTCTTTTCAAAAGTAAACAACAGATGCTTTTCAGACATTATTCCTTTAGAGTCAATTTAAAATGTGAGAATTCCTACAGCATACAAATATTTTGCAGTTCAAAGTATAAAATATTTCAGCCTTGAATAATGGTCTTATAGTTCAGAAAGTGATTAAAATAACACATTAACTCTTTAACATGAGTGATGATATCCTAGGGACTGATTGTCCTATGGGACTCCCAAGCTGCCTTTTATTTATCATATTCTAGAAAATGCCATAAATTAAGTAAGTAAAAATTATAAGTAGTATTATATGTAGATGTTGAATGAGCCTTTAATCCAGTATAACTATACAGTGTATAAGGTATTCTGTTTGCAGACTCAAGTTCAGTATAACTTCTAGGTGACTTTAGGGAACAGAATTAAGAAGAAGCAGTCGTCATAATGAAAATCTCTCAGATGTTAATGTTAGTTTTGCATCACCGATTTCTAATCAGGGATATCTTTTCCTTTTGTAATGGAAGAAGTGCACATAGGGCAAGCATAGCTGATTCATCAAGGTGTGATCTCTACATAGACACTACTTCTGAACTGTGATGATACTAGGTATCTAACATCTGAGGGAGTAATGGTCTGGGAACTTGACAATTGAAAACGCAGTTAGCTAAGCAAATTTTCCACACCCCCCACCAGGACTTTTGGAGGTGATATTGGTCATAGCCTTCATTTTTGCAAACTGAGGTAGTGCTGTGAACTGCCACAAAGAGAAGCTAATTTATTATAATTATTGTAGATGACAAAAACATAAATACAAGCAAACTCATTGTGGATTCCTTGACAAGTAAACTAATCTTAAAAAGTCAGTAGCTTCATATGCTTAAAAGCATTTCTTCTATCTAATTCCAGATGATCTTTTAAGTATGTAGATGTTTTCATAGCTTTTGTAGTCACTAGCTTTCAGGAAAATAAATTCACCTAAAAGAAACTGTATTCACAGAAAGTAATAACTTAATAATATAATGTTGTTTGACCATTTCTTCTAACAAGTATAATATGAAGCAAAAGAGGATTTGCCTTCTGAATTTTTATCTCATTTGATCTCACATCTTAATTTTGTCAGTGTGTCCCAAATATGATAATCCTTTCCTTATGTCTTAAGCACAGAACTTATTTTATTTTAATCCTTAGTCAAATAGCTAATTAAAAATAGTTCCAAAGAAGAGAACTTTCAGCTTTCTTGATCATAATGTAGCATACTGAACATCAAGAACGGACTCTTTAAGATCACTTTTGAGATCTGGAAATCCTCCTATCCATATCTGGTTCACCAGTAGTATAAGTGAAAATACTTTAGTCTGTATTGCACGTAATTCATTATAGTTACAATTGAGAACAGTAGTACAAAGTCAGGATGGATGTAGCCCTTATCACCCTTATTATAGGTGACCTATATTATAGGTGAGCCCTTATCATTCTCATTAGGGTGAGAAGGAAGAAGGGGAAGGAAAAAGGGAGTGAGCTGTAGAGCCGTACGTTTCTTACTTGCTTAACTGCTACAGGCTGTATTACTGCTCTAGATGGTGTTAACAAGAGGGGTAATGCCCCTCTACCCTTCACAGCAAATATTCAGCTAGTCAAAATGAGGAAGCACTTTTCTTGCAATTTACGGGCCAACTGTGGGTAAAAGTCAGATTCCACTGAATTCAGTAAGTAAGCAAATACTACCTTGCTTACTCTGAGGGATACCTATTAATTTTCTCATTTAAGAAAATTGATATGCTTAAAGGTTACAGTTTGCATATTGCATAAATGCGTATCACTGAAACAGGACAGGGCATGTATCTTTGGTTATAGAGATTTCATCTTGGTTTGCTTCAACTCAAAGCTAGTCTAAAAGCTAGGCAATTCAAAAAGGCACAAGTGAGGCTCTTTGGTTAAGAGTGAAAATGATCAAATTTGAAAATAAAGATATGCATTTTGGACTGGATCCCACAAGCTACAGCCTTCCACTTTCTTGCACTGAAACCCAGAATGCGTTTTGCATGGCTGTGCCCTCTATCCTTATTTAGATATTTGATTTCAAACAGAATGCTAACAGAACTAGTCAAATGAACAATGCAAGATGTACAAGCTTTATTTCTCACCCTCAGCTAACAGAGCTATATAAACCAAGTCCTGGTTTAGACCAGAACTAGAAAAGACTGGTTTCAGCTACTAAATAATATAGTTTTAGTGAGAAAACAATTTTGCAATTTAAATTCAATTGAGCTTTGATTAAAAGTTAGCTTTGATTACAGATTGAGGACAGTAGTTTATATAATAAAAATCTTTAATTGCAAATTCTTGCAAGGGAAATATTTTATTTTTTTCAAAACTACCTTTGGATTGACATAAATAATTTTTTACATTTCACTAAAAGATAAAATTTTCTTTTATTTGAGCTTAGTAGAGGAAATTTTAAAAGCAATTTCAGCTATTGTCGCCACATTAAGTTTAAAAAGAGGAATGCTGGTTAACTGAAGATAATGCATGAAGTTCCAAAACAATGTTTGTCAGTCTTTTTGTTTTCCACTATACCTACAATATAAAGAAAGGGGGGAAAAAAAAAAAAACCAACCGGCCAAAGAAAAGTATTCTGCTAATTATCGAAATAAAGTCTACTTTTATAGACAAATTTTGATACAAAGAGTGTTAAATAAACACAAATCATTAAATGCAGTCATCTAAAATTCTAATTTTTAGATTCTGGCCCTGCAAAAAAAGTCATGTCTTAGAAACATGCATCTAAGGAGTCATGCACTTAGGAGAACAGTAAGGAAGTCTGCATGCTGGCACAGTAGCTCACAGAGAGGGTTTATCATTTGTGTAATCAGGAATTAGTGTATGTGCCAATGCATGTAATAGCAGGGGATGGAGACAGCAACATCTGCACTTTTCCTTGTTGTTTTAAGAGAAAGGGCTATGTGTAATCCAACAAAAGGAAAACAAACAGAAATATTCTGTAGGAGGATTGGGCAGTATTACTGGAATAAGAATAAGGCAGTAAATACAGTTCCATAAAGAAATATAGATTGAATATTGAATTCTAAATGCTGGGATTTTCTTGCTTTTGGAAATCACACCTTTTACCAAATATGTCGAACTGACACAAAAGATGAAGTCTACAGTTAATTGCAGAGAATAGTTCACACAACGTTTATAAAAAGAGATGGTTTTTAATGAGGAAGTGAGTTTTCCATCACTCACTTTAAAAAAAAAAATGATCTTATAAACTGTATTCTCTAGGTCTTTGAGAAAACAGGATTTTGCAGATCATTCTATGATTTTGCTGGCAGGAGAAGGAAGCAGGTTTCCTATGGGCTATCAACAATTATTGCATGACTGTTTGCAACAATTATTGTATATTATGTACCACATTTGCATTTCAGATCAAGTTTTGTTCTACTGATACTTCCCATATTTAGAAACGTGTTAGCTCTGTAAAGACTACTTTGCTTCCCCCCGCCTTTTCTTTACCCTTCCCCCCCTCTGACTTTATTTGCTTGAAAAGAATGAAAGGAAACCTAAGATTAATATGGACAGTCTCTGCTATCTTCTCAACATAGGGACTGTTTTCTGATTGTGAAATTTCTGCTGGTTACCCAACAGACAAAGAAGGCGTTTTCCTACTTGGGAACTCTGCCTGTCTGTTAAGGCTACTGTGAAAAGGATAATGTGTTGAGGGAGTTATCCATGCTTGAAAAATGCAAACACAACTCAGAAGGAAACTGGAGATCCAGCTGGAGCAGAGTAAGCTCTTAGAACTTGGCTAAAATTTATCTAATAAGCTGTCCAAAGATATGATATGAGTTTGTCATAGATACTATATTGCACAATATGCTTTTATTTACTTTGAAACTCTTGAAATTACTTAAACAGTATATATGAAGTACTCTTGTTAGCTAAGTGCTTTTACAAGTGTTGCTGGAATCAAAGTAATGTACACAGGGAATTTTATAAAGACGTTATACTCTAAAATGATGAGGACTAACATTTACGGATGATAATATTTCAATTTGTAATCTAGATAGATGATATGTATGTATTACCCACATGTGCTGCAGATGGTAGGCTTCATGAAGGTATCCTATAATCATTATGGTATTTAAGCAACAGTCTTTTCAGGCAGGAAGGAACAAGCATGTGGGACAAAAGTCAAAGAAGTTGTGGGAAATCTGGAAGCAGGTGAGATAAATCATAACAGATTTGTTCTTTTTCCCCAAAAAATATATTTCAGTTAATTCAAAGCTAGTAATCTGGGGATTAATTTTCTTTTTCCAGGCAGGATTTTATATAGTTTCCTTATGAAGTTTTTACATAAATTTTTGATCAAGAAGTGACCCAGAGAATTATGTAACAGCAAGGATACGAAATATTAGTCATTTAAAATGATCACTAATACAAGAAATCTGGTTTGTTCTAAATCAAAGGTGAAGATGAATATGCTAGTATATCTGGAAATGCACACATCTCTAAATTCAAAGTTTTATGGAAAAAAGTATGAGCAGCTGATTTTTCATGCAACAACATATATAAAATGCTCAGTGACCTAACTGCAGGCACTGCATGGTTTTCATGATGTGGTCAGCAAACACACTTCACTCCTGGCAATAATATTGTCATTAATTTGGTCTGGTCACATTCAAGACTTTGACAAACTGAAATGAATTTGAACCCTAATTCATTGTAGTTATAATGGGTGTTTTTATTCGGGACCATTTTAGTTCATCAGTTTGTACCAAAGTGAGTAACACTTATGTATTCCAAAACACTCCTCCCTGAAAGAATGACAAACAAACTGCTCTCACATTAAACCTGCTCAGTGAACAAATAGTGAGATAATTGTTATACAATTTCTCTAATTGCCTGACTAATTTCTTTTGTGAAAAGCTTCCTAGATTTCCAGGTCAGAAGGAACTGTTACAATCAGCTATATATAAAGCTCAATACAAGGACCCTCAGCAAATAATTTCTGAAAAAAATCTCAAACATCTGACTGAAATGAAATGTCTTTTTTAGAAAAGTGTTCCAAACTTGAAGACATCAACAGGTTGATAATAGATTTAAAACATACTACTTCAAGTTCATGAGACACCGAAACTACTAGAAATTTGATTAGATGAAAATTGAGACAAAATGCTCTTTAACTTTTTTCCTTCAGAAATAAGAAGTATTTTTTTATCAATATCTGCACATAGGTATCAGTCCATAGCAAAGACTCTGAGTATCTGTCAGGTTTCAGTGCTTTTATTAAGGGTGAAAAATATCAACTCCAGTTAGTCACTGTTGCTATTTTCAGTATAGCTCTGTCTGTGTGAAAACCTGGAGGATAACTCCAAGGTGGTAGCTTGGAGCTTTCAGCAAAGCTGGACTCCTCTCTCTGCTTGCTCAAGAAATGCACATAGATCTGGAGAGACATAAAGCCCTGACTACAGCTTTGAGTGAAGGGGTGTCTCAGCTATTTCATCTGTCTTCCATCAAATGCAAGGACAATGAGATTGTTCATTTCTTTTCTCAGATGACCTGCGATAATGGAAGCCCTGATGGCTTACCTGAGGTATGTGAGGTAATGCTCTGAGGACTTCTGGAACTGTGGAAGGCAGCCCAGGCACTTTGGCACAGCTGGTTATCACAGAATAAAGCATCCTCCAAGAGAGTAAATCAAGGCAAATTTCTATCTATATTACGTAATATATAAATGAACTAATCAGTACATTCAGGTCAATTATATATTATTAACTAACTTGGGTTTTTTTGCTCTAGAACTACATATTAGCTTGAATAAAGATTATGAAGGAATATATGCATTCAGCAATTGCTAATGATGTAGGAGACAGAGGAGAATTTGGCCTTTTCTTCTGTATCTTTAATGTCCTGCCATGCAATATAAGAAGTGAAGATGAGCAGATTAGAATGAATATATTTATTTAATGATGATTCTCCAAAAAGGTAGTTATTCAGTAGAGTGCAAATTCCATGAATAAAAATAAGGTTTAAACAAAAATAAGGATTAAATTAAAGGTATGACTTTTTTCTCAGTGGGCTGACCTCAAGTCCACTAAGTTCTCCAAATGTTTTGTTGAATATACATAGAATTCTACTGAGAATAGTAGATTTTGAATCAAGCTGAAACTGAAGGACTGAAATTTTTCAAAAGTTCAGAGTTACTGAAATTGAAGGCTAAAATTTAAACCAACATGTAACCATTACACAGTAGTCACTACCACAATTACTTATACATATTAGCACAACAATAGATACAATTTGCATATTTGCATAACAAGAAGTTGCACTTTTCTTTCATTTGAATGAAACACAGGAATGCACTCATTTCAGTAAAATAGTCTATGACTTCACATTAGTTTACCTAGAAGCATTACTCTGAAGATTGCTATGTCAGTCAAAAAGGATATCTTTCACAAAATCTTTTTGCTAAGCCAGTTTTCCTCTTGAGAAGTTACCTAAGAGTTGTGTATTTTAAAATAAAGCCATCTGTGTATTCAAAACTATTTTATCTTTGTCTTCCTCAGTTCACAAATATCCCATCCTCAGCTTGAAGAAATGTTAAATACTCTGTTTTGAATATATTGAATTACTTGTGCCAAAAGTTTCTGATTGTGGAAAAAGATTTGCTACATTTAATTACGTTTGACATTTCTGCTATCAATTTAGAGCTACATATAGATTGCATAATGGAATTACGTAGAGATTTCAACACATAATGGACATCCAACGTATCTAGTATGACTTGTGACAGCATGCCTGGGTTTCAGATGGAGGATTTCAGCAGGAGGGAGGGCAAAGAAGTGTCAACAATTTGATGTGATTGCAATCCACTCAGATGGAGTCTTAGCACATTTCTGAACTGCTGCAGAAGAAAATAAAGGGCTAGATAAATGTACTATTTTCCATACAATGTTATTTTTGGATGATGCTGAGATGTTATCTATGTTTGAAGTGACTCTACATTGCCAAAACAAATAGACTTCTCTTTAACATTTCATTATTTCATTACATCCTCATGTCAGACTGCAAAATGACATGTCAGACGCCGGTGATTTGACATAAATAATGTCAAGTGACACAGACCAGTAAGAGACCAATAGCTACAAACAATGGGTTATGAATTACAGAAAATTAACCAACGATGTACCTGGAGTGTCCCTATTTCTTATATTCAGCCTCAGCACTGCCCAAGAGAAGTACAAGCACAAGCTGTGGTAGTTTCCTTGCATTCTTGCTCTTGTATTGTATTACTTCATATACAATATAGTAAGTCACTATAATCAAATTGAACCCACATGTTTTAAACTCTGGACCATAATTTAATCTACCATGATATTCAGTAGATAGGAAACCAGAAGTAATACAGACTTTGGAAGGAAATAACTTGGAGGTTATCTGACTCTTTTAAACTAAAAATATAGGAATGCCTACTGTTTGTTTGTACACATACCAGAATGTTTCCTGATTTCCAAGAAAGAAGTTGCACAGGAATTTGATTTGAATTCAGACTAAGTTGTGCTCATAAGGCAAACATTCCTGAAACACGGGGTTAATATTGCCTGGGCAATATAGTCCCAAATGCTACACTCAATTCTGATAACCCAAATAGCTATAGGCTGGTGCCTGATTTTCTGTTTTGATCAAATCAATTTAAAAGTTATGTTTGTATAAGTGTCTGTGTAGTCTGATCCCTCAGAATTTAGAAACCAGTATTTGAATACCTTTGTATGACCCAAAGAAACTTCTTGTTATAGTAAGCAATAATCCCCTCACTTCTGGTGTGTATCACTTCAACTAGCTGGTGTTAGTTTCAAGGACTAGTCATTTCCATTGGACTGGAAAATCCACAAAAAACTTGAAGGTGAGTCAGTTTTGGTTAAATTCACACCATCCGTCCACCCCCATAAACCTCAAACTTCATTTGAAACATGAATTAAATCTTTTCAGCCAGGCCAAAATCAAATTCTTTAATGAAAAAAAAAAATATGTTTTTTTTCAACATAATCTTCAGATCTTTATGGAAACAGAAGTCCTGAACTCTGTGAAGAAGATTGGTCTGTTGACATTTTCAGCCAGTTCAGCTGATTCATCTGTTGGATGAGCAGCTAATTTTCTAGGTGATGTTCTGAACCACATTTCTTAAAAGGCTGAAGCTACCCATCATGCATCCAAAAAAACCAGTAAAACATTTTCTAAGTATTTAGCTTTGTTGGAAACAATCTTCTTTTTGCTGTTGTTGTTTGGTTTGTTTTGAATAAAGTGAAGTGCTTCAATATTTTAGCCACAGAAAGGGAAGGATTTAATTTTATCAGTCCTGGAAAAGTGGGTAGATAACAGGAAATTTATTTAACAAAGAATTCTGACATTTGGAATTTATTTTAGTTTCATCTCTGAACAAAACTTCATCTCTGAAAATTAGAAAGAAGATTTAATTCTATTTATGCAACAAGGAATTGAAACGCTATAGAAAGGTACATATTTTTTCCTGAAAAAACACTCATCATAGAAGGAAATGAGTTTTGTGTCATATATCAGTAATGGATACATGTGTTCTGAAATTTAAAAAGAAGAGGTCATGGTACCTTGTCATGGTACAAGGTTCTAAATTAGCTAATGGAGGACATTTCTAAGAAATTATTAGATTCATCAAAAGTCTAGGACATGCTGATAATGAGATGCTTCAATTACCTTATATGTGTTGGAAAAACAAACTGCATATGAATCCTTAGGTTAACCCAAAGATATTTGGGGTTTTATTTTTATATGTCTCAGCCTAAAGCTAAGAAATATCAAAGATGAGTTGTTCAGCCTATTATGTTACATTACAGGATAGTTTCAGCTCCAATCCTGCTTTTGTATTTCCCCTTTATGGGACCCATGCTTATTGTGCCACAGTAGAGCAGGAGACTGCAAAAGTAAGAAATTAGTTTACACTTATTTAAGTTTTAGTTTTAAAAAGCTTATTTTTAGGACCACAAGAATACATAGTGAGTGGATCAATTTAATTGGAAAACATATTTTAAAGAGTGTTTAATAGTAGTAGACTAATCAGATATGTAATTGTTATGTCTGAACAGAGCTAAATACTAAAAATTAACTTTGTTTACGTATCTGGTTACATTAAAAAGGTGGCCATGTACAAAATTTTAAAAGAAAATACTTGATAGATAAATACTTATTACTTTCATAAAAATGGAAATAAGTGTTCCAAATCACTTTATGCAGATATTTGTGCTACAAAAAATAGACAGTCGGAATAAAGGCTTAAGTAATATTTTCTTTGATCTGCATAGGACTGCTGAGAAATAACTTATGGTAGAGTTCACAGTAATAATACATAAAATAGATTTGGTTTTATTTAACAGTGATCCACATCAAATGTACAGGCTAGGAAATATGGAGGAATAAGAACATCACTTACATGTCTGTGTAGGTTATCTTGAACACTGGTGTTAGTATTAAAACTGTGGGCTGATATACGGAGAAGATATGGACATGCGAGACGTGATGCAGGAATTCCTTTCTGTTTATTGAACAGGTGAGAATTACATTAATATAGATATATTCACATGACAACTTATCCCAATGAGGAACAAAAAAGAAAGTGTTAATTCAGTTATATATTTATTAGTGTAGGGTTTAGGACAGCAAATATAGCAACACTTGTTCAGGACACCAAAGAGAGTGGCAGTGAAAGAGTATTCCGATTTTAATTTTTCAGCTTTTGATGCAGTCTTTCCCAGTATCCTTCTGGACAAAATATCCAGAGTACAGCTGGACATGTACACAAATACAATGGGTGAACAATTGGCTGAAGGGTCACGCACAAAGAATTGTAGTAACTGAGGTAACATCTGGCTGGTGACCAGTTTCCAGTGGTGTTCTCCAGGGCCAATACAAGGCAATAACGTGCCCTGGCAGCCGAAAGGGCCAACTGTATCCTGGGGTGCATTAAGACAGTGTAGCTGACCAGTCAAAAGAAGTGATTGTCCCACTATACTCAGCATTGGTGCAACCTCACCTCAAGTACCGTATGCAGTTTTAGGCTTTTCAGTGAGAGGGTGGTCAAGCCCTGGAACATGCTTCCCAGGGAAGTGGTCATGGCCCCAGGCCTGTCAGTGTTTAAGAAACATTTGGACAATGCTCTTAGATATATGGTTTAACTTTTAGATTGCCCTGTGTGGAGTCAGGAGCTGGACTCAGTGATCCTCGTGGGTCCTTTCCAACTCAGGACATTCTGTGATTCTGATTCACTAGTTTTTATAGTTGCCTAGTTGCAATACTTAAAAACGTCACAGTAATGGTGAAAACACTGGAAAATAATCAAAGAGGAATTTCTCATGCTTACAGAGACTTATTTACAAGATATATAGGCTGAAAGTTCATTCCTACATTTCTGAAAATACATGTTTTCTTTCACAATTACCTGAAAGAAGAAAGCTGAGATTCCAGGTTGTATGAATTTAACATACACAAGTAGATGATTTACTACTTCTTTGTGTTAAAGTCTGATAAATACACAAGGACACCTCTGGTTCTGCTATAGAAAAAAGTAGTGATTCTTGTTAATTAAGTTTTTGTGAGCCTCCTTGTTTTCCTTTTTATATGGCTTAGAAAATGACATGAAACAAGGGTTGTCAGTGTTCCATGCTTGACTGTATTTTTGTTCTCAAATCAGAGGTAAATTGTCAGAAGCAGGGAGATGTGCTGCCTTACACAAAGAGGAGGTATCATCAGTTACCTCACTAGAACTATTTTGCAGCTGGTAAGGTTTCACTTTTCTGAAACTCATCTCATCTCACAGGTACCTCTCTGCAGGTACAGTGTTTCCTAACCTGTTCTGGTTCTGCTGCCCACATTTAGAATCTGCCTCTGAGTCTTCTTGGCACATAGGGTTTAACCTGTAGATAAATCAAGGACTCAAGCACTGCCATCTGCCTCGGTGCTTAAATTCATGGCATGTCTACATCCCCAAAAGTCTCACTTACTAAAGTGAGGATAATTTTTCGGTAGGAGTACGGATCTTGCAAGACTTAACAGATTAGATAGAGATAAAAATGAATGGCCGTAAAGTTTTCAGAACATAAATTAATATTCTCACAAAAAAAGTGTGAACTATAATTTGTGCTAGCTACATTTCTTGATTGTCCTGAAAGGTAGCACCAAACTAGGCATTTTTCATTATTATAGGTGATGGAGGTATTTGAAAGACATGTAGATGTGGCACTTAGAGACATGGTTTAGTGGTGGATTTGGCAGTGTTAGGTTTACAGTTGGACTCAATGGTCTTAAAGGTCTTTTCCAACCTAAATGATTCTATGATTCTATGATTCTATGAAAAAGTGAATAATCCTCAGGAAATGTGCATCAGAAAGGGCAGATCCTCATTTCTTCTCTGCTTGATACATCCAGGAGCTATGCTTGCTCTCAAGCAAAATGAACCTCTTAAAAATCACTGTAAATGAAAAATTTTCTGGATCTTCACAAAAATTGCTACTTGCTCCTCCTTCTCTTATTCATGAATATACATAATTTTGGAAAGCACAGAGAAAGAAGCAATAAAATGAGATTTATTTTATAACTACCATTACAGCAAGACCAAAAAGTTCCACTTCTAATTTTTTTAGACACACAGAAGTCAGTGCTTGTTTCTCCTGTAGATGTATTTTACTTCAGTAAAATATATCAGCTGTGAACTTTCTGGCAAAATACAGAGAAACGCTTCTTATGGGCAGTTACAGGAAGGATGGAGGATTTGTGCTGTGTCTGGTCTGAAATAAAGAACATCAAGGTATAAATTAGCTCTACACAGCTCCCTACACATTCAATGTCTATTTGAAATGTAAGGTTGGTAAATTAAAATAATTTTAGATAAATATCAGCTAGCTAATCTGGCTGACTCCAAGAAACTGCCCAAATGTAGTTGTGGTTGAAGCAGTTCATTGTATCTGCAGTGTATTCAAGCAGGTTAATTTTTGTTGCTCAAAGGCTCTGTCATACCCCAGGGAAGTGCTGGAATGGTTTCATTGTAATCAGAGGCTCTGTGCACATGAAGGATTTGTTAAATTCATTCTGATCAGTTCATTAAAAGCTTGAATGCCTTTTGAAAGCCTTCTATACTGATTGGATTTCACTCAAAAATTCTAATTCACAGTAATAACCATAGAGCAAAATTTGTAATGGGGATGGAGAACAAATAATATCAATTTTCCCCCAATTTATCTTCTTTGAACAATACTGTCTCTCCTACCGTATGACCTAATAATGCACTAGTACTCAAAAAAAGATTGATTATATTTTTCCATTTTTTTATCAGGTATATCTTGTATATGTATTTGTATGAAAGAAAGAACCACGGAGGATATTCTGCCTAAGAATTTAGAGGGCACTCAATAAAAATTTGTAAAGCTATGCCTTCTTTCCCCATGTAAACACCTGACTCTTAATCCTTTGCTTTAGAATAAGTCTTCCCAGTAGCAGTGAATCAACTACACTAGGCTCTATTCCATTTCAAAAGGTTTTATCCCATTAAAGGACTGGGTCATAAAGAATGGTCTATAAGTGATCTTCTCAGTGTCTTATATCTAAGGTGTGATGAAATGCCCTAGTGAAGTGCATAGAACCATAAGGTTTGCATTTTTGATGATATATTGTGTTCTATATTTTCACTGTTAAGAGGCAAATAAGGTTGCTACAACATGAAATGAACCATAGGAAAAAAACCTCTTTACCAGCTAAAGCAGCTATATCCAGTCATTATGCCTTAAAATTATCTGATCAAATGCAAAGGAAATATTTAAGCTTCCATTTCATTTTTTTGTGCAGGACAATTAAATGATTCATCTGTTTATAGAAGAATATAAACACAGTTGGTCTTACAGGGTGTGATAAAAGGCCCATTAGCCAAGTACTTTGTACTCTGTAGAGGCCAAGGCCTAGGGAAGATGGTGAAAACATGGCAAGTCCACAGTAATATTTCTTCAGCATATGCCAAGTCCCACAAGAGACTTCCTGAAACAGAAATGGTGTCTTTGCGTACATTTATAAGTAACATGCATAATGGAGAAAATAAATTACTGTCTATGGTTTCCATAATCTGCTGGTCATGGAAGATGATATCTGACCTAGTGAGACTTGTGAGGTGCTCATTTACTGGTGATGTCAACAGCACACAAGTGCATGTAGCTCCTCTCACAAGTGTTTCAGAGTGTTATAGAGGTTTTTGGCTAATTCACTTTTTTCTAGGTATCTTCTTGTCATGGTCAGCTTGGATCTTTCAAATTTACATAGCAATCTGTTTAATTTATGAGCTTATTCAGTTAAAAAAAAAGGCAAATCAAACAGAGGCTCAATCTCTTTTGTGCAGACTAGTCTAACATGAATTATCTAATTCGTTCCTTCATTAATTCATGAATTCAGTAACCTGCAAAACATGAGCAAAACATTTACCTAGTAGGTGTAATCCTTTCTCCTCTGTCATGGTGCAGGTGTCTGGGAGGCATGACAGCCTCATTGGTGGGGCTGTTATTGGATCCACTTCAAAAGTTTTTTTGGATAAGCTGACCTATTATACCTTCCAGTTTGGAAGTTTGGTCTAAACCATTTCCATAAGTTAGTGAACTCCAAAGAAACTGAAAGCAAGTATGCAAAGCTGCAGGAGATGACAGCTGTGGGAGACAGCAGGCTGCAGGTGATAATGGCTACACCAGGGCCTGTATCTCCTCCTGTACACTGTGTCCTGCCTAGTGGTTGCTCTTGCTGTGACCTAATGGCCCTGCTCCCAGCACACGTCATGCCCTGGCATGAGCTGTGCATTTGGCCAAAACCTGAGCAGGAGCTGTGTGAACTACCAGACACCTCCTCCCCATTAGACAATCCTCCTGGGTGCAAAACATGAACATGCCAGGCCCAAAGGTGCCAACAAGTTTTAAGTAGCCATACTGACCTGTTTCTGCTGGCATTTGTGTCTCCTTGCAAACACTGTAAAAATGTCCTAACACCCACCACTGTAAAACATTCAACTGTATGTGAATAACTCAGGACACAAAATTTTGCAGAGAAAAAATTTGGCTCTGTGCCTAGCTAAATACTAAAAAGGCATTGAGCCAAAAGGTTTAACTATATAATATTGTTTCTTTAGTTTTATTTCAATTATAAAATGTTTCTATCAGGCAAACTTTCTCTTTGGTTGAGTTCTTCTCAATAGTTCAGAGTCTAGCTCAAAAAAAGTAAATTAATAAACACAAAATATGTTTTCATTACTTGATAGATTCATGCCATTGGGTGACGGAGTATAGTATCTAACCTTATTTTCAGTTTCCATAGGTTCTAAATATTATACCATGGTGTATGAGGGAATAGACATAGAGCAAACTTTTCAAAGAAGTATTACATTAGCACATCAAATGTGTTTCTGGCACATTCGAACACTCAGTGATAATATTTAACTGAATTATTTTACTACAATTAAACTTGAAAGATGAAATTGTAAAAAATGTTTTTAGAAAGTATTTTTAAATTGCATTTTTAAATATTTTTAAATATTTTTCAATCTTTTTCAAACAACACAGTTTACTTAGAAGAGAAAAATTACATGAGATAATAAATCTAAAATTTTTTCATCATTCTCATTATCTCATCAATAACATTAAAATTATATTGCTAAGTTTCTTTTTGATATATGGTCTTTTATTTATGTTCTTTATTTATAGTTATTTACACAAGTGGTTATATAGTACTAAAATATTCTGATCTGTAGAAGTCTAAACCAAAACAAGGTGTTTTGCTGTTAAATGCCGTAACTAAGTCTAGTGTTTGAAAACCGTAAAGTAGGTATTTAATTTTCTCATCAGTTTTACTTCTGAGTGTAATGCTGAATATGCAAACAACATCTTGGGAGGTAGTTCTCTTCGGAAACATGATTTTGCTACTCCTAATTTTATGCTTTTTTGTTATGATACTTTCATGTGTATTGAAAGTTACTGAAGTCATGGAAGACCCATATCATGTTTTTACTTACAGGGGTCACACAGATCAGGTTTTATTTTATTCCACAGAAACTACTTTCATATTATCAGGCATGACTGGATCCAAGAGGTACAGAGAACCCCTTATTTTTCTGTATGACCTGAAGAAGCAATGCTTCCTTAAAGAGGGAAAAATGGAGGAAAAATAATCCTAAAATGTTCTTGTGACTCTGGCCTTCAGACTGTAAATTAATACTCTGCTGTCCCTGCTAGAAACTGAAACAATGTGCTACAGTGCCAAAACAGGAATGAACTTCCTCTGTTTATTTTGCTGAAACATTAACTCTGAAGCCTTGTTTTGACCATGGACTAATCAGGCTCTGGGAGCTCTGCCAGGGAGGGACACGTATCATGACGCACCCACCTCCCTGGGGAGACAGTCGCCCACTTCTCTCCCCTGGTGCTGATCAGGGGCTGCAGCAGGGCCAGTGCCTTTTGTTCTCCCTCCAGCATCCCTCACTCCAGCAAAGCTCCCGCAGCAGTAAAGCAGACCGCGGCTTGCAGGTGTCGACTGGGTCTGGGCCTGGTGCGCTTCCAGGGAGAACCCCAGAGACCCTTCCCCTTTCTGTTGGTACACTGAACGTTTCCTCAGGAAGACAGTCTACCAGCCCACACTTGCTCAAGAAAAGACAACAGTCTTAAACCCCCCTGTCACATTTGTTTATTTGGAGAGCTTTTTATTAGGATTTTCCATGCTTTCCAGTCTAAGTAAGTTGCACAGTCAATCTTTTTGTTGGAGTGCTCCATTTCTGCCAGCAACCCCAGCTAATAAAAAGAATAGATACATGTAGAAATGATAAAATATAGAATGTAACAAACTTTTTGTGAGCTTAGCAATATATGTAGGCGTTCAGTCAAATTTGGAGAAGAGAACAATATTCACTGTCTTATACATATTTACACATCCAAAGTTCAGTTTTACAATGTTAATGAATGCTTTTAACAGACGCTATTTTCACATACAGTAACATCTGAAACAGCTTTCTGTCTTGTAAATCCACAGATGACTGCCAAGCCCCAGATATAAGATAGTTCTTTCTTCCCTTACCCTAACTCCCTGTAGGTTTTTCTTGAAGCCACCTGCAGCCCAAAGAAATCACTATTTTTAATGCAGTTTTGAACAATGCTCCCCTCCACTTCCCCTTCTCCTCCCTTTTCCCCATCCCCTTCCCCTTCTCCTTTCTCTCCCTCCTCCCTTCCTTTCTCTCCCTCCTTCCTTCCTACCTTCCTTCCTTCCTTCCTTCCTTCCTTCCTCCCTCCCTCCCTCCCTCCCTCCCTCCCTCCCTCCCTCCTCTTCCCCTTCCCCTTCCCCTTCCCCTTCCCCTTCCCCTTCCCCTTCCCCTTCCCCTTCCCCTTCCCCTTCCCCTTCCCCTTCCTTTTCCCTTTCCCTTTCCCTTTCCCTTTCCCTTTCCCTTTCCCTTTCCCTTTCCCTTTCCCTTTCCCTTTCCCTTTCCCTTTCCCTTTCCCTTTCCCTTTCTCTCTTTCTTGTCTTCTCATTTCCTCTCTTTCTCATTCCCCCTCCTCCTCCTCCTTTCTTTCATTTTGTGGTCTCTTGGAAAATGAAATCTCTTGTGATGGCTTCATGGAATATCTAATTCTCCAAAGCAATATACACCTCAAACCACAGTCTTATTTAGAATCCCATGTTTTTCTGATCTAACCACAAAAGGATTTCCAAATTAGTCAGTTCAGGGAGATTTCTTGAATGGTTGCTCAGATATCCTAGAGAAAACTGTGCAATTATGAGTTAGAGAGACTGTTTTTGTGCAGATAATGTCTAAAGACATAAAATCTTACATCAGTTCCTGCAATGACTGGACAAGCAATATTATGCAAGTATAAGCAGTCGAAGTTGTCTTGTTGATCTATTTTGGAAAAATACATTTTACAGGACAAAACTATAAATATAACTAACACTAAAAGCAGGATTGCAGGATATTTTGGGGTGGGCAGTGTGCAGTAAAAGGATCAGAATAAATACAAACAGGCACCAAGCATCTACCACACTTGTGCACATTTATCTATCTAAGATTCAGTGGTTGCTTCAGAAGGAGAGATTACTCAGAAGAATTTCTTCAAGTACTATTTTACCACTATGATTTAAATAGCATGTGCTGGTGGTTATTAAGTTCAAGAATGATGATGGCATTAGTAAGGTGATGTGAACAAATGAGCTTCAGCTATATAATATTTTAATATTGCTGCATATTAGGATGAAACAGACAGTGACTATTCTGTATGATTGTTCCCACTCTATTCTAATTTTACTCCTGCTCTTACTAAGATGAATCACCAATCATTTCCTATTGAAGTGTGGGGGCATCTATGTCTAGTCCACCATTTTGTAGTGACTGTTAACAGGACTCATACCAGCCCAAGAATATTACTCACTTTCTCAAGAAGCCCATTTATGAATTCTTTCTTTCATAAAGAAAAAACACCTGCTTGTTTTATCCTGTCACCTATATGAGCACTGCTAGAGGTTAATTTTTTTCACAACCACCTTTATGTTCAATCAGTTCCATTTATTTCAAGGATAATGTGGTGTATATTTTTTGGCTTGTAAGGGAATGGAGGAAGTAACTTTCAAGGAAATAAATGTAGCAACAGAATTGCCATTGATAAAAAGGGTTACTTATGAGCCTGTGGTTCTGTACCCAGCTGTGTGTATTGCAGTAGAGGAAAAGAGTTTCTTAGGAGAAAACTATGAAATTAACTAACTAAAATACCTTGTGAATGTATAGATGTCTAGGAAAATACTCTTAGAAATATGTTAGCTGTGTATATTGGAAATTTCTGAATAACAGGAAATCAGCATGGACTTCATTTGGCCTTTCCTAAAGTTAGCTTTTTGTGTCATTTAAAACATAGAAATTGCCTATGGAATTGTAGGTATGAAATCTTCCCAGATCCTCTGATGTCAGTTTCCTTCCTCAATTAAGGGCTGAAATGAGCTTTAAATATCCTGCTTTTTCAGGAGCTGATTTTCTTTTCATAAGAGTCACAGAAGGAACATCATCATGATCGGGGATTCTTTCTCAGTTTAACTGATACGGCAAAAATGTCAGCAACATGATCATAATTAGGTCATTTTCTTTATTTATCTAGGAATTGTGTGAGAGTGAATCAAATGGTACAAACCATGATCTTTTCTGTAATAATTCATTTCTAGTGAAGAACTTCCAATAATCTTCCATTCTTCTGAAGTGGATCCTGGTCTGCTGTAGTGACTCTGCTTCTACTCTGACCTTGTATATCTACTCTACTATTAGAACAAAATTAGAACAACTCAGATGTCAGGTATGACTTAAAAAGCTATATAAAGTAACAATTTTTTTCATCTCCAATGATTCATCATAACTTCACTCATAAAACCTCTGTTATAGTAGTTCTCATTAATTTTCAGTCATAGACATGCACATATATGCAAAAAGAAAAAATATTAGCTCTTCTCTGACCTCTTTGTTTTTAAACGAAACTAAGAATCAAATGATCTGGTCTAAGTGGACTTCGCTTAGAGCAGAACTTAATGAGAGGGCAGTGTCTTTCATTCACCATTATTTGCCCATGATCCTAGTGCCTGATATTCCAGTCCTCACCATTCCTGAGGACCAGCTGGATTGTACTGACAGCAGGATACTCCCCATGAACTGGTTATTCTCCCCACCATCCCAGTTAGGTTATGGTTCCTGCTGCAATGGGTGAAGTTTCCTGGTGGGCACTTTGTGTCTTGGAAATTTCCTCTGACGCAAGACGAATGAACGGAGGACCGACTGAATGGTTTTATCACTGGTTTGTCCATGCAACAGGGAGTCTTTATAGTGAAGCTGCAAGTATGCTTTGATTCTGAATATCTGTCTACATATCTTCAAAGGATGAAAATCTTCAGTCTGAAATGTGGGAAATACTATTTTGAGTAGGTTCAGTGACATTAAAAGACATTGTATTATTTGGCAGCTGAGTGCTAAAATTAATATCCAAAATTTGGGACAGTGGGGCAGAGATTGAGGTTACTTTTATTTAGCTTGACCTCTTTTCTCTCATGGGTTATGGCAATTAAAAGGGTATCTCACTGAAATACAGGAGGCTAATTCCAAACATAGTTTCCCATAACTGAAAGTGGAAAAATCTGCCTTGTTTAATAAGTGCATAATATTCCTTACCCATCCTCATGTTCAGGATTTAAGAGCAAACAATGTTAGTATTTTGAATTACTAGTATTGTAAAAAAGATAATCATAAAACAAAAATCATCCTTCCTGGTTGCATGATAATTACAAACAAATGATTTCATCTTTAAGATTGAAGAACAGGCAGATTACCTCATCAGGTGTTAAATTCAATCTTAATTTAGCTTAATTTTAATAAGGCTGTAGAAATGACAGTTTTCTAGGGAGTAAGAGCTGGCACCCCCTCTTATGTTGGTAGCTCTTGAGCAGCTACTGAACATGAGGGGTTCAATTCCATATTCTGACTGAGGGAATTTAAATCAAAGAGGCAGCCTGCATACATATATATAAGCAGGATAACAGAGAGAGACATTCTTACAGCAAAATCCTCTGTCCTTTGGACATGACAGAGATTGTAGTGGGAGGTAGTCTTGTATTTTCTTTTCACACTTGTATATATTGTAAGGCAAAATCTAATCTGTATATATATGATACTATAATTAGAGTTATGGAAGATGTTGTTTTAAAACCCTTTGTTCATTTACAAAAGAACTTAAACCCCAGGTTTTTATATATATTTTTTTCTTCCCTAGCCTACAGTCCTTCAAGACCCATGTCCAGGTAAGAAATAGTTCACGTCACAGATAGTTTGGAGCTGTGCACACACTTACTGGGCAACCAAAACAGACCTACAATTAGCTAGTCATTTGTATGTTCTGATTGTTTTTTATAGAGCTTCATTTGCTTTTCTCTTACCAAGGGTGCTATCTTAAATCACTTTCCTCTGTCCAGATCCTGTTCTTTTAGAAAACTTAGTCCATGCAAAAGTTACTTCAGAAAAAGTGAGGGGAGAGAGGACAATTAGCAGTGCAAGCATACAGGCTTCTATTCCAAACAATATGGTGTAACAGACCTAGTATTTTCAACAAATTTGCTTGTTCATTAACACTTAGATATTACAAGCCTATAGTAGTCCCTTTTATGATGTTTTTGATCTATCTGTGTGCCAAAAGAAAAACCTTCCTGATGGTTGTCACCTGTTTATGCTTTGACAAGTTCTGTGTCTGAGCATTCTGAAATCCTGGTATGATGTGATACTTACTCAATAGCATACAGCAGTCTCCACTACCATGTTAAAACTGGGTAGAGAAGCAGTTTACTACATGGCACACCATTAAATGCTTGGGAGAACAGCTTGCTTATGCTAATGATCCTGATGCTGCCAGTGGCCCCTGAAAAGCACTTGCTTAGTAGTGCTGTTGCTGCTTTGCAAAGTTGAGCAGTGACACTCATTTTGTCATTCTGTGCCAAAAAATCCTACTCCTCTTCCTCAAAAATGGAACATAAAAGCAGGTCACTGAACATTAGCTGTAACTCCATAAGATTGAAATCTGTTAAGTGGCACAGAAGGAAAGAAAGAAAAAAGCAGCACCACATTTTTTACTAAAAGATATTTTTGTCCATTTTAGGGGAGAAAATGTGCCACTCAGACCTCACTGCATTATGTATTCCAACATACAGAGACTTTTTTTTTTTCCTTCTTCTTCTTTATTAAAATAGGAATGCATGATGATAGAAAACAAATGTTCAAAGGGAAACTGTATTTGTGCATGGCATGCTGGATAAGCTTCTAAAGAACAGTGGAAGTAAGCAATACTTCTGACAAATCAGTGTCTACGTGGATTGTCTTTGGTGTATTGTGGCAGCTTCGTAAATTTAAAATCCACAGAAGAGATTATTAAGAATGATGAATCACAGTTTTACAAAATTTTCTTAAGAAACCATAAATAAATTCAGAGAGATATCATCTACAAAAGAGGACTTTAAGACAGGAATGAATTTTCAATGCTACTAGTTTTTTTTAAAATTATTTGACAGATGCATTTTAAAGGAATTAATCTTAAATAACCCCAAGAGATCTGAGTAATTTGATATGCAGGCTAAGAATCACTTTTCCAACTAATACTTATTTTTCAGAAAGAAACAAGAGTATGGCATCATCTTTTTTTTTTTTTAAATAGATAGGATGGTACTAATTCTCAGCATTGTTTTTCAATGTAGAGTATAGATGGAAAAAAATAGCATGGGTAGTTTGTTAAATTAAAAAAAAAGACATATAAGATGCAACTTCAGAGTGTGGAATCACTTGAGAAGAGAATACAACATTTATGTATTTTTAAAACACTTTCATTTTATTATTCCAGAATGAATTTACTTTGGGAGTTTAGGGCTCTGTGACACTTAAGAGGGATGAATTATCATGCTGACTTTTGTGATAAAGGATTAAAATTTTCAATTGTTTTGACTTCTGAAATTTTAAATACTCACTTGGCATGAGATTGGTAATAGTTATTTGTCATACAGAAAATATGACTTGGATTTATAGAATTAGTTCACATTTTTTATTCCTTACCTTGTACCTCTAGAGTGATTTTATTCTATTTGTATATGCTTTTGGAATAAAAGCTACCAGCCTTCCTAACAGATAAGTATACTTAAGGTCACATCCTCTTGTATAAGCGGAGGCAGTGACATACATACACACAAGCACACACATACCATGCTGTCACAGCCTTGCCAGGAGTAGTACATTTGAACCGGACACTTCCAGCAGTAACATTATTCCTGGAACTACTGTCTTCTGGGAATGTGGTTAGAACTAGGGCTATAAATAATATTAGAAAGATACTACACCTACTAAAGAGAACAAAGTTCTGATCCCAAGTAGAAGCTGCATAGCTGATACTAGCTAACTGCATGTCCCATATCATGTTAGTGTCAGCTCAGCTTAGGCAAGAATCAAATTTTCCCCCCTCCTGCCTGTCACCCACTGCCAGTCATGTGCCAGTGCTTCCAACCAGAGGAAGCATTCTTACTATTCAAGTAATAGTGACTAAAAATACCATTTGGAGGGAAACATGAAAGCAGCAGAATTAGGTTTTTGTTATCTTTTTTGCAAAGAACCATAATGTTTGTAACATAACAGTTCTCAACTTACTATGAGTACACCAAAGCTGAGTCCCAAGTCTTCTGTTTTTTGTATAGTCTTCCAGTAGTTTTTATTTCTTTTAATATATATAATCTGAAACATCATATAAAACTGACCTGAAGACCTTTAGAAAAGACGGTCCCTAAATGTATGGTTAGTAATCTAAGGAATCTTGGTACAACTCCTGTTGATACAGTTCCTTTAGCTCATACTTTTAAAATACAGTATATTCTTATTTGTGTTTTCTTTGTTACCTCTTTCCTACCTTTCACTGCCTATAAAGAAGGAATACATGGAAGGAAACATTCATCTGAACACTTTATAAAAAGTCCCCAATGGAGTTCAATTTGAGTTTTGGCTAGAGGCCTAGAGAGGTAAGGCAGCCTTGTGCTTTTAAAATGTTGATTGGATTGACAAACAAGGGTTCAGCTCCCCGTTCCATCACATAAATCCTGTATGACCATGGGCAAATTGCTTACAATCCTGCTGTGTCTCAGTTCCCTTTGTGAAAGATGTAGTTTGTAGTAGTTCCTTGCCTCACAGAGGTACTGTGAGGGCAAATGCATCAATAATAGTGAAGCATACAAATATTCAGGTAACAGAGGTCATAGAGTACCGTGGTTATTGTCTCCTCAATGGTAAAACCATTTTAAGCCAATAGCCTCCTTGTCCTATTGCAAATGGACTCCTTTTCCACAGGTGTTGTCACAAGTTATCTCGTTCTATCTTATGTGTCAATAATGTTCTTCCAAAACAGTTAATTATGTAACCACTTCCTTATGCTGATTTCTCCCAAAGACTACTTCTCATTTACAAACATACAAGAGAAAACTAGGAAAACTAGCAAAAATAAAAAGTAAAAACCCCAAGACTATAGACAAAATACTGTATGAAGTTAATTATAGCAATGTTGAGGTCTTCTCTTCATTTGACATTGGGAGATGATGCTCACTTTTATTATCTCTGCTGAGAAATAGGTTCACTAGACAACTGTAGAAGTTCAACTCTTTCAGGATAATAAACTCATTGCTCATGTAAAAAAGCCTTTATCTTTCCCTTTTTGTCTTTCAGAATTTTCTTGTTCTAGGACAAAACACTTTCCCGTCTTTTCGCCTTTTTTCCTCTCTCAAAGCCAGAAAGAACTAACTTGTCTGGATTCAAATAGACTTCTCTCTCTCTTCCATCCAGGGTTTTTCACTGTGCTCTTCAAAAGTTACTCTTCAAAGCTCCAATTTGTAATCAGGCCCTCTGTTCACCTTCAGATTCTATATTACAATTAAATATTTATTCTTCTTGGAGGTTCCTTAGCTTTCTTCTCACTGCTTCATAAATGGTAGGCCCTTTTGAAGCTTTTTATTTTAGAGCACCATAAACACTTTTATTCATACTTCCTTGTATTCTAAAGAAAATCAGTAACTTGTATAGTCTTTATTTTGCCCATCTGATTTGGTTTTGCAGGTACTTTGGCTTTAGGCCAGATTTAGAAGACCTTGGCCTGTGGATGGGTTGCAATGGGATAACACTGGTCTAGAAGATCTTTAAATACTCATCTCTTTACAGCTTTTCCCCTTTTTTGTCCTGTACTCAAATTCTTGCATTAAGTCACCTCCACACAGAACAGTTTTGGAGAGGACACTTGTATTACCTGCTCTTTTTTGTGAAGCCCCTATTTTTTAAAGAACACCTTCAGGCCTGTGCAAATGGTTCCTGAGATGCTGGCCATAGGGATGCAATTAGTCCTAATTTCCTTAGTTTAAATTATGTATGCATAATAATCTCTCATTGGAAAAATATAATTTGTTAATCAGACAAGTGACTAGAATTTATTTAGAACAGGTAAAAATTTAAGTGTGTGTTTTATCTCTGAGTGTCATAAGTAGGATTCACTCTTAATGATGTATTCTGTGAGCAGAATGAGGTAGAATTACATCTGTGTGATGTTGTGCCTACCAACTGGTAACCAGATGTTATTACAGATTTTACTAATTATCAAGGTTGCTTTCTGTATTATACTTGCTTACTACACACAAATGAAGCCAAAAATATAACCAGACTCAGATGGTCTGCAAATGTACCTGGGGCACCAAAAATATCCAATCACTGGCTAGGTGAATTGAGCTGTACTGAGTACCCTGCACTGGAAATTGCCTATTTTATGTGTTATATCTATTTTTACTCATTAAAGTGGGCTGAATCTGGAATAATTCTGCTGGTCTCAGAGAAACTGATTTGTGGTCTTGCCACATGTATGACTATTATCAGAAGAAGGCTCTATATCTCTTATTCATCTACATTTTTTATTGTGAATTAAGATCTAAGTATAGTTTTAAAATAAATATGCTGTCCACTGTAAACATGAAATAAACCCTGCAAACTTGTAAAATAGTTATTCACAGTCACATTTATAATTAAGAATGATGGAAAGGCTTCACTTAATATCATCACACATAAGTGAGAGACTTAAGGCAAAAATAATTAAGAGTTGACAGAAACAGTGTTATTGGTGACCAACATGAGATTGAACAGATCTGATTTTATATCTTATAGGAAAAAGAGGATATAGAAAAGTTGTGAGGGCACTTAAATTTAAATTATATAGGATGACTGAGTTGCTAAAATATTTCAAAATTAATCACTAATGAACAGTCACAGAAAAATTTGGAGAAATGAGAGGGAGAGGGAAATAAAAACACATTACTAGAGGACAAGTTTGTGAATGAGGTGTGAGTAAAGATAAACCACTCCTCAGTATTGATGTACTACATTTGAATTGTGTTTAAATGACTTTACCTCAACCACAACTTGTTACTAGTGTGCAGGTAGGCACATTACAAAAAAGTTTTCCATCATGTCTAAGAGGGAAAAAGATCTATAAAATTCTACAGAATGAATTTTAAATAGGATCATGGCATCCACTAATGCACAGAAGGTCACAGCGGCTGTTAAAACTGATCTGAAAAAGTGTAGGTGAAGGTGACCACAATTTGTACACACACATATGCTTGACTTTCAGATGTCATGGAAGTTTAGCAACATCAGGGCAACAGATATAGTCCTGAACAATACCTCAGCACCTAGTGTCATTCATAGGGGCATGTAGCGGCATCACAACTGTGGCTTTGGAATGGGACTGAAGACAGATAAATAACTGAACTTCTGTGACTGTTAGAAATTGATTGAATCTAAAAAGAATGAATCTTTCTCTGCTGCAAGAAATTGCACAAAAGCAACAGAAATAGACAAGGTTGTTTAAAGGACAAGGCAGAACGCAGGGAGCTAAAGACCTCGACATGATCAGTGGGTGCTTATGCCACTGGAGTATTACACAGTTTGATTGCAACACTCTAAGAGAAACTGCAGGCAAAATTTCTCATCTTAGTACTGATACTAATCTCATGTCACATGTCTCAGGTGGAGCACTAAAGAAAAGTTCGTGATATGAAGTCTGTGATGGAGGAGGGATTCCCTGTGACAGGGAAGACCAGATGAAAGAATTAAATAATTCTGAAATGTCATTCCTGGCAACTGGCATTTGGTGATGCATAAACCACACCAAAAATGGATAGTATTCTTGCAATGAAGTAATCTAAAATGTTGTTCTACTTTGAAAAGTTGCAATTTCAGTCTGATTCTTTATTAAGTAAAATCATAGAATCACAGAATACCAGGTTGGAAGGGACCTCAAGGATCATCTGGTCCAACCTTTCTAGGCAAGAGCACAGTCTAGATGAGATGGCCCAGCACCATGTCCAGCTGAGTCTTAACTGTGTTCAGCATAGCAGAGTCAACCACTTCCCTGAGGAGATTATTCCAATGATTGACTGTTCTCATTGTGAAAAATTTACCTCTCGTGTCCAATCGGAATCTCCCTGGGAGTAACTTGCACTCGTTACCCCTTGTCCTCATCACATGACTCCTTGTAAAAAGGGAGTCTCCATCTTCTTTGTAGGTCCCCTTTAAGTACCGGTACATGGTGATGAGATCACCTCTAAGCCTCCTCTTCTCAAGGCTGAACAAACCCAGCTCTCTCAGCCTATCCTCATACGGCAGGCTTCCCAGACCCTTGATCATCTTGGTGGCCCTTCTCTGGACCCCCTCCAGCCTGTCCACATCTTGTTTGTATAATGGGGACCAGAACTGTACATAGTATTCCAGGTGCGGCCTGACAAGCGCCAAGTAGAGTGGGATAATGACTTCTTTGTCTCTGCTGGTGATGCCCTTTTTGATGCAACCCAGCATCCTATTGGCCTTCTTGGCTGCAGCAGCACACTGTTCACTCATATTGAGCTTCCTGTCCACCAGGACCCCCAAGTCCCTTTCCACGGAGCTGCTCTGTAGCCAGGTGGGTCCCAGTCTGAGCTGCACTCCTGGATTCTGTTTTCCCAGGTGCAGGACCTTACACTTGTCTTTGTTGAACTTCATAAGGTTCTTGTTAGCCCACTCTTCCAGCCTATCCAGATCTTCCTGCAGGGTGGCTCTCCCTTCCAGAGTGTCTACTTCCCCACTCAATTTGGTGTCATCTGCAAACTTCATCAGGCTACACTTGATCCTGTTATCCAGATCACTTATGAAGATATTGGAGAGTGTTGGGCCCAATATTGATCCCTGGGGGACCCCACTTGTGATGGGTTGCCAGTTTGAATAAGAGCCATTTACCACCACCCTTTGGGTGCGGTCTGCTAGCCAGTTCCTCACCCACTACACAGACCACTTGTCCAGGCCATAACCCATCAGTTTCTCCAGGAGGAGGCCATGGGGAACCGTATTGAAGGCCTTGGAGAAGTCCAAGTAGACAACGTCGATTGCTCACCCCATGTCAACCAAGCAGGTTACTTTATCATAGAAGGTATCCTGGTTTCAGCTAGGATAGAGTTAATTTTCTTCTTGGTAGCCGGTATGGTACTGTGTTTTGGGTTTAGGATGAGAACAATGTTGATAACACACTGATGCTTTGGTTCTTGCTAAGTAGTGCTGAGTATTGCTAAATAGTTGCTAAGTAGTGCTTACACTGGTGAAGGACTTTTCAGCTTCTCATGCTCCGCCTGGTGCACGGGGGGGCTGGGAGGGAGCACAGCCAGGGGGGCTGACCAGACTGGTCAAAGAGTTATTCCATACCATATGACACCATGCTCAGTATATAAGCTGGGGTTAAACCACGACCGAAGGCCACCAGATTTGTCAGGCATGATCTGCCTTTGGTGAAGCCGTGTTGGCTTTTTCCAATCACGTGCTTCATTTGACTTGTGACGGCCCCCAGGAGGATTCGTTCCATAACTTTCCCTGGGATTGAAGTAAGACTGATGGGCCTATAATTACCTGGATCCTCCCTTGAACCCTTCTTGTAGATAGGGGTAACCTTTGCCTTCCTCCAGTCCTCTGGGACATCCCCCGATCTCCATGACTTCTTGAAGATTAGAGAGTGGCCCTGCAATGACATCAGCCAGCTATCTCAACACCCTCGGGTGGATGGTGTCAGGGCCCATCGATTTGTAGGGGTCAAGCTCCTGTAATAATTCACATACTAACTCCTTCTTCACTGATGGTGGGTCTATGTTTGGATCATCCTGGATTTTCGTTCCCAACACCTGGGACCCAACAGTGTTGGTAAAGACAGAGGTTAAGAAAGCATTGAGAACTTCTGCCTTTTCAGCTTTGTTGGTGACTGATTCACCTCTACTGCTGAACAGTGGGCCTATGTTTTCCTTCTGTTTCCACTTGCAATTTACATACCTGAAGAACCCTTTCTTGTTATTTTTGACATCTCTGGCCAGTTCCAATTTGAGATGAGCTTTTGCTTTTCTAACTGCATCTCTGCACACTCTGGCAATGCCGTTGTAGTTCTCAGTGGATAATCTTCCACTTCTCCATCTCTGGTATGCATCTCTCTTGCTTTTAAGCAGGCCCAGGAGCTTGTGGTTGAGCCAAGGGGGCCTCTTGCTCCACTTACCTCCCTTTCTTTTATAGGGGATAAACTGGTTTTGTGCTTCCAAGAGAGCATTCTTGAAGAACTCCCAGCACTCACTGGCTCCTTTATCCTCCATGGAAGCTTCCCACAGAATCCCTCCCAACTGAGCTCTGAGCAAGCTGAAGTGTGCTCTTCTAAAATCTAGAACCTTTGTCTTGATGCTAACCTTCAGCATGCTCAGCCGGATCCCGAACTGCACAATATTGTGATCACTGCAGCCAAGGTTGTTACTGACCGAGATATTACAAAGCAGGTTTTCTTGGTTTGTGAATAGCAGGTCCAGCAGTGCCTCCTTCCTGGTTGGCACATCTAACAGTTGTAAGAGGAAACAGTCCTCTACGCATTCCAGGAACTTGATGGATGACATGCGAGCTGCTGTATTGTTCTTCCAGCAAATGCCTGGGTAGTTGAAGTCATCCATAAGAACCAGGTTCTGTTGACCAGAAGCTTGCTTTAGTGTCCCAAATATTGCTTCATCGGCTTTATCGTCGTGGTTTGGGGGTCAGTAGCAGATGCCCACTGGAAGGTCCTGCTTGGAGATGACCCCTCTGATTTTAACTCAGACGCATTCAATAGAGCACTCACAATCACCATAGTTGACTTTGATACATTTGAGGTTTTCCTTAATATAGAGTGCGACTCCTCCACTTCTTTTTCCCTGCCTGTGTTTGCGAAACAGCCTATAACCATCCATCGTGATTCCCCAGTCATGTGAGTTGTCCCACCATGTCTCAGTTACTCCTATGATATCGTAACCTTCTGACTGGGCATGGAGCTCTAGTTCCTCCTGTTTGTTCCCCAGACTGTGTGCATTCGTATACATACACTTGAGGTGGTTGCTCCTCTGGTACCCATCTTGGGAGACAGCTAAGGAACATTTGTCGCCACTCTGGCTGGCCTGAGTTACTCCTCAGTTGGATGTGGTGGCATGAGCATTTCTGTTTTGGACCCCACCCCCCAAGTCCTTCAGTTTAAAGCCCACCTCACCAAGTTAGACAGCCTGTTGCTGAAGATTCCCTTGCCCCTTCCAGACAGGTGGATTGCATCCCTCCCTAGCATGTTACAGTCATCGAAGAATGCCCCATTGTCATAAAAGCCAAACCCCTCACGATGGCACCAGCCACGTAGCCAGGAGTTGATATGCATTATGCGCCTATTTCTGGCTACCCCTTTCCTCGAACCAGCAAGATGGAAGAAAAGATAACTTGGGCACCATGTTTTTGCATGCCCTTGCACCCCCAGGGCTTGAAAGTCTTTCTTGATTTTACCCAGGTTTCGGCTTTCAGTGTTGCTCATGCTTACATGAAATAGTAACAACGGATGGTTGGCCTATTACTGTTGTTAAATGCCCAATCCACAGATTGTTCCAAATTCATGCCTCCTTCCTTCAGCAAGCTTTTATTTTACTTATATTCTAGTCCTAGAGCTGAATCTTTGTTCCAAAAAACCCTAAATATCTCCTTTTTCTTGGACTGCAAGCTTTATAAGACTTCTATCTTTCCTTTGTCTTAACCTCCTTGATAAACAGCAGTAGAACAAGAAGAATCAGATCCTGAATGAACCCTCTGCAGCTAGAAATATCATTAACTAATGAGCTAAATCTATTATAAAATTTCCAGAGGAACAAAAATTTCAGCAAATTATTATACATTTGCTGTCAAAAGAAGGAATTAATTTGTATCTGTAGCAAGAGCATAGTAACCTGTCTGTGGTATCTTCCATTATGTTGCTTTCTATCATTCCTGTCAATATTTTGATCTCTTGGATGTACATAATGGCAACAACAGGAATTAACCACACAGTTCAAACACTTGCAAGTGGTGCTCAAAAACAATGTTGCTTGTCATCGATTACCGTTGTATAATCATTGAATATTTTCTGTGAGAGTCAATTGCTACCTTTAGTAAACTAGAAATATTTGACTCTCCTTGGAAAAAAAACAGTAATCTTAATCTCCTAAAGAATACAGAGGAGCCCATGTAAGATGTGCTAATTGATGGAGTAGTAGTAGTAGTAATTGATGTAGTAACTGATGTAGTGAGTATCATGCCAAAATAACAATTTGAAAGCTGGAAGCATGTGGCATGTCACACTAATATGTCTCACTTTCAGTTTTGCAGCTTAGCTGCTTGAAATGAGTTCACAGATGGCTGTAGAGAAAGCTCATCAAAAGTCTTCAAAAATAATTGTGAATACAAATGTAAAGTGTAAGTACATCCAAGTATGTTTAGCTGACCTGGAAAAGGAGTAACAAAGAAAACCAACAGAAAATCTTTTATTGTATTTATTTGATTTTTTTAAAACAAGTAAACATGGAAAGATTTTTTGAAATCTAAACATTTTGAAAAACATCTTGCTATTGAAAAGCATTTTGTCTACAATAATAAACAGATCAGTGTTACCAAAATATACCAGTCTGACTTTTTTTTGAATGGAATATTTTTATCATTCATGACAGAAATATCTTTGCGAGACAGCATCTTAGTTTATTTTATAAACCAAGGTTAAAAGTGAGAAATCAGGATAACATATTTGAATTGCCTGAAAGGGTGGTATCTCAGTGACCTTAATAGCATCACTTTGGCAGATACAATTCCATTTTGTTAAGATTTTGACTTCTGGTTTGCAAATTTCTTTTTGCAACTGAATGTTCTCCCATAAGAAAGATAATTAAACTCCAGCAAAAAGGTCCCACTCTAGCAATAACCACCCAAAATGCTGGAGGGAAGAACAAAAAATATGAAGAGAAGAACAAAAAGCACTACATTCGAATATTACAAATAGAGTCATTATCATGCAGACCCTGTAGATACCAGTAAGAGGTGACTGTTTGTGACATACATTACCTCTACTATTAATAGTAACAAGTACCATGCTTCAACAAAGTCAACAGGCATTGGTAATTTGAGCCTCAAAACTGCACTCTGTGCAGAGAAAAGAATACATTTGAATATCACAAATGTAGATGTGCCCATATTAATTGCTCTTTTAACTGCTATTGTATTTTTGCTATTTTTTAAAAAAACCCTTGCATTTAAAATTAGAATTACAATTGATTTTATTTTTTAGGTGGAATTATAGTTGTTTCCTTTCCCCCCACTTCAGGCGTAATAATAAACAATGGAAAAAGAGGTTGAAGAAAATGGTCCAGTGTTTTGGATAGCAATATGATCCTACGTTTATTTCTTTGCTCTGAAAGAATTTTGGAGCATTCTTTTCTCTGTACTTCACTTCCTCATATATAAAATATGGATAAAGCACTTTCTAGTTTGTAGAAAAGTTGTGCTGACAATTAGATTAAAGGTTATGGGCACTCATATACAAAGTGTCATACTAAAAAGCACATATGATACAAATGAAACAAAACTGCAGGATGTAGTCTAGAGGATTTTAACACACAAAGTGCAGTTTTGAGGCTCAAATTACCAGTGCCTGTTGACTTTGTTGAAGCATGGTACTTGTTACTATTAATAGTAGAGGTAATGTATGTCACAAACAGTTACCTCTTACTGGTATCTACAGGGTCTGCATGATTATGAGTCTATTAGGATGAAGATGTATAAGTAATTTTCTTATCAGTGAAGGCTCTAGAGCTATTACCTTTATGAATAATATGAGTAAATGGAGTGTATTTAATACTAGGTTCTGTATTTGTTGTTTTAATCAATTTCAAATTGTACAAAAATTGCATTTGGGTCCAATCCTGAGATCTTCATCTTGATAGATCTGAGCAGGGAGTTATTTTTATAAGGTTTTTGCTATTCAGCTATTCTAGTTTCTTTTACCTTAATTATTTTTGTTATCAAAATTAAGTTAATCTAAGTGGTGATTATAAATACAGATGTTAAATATAAAAGCTATAATTAATGTGATTAAAATCTAGCTTCTGTGACTTTCATTTTTCCATCCAGAAACTTTGATTAATGGAGTTTGCATAGGGTGAAAACTCTGAAGTCAGTGCAGAGTCCAGAAAGTAGTTAATTTGCCTTTTATTAATACTACAAGCCCTGTCAAAGATTGTTGTTCTGAGCAAAGGCTGTACTGAGTATTGTTATACAGTGTGAATCCACAGGCTATACACTTCTCTAGCAGTACTATGTTTTCTCAAATACTTGTAGTTAAATACTTGCAGTCAAATACTCACAGTCTTTTACTTCCAGAAATCAGTGCTTTGCTTGAGATATCTCCTTACTAGAGATGATAAAATATTGCATTAGGGAGCATAAATTTGTCCCTGCTGCCACACCTACTCATAATTTGACATCTCTTGCTGTCATATTTCCATCATCTTTTATCATTTTTTCCATCGTCTTCCAGATATTCTGTTTGTCTACAGACATTGAGTTTGTTTCAGCATAAGGGTGAAAAGGGTCAATTGTCCTCTGGACTCAGTGCACACCCCTTTACTCTGCTGGGAACTCTGTATTTTGCTATTTCTGGCAACCTGTGCATCTCTACTGGACTGCACAGTCTGTGAAGGAGGGAACTCAATGATATCTTGAGATCCTTTGCACTCCCATGTCCTATAATTTTCTATTTTCACTTCTTCTCAAAGAAGGAACTGGGCATGAGGAGTATCCTTATAATCTGTCCTTTAGAAATTAGTTTAATGGATAATATAGAGTATATCAAATCGCAGAGTCCTGTGCAGTATTTACAAAGGTCAAACTCTGATATGTTACCATTATTTTCAAGATTTAGTTAAAACAAAAGCAAAAATTCAAGCTCCTCTAACACATGCTGAGTTCGTAAGATGTTCAACTCAGGCATATTTACATTGTTTCAGTACAACACAATACAATACAATGCATTAAGTTTTTAATACTCTACTGTTAATGATCACATCTATGTGTGTTATTAAACCCATGAATAATATACCAGCTGGCACTATCCAACTATTGGCCCAAAAAATTGACTTTTAAATTAATTTTTCTATTTTTCTTACCAGTTTATGCTGTGATCAAAAACTTTCTGTCAGATTGCAGTTCTGTAGCTATTGTATATTCCACTATCTGATAATGCTGTAAATTGCTCATGTCTTTATTATTCAAGCTCAGCAACATGATTCCCTGATGATGTTTTGCTCATGCAATATGTAACTCATAGTTACATAAAATTACATGTTTTGTGTAATGCAGTTTCTATGAAATCTGAGTATATCCAAATTAAATTTTCTGATATTTGTAAATTTTACACTTTTGTCAAATTGTTGTGCCAAGATGTTGTTTGAAAGCTTTATTTGCCTGTAAAAATATAGAAAGAAACTTGAAGATGATTACCCATTCTCATGGATTTATTATGCAATAAATACTTGATAACTGTACTTAATAATATTAAACTTTGGATTTCTGTGGTACTCTATTTGCGTAAAATGATTCCAAGCCCCTTCATTTTTGAAATACACATTTTTCTTTATTTTTGTTCAAATGCATTGAATTAACACAGAGCCGAAAAATATAGAAAAGTTGCTCTTTCATTTGGAAAACAGGATAAAACATATGAGAGATGTTCTTTGATATCTTTTTCAGGTAATCTATTGAAATTCATAGCAGAATGTAAAGCACAATCAATAGAAGTCTGAAATCCCACCCTCAATGCTATACCAGAAAGCATGATTAAGTAATAATGCTTAATAGAAAAGAGTATTGTTATTATCTAGTAAAAATAAACATCAAGATAGGATTGGATTTTGGTCTCTGTGCTTATACCAGGCTTTGCCACCAATCTATCAGGTAACTTCCAATCAAGGTAAAGCTGTTGGCCTTCAGAGCTAGCAGGGAAGAATAAGAGCAGAAAGGATGGCTCCTTCAAGAGAATGTCCCACTGGTAGTACATTTAGAAAATATGTCCTGGCTTCAAAACTTTTATTCAACATGGGCTCAGCACACAGATGTGAGGTGCAAACTAATGTAGGGAGATGGAAATATTATCCAAATAGACAAACACTGCTGCTTTAGAAATATCATGTTCAGAGAGATATGAGTATCCAGGATCTGTGGGCAAGAGTAAAACAGCGGGCCTGAAACTGCAGTTTTCCCATTGCAGGAGCAAACTGAGGGTTGCGACTTGTGGGAAACAAGGGCTGGAAGGCTGTGTTTACATAAAACTACAGAAGATAACTTGGTAGTTTCAGTTGGAGCGTACTTTTCTTTTTTCCTAGGCTGCAAAATGCAATGAGATCTTGTCCCTTCTGTCATACCATAGAAAAACTTACCTCCAAGTAGAAAAATCCATAGTTCTCACCTTCTAAAGGGTTACCAATGGCTTAGATTTATTTTTGGTTTTAGGTGCCCATGGAGGACTCCTACTTGAGATGTTCATGCCCTTGCCTGGCCAGGAGTGTTTTGAGCACTGGGAGGGGAAATATGCAGTGAGTCAGCACCTTTCCAGGCATGCAGGGCGCTGGCAGGGATCTGCCAAGGAGATGCACTGAAGCAATGTAGATTGCAAGCAGCCTTTGCTGGTGACATTTCCACACAGCAAGGTAGAGACTTTCTTTTTAAGAGAATCCATCCCCTCATACCACAAAAGAAAAATAAAAGAAACCAGAGCAGACCCTCAAAGAATAGCAAGCCCCTCAGCCCATGCCCACTGCTCTCCCCACCCCAATGGGCAGTGGGTAGCTATGTTAAGGGCAGAATGCAGCCCTTTGCTGTCAGCTTGGAACAGCTTCTGTCTGCTCCTGGTAAAAGCTGTTTCCATTTAAAGAGGGGGATTTTGAGCTTTAATCCTTTGTTTCACTGTGTTGAAAAGAAGAAAAGTCACAAAACCACGCAGAATGATCAAATACAGTCTGGACTGAATTGAGCGTGGAGGATTTCTTTTTTATTAAAGAAGCAAGCTGATTCTTTAAAACTGTCAGGATTCTCCCCTCCCCCTAAGTAAATAATGTTAAGCTATAATAAAAACTGTGTCTTTTAAAACATAGCACTCTTACAGATGTGCATAATAAATTATTCCTGACTGCATGCTATCCCTAGATTATTTAAAACATATGCCTGTGCTGAATCTGATATTTTCTTTGGAGTGGACACAACTCTTACAGACAGTCATCGTTGCAAAGTGCATGCTTGATACATAATTTTGGTATTTTTGCATGTAACATACCAAGTATTTAAAAATAAAGTACAGATATGGGCAATAGCTTTTTAGCTCCGGATATAAGACATTTGCAGAGCACTTAATTAAAAAAGCAGCAACAGTCTCCTTCTCTCCCTCTCCCCTTAGATTTCTTACATCCTTGTCATGGAGATGTTAACTGCTTAGCAACCCAAAACTTCAACTGTCCCAAGTTGTTCTCTGTATGAAAAGATATTTTTAAAGTCAGGATGGTTTAAAAGCTGTAGGATTAATTGTTATTACATTTGGTTTGGTAAGCTAGGATCAGCAAGCATTTGTGGTACAAAAATAAATATGATAGAATTAGTCAGAAAGAAATCATGCAAGATAATGAATGATATCTGGAAGAACCAGGGCCCAAGGGAATTGAAGGTGCTCAGCACTTTCAGTGATTGCTCTGTTTCATAGGCCAAACCAAATGTTTAACACAAAGATTACTGATGTGTTTGATTTTCATGGCTTTCAGCTGTACACCATCTCAACTATGACAATCTATGCATCCTTTACTTTTTGTGGGTTTTGAGGTTTTCTGTCCTTCATTTTGCAAATCCCGTTGTGTTTAATTTTTGATGATTTTGCTATGTGTCCCTCGGTGGTCTATTAGGCCAGTAGTGTTCTAGGTTGCCAGACATTGACTAGCTGTTAATTGAAGACTTTATCTTTATAAAAAGAAAAGAACAATAAATATTGTTTGTAAAAAGTAAAAGCACAGTCTGTAGGCTGTATATAAATTGGTATAAATGGGTATAAAAGATCCTATATTGCCCTTTGCTCTGGATTAGAATTTTCTTTTGGAATGTTTAAAGAAAATGGAAGGTAGGTTATGTTATGTCAAGTTTATATAAACTATAAATTTTCACTTCAAAGTGAATAGATTGTGCTTTCCCATATCTACATTTCTTATTAGCTGTAAAATGCAAAGGTGGAGACATCTTCCTACTGACTTGCAGTAGGCAATAGGTAATTTTAAGTGAGAATATGGCATAATATAATTCATGCGTGTCAAGCTCCACATACTGTAATATCTGGGGCAGTCCAGAGAGCTCTGAATGCCATAAAGGTCAGAACAGGACAGTATTTTAATCATCTGGTAATTCTCCACTGGCTGAGTCTTATCTATTTCATCCTTGGCAGAGATGCCAAAACTAATATTTTTTGATGTTTTTGACAACTCTGATACTTAGACAGCTCTGACATTCACTTCTACCCACCCCAGCCTCTCTGTCTCATTCACTGCTTTGCTTTACTCTTGGGGAGTTAGTTATGCAATGTTTGTGGTTTTTGTAGATGACCATTTATTAAATAATGCACTAGTAAATCATAAAACTTTAAATATATAACTTTCTGCTTGGTAGGAGTCTATGCTGTTTTTCTTGTTTGTTTGTTTGTTTGTTTCAGGAATCAAACCTTCTCAACTTTATCCTCAGATGACTGCTTGAAGATCCATTCTTGCAAATTACTAAGGGTTGTCTGGAAGTTGTTAAGCATTTCAACGTCCACCATCACCTGCTCACAATTATTCTGTGACGTAAACATTGGTAAAACATTATGAGAACTTGTCAGATGTCCAAAAAGTATTTCTGAACAAAACTGTATTTAGAAATAACCCCAAACTAGATGTAGTTAAGATTCTCTCTGTGCTCCCTCACTATCAATGAGATCACTTATTGAAAACTCACTTCATTTTTATCATTTAAATTCTATCTGAAGAAGTTCATTTTACTGTAGCAGTAGTATTGCTACTTGGAAATTGTAAGTTCCACACAAAGCTTGTGATTGTTCATCTTCTAGGAAATAAAAATTAATAAATAAAACAAGTTAAACTTACTTCCTAGGATACTGTTCACTTCCCAATTTAATAATATTTTCCCATCAGTGCTCTCTCTTTGTCCAGAAATGTATTCTACTAAAACTAGCTTCATTATTTGGAAATCCCACTGTCTTTGGGGATCTATTTGGATGGATAAAACTCATTAAAAGTCCATCTAAGCACTTGGTTTCTTTGACATCAACACATTTAGATCAGCTCATTTAAAGAGAACCATGTTGAAACGACTGTCTGCCTTCATTTTCTTAGCTGTATTCTTTCACAGGATTATCACTTGTGAAAGCCTCTTTTATTAACTAAAGACTATTTTATTGCACACCTCTCTGTAGCAGTATCCATCCTCAGGTGGGATCTGACTCATATGGTCTGTAGAAGGGCCACAGGAGTCTCACTACATTGTTTGTAAAACAACAACAAAAAAGTCATATTTGCATTGCACAATTTATTTAGGTTTTAGTGTGTTTTATCTTCAGGAACACTTTCTAAAATGAGGACTTTTCTATGTTTCTGTGTTCTGTTAACATCTTTTTTTTTAGTGTTGTCTTGTGTGGCTTCTTCTTTTACTTTGATAATGAAAGCTATTATTTAGTACCTTTAGGAAATTTTATTTTTATAAAGTGTTTTCATGAGAAAGTTGCGATACACAGTTCAAATGGAAAACTATTCTGTCATGATATAAATCTTTCTAACAACTCTGTTTCCAAAAGCTGTTTGTTTGAAACATTGGACCATAGGTAAAGAACTTAGCTATTGTTGGAATGCATGCACAGTAAAATAAAAAATCAGAGTTTTTCAACTAGTTAGTCAGTCTTTAAAAATAATAGTTTAGCTTGGAATCTGTGCAGCTGATACTGTATGGGCAAGGATTTTGACTGAATTGCTTAACTTTACTAAATTTTCTCCAAAATATTGACTTCCTTAGAAACTCAGCTCCAAAGACTGCATTAGAAGGACATATATTTTAGTTCTAAGAATCTGTAGAAGTTATCAGGCCAAACTGTACCACAGAAGTATTCCAGTATTTTTAAAATTCTCTGAAGCATCCATAGTCTTCATGCAATGAACGTTAGAGATTCAAGATTTAACTGCTCCGTAGGTGAATATGCTTTTCAGCAAATAAATTAAATAAAAGAGTTAACACTGGTAGTATTTATGGAAGAATATTAATTTTTGGTAAATAATTTACTCCAGACTAATCCAGCAAAGCCTTTTTCTGGTTGCACAAAACATGTATTTAGGTTCCCTATAAGTCAATCTTGTCAACTTTTTTCATGTTTTTTTTTTTTATTATTGATTATACATATAAATGTTTTGTTTTCTCATTGTATCTCTAACTGTGTGCATATAATACGAATATCACAAAAATACACTAAAGAGCTTCTAAGTTCTGTCTGACTTTCTCTGGGGAAAGGAAAAGAGAGTAACGAGAATGTCTTGGGACAAGAAAGAGAGCAAGCAAAATGTCTCCTATGGACAGGATTATGGATTTTTACTAAGAGGTAAACCTTTACATTTCTAGATCAAAAGGTCTAGGTATCATGATGAGATTAACAGAAATTAGATTAACATAAAGGTATATTAAAGACAGTCAATGCACAAAGTACATAAACTACCTACCCCAAAATAGGTTTGTAAAAACCCACTTTTAAGGATGCAGTCAAAACTTGCCTGTTAAATCCATGACTTTCTGTCATGGTAGTGGCTAGAAACCTTGACAAGAACTTCTTGTTCTGCTTTGAGATAGTGTACTATCACATAAACAATACATTAGTTATTCTAAAGTGCTGTGATATGAAGTGGTTCATGTGAAACTTTTTCTACAAAGTAGCCAGAACTCTTGCTTTTGTGTTTATTGCTATATGTGGTAGGTCACCATTAGGGTTTGAAAATTGTGTCTCATTTCTGAATCTCTTGAGCACTACTAGCATAAGCACATAGGTGCAAGAACTTCACCTTTTTCTCTGTTTTTAATGATTCACCCATTCAAGTGTTAACAACACAAAAGTGGTATGAACATGGCTGAAGCAAATTCAGTTTTACCACTGAGTCCCTGTAAATTGTTTTCAGTACTTAACAAGCTTGTCTATGTTTATCACTTCAAATGTGCCCAAGTCATCTGCTGTTTACACCACTGGTAATAGAGCCCCCATCTGCTTTATCATGGGAGTTGAATCAACCACACATCTTCCTGTGACTATCTGCCACAGCTCAGTCTGGAATGTGAGATCCATGACCAGTAGCTGGAATAAGGTGCAAAAGTCCAGTCGCTGGAGTGGGATGAAAGTCCAGTCTCAGTAAGAAGCCTGAACAGGTGACTTTATGGGAAAAAGGATAATAGTAATAAGTCTATCTTCATTTTCACTATCATTTTGAATGTGGTAAGACCAAAGACACCCTGGATCACATATGAGAAATGCAGTTAAACAGGATATCTTTCAGGGAAACTCAAATTACCTATGTAGCTGCAGACAGATTGGAATTAAAATTTGTAGTCACAAACTGATGACAGAAGCCAATTTTAGCTGCTTGTGTCTTTTTCAGATCCCATATGTAATGCACAGTTTTCTATAGACTAACCACAGAAGAAAGAACAGACAATGAAAGAATAACAAAAATTTTAAAGGGTGTAACCATTATCTGTTCAAGCATAAAAGGGTATCTGCCCATGTTTTCCTTTGTTTTGCAGTGTGTAGTCTCAAATGTGACTGAATACCAAAACTCCTCCCATGGAAACATCTGACTGTTATAGGAAACTCACAGCACCTTTCGGTCTGTGTAAGATGAACTACAGGCTGGTCAGACATGGTGCACATGATGGTAAACATCCAGATAGAGTTTAGCCACTTAATTTGCTGATTTTCTTTTCACTTTTCCCTCCTTATTCCATTGTGTATTTATCTACTGCAATTTTACCATGTTGAACATCTCTAATTTTTTTAAAACATTGTCATTCTAACATTCCATATTTTCGTAACTATTTCTTAGAATCACCACAACAAAAAAAAGGCATTATTTCCTATGTAATTTAGCTATTCAAAGAATATAACTGATAAGTTTTTTTCTCATATTCAGCCTTTTGAAGGGCTAGGATGTGGGAGAACAATCCAAGTTTATTGATCTTTAGATTCTATCTGAATAAAGTTTTTATTCCAGGAATTGAATTTTATTCTGAGCATGTGTTCATAAAATACAGCAGTGAAAGTAATACTTTTGTGTCCAGGTTCCATTTTTTCCACTATGTTTTTATACTCAACAGATGGTGTAGATTATTCACACATAAGAACTCTAGTAAAAACAATGGTAATGGTCTGGGTTAAATGCTAAAAGGCCAAGATGTTCTGAGTTAATCTTGGAAATCTGTATATAACTCATTCTGTCATGTGTCTGTATAGCAGATTGTATGATCCAGCAGGCTTTCTGCTCTAGACAGAAACACAGAACACACCACATAGGTGTCTGTGATCAACACTGATATGCAGAAGGTGAGGCAAATGTATTTTTAATTCTGACTTTCAGAATGGAAGTGGATGAAAGAGAGAAAGCTCAGTTTAAACTTAAAGTGAAGAAAGATAGCAATGAGTTTTCTATCTGCTTTAATATACTTTGATTAGCTTAATTTAAAAAATGTTTTACAGTTCCTCTACTTTTTCTTAAAAGAAAATAGAAATAAAAACATTAGGTATACCCATAAATTAATAAAAATATAAATTATTTTTTTTAACATAGTCTTCTACAACTCATAAAAACATTACTTTTTACTACAAAAAATATAACTCTTGTAGGAAGCAGGAATAACATATTTGTTTCTCACTCAATTTTATTTTTTGTAGTTGAAAATGTCTATGTGCTTTCAACATCAGATGTGGATCTCTTATTGAAGGGTGTTTTAAAAGAGATATTATTTTATGTTTCAGCACTCTCAAATTTTCTCAATGTTATCCATATTCAAGGGAGATTTGTAATCCAATAGTTTGCAATGATTTCTTTGGAGATGTTTCAGCCATTCATGTCTGAGAGTACTTGGTGACTCTTAAATCCAAAGGCCATTTGTCTGCTATGCATATTCACTCACTCTACACCTTAAACACTCTTGTAAAACTTTCATTGCAAAGGACAAAGGAATGTTATGTGTAGGGGTTAGCAACAGCTCAATAATTTTAAAAGAAGAGAGAAAAAAAGGAAAGCTTTCACACTGTGGGAAATATTTTTGGAGCTGTGTGGCTCAGGGGATTGTAATAGGATACTGAGCTCTGTTCTGGAGCTGGCGAGCAATCAGGGTCATGTCTTGGGTCCAGATAAACCATGCTCATACAACACCCCTGAGCAGGCCAGGTGATTTTCTGCTATCTGTTCAATGTGAGAATGGATACTGAAGACTAAAGGTTGCCCTAGTATCTGCTTTTTTTAAAATATCTCTGAGGGAATATGGATCCCTAGTATACGGCTAGCACTAGCTCCAGCAAAGTGTCCTTCAACTGCCTTCTCTATTACACTGAATTCTCTGTATCAGGAATTGCAGTGCCAACAGTTGGGGAAGAAGATACTGTCCTGGATTTATGTTTACTGGCAAGAACAAGATAAGTTCAGCAGTTCAGAAGGCTGAAATCTCAGTATTTTAACTGATGAGGTTAACAGGAGTGTAGAAATTATTGTTGCACCAGCTGTGCCACATTAGAACTTAAGCCTTTTTAATGAGCAATTTATATTTGATAGACACCTTTTGATAGACATATTTTTTTTCTTTTTTTTTTATCTTTATGTTTTTCACACTGGATGTACTCTTAGAGAGAAAATTAAGCAAGTTCTAGTAAATTAGGTGACTTCTGTGTGTGTGCTAGAGATAAAAGAAATAAAATTAAAATATTTTTTATGGGTTTTAGATTTTATTTGGAAACTTCATTTTCATCCTCAAAGATGCTTTTTTTTTTTTTTCTCCTCTGATCCTTACAGTTTCTTTTAGTGAACGGATTTTCTTCTGGCTGTAATTACTGTTTCTTTTTCTGTATTAGCTTTTTCTGGGAGGATGGCCAGCAAACCTAACTTACAAACTTCCTTTCAAAGACCGGGTGTGAAAAGTAGCTCAACTACATGGATTTTCAAAGATGAGTTTCCCTCATATAATGACAGTGAAGGTACAGGAGTTAGGTGTGCTTATGGATGAATATGAGTGATTTAGATTGTATAAGAAATCACAGTTCACACAGGCTACATTATTTAGATTGTCTGTAAATGTAATGACAGTTGGATGGCCACAAAAACTCTACACAACTTGATGCAATAATTGTCTGTGAGTACCTGTGAAGATGGGCTTTATAAACTCTTGTCTAACATACAGGGATAACATGCATGGGATTTTTTTATTTGTGGCAGAGAACATCAAGAGACTAAATTTTTTTGATATTTAATGGGATAAACAAATTCTTCATAATAACAGGTAGGACTTCAAAAATTATGAAAAGCATGTTCCATACAACCTATATTTTCTGGCCTCTCCATTGCATCTTTTGGGAACACAGAGATTTACAAAAGTATGCAGGGAAGTCTTGGTCTCACTTGAAACTTTTGGAATTAAAACTTTCACCTAAGTGTCTGGGGCCACTGTTTCTGGATATGTGTATTGACCTACAGGTTTACTGATGAGAATTTAGTTACAAAATAAAGGTAAAAACACACATCATGTGTCTTTGCTCATTAATGAGGTAAGTCACCACTGGTTGAAAAAGGACTTTTGAATCTAAAACTTTCTTGTATGTGTCCTATTGCTGAAAAGAGATCTCCTCTAACTAGAACAAAAAAAAAATGCTCTTGAAAGAAGAAATTAAAAAACACCTGGAGGAAAGATGTCAATTTGATATAATGTGTACTTTCCCCTTGAAACACTATTAAAATTTTCAAAAGGTTTTTCCGTGCAGGTGTGAGAATATGACTGTGTAAAAAAGATTATCTGTGGTCCTAGAACTGGCATAGGAAACATGAGACATTTGGGATCTCCTGGAAAGAGCTTGCACATTTTATTAAATTGCTGAAAAAAAGGGTGTATAACTGCCTTGTTATTTTTTGGTGCACAGGTTTGTAGCTGTTGCCCATAGGGACACAATATATTAATTACATGTGCTGCTTTTGGGAATTTTTGCTTCACAAAATAGACATATTGTCTGCTTTAAAGTGAAGAAAGGGAAGTTTTTTCCCTCTTTTTTCCCAGTTGACTTTATCCTTCCTTGGGTTTGTGCACTGTTCAGATGTAATAGAGAAGTATTACATTGCAAGAAAAAAGTCTAATAAATCATAGAGCGGACTATGTTTCATAGGAGACATGTTCTATACTTTGGCCATTTATACAACATATAATTCATTCAGAGAGTTGTTATGTTATGAAAAGAATTGCTAGATTTTCATCTCTCTTTGGTGTGCACTCATAAGTCTTTGAAAGTTTGAGTCCGAATTCTGATTCTGCATTTCATGATCCCCTTTACAAGCCATGTTCTTCTTTTTCCTTTTCTCAAAGGCTTTTTTAACACAGACAACTGGAAACTAAATTTGATGTCTGACATAAAAGTTCTGTTTTGCTCAATTGTAATGAAGCAATGATTTGCTATGACCGAGTTACTTGCATGAAGGTAGGCAGACATGCTGTTGAGTTCAGTACAGGCAGAACTTTCTCTTGATTATCCAACTGGGCTGGATATAGGTCAGAGTCCTAAGGAAGTGTATTTTGTCTTAGCCTTTGAGAATGTCTTAATGAAAAGCAAGGAATTTCCTTCAAGGGCTTGATATTGCAACACATTTTCAGAAAAATATAAATCTGTTTCTAGTTCAGGTTCACTTAGGGGCAAGCTTTGCAAGGTTCATTTTCTCTTAAATAGGGTATGAATGTGTTCACTGACATATCAAGAAGAGTTGAATTAGGAGTACATGTAGAAAATACCCAAGAACATAAGAAATGAATTTAAATCCATGAAATTTCTTACAAGAAGTTTTGCCTGTGTGTATGTGCTTTACCAGATTAGCATTGTTGTATTTCTTATTATTTGTTTGTGGTCACAGATGAGTCAAGTTAAAAAGATACAACATTTTCTAAGCCTTTGAAAATGTCATTGGTACAAACACAGTATCTAGCTAATTTCTTCAATTACTTCTTTTGGCAAATGAAACTGCTTATTCTATGTTGATGTTATCAGCACTCCCCAGTTCATCAGTCCTGTATCACCATCGCAGACCAAAGTGTTTTCTTTAAAAGAAAACAAAATTAAAAATTCTTACATGAGCAATTTCATTTGAAATGTAATACCATACTTCTTATTCCTCTATTCCATTATTGCTTTCCCAATCTCACATTGACTACACCTGTATACTTCGTTTTGGTGGTGCACGGTGTAAAATGTCATTTTAGATTATCTTTGCTTTATTCTTCAGGGGAAGTATTCAAAAAGACAGGCTTGCTGTGACCAAGTTGACCTTTTGAATTTTCAAAAATACATACTTGTTGGTTGTTCTTTATTTTTGCTTTGCGTTTTTTTTTTGTTGTTTTTTTTGTGTGTGTGCATTTGACAAACCTGGAAGACTGGTTAAACTTTGTATTTAACAGCTACAGGGAGAAATAAAATAAGTGTAATGGCTTATAATTATAACCTTGTCTAAGGTTAATATTTTCTGCAGAATAGTCAGTTGAGCAAACAAAAGTGCAGAAGAAAATGTACAGGCAACCATCTTTCCAAGAAAAAGCAATTGATCATTACAGAAAAACATAACACTCATAAATTAGAATTTTATAGCTTTTCTTAATTACAAAGGGGAAAATAAAAATACTAATGTTTCTTTGAATTAAAAGGTAATTACTGATGAAAAACGAAACAAAACAAAACAAAACTGACAACCCACACCTGAAATTTCAGTTTTATTGTCCAACATGCTTCTCATACTGGAGGGGCACAGAGGAAATGAGGCTGCAATACATGACTTGGGTAATTTATTGAAGGCAAAGCCTTCAGTAGAATGACACACAGAGTTGAATCTAGACACACTTAGTATGATTCTGTATTTTACAGAATAAGGGTACTTTTTTTACTCAAAGCTATAAGAACAATGCAGTCCTTATCTTGCAGTATTTTTTTTTTCCAGAAAGAAGACTATTATGATTGTCTCTGAGCCAATCAGTGAGACTAGATGTTTTCTAGTAAGGAGAGGAAATAAGCATGCATTAGCTTTGGTCCAGGAACATTTGGTGATCTGTTTTTCAATGTTATTTTTCAATTGTTTTTAATATTTCATATAATATCATCTAGATAGGTACTGACTTAGGACAAACTGTTATACAATATGTTCATATAGTTTTCAGATGTGTGCTTGTTAGTAGGACAGACCATGAATTGTACAAGAATGGTATAGTGCATATGAAAGCAGGTGAAATATACCAGGGTTAATGCACTACAAACTCAGAGCTTTGAGAGATTTGTCCAGCTTAACTTCTTTAAATGGTTTGCCAGCCTTTCAGAGGTGCAGCAGTAGAGAAGCCCTATTAAATCCTTATTAAATCCTGTAAACCTTGGCATTGATTATTCTAGCTGAAATTATTCCAAGAGACATATCTTTTCTGCTCCACTTCCTTAGATCTGATTTCACACTGATAGGTTTCTGTAGCATCTTTGAACCACTCATATATCCTCCTAGAATAAATTGCAATGTGCTCAGTTGAACCTAGTCATTTGCACCATACTTTGTCAGTGCGAGAGACTCTTTAAACAAGCAGGATTGGGAGCTTGTGCTTAGCTGCTGTCAAGGAAGTATCAAAGTGAAGGCAGAGAAAAACTATCACAATGTCCAAAGTGTGCAAGCCTGAGTGGCCAAAGACTTAATGCAGGGGACAGTGAAAGCAGGGCACTGACTGGGACGGCAGTGACACGTTCTTTCTTTTTGGCTTTGTTGAAAGGTTTATAGCGGAGGATTTTAATGTTAAAGCTTTTCCTGAATTGAGATGAGAGTCAGTAGGCCATGCTGTTCTGGAAGACTTCGACTTCTACTTCTGGAAGTAGATGTGTTTGAAGTAAGAATCAGGCACTTACAGTGAATTTCAGGACATGTGAACTCACAGGGAATGAAACTGAGGAAAATAAGACCTAAATCCCATATGAAGTTTCATGGCCAGGCTGAGCATAGCCCTATAAAACCTTTTAGTTCTGTCTGTATGGATGGCCTAATATTCCAAAATTCCATTTTTATTTTGTTGTTAGAAGATCCACCCAGACTGCAGTAAGTAAAAGCCTCTGTTGGAGATGTTGGAGTTGTACCTGCCTTTGCAAATCTGGGTTTATACTTGTAGGAGATAATAAACCAAGCTGAACTGACATGCACAGCTGGAGAACTTCCTTTCCCCAAATGGGTCACCTTGCTATTTCCCTTTGCAGACATCTCTTCCTTTTACAAATCCCAGGATCACTTCCAGAGACATGATGCAGTAAAGATGAGAGTGACCAGGCACCCAGTGAGAGGCACATAACCACCGTTCAGGATCATTGCTCTAGAATTTATCATGCAGTTACATGTAACTGCAAAGACAGAATACCACAAACTAAGAGCACTTCCTTCCTGGACTGATGAAAGTATAGCATTTCACACTATCCAAAACCTAGCAAACCAAATTGTAGGCAATTTGTGTATTTATTCTGCTGTCAAAAAGCACCTGTCTGGAATTCTCAGTGAAAGTAACATCATAGAATTGTAAAGTAATATGAGTTGGAAAGAACCTCTGGAGCTGGAGTGATATGTTTCTGAAGAAACATCCAACAGTGCAAAGCAAATAACCTAATTGTCAGTGAATTAGTCCTTTCTGCTGCCCATCCAGTGGCTGACAGTCCAAGCATCCTTACTCACTTGGGATGCCCACACTCACTTCAGGAAAAGAGCAGGCCAGGTGGTCTGCAAAGCTGCCTTCTAGGAAAAACAGAGTGAGTTCAGGAATGAAGGAGTCTGTCTTTCTGTGAAACAGAACAGAAAGCTGAATGACTAATGTGATTGCAACTGCTGAGGTATCATGCTGGGAAAGTGGCATTTTCTAGGGAAAAAAGGAATCAAACCATTTGGCCTTTTAAAGGTCACTTTTAATGTCAGTAAGAAATCAGCTGGAAGTCAGGACAGCTGTGAAGGACTGATGTTATATCTTCCTACAGAAGCACTTCAAAGTAAGCAGACAGCCATGTCTTTTCACTAATGTAGGTCCATGGAAAACATATAACTCTTCCACAAATGTACAGACAATGATGGAGAAACCCAAAATAAAGAGGAAAATGGATGAAAATCCAACATGTTTGACACCTTTTAAATATTAAGTAGCTGATGAAAATAGTTTTAAAAATTTGTTTATAAATACAAAAAATTCAGAAAATTTCTACCCAGTACAAAGTATTCTTGATTGTGAAGCTCATCATTTAAGCTGTATGAGTGCACACTGATAAAGTCTTTTGTATTTCTCCCTCCTGCTTCCTCTGATATTTGGAAACCCAAGGGGAGAACACTTGGAGGCACAGCCATCTGCTCCTCTAAACACATCAAGTTTAACTGTGTATTTTAGCAAATTATGATACACCACACTTTGTTTTTAAGTGAAAACTCTATGGTTCATTGTGCTTTGGCAGAAACTGAACAAACTGCAAGGCATATTTGGCCTTCTCTTTAAAGGTCTTTCAAAATTGACCCTTCCCTTTTGTCTGATGTTCATTTTCTCATTGACTGTCTGTCAGCTTCTCATGAAAATGTCTTTTTTAATTTTATTTTATTTATTTTTCCCAAAAGAATAAGGTGTATTCATTGTTTTCCATCAAACTCCATTGCAAAGACTAAGTTCCAAACTGGCAACTGTATCTTTTCAATTAATTCAAAGGATGGGTTGAGGAGTAGATGAGGACAGTTGGCCCTTATGCTAAATACAAAAACATGTAAACTCATCTGTTTTCCTTTCCTTTGTGTTCTTTGATTTAAAGCTCCTTGAGACTTAGCTTGTATCTTTGTACAAGAGAAACAGAAAAACAATACAGAAGGAACAGAAGGCTATGCTCTAACATTGAATGACATCTATAACATCAGGGAGTAATTTTTGTTTCTTTTTTCCCAGTTCCTAGGCTGTTCATGTTCATGTTCATGTTCATGTTCAGGTTCAGGTTCAGGTTCAGGTTCAGGTTCATTCCCTTTTCCTAGAATCAGACATATTGAACCTACTAATTTTGATAATCTATTAACAAGTCTAAGAGATTTAAAAAAAAAAAAAAATCTCCCTGCTTAACTGTACTCTACTCTAATTAGAAGACACTGACCATTGACTTGCTTTATAATGTAATTGCTTCTCAATTTTGTTTAGACACACCACCTTCCAGGTTTATTGTATATTATTGTTTTCTTTTCTTTATTTTTTTTAATGCCCTGCCATTCACCAAGTTAGAGTGATTATCACTTTCAGAGAATCAAATTTGCATTTTTTCTGTGGTACAACATAGGACCTAGCAAATATTTAACTATTGTTCAGAAAAAAATATGTTATGTTGGGATGTACTGCTCATCTTATATTACTCCATGAGCTTGTGTTTGTACATTGTGACGGCAGGAGATGCATGACTTATGTCTACATTAAAATACAGAGCTTATGCTTTGTTTCATATATCCTCTCCCTGAAGCTGTAATACAGACAGACTGCATTGTAATTAATCTGTTTGCAAGAAATTTTTTTCTTTTGTGCTCTGGTAATTTTGGTCACACTAAGTTTCTTAATTTTCAGGGAAACAGAAAGCATAGAATTTAAAATCTAGTAATTAATCTGTAACTGCACAGGCTACTGCTTTAAAAGAAATGACAGTGAATCTTTAAGAATTGAACATTCAGTCACAGCATGTTGCAGTAAACTCACTGAAACTTAGTATCTTCTGAGAGACTTTTCAAAGCGGACGTTTAACTGAAGTCATGTAATGACACTTAATTGGATATTTTTTTTGCTGGTTTCAGTCAATTGAAGACATTATTAATGTGATGCACAAATAGAGCTGAATTTGAAGAGGTGCTTGTTGAAACTCTCTTCCTATAATGCCAGTAGAGCGTAATGCAATCGTTGTAACTCTTGTGGCTGCTAATCTTCTGGATCTGATTAATTGTAAAAACTGATAAAAAATGTCTGCTTTCAGGGTAGAGTGGCCTTGATTCATTGCTTGCATTTGACTGAAAAACACATATCCCAAACCTCTGAAAAAAACCCAAGCTAAATGCGTATCAGCCTTGAAATAAACAACAGAGGGTTGACTTGCAAAAGGTAAGCTATGGATTTCATAGAGATATGAAACACAGGTCTCTCTGAGTGCCTCACTTTGTAATTCAGTAAGGAAAAATGAAGGTCACTGTTGTTTTAAAAGCTTTATTAAAAAAGCCACTGCCAGCACAATTTGCTACTAATTGTACCTGATCTCATTTATCTAAATCCTTCTCTTCCTCACTTATTTTCCATCACATTTATCCATGGCTACGCTTTCATAACAGCCACTCTGCCTGCAGGTGGGATGGTGGGACATTAGGTACCATTGCGCTAGTGCTGGTTCTTTGACAAGTGACAGGTGGCTTGTTTCTGTCCCTGAGGTGTGGGATAATTTATCTAACCAATGAGTTTGGCCTCTGGCAGCCTAGAAACTAAGGACCTTGAATGTTAACTCAAATTGTGGCTTGGGATGCCTAACAAGGCTATCTCTGGAACCAGCACACTGACCAGGAGGATATCAGCCTGCAGAACAAAATGCCTCAGTATACATGTAGCTGCTACCTACTGATACAAGTAGAATAAAACACACTGATGTTTGTCACATATAAATTACATGACATGACTCATTTGTCATATGCCAAATAATTGTAATTGTAGATGTAGAATTTCCTAGCAGGAAATATGTTAGACTTGAATTAAAATGTACCATGTGTATGAGAAATCTAAACGTAATAATAATATTAAACTTATTATTTATATTAAATTTATCAAGGGAAAGTTTTTAACTTTTTTTCTACAAATATAGACATTTCATAGAAGAGCTTGCACATTTGGAATTTACATGCAACTATTACTCAGACCTGTGGTGAAGCTTTGCAATATACATGCAGTCATGATTTTTATTGTTTATAATTTCAGATGAGATTAAAATGGCTTCAAAAAGTCCTATTTGTGTATATTTCACATCCATCCTTTTGTTAAAAATAGGATATCCCTGTTTTACAGAAGGTTGTCTGGATGTTACTATATTTTTGCCTGAGTTGGAGATAGGAGGAAAAGATATCTTAAATATTACTCATCAACATTAAAGCTTTCCTTTGGAATAATTAAAATAACTGTGAAGTGTTTTCAGTCTGTTGCTAAAAATACTCTGAATCTGCACTTTCTTTGAATGTATTGTTTTGAGTTACTGATTCTTTTGATGATAAAATGTAACTGAAGGGTGGGAATTCTGTTCCCAAGTCTCAGCATCTGTATGATCCACAGGGGAGTATGTGGTCTTTTCTCAGTGCGACCACAGTGCCAGGTTAAGGAAAGAACTTCGATAATCATCATAATTTAATGCAAGGAAATTCAACAGTAAAAGTGAATAAATATAATCAAGCCCTCACTACAAATTTCTTAAAGAAGACAAACAAACAAAAAACTCCAATTAATTTTAACTTTATGCATGTTACATTGCCCATGTTATTTCTTTGCTTGGAAAATCCAGGAGGAAGAGGAGAAACTCCTTTATTTCTAAAGATCTAGAAACTAGTAGATTTATTAGTAAATTCTCAGAAAATTCATCCCATATGCAAAGAAAAATCCACAGTATATATCTCATGGGTAAATCATACTATTTATATGTCACAAAGTATTGAATCTCTAGTAGGATAAAACAAAAGTCATTCTTATTATAGGTCTGTGGTCAGATTATCCATATTTTGGGATCATTTAGCTTATTGATGAAAACTCACTTTAAGAGTTTATACTGTATTCTTGCAAGTAATCATGGTACATCCAGTAGACATATTACCACAAAACACTGAGGCAGATACAAAGGAGAAATAAGGTGCAGATTATAAACAGCCACAGCTGTTAACTGCTAGAGTTCTTGTGGAAGCATTATAGATAGTCTTAAATCAAGACTAGTTGTGCTATAGCTCAGGCTGGGTCTTACAGAGAGTTTACTGGATGAGACTAAGATACACTGGGGACAAAACCAGCTAACTGTAGTGGTTCTTTCTGACCTTAAAATACACAGAAGAAGAAAAGCCATATACTGCCTGATGTATATATCACAATGTATACTGAAATGCTGGGGTCAGTGGTCAAACAACACTTTCAGGCAGGAAATAGGAAAAAAAAAAAACACATTACTTTTAGTTTAATTGAAGGTTACCTTTGAACACTCAGATCATTTGAAAGAAATCCTCTCCTGGTGAGAGGAGGTGTGAACACTCAGCGAAACAAAGAGGACACGAAGTCTTCTAATACAGGAGATGTGTCTGTGTGTATGTGTGTGTATGCGCGCGCTAGTGTTATTTCCACCCCTAGTTATAGATAAAATTGTTATACTTTTTGCAAACAATTGCTAAATTTAGCGTTATTTTTGAAAGTATAAAATTGCAGCCCTATTTACCCTCATAATAGGTAATTAGAACAGAATATTCTCCCTTAAATGCTTCTGAATTCTTTAAACTGTTATTTTGCGTGAGTCAAACTGGTTTCTGCTGAGGATTTTAAAGGAATAATTAATTATTTTAATATAATTTTAATTTAATATAATTATAATACTACGAGCTAAATCTCCCCTAAAATTACTGCAAACTAAGATTAATAATAAAGAATCAGTTCTTCTAAGTAATGATTGAAAATTCTTCCAATTTGCCCATTTTTCACTTAAACAAAAAAAATGTTTTGAGGTTATTTATTTGTTTGTTTGGTGTATTGCATATGGTAAGCAAGAACGGTGAATCCACTACATGGTAAAAAAATGTAATGAGTATATTTAGCCATAGAGTAATAAATCCAAAGTTTAATAGATAGAATAAAAGCTTTTCTAGCACATGCAAGCAAGATGCTTTCATACCAATCTTGGCTGCCAAGAAAGGAAAGAACAAATAAAATTTATGATATGATCTGTGGCTATATGAGTGCAGATGTGCACAAGTATTTTCCAAAGAGAAACTTCCTTAGCTTTACTTCCCTTAATAATTATAAGAAGTCATTATGTAGCTAGAAGTATGTGTGCTAATAAATACCAAATATTTCAGCCCAAAGTTGGTGTTTATATGTTCCACTGCATGGATTCATTTAACTCATTCTTTTCCCTGAACAAGGGAGAGTACTGTTTCTTCCCTGAGGCTATTGCCTGATTATGAATAAGCACCTTTAGAAGACCTGAGCTGCTAAGGGGTCTTTGTTTTTGGAGCAAAGGATTGAGTCCCTGACTAGGACTGAAAGCTAAGCAGGTTGTCTGAATAAGTTCTAAATAATTTTTCCCCTTCAGACTGTATCATTTTTACACTTATGATGCCTGAGTGGTGTCTTTGCTTTATTCCTCTGTAAAGCTTTTTGAATGCAGATTTAAAATTAATCTTCCTTTTTTTTTAGGCAATCATAGAATCATAGAATATCTCAAATTGGAAGGCACCCATAAGGGTTATTGAGTCCAACTCTCTGCTCCTCACAGAAGTGCCTAAAACTAAACCATATGACTAAGATCATCATCCAGACACTCCTTGAACTCTGACAGGCTTGGTGCCTTGACCACTTCCCTAGGGAGCCTGTTCCAGTGACTGACCACCCTCTCAGCGAAGAACCTTTTCCGAATGTCCAGTCTGAACTTCCCCTGATGCAGCTTCATTCCATTTCTTTGTGTCCTATCGCTGGTCACCAGAGAGAGGAGATCAACACCTCCCCAGCTACTGCCCCCCTCAGCCTTCTCATCTCGAAGCTGAACAAACCAAGTGACCTCAGCTGCTCCTCGTAAGTCTTGCCCTTGAGACCTTGTACCACCTTGGTCGCTCTCCTCTGGACACACTCTAATAGTGTGATGCCCTTCTTATACAGTTATATTGTTATAATAGTTACATTATTTCTTGAACAGGTTCGAAACAGGAATCTACTTTACTTAAAAAAAATCCAAGAAGGGATTTCATGCTAAAACACTGTAAGAGATGCACTTTTTCTCAGCTGACCATGTATCAAATTAATGAATGTACTAGCTGATTACCACTCAATTAGTATCCAGTTCACAAAAGTATAGTACCACTGGAGGCACTAAATAACATACTTCATAGCAATTTATTTCATCACAATATGAGAAGCAGGAGGAAGAATAAGGTCTGGCCTTGTTTAAGTGGAAAAAGAAACTCAAGAGATCATGATCTGTACTACATTTGCCTTCTTGATGACTGAAGTATGACACTGTTCTGAGCTTTATAAACTCCTGTTTCTTCTGAACAGAACTTCACTCATCTATATCTAATGAGAAAAGTTAGTAAAGATGGACTGATGTGCCATAGAATATTAATTCCTTCTCAAAGACCCCTTTCCAATTTCTTTTTTACATAGTATGAGTTCTTTTTTGATCTAAAAAAACTTCATGGAGAAAATGCTGTGGTTGCCCAGAGTTAAAGATCAAGCCACCTCAGCTGGAAAATTCAAATATGCAGAACTGGAGGTTAAATTCCTAATTCAATGTGGATTATCTCAGATCTCTAGACCCAGCCAAACCTTGTATTATCCTAAGATTGTTTCCCCACAGGAATCTCATTTTCACTGCTTATATCCTGCAAAGGCTTTTCTTTTCCCCACAATACCAATACTGAGTTGTGACATTTTAAAAACTTTTTTGAGAGTCACTGTTTAAATCTGCTTAATTGCAAAGACCAATATTAGGTCTTCCACACATTTTTAGGCTCAGAATCCATATTTTATAATTTCATTCATGGAGTGCCATGAACACTATTAAGATTGTCCTATGCTGGACCATAGTCTGTTAGCTTTTTCACTTGTTAATGAAATACTAAGGTTATTTTTTTGTATGTGTATGCTCCAACAATGCAAAAGGAGTATTCATTGTCCAGAGGTGCTTTCGTGCATAAGGAAAGACAGAGCAGTCACCAATGACATTAAAGTACATCATCATGTGGGTCAAGGTAAGTCCACTAATTTCAGTCCAACTATATCATTTTATAGCAGTTAAGAGTCCCATCTACTGTGATTTTTGTGTGAGAAATCAAATGCTTATGGGTCAAGAAACTACAGTGTTAAAACTCCCATGGCAATATTAACGTGATCACATTACACTTATGGTTTGTGGTATTTTGGATTATTTGCCATACTGAGAAATGCTTTCATGCAGATTGTACAGTATATGTATTATATCAGAATTAGTCTTTGCATGGAAATATTAACATTTTAACTTCCTGACCGCTATATATTTTAAATTCATAACTTAATTTCTGTATTAGTATTAGGTATTTGTTTTCATGAAATTTCAAAGAAAAAAAAATAGAGATGGGAAAGAAGACAATTATCAAAAGGAAGAATATAAAAAGGAATTAGATACATGCTTCATTTCAAAACCATGTGTAAATAAAACTCCCTGAGACTGCAACAAATATGCAGAGGCCAATACCAGCCTAGGTGACCTAGGTATCTTCTTCTCTGCCCTTTGTCTGTTCAACACTCACATGGTGAATTCTGTTTGTAACCCTACAATTCTTCCTGCAACTGACATTGTAAGGAATTTCTACTGTAATATTGCACTGGCCAAAGCACAAAAGGCTTCTTCATGTATCAGCTGCATCTGTTTTGTGTTATTACTGCCATGCCACCCACAAACATTAGCAGAATAATTGTGTTCCCCTGTGTCTGAAGGTGATGTTGCTTACCTTAGGGACAGAGTGCTGTAAAGAGTGTGCTCTTCCCCAGCTCTGCAGGGAAGCAAGTTATTTCCAAAGAGGGCTGACATAATTTGAAATTGCTTGTTTCTGTCCCTGGGGAAGTTTATTTTCTTGTGGCAATGAGAAAGTCCTTGAGGAAGCTGAGTGACTGATTAGAATTATGTCCCCAAGGGTATTCTGGAAGAACCCAGCAGAGAGCACTCCCAGAGTGCTAGTGAGTGTGGCTAATGGGGATCCTGCAGGTCACTCTCTTAACGCTCTTTACAATTCATCACTGGGGTGAATAGCAGCTTCTGTAGTTAGCCTCTGCCAGCGTGTATGATCTACACATTTGGGAAGCTGAGGAAGGTCTGAGCTCACACAGAGGAAAGTTTTGAAAACCCTTGTTCTGACAGTCATTTTTATGCCTCTGTCTAAGGTCCTCAGACTACTACCTGCTATGAGTTCTCCATGTTGGCAGTGAAGAGATAACAAAGAAAAATCCTAAGTCAATCAAAAGGGATTTCAGAGCCTTGGGGTGGTTAGTTGAAGGATCAGGTGTTCAGGTGGTGTTCTCTTCAATCCTTCCGGTAGCAGGGAAGAGCATTGAATGGAACAGGCAGACCCAGATAATCAACATGTGGGTACAAGGTTGGTGTCGTTGGCAGAACGTTGGGTTCTTCGATCATGGGATGTTCTATTCATCCCCAGGTCTAACAACATCCAATGGGATGGACCTTTTCTCAGAAGGGGAAAAGGGTTTTTGCCCAAGAGCTAGCAGGTCTGATTGATAGAGCTTTAAACTAGATTGGAAGGGGGAAAAGTACAATACCTGGCTAGTCAGCTATGAGCAGTGGGATAGGCATGCCAAAGTTCGAGGAGCTGCATGCTAGTGAGGTTCCTCAGGCTGCTCCACAAGGCCACAAGCACAATGAACCACACTTGAAGTGTTTTTACAGAAATGCATGCAGCCTGAGGAAAAAGCAAGAGGAGCTAGATGCCTTGGCCCAGTCCCAGAGATATGACATCATAGGCATAAGCGAAACCTGGTGGGATGAGTTCTGTGACTGGTGTGCCATGACGGATGGTTACAGGCTCTTCAGGAAGGACAGGCAGGGCAGGCGAGGCAGCGCGTTGGCATTGTATATAGTGGAGGGGCCAGAATGCATGGAGCTAGCAGCTGGCGATGGCACAATTGAGAGCCTCTGGGTAAGGATTAAGAGACAAATAAAGTGGATGTCATTGTGGGAGTCTACTATAGGCCACCCAGCCAGCATGATTGCATGGATGAGTTATTCTTTAAGGAACTAAGGAATACTTCTAAGTCATCTGACCTTGTCTTTATGGGGGACTTCAACTTGCCAGATGTCAACTGGGAATTCCACACAGCTGGTACAAACATGTCCAGAAGATTCTTAAAGCATCTGGATGATAAATTCTTGATACAAGCACTAGGAGAACCGACCAGGAAAGGTGCCTTCCTTGACTTCTTGCTTACTAACAGAGAGGGTCTTGTGGGTGACGTGATGATTGATGGCTGCCTTGGCCACAGCAACCATGAAACAGTCAAGTTTAAAATCTATGGTAACAGGAGGAAAACTGCCAGCAGGACCTCAACTCTGGATACAAGGAGAGCTGATTTCAGGCTGGTCACGGAACTACTTAGTAAGGTCCCCTGGGAAAAAGCTTTTGAAGGTGCTGGGGTCCATCAGTGCTGGTCACTTTTTAAGTACCACCTCCTAAGAGCACAGGAACAGGCAATTCCAAAATGTCAGAAGTCAAGCAGGCGAGGTAGAAGGCTGGCTTGGCTAAGTAGGGATCTTATGCTAGAACTGAGATGAAAAAAGAAAATGTATGGCCAGTGGAAGCAAGGTCGGGCGACACGGGAGGACTACAGAGTTGCTGTTCGCCACTGCAGGGAGGAAATATGCATGGTCAAAGCTCAATTAAAGCTGAAGCTAGCCAGTACTGTGAAGGACAATAAAAATGACTTTTTAAAATATATAAATAGCAAAAGGCAGGTCAGAAATAACATTGGCCCATTACTTGATGAGCATGGCCACCTCACAGAGACATAGACAAAGCAGAGATATTTAATGCTTTCTTTGCCTCAATCTTCAACAACAATGATGGGCTCTGGGACCCCCAGAACCCTGGGCTAGAGAACCATGACTGTGAGAACAACAAACTCCCAACCAGCCCCGAACTTGTGTGGAATTTGCTGCTCCAGCTGGATCCCTACAAGTCAATGGGGCCTGGTGGGATTCATCTGAGGGTACTTAAAAAGCTGGCTGATGTCATAGCAAGACCTCTCTCAATGATTTTTCAATGCTCTTGGGAATCTAGAGAGTTCCCAGTTGACTGGCAGCTGGCAAACGTTGTCCCAGTCTTCAAGAAGGGCAATAGGGATGACCCTGGTAACTACAGGCCTGTCAGTCTCACCTCTGTGCCTGGCAAAATTATGGAGAAGATTATTCTGGGAATTTTCGAAAAGCACCTGAAAGACAATGCAGTCATTGGTCCCAGCCAGCATGGATTCACGAGGGGAAAGTCCTGCTTGACAAACTTGATTTCCTTCTATGACAACGTTACCCACCTGGTTGACCAAGGGAAGCCAGTTGATGTAATCTTTTTGGACTTCAGTAAAGCCTTTGATACTGTCTCTCACAGTATCCTCCTGGACAAAATGTCCAGCATACAGCTGGATAAACACATAATGCAATATGTGAGCAATTGGCTGACAGGTCGGGCTCAAAGGGTTATAGTAAATGGAGTTACATCGGGCTGGTGACCAGTCACTAGTGGGGTTCTGCAGGGATCCATCTGGGGGCCAGTGCTCTTCAATATCTTCATAAATGACTTGGATGCAGGACTGGATGGTTTGTTATCAAAGTTTGCCCATGACACAAAACTGGGAGGAGCCGTGGTCACTCTCGAGGGCAGAGAGGCCCTGCAGAAAGATATGGACAAATTAGAGAGCTGGGCAATCACCAACCTTATGAAGTTTAATAAGGGCAAGTGCTGTATTTTGCACCTGGGACATGGCAACCCTGGATGTACCTACAGACTAGGGAATGAGAGGCTGGAGAGCAGCCCCGCAGAGAGGGATCTGGGGGTTCTGGTCAATGGCAAGTTGAACACGAGCCAGCAGTGTGCACTGGCAGCCAGGAGAGCCAACCGTGTCCTGGGGTGCATCAAGCATCAAGCACTGTATTGCTAGCTGGTTGAGGGAGGTGATTGTCCCACTCTGCTCTGGTGTGGCCTCATCTTGAGTACTGTGTGCAGTATGGGTGCCACAGTACAAAAAGGATACGAAGCTACTAGAGAGTGTCCAGAGGAGAGCCACAAAGATAGTGAAGGGTTTAGAGGGGAAGCCGTATGAGAAGCGTCTGAAGTCACATGGTCTGTTCAGCCTGGAGAAGAGGAGACTGAGGGGAGACCTCATGGCAGTCTACAGCTTCCTCACGAGGGAAGGAGGAGGGGCACGTTCTGATCTCTTCTCCCTGACGCCAAGTGATAGGACCCAAGGAAACGGCAGGAAGATATGCCAGGGGAGGTTTAGGTTGGACATTAGGAAAAGGTTCTTCACCCAAAGGGTAGTGGAGCATTGGAACAAGCTGCCCCGGGAGGTAGTCATGGTGCCAAGCCTGACAACATTCAAGAAGTGATTGGACAACACCCTCAGACATATGGTGTGAATTTTGGGGTTGTCCTATGCAGGGACAGGAGTTGGACTCGATGATCCTTGTGGATCCCTTCCAACTCAGGATATTCTATGATTCTATGATCTTTTAGGTTACTCCCTGAGCACTTGGTGTGACTCTTAGGAAAAGAATTGCTCTGGTGTGTTGAAGACAATTTGTAAAAAAATAAGTCTGTTTTCTGTTTACTTTATTATTTTCTCATAAAAACTTATTTAGAGACCAGAAACTGCAGGCTTGACTATCTGTAGTTCAACAGCCAGAACCAGGAGCTCAGCTCCTCAAAATGCAACCGTTTATCTAAGTGTTTTAAGTATCAGTAAAGCTATCTAGCATCAGCCCAAATTTGTGTATTTTTCTCTTAATTGCCTGTTACTTTGTTGCAAATGGATGTTTCAAAATGCCAACTCACATTCACATTATGCATTTCACTATATCAACACCTCATCTAAACCAGGGATTGTTTCAAATTGCCTACCTTTCAGTTTCCATCTATATAGTTAGTGAGATCGCATGCTATTTCATAAATTAACAAGAGTTTCTAACCTGCTGATTCATTTGCAAGGGTGAAAGGTGAATGTTCAATGATTTCCACCACAGTTAACATAAACATTGACCTGATCGACTGCAGTGCTCCCTCTGTGCCATAACATAGTCACAGATTTATCATTCCTGCCTCAGCTTTGCTCCAGGCGCCTGATTAAAAAGCCCAGACCAATGTCTGCTTTTATCTGCTTACTTTGATTTTCACTTTGGAGCACTTTACCAGGACTGTACACATGCCTCCCTGCTGCTCACATGCTTTGTGGCATTTATTGTCTGAGTTTGCCTCTCAGTGTGGCACCAAGGTCTAACTGCATAATATACCTTCTGCATGCAAGGATAATCCACATCATCCTCATCAGTCTACTATACTAGGTATGGTTTCTATAACGTTGTGGATATAATAGGAAAAAAAGCAATCACAGAAGTCCCTGGGATTTTCAAGTTGCCTCAGAAGACTAATGAAATTCACCATATGTTTCTTCTATCTGCTGTGAACCATGCTTCACTTCTTAAATCCATGCAAGAAGCTGAAGGTTTAGTGTGATGATGTCATCTAGACAAATAGCTTACTAGAGTTATTGCTATTAATCATGGCTTACTATTGGTCTGTTTAAAACCACATGGGGCATAGCACTAGTATAGAAAAGTTTATTAGGTAAAATGACTTTTCAGAAGTAAAAACTTATTGAACTTGCATAGGACTTGGAAAAAAAGAAAAAATGAAAGATTAAGCTACTCAGTATTGCTTAAAATGCAGGTCCTTTCAAATAAATGACAGGGTTTAATGTTAACCTCATTATCCATACAAAAAATCTAAGAATAAGAGAAGGCATATCAGTGTCTAAGAAATGAAGGCATTTATTTAAAAATGGGTGCATGACAGTATTTATTTTCAAACTTTACACATGTTTTTCCAGTCTGTGCAATTTCATGTGTTTTAATATTACTACAAAAATTCCATTACCTGTCAATGCTTGTCTCTAGTTTTGAAGAGTTTGATATGACATTAATCACAGAATAGAATCTTCCAGGTCTCATACAAATTCCTTTCTGGAGCAAAGCCAGCTCTGTAAAGATTGATACAATAAAAATATAGAATAATTTAAAATATTTTGGTTTAGTAGTAAAAAGTATCTCCTTCTAAGGCCTGGAAGCAATACGAAATAACATTATTTGTTCTGCTGAATGTAAAAAGACTATAAATGCAGTTATATGAGTTTAAGAGGAAAAAGTAAGATCATCTGTAAACAAAAAGAGACTAAAATGACTGCAGCATAGCTAAACGCCCTCATTCTTCAAGGGCTACAGTAAGATGATAAACAGCAGTGATCAGATTTTTTTCTTCATGTACAGCTGTGGTATTTTTGATTCATTATAAATCTTTAAACCTTCCCATGAAATGTTCACCTTTCATATATGACACAGATAGCAAACTGGAAGGTAACCTGTGCATTTGGAGGTGTTTTCAAAGACAGTCAACACTGACTTTTCAGGTCCATAGAAATCACACAGTTTTAACATTCTAAAAATAGTAGCAAGGCCAAGTCATGTTTTAATGATTTTGAAAGTCAAGCTATTTTAAATTTGAAAATCCCTGTAAATCCAAAATATATAATTACTTTTTCCCCCTGATCAGCTCACATAAGAGCTAAACCAGAAATAACGCTAACCAAGCAGGGTGTTCTTCATTATTCCTAATATAAATTAAGAAACACCTTCATGAAGATACCTCTTTATCATCTTAGACACTCAGTTCAAACTGATAATCCTGAACAATACAATACCTTATTTATCATGAGTTCTCTTATGTTAGAAAATCTAACATACTTTTTTATTGACTGTCTAACATGATCTTAGGGGGAAAAAAAAAAAAAAATTCTGCCCATGACTTTTTTGTTTGCCATAGCTTTAATAGCTGAAGAGATGATATGTGATATGAGAGCTCTAACTTAGTAGGCAAAGATATATAACAAACTTCTATGACCAGAAAAAGAAATCAGTTAAAAATGAAAGGGCAATTAATCTGTTGGAACAGACAACAGATGAACACTTTGACAGTCAGAAGTTTAAATCACGAGCAGATATCTTCCTTAATTATATGCTGTAATTCAGCCACACATTTCATGCTAGAATCTTTGGATGTTGAGGGTGACCCAACAAGTTTATAATGATTACATGAGTATAATGAGCCAGTCTGGTCTTTATTAAACATATCTAGCTAAAGCAAGTGAGTTGTAGTAAAGTATTTTGGTTAATAAAACATGATTTCCGTGACAGCAAAACCTGACTTTTTATTCTTGCTAGATTGGGACAGGTTCTTAGATGACATAGATTAGCAGAGTTTCCCTGAATTCAGCACTCTCAGTTATATATACCAGCTGAGGAACATCATTTTGTGCTTGTAGAGATATTAGGAGTCTCTTTTTGGTCCTATATAGCAGACCAGGTGTAAGAAGAGTCATTGCAATAGTAACAGGATAATGGCTGTGGAGGCCAAAGCAGTTGTCAAAACATTTTTTGGCAGAAAACAGTGTATTTGATAAAACTGAAATATCTCCGAGGGATTTCTGCTTTCCAGAACATGCTTTGAGTAGTCACAACATAACTGAAAATTAGGAACATTAAAATAAATACTTATTATTAAATAAATACTTTTTTCTTAAAAGAATTTCTCCTCAAAATGTTTTGAAGGAATATTTTTTTCTTTACTGACTTTTGCAACATTTCCTTTAGCATATACTAGTATCTCATGTCCAAGACAACTTTATTTACTTCCTTTTTTCCTCCCTTCTTCCTTCCCTTCCTACCCTCTGGGGAAAAAAAAAAAAAAAGTACATTTTAAGGGAAAAGAACTGACTAATGCAGGAGAAAAACAGGGAAACTCACTCGTGTGAGTCCTTCACCTGACTGGGGAGGGAACAATGAACCTTTGATGACACTTCCCAAGACAAATGGGTGTAAGTATTTTAGATATTCATATTATGTCATAACATTTTCCAGCCATGCCATGGGGGCTTTAGAGGGGACTTAAAATCCTGTCTAAATTTCATCAGTCAGTTTCAAAATTTTGCTTCTTAAAAGTGGCAACATGGGGGCTTTAGAGGGGACTTAAAATCCTGTCTAAATTTCATCAGTCAGTTTCAAAATTTTGCTTCTTAAAAGTGGCAACATGACATCTCATCTTGTCTGTACAACCCTTCTAACAGGCAGCACTGACAGTCTGGTGGGCATGGTACTAAGACAAAAAATGCAAGATCAAGATCAATGCTAATCTAGGTGCTCTAAAACTTGGTGTACTCACAGCATAACAGAGGGACAAGCTGCGTGGAGGATAGGGAAGAATGTTGGTCATGCTGAAGGAGCAGGAAGAGGTTTCACATTCCTGGTATATGCCATATGAACCTTAGAAACTGCTGTATCACCAACACTGTTGTGACAGTGTAGATGGGTGAAAAGACCATGAACTGCCGAATAATTTTCATACCAAGCTACTATGACCTGAGCTGTGAAGCTCTCTCTCAAATTGCAAAACACAGTACATGTTACTTAACAGGTAGGAACAGACTGAGCTTTACAATTCTAACTCTATTGAGTTCAGCAGAAAAGATATAATTACTATTGTCTGGAATGGAGCAGTGCTCTTAAAGTTCAGTGGTCAAATCACTATGTCTTCATCTCTAAAGTACTCAGTTTCATAATACTTGTTACCTCTAATCAGACAGACAGAATAATAGCGTGGGGTAGCCTCATCTGATTACAATGGCTCTGCTAGGTGTGGCTCCATCAATATTTCAAAATAAAAGGTGTCAAGTGAATCAAAACAGCTTGTTTTGGTCTCCCGGGTTAGGACTCCTGCTTTTCCTATTTGCTGAATAAAATATAGAAATGCCAACAGGTTTTATACTTACTTTATATTCTATATGAACTAGAGTAGGTTTTTAAGTATCCATGTAACTACAGGCAGTTGTTTAGGTAAAATTTTCTACACTTCTACGGGGGAGAACATTACATGAAAAAAAAGGGAAGGGAAGGGAAGGGAAGGGAAGGGAAGGGAAGGGAAGGGAAGGGAAGGGAAGGGAAGGGAAGGGAAGGGAAGGGAAGGGAAGGGAAGGGAAGGGAAGGGAAGGGAAGGGAAGGGAAGGGAAGGGAAGGGAAGGGAAGGGAAGGGAAGGGAAGGGAAGGGAAGGGAAGGGAAGGGAAGGGAAGGGAAGGGAAGGGAAGGAAGGGAAGGGAAGGGAAGGGAAGGGAAGGGAAGGGAAGGGAAGGGAAGGGAAGGGAAGGGAAGGGAAGGGGGAGGGAATCAAGTACAGTAAGTATGAGATACTGTTTATCCCTTCTTTGACACCAGTGGAATACTTTTTCTGAATAGAAGTAAAATACTAATAAAAAGAAATGTGTTTTGTTTTTTTTTTTCCACAAGGAATATAGTGGTAGTATCAGATTTGTTTGCTTTCTTTCCTCTCCCTATGAATATAAAGAGGTTGAGACATGTTTTACATCATACAGACAATATCACAAACATAATGTCTGTTCAGTGGATCCATAGATGGTTCTCATATCTCAGTAGTACACCTAAGTTTATCTTGGTATCAATCAGTAATATAAAATGTTCTGACTTTTCAAAAGAAAACTTTTCATATCAGTTGAAAATGTCAAAACAAGTCATCTTGACATTTTACAAAATCATTTTTTTTTCTGAACTTCTTTGTTTCATGAACATTTTTAGTATCATACATCTTAATACTCTTTTGGGTTGAAAACAAATGTTGAAACATTAGGACAGAAATTCCATTCTTTGAATATTTCTACCGAGCTTGATAACAGCAATGGGCAATTCCAACTTTATCTTCCTGAAAGAACTGTCAGTATTGTTGGTGGGAATAATATAATGAATATTTTCAGATGTGGGTACATATATTGCTCTCAGGTATTGATCAGTTACTAAATAACCATGTGTACTCTCATGTAAAATTTAACATTTAAGAATAAGGGTCTACAGCACAGCTTTTTTTTGTCTTTTGGGGATTTTAATGTGTTTTTTTTTGACATCATGAGCTCATTTCTAAATTTACTGGCCCTTTAACATAGCTGGAAGAATGGTTTTCTTTTATAGCAAGTAAACTCTACTGATTTACTGGCATTTCGTGCAAGCAACAAGTTATAAAAACCTGGTCGTATTAATAAGTACAGAAACTATGTGGAATGTACACTTTAAAGAAGAAAAACCTTAAAAACTAATTTATGTTTGAAGGCTGAAAACTAATCACAGTTAAGGGGGCATAAGAGTAACTAATTTATATATTTGTGAAGATGTTACTTTATGTTTAAGGTTGGAATCAATCATCTCAAAAATTACTCCTTTTTCTTTTCCACTTTAATTTTGTTTGATGAAGATAAGTCTATTTGATAAGAAGACAAGAATTTATGCCATAAATTTTATGATTAGTGTTACTACCTTCTGTCTCGGTATTCCAGGAAAATGTCTTGTCCGTTAGTAGTGGAAGGTGGATTCTCCATGATCTCGAATATCTATACAGAGACAATATCCTGGAAAATTAACTCTGCTTTTTCTACTGCCTGATGCTGCAAGTTAGAGCAAGTGGGGAAACTTATGTTGAGAAAGAAGCCCTAAGGATCTTGCCATTTATTTGATGCTGATTCTGCATTAGGGGAAATCCCAGTACTCATTGTGAGGCTCTAGTAACTTTACAGTGGAGTCACCTCTGAATGCTTGACAATTAGGTCAAAGAGCTCAACATATGGTACTTCTAGTGGAGTAACACACTTCCCTTTTCTTAGTCTGCCACACCACTTGTTAAGATCTGATCTACAGTTTTACTAAGCAATTAATAAAACTGTATTAATAGTACCAATTAACTGATATGATCCCCATGATATTTCATAGCAGATCAACAGCCAATGCAACGCTGTCATAGCCGATCACAAGAGCCAAGTCTGTTGCCTGGGGTCTCCTCACAAACTCAGCTGTGCATCCATGCATCTGCAGTCAGATTCCCCCCAAACTTTTCTCATTCTTCTCTCTTTAGTTCTTTTAATCTACTAAAAACCCTTTTGTGTACCACAGCCAAGCCTGATTCACTTAGCTCTTGTTCAGGACTGACACAATAATTTTCATTTGACCATAGCATAACAAAAAAACCCAAACCTTGTGAAAAGTTACTGTATCGATGCACCTCCATCATCAAGTTTTGAATGTGTTTACCCCTTATAAGTCATGAGGGGTAGTTGCCTACATCAGTCTCCAGGTAAGGAAAATTATTTCTCAAACTTAGAATACAGCCAGCCCCTCCGGAAAGCCAACATAAAACCTTACAACCTTGAGGAAACATCATGGGGATTTAAAGCCAGTCATTGTAACCTCAGCACTGACACCATATCAGAGGCAATAAGCAAACTGTAACGAAAAAAAAGATTAGAAGATAATTTCCTTCCCAGGGAGTGGAATAATGTTTGCATGACTAACTAGCTGTAAACTTCCCTAAGGGGTTGAAAGAGAGCAGCATGGTACCTAGCAACATTCAAACTGGCTGGGCAGCAGGGTGTAACACCAAGTTCTGTTGCTGTTAATATTCATGATGAACTCAGAAGAGCTGGAAGAAGGCACCTAGTGATAGCAAGCTCAAAGGTAAAAAATCAGAGACATACCTCTCTGAATCAGACAAAACAATAAAAAAGCTCTGCTTTGGAGTGTTTTTGAGCATTCATATAGCTGATTTCATAGGCGGGATTACTGGCATTGAAAAAAAATATATCGGTTAATAAACAGAAAGGAGTAATTTTATTTTAATTTAAGAGATAATAGCAATGCAATGACTAATACACAAAGAAATGACATGTAATTTGACAGTAGTTTCTCTAGAACATGTTTCTTCACATTTCATCTAGAAATAAGATGGGAGAAAAATAATTTTCACATTTTATATATTGTATTACCTTAGAACACCGATAATGACCTGAGAACAGGAAGACATAAATACTTAGGGTGTTTCAGCAGATTTTGGCAGCCTAAAAGAACAGACAGGCTAAGAACCTAAGGAGCAAAGGAAACAGAACAGAATTGCTCTAAGTGCAACAAGAACTACAGCATGTTTTGTAGGAACACGATTTGAAAGTTATTATAGTGTCACTGACATTTTCATTATAAATGCCTACTTCCAGTGCTTCATAATTCAACAGGCATTTGCTCTAGGCTAAACTAGTAGAAGAGGTCTCAGCCTGGGAGAAAAATGTTTTGGTGTTTGTCTGTATATGTGTGCAAAATGCAAAAAAGGAAAGAAAGAAGTTCCAAGAACACAAACAGATCTGGGTAGTTTCCTTATAAGGTGCATTTTTTCTTACTTAACTAAATGATCACCCTTACTATCTAAAAAAGTAGATTGAATGGTTTTGTATACTCATTATGAGGGTTATAGTTTATTTATGTTATAGTGACTAAGAGATTCAGGCAAGATGGGTTGTTGTGACAGAATTAACAGATGGTAATGCTGGTACTTAATGCCTTCTTTGCCTCAGTCTTTAACAGTCAGACTGGTCATCCTCAGGGTTTTCATGCCCCTGAGCTGTGAGATGGAGAAAGGATACAGAATGAAGTCCCAGTTGTCGAAGAGGTGGCAGTCACCAACCTGCTCCACCACTTAGATCCCCACAAGTCTATGGGGCCAGATGGGATCCACCCAAGGATACTGAGGGAACTGGCAGAGGAGCTTGCCAAGCCACTCTCCATCATTTATCAGCAGTCCTGGTCAACCGGGGAGGTCCCAGATGACTGGAAGTTAACAAATGTGACACCCATCTACAAGAAGGGTCAGAAGGAGGATCCAGGGAACTACAGGCCTGTCAGCCTGACCTCAGTGCCGGGGAAGGTCATGGAGCAGATCATCTTGAGTGCCGTTACACAACACGTGCAGGACAACCAGGGGATCAGGCTCAGCCAGCATGGGTTTATGAAAGGCAGGTCCTGCTTCACTAACCTGGTCTCCTTCTATGACAAGGTGACCTGCTTAGTGGATGAGGGGAAGGCTGTGGACGTTGTCTACTTGGACTTTAGTAAGGCCTTTGACACTGTCTCCCACAGCATTCTCCTGCAGAAGCTGGCTGCTCACGGTTTGGATAAGTGCACTCTGCGCTGGGTTAAAAACTGGCTGGATGGCCGAGCCCAGAGAGTGGTGGTGAATGGAGCCAAACCCAGTTGGCGACCGGTCACGAGTGGTGTTCCCCAGGGCTCAGCGTTGGGACCGGTCCTGTTCAATATCTTCATTGATGATCTGGATGAGGGGATTGAGTGCACCCTCAGTAAGTTTGCAGATGACACCAAGTTGGGTGGGAGTGTCGATCTACTGGAGGGTAGGAAGGCCCTGCAGAGGGACCTGGACAGGCTGGATTGTTGGGCCGGGGCCAACTGTATGAGATTCAACAAGGCTAAGTACTGGGTCCCGCACTTGAGTCACAACAACCCCATGCAACGCTACAGGCTTGGGGAGGAGTGGCTGGAAAGCTGCCTGGCTGAAAAGGACCTGGGGGTGTTGGTTGACAGCCTCCTGAACATGAGTCAGCAGTGTGCCCAGGTGGCCAAGAGGGCCAATGGCATCCTGGCTTGCATCAGGAATAGTGTGGCCAGCAGGACCAGGGAGGTGATAGTGCCCCCGTACTCAGCACTGGTGAGGCCGCACCTTGAGTACTGTGTCCAGTTTTGGGCCCCTCACTACAAGAAGGACATCGAGGTGCTGGAGCGTGTCCAGAGAAGGGCAAGTAGGTTGGTGAAAGGTCTAGAGCACAAGTCTTACGAGGAGTGGCTGAGGGAGCTGGGGTTGTTTAATTTGGAGAAGAGGAGGCTGAGGGGAGACCTTATTGCCCTCTACAACTACCTGAAAGGAGGTTGTAGAGAGGTGGGGGTCGGTCTCTTCTCCCCAGTAACAAGCAATAGGATGAGAGGAAATGGCCTCAAGCTGCGCCAGGGCAAGTTTAGGTAGGATATTAGGAAAAAATTCTTCACTGAAAGCGTAGTCAGGCATTGGAAGAGGCTGCCCAGGAAAGTGGTTGAGTCTCCATCCCTGGAGGTATTTAAAAGATGGGTAGACGTGGTGCTTGAGGACACAGTTTAGTGGTGGACTTGGCAGTGTTAGGTTAACAGTTGGACTAGATGATCTTAAGGGTCTTTTTGAACCTAAACGATTCTATGATTCTATGATTCTATATATGGTATATCTGCATCTGTAGCTTTCTACTATTTTGATTTCTGGACTCCTAAAACATTTTGCATTGTGTCACAGATCCCTCGAAAAACTTCATACGTGTGTATTACCTTAGATTATATATAAACTTACCTTACATTATATATAAACTAGCTTATCTTAGTTGTCTCTCTCAGATCACAAGAGGAATAAAGTGTGGGTGGCAAAGGTCTGTAAAGCACAAACGCAATTTGGCTTGTTGGGTGCTGTCCTAGGACTACCACTAGCACAAGTAAGTTACAAACTGTCCTCAGTATTCTACCTTTTCTCATGTTTAATGTCTAAATGAAGTAACTGAAATTCAGCTTACATTAAGGTCAGTAACTGTCAAGTAATTGACACATTCATCCAGTCACTGTGATTTTGGATTGACAGCATTGGCCTGGCTGACCTGTGGATGCACAGTAAGTCCACGTGCACCAGACTCACCATGTGCTTTCAGGGTCAAATGCAACATCTGTGCCAGAACTGTGCAAACAAGACATACTCTCTGCATTCTTGGTGTTGGACAATGCAGCTGAGCTACTGATTTGATTAAGTCATCAGTTGTCCAGATAAATGACTCTGTGGAAAAAGAAAAAACTGTCCAGGAAAACATTCTAATTATAGCTAAACTTATGCTATTAGTAACTTATATTCCCATGAGAGTGAGAACATGTGTATTCATTCTCTAATCTCTTACATCAATTTTGCCTCCTATACTTGTTCGGATGGAAGTAAAAATAGTTTTGTAAGATAATGAAGGAAAATCAATGATTATAGGCAGAATTAATTTGTGATTTGGAAAACATATTAATAAACTGAACTAATAGAATTATTTGGATTAATATTAGGAAAATATACAGAGTAAAGGCTGACAGTGCAATTAGTGGCACAACAAGAACATGCTATAATGTTCTTTGCATGAGAAGTATTTCTCTGAGTAGAAGATTATTAGTGTCTTACCCTGACACTTTTCACACATACATGGAGTATTTACCAGGCTAAGGTTTTCCTTTTTGAAGGAGCATATAATAACAATACCTATGGACACCTTACAGAGCAGAAGTTTTACACCTGGTTAATTAATCTATCTAGTTTCACATGGAACAAGTGTTGGTAATGGATCTTGACAGCAAACTAAGTGCATCCAAAACCTTAGCAATGTTTCTGGGGGAGGTGGGGGGGGGAATCTTCCTAATTTCTCTATATTTTTCTGAATATTGGGAAGAATATAAAAGGATGAAAGGATGAATTTAGAGAAGCCTTTTAAAATTATACAGTTTGAAGGATTTTGAAAGAAGGCAAGTGAGTTGCAGAACCAAAGTGCTCTCCTGGACCTGGGACTCTAATAACAGACACAGAGGTAAGGCAGAATAGTGCACAACCAAAAGTAAGATTAAATGACCAACAACAATTTTATTTATAAACTGATATATTACAAGCATAATTCTTGTGGACAGGCTGTGGATATCACCATTTATTTCTGCAAAGAAGGCTCAAGAATGCTTTTGCCCTGCTTTGAACTGGGTAAGAAGGGAGGAGACGTGGTCCACTCAGTTCTGAAAATCTTCACTCCCTCTCACCAGCACTTAGCATCCGTCTTCCATTGCAATGGGAGTCAGAGTTTCAGGTTTGTCAAGTTACACCAATTATATTTTCTTTCTCTGTCTGTCCCTTGGCTATCTGATCAAAGTGCTCCTACCAGCTGCAGTTCTGATAGCAGCTTAGAAAGCACCCTGACCTGGGAAGTGAGAGAGGCAGTCTCTCAGGTAGGTAAAGCCTAAGTCATCCTACTGTTATTAACAGCTGTAATAGCACTGGCTGATATGGCTCTCAGCTGCATTTTGGGCAAGAGACAACTGTGTTGCTTGGGCTGACTGCAGGTCTACAGCAGAAAAAGGGAAAAAGGTGGGGAGGAAGGGGAGGAAAGGCAGGGGAAGAGGGGAAGAAAGGGAGAAGAGGAGAAAAAGTGGGAAAGGAGGGAAAGGAGGGGTCAGAGAAAGGAAAACCAAAGAGAAAAAGAAAGAACTTGAGAAGGAAAAAAAGGGAGAAAGACAGAAGGAAGAAAAGATACTTATACTTACAGAATCATTTTCTTTCCATGTCATAGTTTTGTGATTCGCTTTTTAAGTATGTTTTTTTTCTGGGGGGAAGGGAAGTTCCCTCCTTTCTTGCTGTTCTCTTTAATCTCATTCTTTCTGGTTTTTCAATTCCTCTTCTAAATGAACTCCTTGTCCATGTACACACAAGTCCTGAATCACAAAATAGGAGCTTTTCCTCTAAGTGACATCAGAAACAGTTAGCTTAATTCAACCTTCGATGGATCCAGCTTTCTTCATAGAAAACCTGTCCTATTTTGGTCAAGATCTGAATAGAACTAACATTTCTGTTTGAATTATCTCTCAAAACATGTACTGCAGAAGACTCTGTAATCTGGACATGTGAGGAAAGCAGAAGATATTAGCACTGCTCTTTCTCTGTGCTGTACTGTTCAGGTGGATCATACAAGGCAGTCACAATCAAAGCATATGGAAAGTATTAACTCAATGCAATATCCCATAGTAGGTGCACCTGTCATGTAAGGCAGTGTTTTACCTGTATGACAGCATATTGCCAGCTATTAAATCAATATTTTTGCAGCAAAAAAATTTTTACCCAGGGGTGATTTCCACAATTGTTTTATGCCATTACACAGCAATTTGGGTTAAGAAAGAACTGACTGTGGTGACTTAGCTAAAATATTTTAAATTCTGGTGGAATCCTGCAGGTAGCCTAGATTGCAGCTTTCTGGACTCCAAGGTTTAGATACAGGGAATGAAACCATTGCATGAAAGTCACACTAAACATCTCTAATCAGCCACAGCTTGTAATTAGGCAAACAACTAATCACATAAGTATCTTTGTGTTGTTTCTCTCCATTGGCCTGTAAGCCTCAGTGGAAGCTTGTTGTATTTATTGGGTAGTAAATCAACATTAACATGCTTCAAGCAATGACACGTATTTTAATTCTGTATTACAATTTCAAAGCAACTGCCTTTTCAGGTAATACAATTCCCTGCTACTCTCTTCTGGCAGTAGCGCTGGCTTGCAAGCTGAATGTTAAAAGAAAATGCTCTCTGACTGGCAGGACGTCTCTCTTTTTTTTTTTCTTTTTTTTTTTCCTTCTCCCCCCCCACCCCCTGCATCTTCCCACTGGTTAGAAATAACAATGAAAGGCTTCTGTGCTTCAAAAGTGAATGGTGGGTGTTTTGTCAATAGCCAAAATATATAAACTTCCTATAAGGAATCAATGATGGCTAAGTGATGATGAGATGATGATACCTGACTTGACTTACATAGATTTATAGTGTTGTGGAGCTATCAGAAAGGATGTTGAGGGGGTTCAGAGAAGAGCTGTGTGCATGATTAAAGGATTGGAACACATATCTTATAATGAAAGACTCCAATAAGTCCATTTACTTAGTTTACCAAAGAGGACATCAAAGGGTGATGTGATCACAGTCCCTGAACAAGTACTAATGAGAAGAACTTTTTGAAATGGACTCTTCAGTTTAGCAACCAGCAAGAACCACTGAATGGAAGCTGACAAATTCAAAATAATTATGAAACAGGTTTTGAACTTGCATATTTTGATATAAAGAATGCATGAAAGCCTAGCTAAATATCTCCATTTCTCCAGTAAACAAATTCAGGCTAAAATAACGTGGAATTAGCTAATAGTGAGTGTAGTTAACCACTGGAACAAAAATAGTGGATTCTTCATCCTGGGAAACATGCCATGTGTTTTTATAATATAAACATTATTTCAAAACAAAGTATTTCATGGAAAGCCTTGTCGCTTGAAGTACAGTGAAATTCAAATTAATTGACCATGGCACTCCTTTGTGGCCTTACAGTGAAGCTGTGAATTTAACCTTGTGATCTTGTTATCTTTTTTCCTTTTTCCATACTTTTTGCTAAAAGCACTGTACTTTCTGTTCTCTTGCTTCACGTTAGCTTCTGATCATGATGACTATAAGCCCATGAACATCTGATTTAACTGAGTTCAGCTTGTCCATGCAGGACTAGGTGTATCTTCTTTAAGACAGAAATAATATTTTCCTAAGTTTCTGCAGCATTTATACACTGAAGTGTAGATCCTCAGTGGGCCACTTGGATGCTGCCACAGTATAAATTGATGAAGAATAATAGGTATTTGAAAAAACTGAAAGGTTTATACTGATGGTTTAGAACTAACTTTTGCCTTTAGAACTACCTTTAGCATCTGTCTAAAATCAAAAATGCAGTAACAGATTTCTGTCATAATAAAAGGAGACAGGCTTAAAAAAAACCCCTCTCTTACATAGGTATTCAAATGTTTGTTTTGTTGAAAATATCAGTTATCATAAAGCAATATTTTAAATGACCATTTGTCATGGTTTAACCCCAGCCAGCAACTAAGCACCACGCAGCCGCTCGCTCACCCCCCCACCAGTGGGATGGGGGAGAGGATCGGAAGGGCAAAAGGGGAAAACTCGTGGGTTGAGATAAAAACAGTTTAAAGTAAAATAAAAAAAAGAACAGTAGTAATACAAAGCAAGCGGTACACTGTACAATTGCTCACCACCCGCCGACTGATGCCTAGCACGTCCCCCAAGCAGCGATCGAACCCCTCCCCGGCCAACTCCCCTGCTTATATACTCAGCATGACGTCACGTGGTATGGAATAGCCCCCGCCCAGTCTGAGTCAGCTGCCCCGGCTGTGCCCCCTCCCAGCCTCCCATGCCCCTGGCAGAGCATGGGAAGCTGAAAAGTCCTTGACCAGTGTGAGCACCACTTAGCAAGTACTTAGCACTACTTACAAGAACCAAAAAGTCAGTGTATCATCGACATTGTTCTCAACCTAAACCCAAAACACAGCCCCATACCGGCTACCAGGAAGAAAACCAACTCCATCCCAGCTGAAACCAGGACACCATTTTAATAAGCGGTTAATAAACAACAATGGGGAAATGCAAATGGAAAAATGGAGAAAGGCTGCACTAGTAATATTTATATATATTTATGCTTAGTAAATAAGGCCTGACTCAACATCCTAGAAAACTAACTTAGAAAGTTAGAAAGAAAAAGGAAAGAAAATCCTAGAAAAAAGAAAGGTGTATTGGGGAAAAGTTTCAACACTTAAAACTATAGGCTTGTGTCATAATTAAGATATCTTTATTAGAAAACAGAAGCTACACCTGTATATTTATTTTCCTACTCTAACATCACAGGAAAAATAACCCTCATCAGTCCTTTTCAAAGCTGGTGGGTAGGGGGAACAAAACAAACCGGTCAAACAAAACCTTTTCATTTGTTATTAGATACAAGAGTCAAAAGTAGATTTAGAGAGATGGCCAAACTGAAATAACAGAAATGGAGACAGAAGGAACAACCCTAAAAGAAAACCAAATAAACAGTAAAGACAGAAAGATTAAGAATAACAATAAGAAAGACCTAACAATACCACAAACGATTCATGAATGTTGTAGAAGAAACCTGTTCTGATCATCAAAGAAACTGCTCTTTCCATAAGGCATGCCTTTTCTCCAAAAGGATGCCTTTTGTACAAATATATGCCTTAAAGATATCCATGCAAATCCTATTAGTTACACCAATTTTTTTCTCAGGAATATATTTCCGATAGGTATTAAACACAGTCTTTGTGACAGTTTCACGAAGCTTGTACTTATAGCTCTCTTACTAGAGGTAAAAAACATCCCAGTTTTAAAGATCTGTTATTCTCACATACCTGTCCTAGTGTGCACAGAGTCTAGCAGATAAAAAAAAAGAGAGTGGTAGCTGGTTGCGAAATAGCTAGAAGACAGAACATGAACCCATTTTTTTAAGGTTCCCTTCTCCTTGGTGGAGAGGACAATCAGCTAATACCATTTTCTTAGTGTATGCATCCCTTAGTGCTGTGTCTTGAAGGTGTTGAAATGCCAGGAAAGTGATTTGCCAAGTGACACAACTAATCCAAAAACATTTTTTGAGGGGAGAAGTGAGCCTTCTTTCTCATATGTAAAAGATAAAGAGTTTCTAGGAAAGAGTAGGGAAACTTCATCCAACATAATTTTCTCTGACCACCAGTTGCTTCAAGGATGTCTTGCGAAACAAGTACCGGCCAAGTCTGGGGCAGTTAACTGGCTGAGCAGAAAATTAGGGGACTTTCTGCTCCAAGCCTTGGCAGGAATGGAAAAATGGGGCTCCTAAGGATGAAAGGAGGAAGAGTAGCAGTTTGCTAACACAGGTTTAAATTGCTAGTTCAGGAACCAGCTCTGATTTCTGCTGGACTGGACAGGTGCCAGTGCAGACCCGATCTGGTTTGACTGAAAACATTACTCTTAACCATTGTACATGTTGGAGCAGTCCCAAGAGCCATCTGGCCCTTCACCATCCCCGGGATTTGCTAGGAGAATGCATATTTTGAGTAGCAGGGACAAATATTGGAAATAAATGCTCCACTAATGTTGGACATCTTGTTTTCTTTTATTCTTTTCTGAGGAGAGAATTTTCTCATTAAATATTATGCATATACGCTCTTAAATTAGTCTCATACTTTGGTATTATGTAAGGAAAAAATATTTTCTTTTTTGTAATGATGATGCATTTTAAAGAAAATTACTGGGACTTCCTGCTTCGTAATCATTATTTTTCTCAACAGCAACTATATGAATAATTCAGAAAGAGGAAAAAAAAAAGAATTAAAAAAAAGACAAAAAAGGACTTTGTATTTTGCTAACCCTTTACTAACTCTTTGGCAAAGAAAACCTTGATTTCTTCTATTTGAGTGAAAGCTATATAATAAGAAGAAAGCCAAGTAATTTTGATCTTATTCAAAGGCTTCAGAGTTTATTGTTATGCTGAAATTCCAAAGAATACTGCTGAAGGGAAACAATGCTTTTTAATTTTTCTGCTTACTTTGTTTCAAGCTTTTTACTCCTGTGATGTTAGCTTAAAATATAAAGATAACTTGGAACAAAGAAATGCTTTACTGGATAGCATTTGATTTTCCATGTTTGATTTTTCTTACTGCTTTAAAAGATAATGTATTATACCCTAAAGGCCAAGTATTTTGTACCTCCTTGTGTAATAAGCTACTTTATGCACATATTTTCACACACGGAAAAATTGTACATTCTAATACATTGGTGTAAATATACTGCATATACACCTAAGTTCAATCAAGTAGACTACTACTTTTAATGCATCCTTTATATTTAAAATGTCTCAGTAACAAAGTAATGAGTCACACAGTAGGGTAAAACACTGTTAGGAACGTGGAGTCATCATCATATCCAAAGTATTTTAGATATAGTCTCTGAAACTAGTTGAAATAAAGAGGTCTGTCTTGGCCTGGACAATGAAATTTTGTGGGACAGACAGGTTAAGGATTATTCATTGTTTCTTTTAGCAGTCAAGTACAAACCACCTACACTACAGCAACTCAATAAGCTATAAAACCTGCATAAGCAAGACTTGTCACCTACGAAAATAAAAAAGTGCAGTGTTAGTACCACATCTCCTACCAATTTAGTAGACCATGCCAATGCTCCAAATACACCCTACAACCCACTTTAAATGCTCATTGAAGGGTTTGGACTCTCTTCTGAAGTGTTTGGGGGACATGCAGAATAAACCATGTGCTCAAACTAATATGAGCATTTTCAAGACCTTACTAGCAACTAAACTTTGTATGAGAAAATGTGGAGTTTGCACGTGCAGAATTTCAGTCACATTAATTTTTAGAAAGTTAGGTTCTTAAGGTACTAGTTTATATACTTATAACTGCTTAGTATAAAGCTTATAAGAAGGGATTATACTGTCTTGTACTTGGTACTGGAACAAAGAGAGAAATAACTTAATTTTCTTAAAACAAAATGATTTCATGATAAGAACTCCTAAAACAAACATTTCACTGACATCTGCTGAACAGATGATAACATAAATGGTAAACTTGTGCTTTCCATTAGTAGGAGTCTTATGCTTTCTATGGAGTGAGCTGCAAAGTAGCTTTTCATGACTTCCAAAAAGTGAGAAAGAAGAGGAATATGGAGGCTGAAAGAAAACTGTGTTCATTAGTGTTTGGAGGCCCCTGTAGTTTAAATAAGATGTAAAGCTCCTGTGCTTGCTAACATGCATCTTATAATTTTCCTTGTTCCAACACTAGTATTAGATGCCTTTAGGACAGGTTGAAAATGACCTGTGTTGGTTAAAAGAAAAGGCAAAGCTGGACTTTTTTTGCTGTAAAGGAATGAGTGTTCTAGAGAAGAGATGCCTAGCTAAATAAGAACAACTTATTTATATTGATGCTTTGGTTCTTCACCTGATTATGAACAGGAAAGATACTGATTTCAAAATGAAATACTTCTATCTCTGTAGCTATGGCAATATAAGTCATTCCCTTATGGGTGTAATAACGCTGAGCAATGATAAAGTCATACAAACACATTATGAATCAAATCAAAGGTAATAGTTAGCTAAAAAATTTGTGCTACATAGATGTATGAAACATTGGTTTAAAAACTCATAGCAACCAAAGGGAATATCAATGAGAAATAACCTAGAGCAAGAAAGAATCAGTTTGATGAATTGGGCTATATTAAAGTTCTTTTTTTCCCCCCTCAACAATAGAAGAGATAGAACTTCCATGTTAAGAGAATAATATTTTTATCCTCAGAAAAATGAAAAATTAGAGCCTATTCCCTGAGGAGGAAATTTTACATTAAAAACTACTGGTTCCTTTGGAGACATTTTCAACACAAAGCCTTTCAAATTTACCTAAAGGAGGAAAATAGAAAAGTTCAACACTGGAGAAAAGAAAAGATAAAAAGTACATAGGTATTTCCATCTCTTCACTATTAGTGACAAAATGGTTTTGATAGGGTTTGCCCACTCTTGTCATATGGCATGTTGAGTAATTAAATATATTGTAGGTCACTTAGAAATTTAGCCTGTTTGCTTATTTTAAGCTCTGTGTGTGGATCAGTCAAATTTAGCATCCACAGTTGCTCTTCAGCTATGTTATAAATTGCATATATTTAGTCCCAAAGAACATGAGACAACAAACTGCCTGCAACCCAAATGCAATCTTGAGCCTATCTCATTAAAGTGAATGGGATATTTCAGATGTACTCCAACAGCTTCAGGACTTACTGATATTAACGACCTGCCATTAGTGTGAAACAGAGAAAAAGTTCACAGTGATGGGTATTGTTATAGATCAACTTATTCTAGCTCATATAACCCTGCATTAAAGAAAAACCTAGAACACAACCTGATTAAAACCAGGGATGATTCTTGTCTCCTTAGTGAGCTCTCTGACTTGGGATGTCTTTGAAACAGTCCCTTGTAAGAATCGTTTTAATACCATTGCTTGCATGGTCAAACATTTTGTTTATTAGAGTCTACCTACATATGAACATAAATATGTATAGATGCATATATTTACACACATCCATATTTGGTATTCACAAACTATACATGCACAAAGCATATGTGTGTGTATACGTACTTGCAAACATGATGAGAAAGATGAAAGCTTACTGTATATTAATGTGTTAATCCAATTACCCTGTATATACATGAATGAAAGGTACTCTTCTGTTAAGAAAGTAACATGAATATTTAAATAAACACAAATGAACAGAAAAGGTTAACATTTTTTGTAAGATCAAGGGTGACAGTGAACATCTAAAGTTCTATGCACAACTATAGTGATTATTTCTTCATCTTTACATGGCAATACATGATTGTGTGCATACATATGATCAAAGCGCATGACATATTTAAGAGAACATTTGTGTGTCACCTGAACTGGAGCTGAAGAGAAAATACTTCACAATCAATGCCAATATTTCCATGATTTCACTGTTTTCGCTGCAGCCTCCAGGTCCTATTTGAAGCAGGTGTGCAAATAAGGATTTAAATATGAGGGAATTGAAAACTGAACTTATAAAAGAGCTAATTCATGGGAAGGTGAAGTTCTCTGTCAGTTCTTATTTTACATCATCTCATTCTCTTATTGTGTAATTATGACGCATCATGTAGTTACACTATTTGTTCAAATTACCCTTAAATTACAATCAAATATTATTACTGGCACTTAGTACGTTGCGTGATGTATTTAATTGCCATTGTGTCAAACATAAATGATGTTGAATAATACCGTGGAATGAGTAATGTATGGACTATTTGAAGAATATGACTTTTAGAATTTGATTTGCTGGTCTTTTTTTTTTTTTTCAGTTTTCAATTAGGGAAGATTATAAACTAGTAGCATACAAAAAAAAAGTCTTAAAAATATAATACTTTTGACTCACAGAAAGAACAGTTCCTGTAAAACAAAGCTTGTTTTTCTTATAGTCAAGTAGTTCAATATTATCAGACAAGAATTTATGGCTCTTAAAATTATCAGTTCTAAATATTTGATTTTCATGAGATTTTCACAGTATATATAGCCATCACATGCAAGCATGCCATTTTAGAAAGAACTGGGTAAAATGTGGGCAAAAGAAACTATAGTTCCAGTCTTGATTACTTTTCATTATAGTTCTGTTCTAAGTACAATACTTTCACAAAAGTCTTCTGTTGTAAAAATATGCAATTAGCCTTCTAAAGTAATTGTTTTAATAGTTATTTAATCTAAAAAATAAGTAAAAGTGTCCTCTTTTTCCCCCATTTAACATAATCTCTAGCTATGGAGGCAGGGTAAGATGGTGTGATTCTACAGAAGCCAGCATTTCATGGATTTATATCAATTGAGGATTACTGACTCTGCTTTATGTGCCAGTAACAAACGCTTTCCTAATTTACTTTGGTTTAGCCTGCACCTTTATCCTCTTTGGGTTTTATTTGCTTTTCTTCTTTTTCTTATTTTTTATCTAGAACATTTTTGATACTCTATCTTTTCAATTTATTTCAAATAGTCAAAATACCAGACTATAGTGTATTTTCTCTTTAAGACAGATGTTTTATTATCCAGCTTCCCGTTAGTAAGCCCTGTATAGTGTAAGTGGAGTTTGACTGAATGCAAATTCCCCAGCTGTGTTTATTAGTTGGTAGTAGTTGGTTATGTTGTCAGTTTGCCAGCTGGCATAGTGTCTGCTTGCTTTCCATATAAAGATAAAATAATTGTTTGTAAAGTGTACAAATATATTTGCTATGGGTTTACACTATCAGTTGGGTTTTCACTAAAATTTTAGAAAAATACAATACTTCCACACACATACTTTCTTCATAAAATGCATTCAAGCAAGCAAGCAAACAAAAAAAAAGATGCTTAAAGAACAGAAGATTGTTCATATTTTGTAACAACGTAAATCAGGATAGTAAAATAAATGTAAAAATGAAGGTTATAACCATGACTTATTACTTACTGTCAGATTAGACACATCATCAGGAATAAAAAATGGTTCAATTTTCTTTCCAGACTTACTTTGTTTTTTTATTTCATAGCTAATGCTAAAGTCTTCTAAGCATAGTTCATTTTCATATTCCTACTCTAAAAACCTTGTGAAGGCTCTCTACTTGTTTAACTTCTTGATCTTCTTTTTGTGTTTTTTTTTGATATTTTGCTTTCTAGTCCTCTGTGTTGCTTCTCTATATTTTCTACATTCCCAGGTAGTCTCAGTCCAAACTAGCTGCAGCCACTCTCATTACTGGCTTGCAAAGTGATTCCTCAGACCCAGTGATAAGGACAACATCAACAGCATACCTGACATTACAGCATTTGCTTCCTCTAATTTGAATTCCTCTATTGTAACCATCAAGATAAACATGCATTACCATTTCAGTATAAATCCTGAACAGATGCTGTGACATAATGCAGCCCTGCTCAACTCTTTCCCAGATGTTAAACCTCTCTGCTGTTCCTTTTGTTGTTGGAACTGCTGCTTCCTGCTCACATTAAAGTTAGGGCAATGAATGACCACATTTTAAAAATGTTAATTGATTACAGATTTGTCTAGAAATTAAGTGGCAAAGTATGTAGAATACTTCATATAAAGTGCTGTTGTTTCTTTGTTGCATTTATTTCCCTCTTATTACCAATTAAATCTAGCATCTGACTTTTATTATTTTTATGAGAATTTATCAAGTTTAAATATTTCATGGAATTAAGGAATTAAGGATGTAGATTCCACAGGACCTCCTAGTTTGACCTGTTACTTATCTCTGCCTCTTCTCATTAACCAAATTCTCAGTTACTAAAGATTTTAGTGACACAAAATATTTGTGCTGTCAGAAATGGATTTTTGGAGGTGAAAGACTAACAGGGAAAAAGCAAAGGCTATCTTATGTGAAGATACAGTCAGAGCAGCTGAGCCAGCCTCTGTGTGTACTGACCTCTTCCCTACTTGAGCAGTCCTCCATGTAAAATTCCTTGAAAGCATGATAAAGGGGCAAGATTCCTTCCCAACCTGTATCTCACCGCGAGTATACCTCAAACTTTAGAAAAAACGTACCTTAGGGTGGCATCAGAGAAGATGAGAAGATGCCAGTATAACCGTTTTCAGTATCCTTGCTACAGATTTTTCTTTCTTTAAATCCACTGTTGACCAGCTAAAATCAGAAAATATGTTTGTCAGAATCAGTATATTTCAGCATAGTTGGTCAGTCAGGCCACCTGAGAGGAAGGAGGTGAAATATGGAAGTCCATTACCAGAAGGTTCTGCTGTGTTTTGGTCCCAATCTCTGCTTCCATACACAACCAAGATATTTTTTTTTTTTCTAAGAGCTCATTCACAATACCTCTAGAAGATATATCCAATCTCATTTCAGAAATGTCAAGTTAAATGAATTCATCATATATTTTGGGAAGTTTTTTTGAGTACATAATGAATGTTACTAGTTAGATATTGCATTTGATTTTGAAACTTCTCTAGAGAAAATTTCCCTAGCTTCTTTTCCAGCAATGTAATCATGTTATTTTATGCTGTTATCAGGAGGGTCTTGAAAAGCATCAAAGTGCTAAATGTCTCTTTTTCATGTGGAGATGTTTTTAAGGTGAATATTGACGAGGTTTCTCTTTAATAACTCACATGGGTCAAAGTTTTTAAAATGCATTATTTTCCTAATACATGGATCTGTTCTGTGATCTTTTTATTATATTTTCTGTGATTACCATCAACTTAAGGAGAGAACTCTGGACAGGACAAAATATACATATGGAAGTCCCACCATTTTAATATTAAGAGGCAAGACACTTTCTCCTTTATTTAAAATAATTGTTTTTATATAACCAAAACTGCATTGCTTTTTTTTTCCAGATAATCACAGAAAGCATTATACAATACATACCTGTGCTTCAATAGCTTCAGGTTAAACAAACTATGCTGTTGCACAACCTACTTTCATTCTTCACAATCCTACAAATGTAAGCTGCAAAAATTCTTTATTTTTAACTGATTTATAAAACTATGAAATAGATTTAGACCAAAAATTAATCTCTGGTAAGTGCTGCTAGAAAATGCTCAGCTTACTGGCACCTCATTGTTGGCAGATTTATGAATATAGTGGGTTGGCTCCGAATTAATTTTGTATGTTCTCTGCTATTTTCTTGTAATACAAGCTTTTAAAATAATAATTTCACATCAAATGCCATGAAGAAGTGCAGCTGTACTACAATAATAGAATCCCCTATATTTTTATCATTTATAACCCAGTCAAGAGAAAGACAACCAATCTGTATGACAAGACCTTTGTTCCCGGAAACCATGCTTGTTGTCATTATTATACCTTTTTTTCTTTTATTTTTTAGTGATAAAGTCACTTTTCCATTACTTTGTATATGATCAGTACCAGGCTGAAGGGTTTACGGTTCCCTAAGGAGAAACCTTTTAGCTATTGAAACAAACTTTGAAATATACCAATCTTTTTTTGGAATATGTTATTGAAGTCATCTTGATTGTTTTATTGCATAAACCGTTTATCTCGGAATTGAGTGTGGCTGGAAATCTTTACAGTCTATCTGACTGACTTGGCTTTCTATGTATATACTACCACTCTATCTTGTGCTTCACCAAAAGGAACTTTCACCAGGGTTTCTTCCCCTTTACACTTCACCCCTACATCATGAAAATGAGAAATATTTCCATAGTTGTGGGTTTTCATCATTTTAGTGCAATCATTTATTCATTTTGGTGCAATCTTTTATTCAAATGATCAGGACTAGTACTAGCAAGAAAGTTCTCTACTTTGCAGTTTATTTTTCACTCCCTCCTGGTGACGGAGTGGCTAAAAAGTACTTCAGCAAGCATATCTCTGAGAATTAGTGGTATCTCTTATTGGATAAATACACAGAGAAGTTTTTCTATTAGGAGAGGTATTTCCTTTCTCCAGAATACTTTAGCTAAGCCACAGAAATCTCTTTTCAATCATACAGTCATGTTTTCAAACATATATTTGAAAATCAGCTACATTGGCTGGAGGTACCTTACATGTCTATGGCAGCAGAAAGGAGTGCAGTAGTAGTACAAGTAGAATTTACTTGTGACTTTATTTATACTATAACAAACTGTGCCAATTTATACCCAACTGAGCCATTATTTCTGAAGACTATCCTGCAGTTTCTGCAGGTGATGTTTGCCTGATTATCACTGGAGTAGGTCTATCATTTTTGTCTGCATTGGTTCCAAACAGTATTATGATCTCTATGAGTACCTACGGTGAAGACACCAACCATTGACAGAAAGAACTGCTGATTTTCTGAGAGAAAAAACATTTTTTTCAGGTTTAGCTCAGGGATCTGGCCACCATAAGGGACATTTTTCCTTACACTATGAATAAAATTAAGAGAAGAATCTGATCTTTTTATATCAGATATGTTGAAACTAAAAATCTTTTTTATATCTGTGGTTTAACAAATTAGAAGAGAGGAAATGTCATTACCTTCTAGCAGTTATGTGTTGGAAAAGCTTTGAGTGAGGTGAAAACAGAGGGAAAACCTCAGTGTCTGGAAGAGAGACATGGAGAAAATACACACAAATCCAGTTTCTATTTTAGTACGCCAGAAGATTAATTAGAGAATTTAGACATTGATGCTTGTCAAGTATGCAGTACAAAAGATAATGTACAATTAGTTCAATTCAACTTACATTATTGGCTTCTTTTTCTTTCTTTTTTTTTTTTTAATGTATTTGGAATTCTACAACAACGGTTATAATTTTAGCATCCTACAGTTTTACGCACTCCCTAGATTGAAATTTTGTGAGTGGTAGACTCTGTATTTGACTGAATGTTTACTATTACTTTTGTAGATTTTTATATCACAAATATAACCTCAAGTATATGTATATGTTCATGCATACATATGTATGTAATTATACTGGAGAACATTGTTATTTTTCTCACTGTGCTGTTCTCATGCTTGCTTAGCTTAATAAAACAGGTCACATTTAGATATATGTCAAGAAGTAGTCAATTTTGAAAAATAAGCTGCAAAGATGCTCTACAGACGACAGCACTGATGGAACCGATATTGCAGTCTTCTTTTGTTTTATTTTGTTGTGGATTTTTTTTTGTTTACATAGAAGTGTGCTCCTTCCTTTTGGAATCTGCAATATTTCAGCTGCAAACAAGTTTATGACCAAAATACCATAGACTCTAGGAAGAGCATGCTGTTGGGCATTGGTTGCCTTTCTAGCTAGTATCTTTCTTTACTCCTCATATGTTCTGTGAAAAAGACAGCTCATGACTATTGAAAAGATCATCAATACACCTGGGTCTTTCTGAAGCTCTCAGTGTCTATAGCAAGACCAGAACAATGGGAAGGCCAAGGACCATCTCTAAGTCACTGTTAAACCACTGCATAGTGACTGCATTTCATGATGCATTGTGGGACTCCTGGGGACTGGAACTCCGCTGTCAGGGAAACACGTTTCCAGTTTTATGCAATGTTCTTGCCAAACTAAATAAGCAAAATATGGAATTCGGATCAGATCTATTAATAGCAAGTAATTAATTACTAGCTTGACTGAAATGTACGAACCATTCCTTAAAAGCTTTGCCACCTAATGGTTTCAAAAGGAAATGTTTGGTTAGCTTTGTGGTCTCAAAGTAATATGATACTATTAATCACTAAACAAATTGCTGCATTGAAATTCCAGTTGAATGGTTAATACCAGAGTATCAAATCATTCCCAGTCTGAAGCTAGTGTTGAGACTACATTTGCAATGTTAATGAAGGCTGTCTTTCTAAGTGATTGGTGGTGAGGGTAGACGACAGTTTTTCCCTCTGCAGAACTTTGCAGGAAATATTCCAGTATGATTCATGCCAGTGACTTCAAGATAAAAAAGCTGATAATTGTGACCAGAAGACAGCTTGATTCACACAGCTGTGTAAATATGAACTAATTAAGGCACAATGCAAAGCTTGAGAGTTATGAGACTTCAAACTATCTGTTCCATTGAGAGATAATAAGTTGTACATTGACTGTGCACTCTGGGACAGAGAGTATACTGTTAACAAATCATTGAGGTCTGAGAGTGTAGTTCCTGAAGTACAGAATTTCTCCTGAAAATGGCAGGGAAATTTCTATCCTGGATCAGATTAGTGGCTTGTCAAGGTCAGTAAACTCTGTAAGAGGCTACATAATTCTGCAAGAGGCGGAGTATCCACTCTGTAAGAGAAAACCATTAGTAAGTGATTGTCAATGTATTGACACCATAGGAAAATATTTCCATTTGTTACAGAATACCTTATGCCTGGAGGTTTTATGTGCCTATTTTTTAAGGTTTTGTCTCTTAATTCCAGTTTATTTTTAATTTTTAGTGTTGTAATTCAGGATATTGATGCCCTAGATCTGATTCTAGGATAAGGACAATCATAGTTCCATAGTTTCATTCTTAGCCATAACTTCACAAAAAAGTAGGTGTTTTACAACAGATTGAATTAATACATTTTTAAAAGTTTTAAACTTGAAAAGATGTCAATGAGTTCTTTAGGTATTTTTTGTGACAGATTGTTTTGAATGATGGAAGATAATCCAGAATTAATCAAAAGGAAATGTCTATTCAACTTTAAAAACAATGAAGTGGGATAGTAATTAGTTTTCATTACAATAGGCAAAATAATTTTTTAAATGCAACATTTTTTTTTTTCCAAATTTTCAGTCAAGGTTTTTAGGAAAGTGACTTAAAACACTTTATGACTGATGTCAAATTATAAGACTTTTGAAAGTTATTTTGAAATGAATATGAATATGGAAGTTCGAATCACTGGAACACCTCTCTTTCTGGCTCATATACAGAGGATTTTATCAAACATTTGGCTATCTATAAGCTATCTATTTATGAAAGGTTTAAACCCACAAAACTTGACCGAAATATTTTAATTTTCTATAACAGGCTTTAGATCAGCCCCTAACTCTTTAGAATAAAACCTGGAAATTAAAAAAGTAAACAAGTACATAACATAATTGTATGAATTTTGTATATTTTCTTTTTAACTTTAAAAAAAATTGTGAATAAAAAACCCCAAAATTTCTCCAACAAAAAATCAGCTGTTTATGATTAGACCAGCAATACTCTTCCAAAAGCACGTAATATTGTAACAAATAAAGCTTGAAGTCCTGTGAAATAATACATATTTCATATCACACCGGTAACTGTTACTTTCTATTAGGGACTTTGCCATAGGATCAGTGACTTTCCTGTCCTCCATTGAGTTTCTAATGCCATGAGAAAGGTACTAATGTGATAAAAGTCATATAGTATTAGTGACTTTCTATCATGTTGGTGAAGTGAATTTTTATTGTATTAACAAAAACAGAATTCCAATTGCCATAGCAACTAGCCAAAATGACAAAAAAGCTCTTCTAAAAATCAATGGAGGACTCTATATAGATAGTCAATTCAGTATGACTCCAATCTCTGTACCTCTGCATACACTGTGGTGTGTTGCTTTTTTTTTTTTTCTGAGGCACTTATTCCTATCTTGTATTGCAGAAGTCTGGAATAATATCTGTACATGATTTTTTTTCTATTCTATAAAATGTATATCTTGAGGGAGTGTTAATCATAGGCTAGTATGTTAATGAAAAAGTCACTGCCAGTTTAAAAAACTCCAACAAAATATGAAATTGTGTGAATGAATCAGCTGTAAGATATTATCAACCTTCTTTCTAAAAATTTGCTCTGTTTCAGCTCTTGCATGGATGGAAAGCTCTCATTTGTGGCAAGCACAACTGCCTAATATGGGGTTTTATTTACAACATATTGATTATTTATGTGAGAAATAAGGAAGAAGTTCACCCTCTAACAAAGTGTAACATATATTGAAGGAAATACACAAAGCACAAAATGTCATGTGTTTTTTGTAGCATGATTAATCAGCATCTATTCATCTATAATTGATGTGTAACATTGCCAGTCATATAGGCATCACATAATCCAAAAAATGCAGCTGTCCAACAGAGGAAAGTTTTGCTCAAGATTTTTCTAACTCAGCACATCATCATAGTGTGCAGTAAAAGTTCCAAATTGCCCACTCATTCTGATCTTCTGTATACTGAACTTTATTTTGAAATGGAGAATAACTGGTGAGGTGAGTATGTTCAATGATGGTTGTCGTGTCACACAGCATTCTATTGTTATTACAAAATCTTGTCTTCATTTCCCTAGATTAAGTTAATATTGACTGAGTACATGTGTGTACATGGATCTTTGTATGTGCAAACATATGGGTAATACATGCTGTGCTAATTTACATTCCTCCAAACTTTGGCTTCTTACTATTCTTCCTGTTTTGGCTGAGATTCTATTTATATCAGCTACCAGCTGGAACCCTTCTGTTGTTCAGAATGTTCAAAATTCCTGCTTATACTCACTTAAAACAGCTTGGAAGTATAAGGAAGGAACACCTCCTGGGTTGTCAGAAATGAGTTTCCGGTTAGAATAATAAGAACACTGCAAAATTTGAGAATAAGGAGTAAAATTGTTTCTGTTTTCTCATACATTCCGACATCACAGCATTATTCTAAAAAATCTGAATTTTGATGTGTTGAAAAAAAAATATGCTTTAGCTCATTGGACAGCATTTATGAAATGGATTTTATGAATGGAAAGGAAAAACACGCCATAATAATAAGCTCAGAAAACTTAATACTCTCATTTCTACGTGACTTTCCTTGGTCAGCTCCAATGTTGTTTGCTGAGATGCTCTTTGCTCCATTGCAAGGGTCAGCAAGAGTCCCACTTTCAGAAGTCCATTGATTGCCAGTTCCTCATTCTTTCTCATGCTGAAGTTTTCCGCCAAGTGATCTTTTCCCAGTTTATTACCACTCTGTGTCTCTCATTCATTTTCACACATGCATATTCCTCACTCCTCCTGTCACCAGAACTCATTTATTAGCTTCTTGCTTTGTATGCCCCTTCTTGAGCTTTCTGTCCTTGAAACATTTTGTCAAACTCTCACAAGCCCTGCTAGCCTAACAGCCTTGTATAGATTGCTTTGCATTTTCCAGCAATACTGTCATGCTCCATCTATTCAGCTTGTTGCATGTTGGGTGTTGGATTTCTAAGAGAAGGAGCTTTGAGAAGTTTCTTTAAGACATGTTCTTTTACACTCATAAACTATACACAACATGGTTCCTTCAGAAGTTAGAAATTAATCGCTGTAATGCCTGCATATTAAATTCTACAATATGATTTTTCAGTGTCTTCAGACAACATAGATAAATCTCATCTTACACATAATAGACATTATTTGGCAAGTCACATTTACTACAGTGAAATGCAAGTATGCCAGTGTTATTGTCTGATGTTATAAGTATTTATCTTGAACCTGAAATTGCTGATCTCCACACAAATAATTAGGTAGCAGGTTTTTTTCTAAACCAGGACAAGTGTATAAGTACTATCATCATTACATACATCTACATCTTTCTAAGAAGTCTCTTTTAGAAGTAGTGTCATGCAAAGTAATAGTTCTGTTGTTCTCAGAGGTATTCAATAGTACAGATACTAAACAGAACTTACTGCCACTCAGAATACCTTTACAATCCCCACCTCCTAAACCTTCAGCTTGTGAATTAATATTTTGAAAACTACTATTAAATGAATGTAAGCCTTTCTTTGCACATTGCATTTTAGCAATGCTCAGAAGGCAAAAAATGTTTGTGAGGGTGAATGTGGAAACTTTGTTAATTAACGTATAGTGATGTAATGGCTGACAACCATAGTTCTGTAGAATAGGGAGCAATAGATCCTGTGTCAGAAAGCAAGCAAGCATAAGCCATGGACACTTTAATATATAACAACACTGTAGTTATTTTTAAGAAACAAATGTGAGTTTTAGTGGGTTCAGAAATCTTCATATTCTCTGAGCCTATAAACTTGAAGGTAGGTATTACTTATATCTTCAGTGCACTGCTTACTTGCTAATAGCGAAATGTGGCTTAATTATTTTAATAACAATGTCTACTGCAAGGAAAACATGTAGAAAAGCAATATGAGATGTAGGAGCAAATTAATACAATCCTTAATACGTATAAGGTGTAATGCATTTTGTCAGTATACCTCAGTAATGACAGTGCCATAAATTTGTAAGCAAGTCCATGATATAAACTCTATAAAGAAACTAATCAAGAGATAAGGACATTCATACAGCAATTTACTTCTTGATCTGCAAAATTCTGTTTCTACTCCTAACAGAATGGAAAATACAGAAGAAAGGTGTCTGATGAAACAGAAGGTGGTGAACAAATAACATAGTTCTCTTCTGAATTTGTGAGATCAGTTGCTCAGCAACAAAACATCATTTGATCTGAGTTCTTTTGTAATGTCTACATATCTTACCTCTTATTTCTTACAGTTTTTGTAAAAATAGGTAATAAAACCTTCCATAAGTGTGTAGTGAAGACAGAAGTCTGAAAGAAAAGAAGAGAGCATTGCAATTGATGTATCAGCCTGGAGACAAATCACAGAATCATAGAATCGTTTAGGTTCAAAAAGACCCTTAAGATCATTGAGTCCAGCCATAAACCTAACACTGCCAATTTCACCACTAAACTATGCCCCTAAGCACCACATCTACAAGTCTCTTAAATACCTCCAGGGATGGGGACTCAACCATGTCCCCAGGCAGCCTGGTCCGATGCTTAATAACCCTTTCAGTGAAGAATTTTTTTCCTAATATCCAACCTAAACCTTTCCTGGCTCAACATGAGGCCATTTCCTCTTGTCTTGTCGCTTGTTACTTGGGAGAAGAGATGGACACCCAACTCACTACAACCTCCTTTCAGGTAGTTGTAGAGAGCAATAAGGTCTCCCCTGAGCCTCCTTTTCTCCAGGCTAAACAACCCCAGCTCCCTCAGCTACTCCTTATAAGACTTGTGCTCTAGACCCTTCACCCTTCATTGCCCTTCTTTGGACACACTCCAGCACCTCAATGTCTTTCTTGTAGTGAGGGGCCCAAAACTGAACACAGTATTCGAGGTGTGTCCTCACCAGTGCCAAATAAAGGGGGATAATCACTTCCCTGGTCCTGCCAGCCACACTATTTCTGCTACAATCCAGGATGCTATTGGCCTTCTTGGCTACCTGGGCACACTGTCGGCTCATCTTCAGCCAGCTGTCAACAAACACCCCCAGGTCCTTTTCTTCTGGACAGCTTTACAGCCACTCCTCTGTAAGCCTGTAGGGTTGCATGGGGTTGTCGTGACCCAAGTGCAGGCCCCGACACAGCCTTATTGAACCTCATGCAATTGGCCTTGGCCCATCAGCTCAGCCTGTCCAGATCCCTCTGTAGAACCTTTCTACCCGCCAGCAGATCAACACTCCCACCCAACTTGGTGTCATCAGCAAACTTACTGAGGGTGCACTCGATCCCCTCTTCCAGGTCATTGATAAAGATATTAAACAGGACTGGCCCCAATACTGGGCCCTGGGGAACACCACTTGTGACCGGCCAACAACTGGATTTAACTCCATTCACCACAACTCTCTGGGCCCAGCCATCCAACTAGTTTTTTACCCAGCAAAGAGTACGCCCATCCAAGTCATGAGCGGCCAGTTTCTCCAGGAGAATGTTGTGAGAAACCGTGTCAAAAGCTTTACTAAAGTCCAGGTAGACAACATCCATAGCCTTTCCCTCATCCACTAAGTGGGTCACCTTATCATAGAAGGAGAACAGGTTAGTCAAGCAGGACCTGCTTTTCATAAACCTATGTTGACTTGGCCTGATCACCTGGTTCATAGAATCATAGAATATCCTGAGTTGGAAGGGATCCACAAGGATCATCGAGTCCAACTCCTGTCCCTGCATAGGACAACCCCAAAATTCACACCATATGTCTGAGGGTGTTGTCCAATCACTTCTTGAATGTTGTCAGGCTTGGCACCATGACTACCTCCCGGGGCAGCTTGTTCCAATGCTCCACTACCCTTTGGGTGAAGAACCTTTTCCTAATGTCCAACCTAAACCTCCCCTGGCATATCTTCCTGCCGTTTCCTTGGGTCCTATCACTTGGCGTCAGGGAGAAGAGATCAGAACGTGCCCCTCCTCCTTCCCTCGTGAGGAAGCTGTAGACTGCCATGAGGTCTCCCCTCAGTCTCCTCTTCTCCAGGCTGAACAGACCATGTGACTTCAGACGCTTCTCATACGGCTTCCCCTCTAAACCCTTCACTATCTTTGTGGCTCTCCTCTGGACACTCTCTAGTAGCTTCGTATCCTTTTTGTACTGTGGCACCCATACTGCACACAGTACTCAAGATGAGGCCACACCAGAGCAGAGTGGGACAATCACCTCCCTCAACCAGCTAGCAATACAGTGCTTGATGCTTGATGCACCCCAGGACACGGTTGGCTCTCCTGGCTGCCAGTGCACACTGCTGGCTCGTGTTCAACTTGCCATTGACCAGAACCCCCAGATCCCTCTCTGCGGGGCTGCTCTCCAGCCTCTCATTCCCTAGTCTGTAGGTGCAGCCAGGGTTGCCATGTCCCAGGTGCAAAATACAGCACTTGCCCTTATTAAACTTCATAAGGTTGGTGATTGCCCAGCTCTCTAATTTGTCCACATCTTTCTGCAGGGCCTCTCTGCCCTCGAGAGTGGTTGTCCTGTACATGCCGTGTGATGGCACTCAAGATGATCTGCTCCATAACCTTCCCCAGCACTGAGGTCAGGCTGACAGGCCTGTAGTTCTCCGTATCCTGCTTCTGGCCCTTCTTGTAGATGGGCATCACATTTGCTAACCTCCAGTCAACTGAGACCTCCCCGGTTAGCCAACACTGCTGATAGATGCTGATAGATGCTCCCTCAGTACCCTTGGGTGGATTCCATCTGGCCCCATAGACCTGTGTGTGTTTAAGTGGTCATTAACCATTTCTCCTTGGATTATGGGGGTTTCATTCTGCTCCCCATCCCCGTCTCCAGCTCAGGGGGCTGGGTATCCCAAGAACAACTGGTCTGACTATTAAAGACTGAGGCAAAGAAGGCATTAAGTACCTCAGCCTTTTCCTCATCCTTTGTCACTGTTTGCCCTCGCATACAATAGAGGATGGAGATGTATAGCTATCTTGTACGAATAGACCCAGGAATAGAGAAAACAGCCCATTTCTTTTATGAGGTGAAGCACTTTGCAAACATGACATTTTCAGGCACAAATAAAGCCATTAGTCCTTTCTCATTGCTAGTATCTGCTGGTCATAGCATATAAATGTACTGATAATGCCAGAGAGTTCCTGCATTGGTTGTGAATTTTTCAGTGGCTCCCTCAAGCTGAGTCATCAGTACTAGTACTTTCTGACTTTGCCTACAAATCCAAATGTTTCCTTTTGCCCGAGTTTGAGAGTAGAATAGGCCATGTGTGTATGAGATGTGATGTTTTTAAACTGATGACATACATATACTTTCTGGAACAGGTAGCTTGTCACTAGTTGCATACTTCTGTTGGGAAAAAAAAAAACCTTAGATGAAATTGATAAAATATATCATAATATAAAACGTTTGACTTGCCAAATATTTGCATACATTTCCTGATGTGTTTTTTCCTGATATAAAGTGAAGAGTCTGACTTGGTCTAGCAGTGGGTTATCAGGTTTAATTTTTTTCTGTACATTAGTCTCTCTGGTGACATACGAGCTATTTGCAGTTGCTATCTGAATTAAAAAGGTAATGACACATTCTTGGTTGTGGTATTGGCTGTATCACTATGGAGCAGAGTTTTAACGTGGGCAGTACGAAAGGTCTTTTTCCCTGGAGGTCTTCATGAGAAATGAGAGGGAACACCAGCATGCTGCAGCTCTGTGGAGCAGCACTATGCACTCCTCAGCCAGGACAGTGCTAGAGACACCCAACAGAGGATGGTGTCCTCTGCTGTCTCCCGCCTCAATTGTCTCCCACCAAGGAGGGATGCCACAGGCAACAAATAAGCTCACCATTCAAGGAAAGGGAAAACAATAAATTTATGCCAGTGGCTCCAAAAATTGACATCCTGATTTACTGTTACAGGATCTTCTTTCTGCCACATACATGCACTTTTTATGGGAGAAGGATTTCCAAAGGCACAGCAACATTTCTAAGTTCAACTCCTTACCCTGGCAGACGTATATCAGATCCGAAACTTTGCAGAAAATCTGTATCTTTCTGGACACTGAAGGAGTAAATACCATGCTCTTTCAAGTTGTAGTTCTGAAAAAAAGAAGGATAAAAAAAGGAAAAAAAAGGAATTTTTGAAAGACAAATCCAGATAAGAAATAGAGTTATAAGAATATTTATTACATTTATTATAGCTGCCATGGTCTACTGCAGTTTTAGATGTATAAGATGGGTTTGTAATATTTGCAATAACTCCTGGCAACTTTCTTTCACCTTAAAACATTCCATTTTATTATATAAATCAACACTTGGGGATATAAATGCAAATATGTTTACAAGAAATGTGGCACTTGAAGGCCTCTGACAGGTCTACAGTCTGTGTTGACTGTGTGTAAGCTAGGGGTATAAAGCTCCCACAAATCATGCTTATAGACTATGCAAGCAAAACTGTCATGTGAGCTCCTATAATGATGGAAAGGCATGAAGAACAACTATAAAAATCAAATTGCTCTAACAATTAGGGAATCTTTTTCGGCTTTCTGTTGCTTTCATAAAAGTACAGTACTATCCCAAGCAATGTAAAACGCAAACAGTGGCTAAGAGCAGTAGGTACCATTACTTTTAAATCATAATTTATGCTGTAATTCGTTGTTCCCGGTAAGATGCAATTTACCATTTAATTTAGGAAAAGTGTTTGATACCATTCTATTACTAAGCCCTCAACCCTCTATCCTTCAAGTTATTTTGAACTTAAGGAGTTTAAACCAATGCTGTACAAAACCATTTAAACATAGGTGGATGTCTTGCTTTTGCAGTGAGTTGGACTGTTTCTGCATTAGCTTCTGTCATTTTCTCCACTGATTTTGCCCCGCCAGTACATCAGTGTAGTAAGCAGAGAATGTCTGAATATATTCAGGGAGCTAAGTTACACTTTACTCAGAAAGTGCAATTTTCATGGGCCATTCTCATGGCATAAGTATATACTCTTTTTATTGAACAGTTGCAATTTAATAACCTAAAGTTAATATTAAACATAGAGGCAAACTTCATTACTAAGTTATTATTAAGTTATTATTATTATTTTATTAATAAAAGTAATCTTGTTTGTGGGAAGTGTTGCTTTTCAAGAGAGTTGAAGATGAGCTTTTGGTTTGTCATCTTGATTTTCTTTAAGAAATGTAGGAATTTAGCCATGCCGTTACTGTTAAATCCTTTTGTTCATGATGGACACCTGAAAAAAAGGTTTTTGTTCAGGATGGATACCTACTAACTACTGACTGTGAACAACAAAGAGAAAATAGAAGATATTCTCTTTAGATTGTATTATATTTAAGTAACATGGTATCATTGCCCTAAAGTATGGCCTACCCAAATATCAGTAGTCTTCACCCAGCATTCTGTCAGTGATAAATAGTTCAGCTAGGAAGTCAAGTTTAATTGGATTTTGATTTTCATTTATGCAGAAACAGTTAAATCACCTTGCTGCCAAATCAATAATTGTCAATAGCTGATGTCACTTTCCTTGAAAGAGTCTCAAACTAAAATTCCATGTGTAATAGACAACATTTTAAGCAAACATATTAACCACTTCACAGATCCATGATGTTAATATATTGCTCTTTCTGCCTTATCAGACAGAATGAAGTGAACCGAGAAGTTTTTCATATATTAACTGTAAATTACACTTAGCTCAGCTAATAAAATTTTATTGTCACAGAACTGTTTTCCACTTCACATGCATTTGGGAGATTGAAATGTAAATTATTGTAAGCTAGCTCTGTCTCTTTATAGATGTCTGAGCAAATGAAATTTACGTGATTGAAAAAAATAAAAGTATTCTCTGGGGATACCAAAAGATATCACTTTTCCCACCATAATAATGGAATTTCAGAAGTAGAAAAAAGATAGCGAAAAGCAACCCTTAATCTTCTTTGTGGGCTGTGCCATTCCACTTCTATTTATGAAGGTTTCTCAGAAATTAGTATTCCTCTGATTTGTTTCCATGTTGGTTGTGGAAGCTGACCAATAAGCTACACTTCTTTAAAGTCATAATAACAATGTTGAAAAGGTAGTTAAAAAGATGATATTGCTGCTCTATATAACAGTTAATGGGTTAAAATAAATTTGCATCTATTCTTCATTTCAGTCTAGCCATGGTACAGGTGAAGTCAGTATAAGCCTGTATCAGTGTGAGTCTTTCTTTTGAAAAGGAGTGGAGATTGTTTTGCAGAACACATTTTAGAAATAGTGCCACACTCATCAGTACATGTATAGTAACTGTGTAGTAATTATGGCAGTGAACTTAAGTCAGGCTTGTTGGCAAATGGAAGTCTTTAAGGCTGTCATAAGGAATGGAAAATATATTTTACAAACAATAAAGAAATACCCCCACTGTAATGAACAAATCTTTCCTAAGTATAAAGATCTTATGCTATATACATGAAAGCTATCTTGCTCCTGTCTCTGTTGGCACTGTTTCTTCATGCCATGCATTCCATACTGCTCTGTTCAATTACAAAGTGATAGGGGCAATTTTTCCAGGGTTACATCTGTAATGAGGATACTGCACAACCTCAGTTTATTTCTTATCTGTAAACTAGCTGGCTTTTCTAATAATGTGAACACTCAGTCAATTAGCAACAATTCATGTAAACTTCCTTTTAAGTAAAGCAAAATACCTAGGCTCTGTAACTCCATATGTCACACCTTCTAGTAGTTAGGCTCTGAGACCTTAGGGTGCAATCCCAAATCCTAGGAGAGGCACATAGGCTGTGCAGAACACTTGGACAGCTAGGCATCTTTGAATAACACCAAGAAGAAACAATTCACTAAATGAAGACTGATCAGAAACTAACTTGTTCAGGATAAAGCTAGCTACAGCAAACCAAAGAGGAAATGCTGAGGCTGGAAGAGTGTCTTAAATCCTTTTCTAATGCAGGCTAGAACCCATGTGTAAAACACCACTACATTTTCTTTCAAAAATAGATAGGAAATTACATGCCTTAAAAGAAAGCACCACATGCGCTGAGTTTGGTTTATTTATCCATCGGCAAAGCTAAGAGTCTGATTCAGTGACTCATGATCCAGACAAACAGCCAGCACAGAGCAGACCTAAATTTGGGACTTCTTTATGCATTTTGTCCAAAGGATAAAACATAAAAATTTATACAACACACAGAAATATTATAGCAGAAAGTTATGTTCCAGCACTGAGCTATCAGAATAACTCACAGTTTCAGTGGAAAACAATATCTGTGGGTGATACAGGAAATCCTAAAGGCTGAGCTTCTCGTGTCTTTCAGATAAAAATAGCTCAGTAAATGTAAATAAGAAATAAATGACTTGCAGAGTTCTCCCAGCCCAAAAGTTTGATGCCTCAAAAATGTATTTACTGAGTCATAGGTTTGCATTAACATGCTCTACAGACAGCTAAGTGTGAATTCTGCTGCCTTAGCCTTTTGTTGGGTCTTGTCATAAAGATACTGACAACATGTTTGATATGTACAACATAATGCACAATTTTCTTATACCAATGGAAAACCTCTCTGAGAAAATACTATAGGCTCATTTCTAGCCTACTTGTTACTACTACTGATTAAGGGAAAGTATTATATGACCTTCATGATTTCCCTCAAATGTCTTCAGTACTCAAAGGAATTAAAAAATTTCTTTATTACTATATTTTCAAACTGCAGATGACATGCAGACACTTTAAGGTGAGTGTTTGAACTTTATATTTGTTGGCTAATTATATTCACCACCTGGCATTCTTTCTGTCTCCTGTTTGGCTGAAGGAGCCAGGAGCCAGTTCATCCACTCAGGCTGAATAAAAAAATTGAAAAATGTTGTATTTCCAATGAAAGGTAAAAATGAAATTTCCCTTCCTGATATAGTAAAAAGTGTTTTTTCTCCTATGAATGTGTAACTTTGCTAGCTGCAAGTATATTAATGAGGAGTAAGTACCTGAATGCAGAGTAGGTTGTAGTATTTTCAGGGTTGAACGTTAACTAGACTGTATTGCAAATACACCTTAAAAACATACTAAAATGAATTGACTTAGGAGTAAACAGTTCAGATAATTAATTAATAATCTGTTGAATTCATAATTTTTTGAAGTACATTTCATCACATATTGAAATTTGATTATGGTCTTCCAGTTTTCATGGCAATGCTATGACTTTTCCAGTATATTCAGAGTTTTTTTATGAGTCCCCATGAAACTTCAGCTTTCAATGCATGTCTATAGAGAAATCTAACCATCTGTTTTGTCTGCATGTTCTGTGCCAGACAAAAAATAGAAACAACCTACTACTTGCTTTTTATTTTTATCAGATACTGTAATTATAAATCCATCATGACTTTCTGAATCTTGTCAAAGGTACTTTGAAAAGTTAAGGATCGCATCACTGTATAATGCAGAACATATGACTATCCTGCAAATTACATTTTGTCCCAGGTAAGAATCACATTGTAAAATACTATTAGCTCCCAGCAGAGACTTCCTTGTCTTAGAGAATCACTGCTCTTACTTCTTGCACTGAGGGAGTAGGGGTAAAAAAATGTATTGAATCCTGTGCTCATGCACCTGGCTTCACATTTAGATGCAATGCACAGGTTCACACCAAGAACCTGACTGAATTGATGTTACAAACTTAGAGTCAGTGATAGCAGTTTAATACTTGGTCCCATTTTCACAGTCCATGTATTCCTTCACTTCCTTTGCTTCCTGTCCTGAGCTAGGTTTCTTAACAAAGAAGGAACTGCTATGGTATGTACCATGTATTTTTAACTCATGTTCTGAAACATATTTCCCAGGATCATCTGATTTCTTATTTAAATTACATTTTAGGACTAAACACAAAGTTTGTTTTTTATAAATAGAACAGTAGAATGCTTCATATGTGGGAAAATACATAGCTATCTTTTAAAAAGAAGAATACAATAATAAAATTTTTATTAAGGGAAGTTCAGACACTTACTTTGTGTTAAGTAGCATTAACTTTGTGAAAACTGATCAAATACTTTGTAAAAGCTTACATAATTTTCAGAAAAACTTTTGTATGTGTAACAAAAAGTTATTAGAGTTTATAGAAAATAAGATACACTCTAAAATGAAAAAAAAATCAAACATCTAGAAGAGTTTAACAAAATGTGATAGAAAAAGTAAGTTCTTGTCTGTCTTAAATGCTATATTCATTATAAAATAGAGTAACCTTCTTCGATGCAGGTGCTATGAAGGTCTACATCATCATCTATTTATTGTCAGTATAGTAACTATTCATACAGAAAATTACGCATCATGGCAGTGCTCAGAAGATCCTTGAAGGTTATGGTACAGATTTTATAATTTTATTAACTTTTCACAGGAAAATTCATTTGAGACTTTAAAAAGTATTTTTCTTCTTTCCTTTCTCCCTTCTTTTTTCTTTTCTCTAGCTTAGCATGTAATGTTCTATTTGAGATTATCCCCTGCACTGTACTACTTTACCCTCAAAAATCTACCCAAATTCACTTTATGTTGTTCACTGTAAAAGTTCCAAGTGGCCTCTGACAGGCATAAGTGGAACATCAGTAGCACATAGACCTTGCTGTTGGCTCACTGCCAAAGTCTACCTCTGATTTGGTAAGACACTGAGTTTGTTAGCTTGAATTTCCACCATACCCATATCTTGTAAAATCACCTGCCCTTTGTAAAATGAACCCAACATAGATATTAAATGCTTCCAAAGCAGACTGATAACATATTTGCCACACAATTCATTTGTTTCATACCACTTTAATTGGTATAAATCTGAGGCCAAAAATAACAAGCCATGAGACTTTATGGTTTCACATTGGACAACTCTCACATAAAGGTCTATAGGGTGGGATGAATACTTGCTCTGTGTGAGTAAGAAGGTTATTAAAGCCTTGAGCCTATCCACCATAGGAACCTTTTCAAATACTATTTGATCCTAAAGATGAATAGCATTGCGTGGGAGTATAACAAAAGAATTTACCCTGCCCCAAAACAAATCCTGTGACCATAGCCACAGAAATCAATTGTACAGCATGAATAAAGTATAAATTGGGCATCTTTGGCGCACATCAAAATAAAAAGCACTCAGCAATTCACTTCAGGAAATCTTTAACGGGAAAGCTATTTTAAGCTCTGGCTCAGAGCAACTAGAGGCAATTTAAAGAGATGCAATAAGAAAAAATACCCTTGCTTCTTTTAGAACAGTTTGAACTTTTAACTTCTGAGAACTTCCTTAAGATATGATTAATGAATTATATCTTTCTTTCATAGGTTGATGAATGTAGACATTGAAGGCATAGTGTCTTATTAGTTCTATGAATTCTTTTCTGAAAGTAGGAATCTTACTCTTGTGATGCTCCATAAACATTTAGGCTTCTCAACATTCTAAGTGAATTATGTTCTTCTTTGTTGCACATTTTAAAGATAGTTTATTAGATTTATTACATAATCATCCCTTTGTTATTGTTATAGAGATTTCAGTGCTTGCTTTTAAAGCATTTATTCTATTTGCTTTTCACTAAATCCTCTTCAAGACATGTCCTGTACAGTTCATTTTAGTAAAGTCTTGTGGGCAATAGATCCAGTCTTACAAACCTTGTTGAAGAAATTATGCTGGTGACCACTGCAACTTTACAGAAACCTCAGAATAAAGCCCGTGTAACAAAACAGGTCTCATATTTCCAATAGCGCTTTTTTTTTCTCATTCTAAAAATAGAAGAAAATGTTGGTCGGAATCAAAATGATACACGAATAACATATCATTTCTTCCCATGATTCTTTTTTGTTTGGTCTAAGGTAATGTTTTCTTGTTTTCTATCAGTAATAATTAAGTATAAGACTTCTATGCATGTATCTAGAAGGTCATTATTGCTTTATAATAAACTTACTGTCTAAAAGATTTTAACCATCTGTCCACAAAACACAACTGTCTTAAATGGAGATTTTATACAAAAAATGCATTAAAAGTTCTGTATATGTATAATTGGACTGGCTTTGGGACTGGCTTTCTAGCTACCTGTTGATGCCTTTATATACTCTGGCATTGAAACTCATACAGCTATGGGAGAAAAGCTCACAACTCATAGCTCACAGCTTAGGACTTGAATTTGCAGAACTAGCTGGATGGTTTTTTCACTTCTAATAATCAAGTAATGGTACCAGTGCAATACTTTTGCAACACATGGTATTTTGGTGCAAAAAGTTCTTGATAACTAATTAATCTGTGTTCTACAAGACACAATGTGTAGTTCCTAAGAGGATAACACAGGGACAATTTTGTAATTTATTTTCATCCACATCAACCTCTTGTTTATACCTTGTCTGCTTCAGGATTTCTCATCTTAATGTTCCGTGTCATGAGAGAGATGTGAATAATGTTAACAGACCTCAGCTACGCATTTCTTCAGTGTGGAACAGCTGTTGCAGAATTTGCAGTACATGGTATACAACTACTGAAGAACAATTCAGTATCCCTTTGGTGTTTCCTCCTGCAGGCAAGCATCATCACCCAGAGAAGCGAATAAAGTACTTGTCTGATCTAAGAGCTCTGCAATCACATGCAGAGCAATATGTCACTTAGGACACGAACACAAGGCAAGAGTTATAGCTGGGGGCTGGCAAGACATCTGGAACTGACTTTTTATAACTTCATTGGAAGAGAAAAGTCTGGAGAAGAGGATAATCTCTTTTTCTCTCCTCTCTTCTTCCCAACACTTTAGCCTTTCCTCTGGAGTTAATACTTACTCTGTGTCAGCAGTGCCCCTTGGGAAGTTTCCTTTGCAGTCACATTAAAAACAAACAAAATGTCTTGTCACTCTCAATTCTAGGTTATCTACCAATTTATCTAGTGGCATTATTTCTTGCAGAAGACTATGTCACTACGATATAATCCATTTCAAAGCAAGCACAAAAGAGGACCTTTCCACTCTGCCAACAGAATATCAAGGCATTAGTGGTGATGAGGGGTTTGGCTAGGGACAGGAAACAACCCCACAAATCTTTCCTGCCTCCTCCTCTTGTGAGCTGTCCCACAGCTGCTGTGAGACAGCCTTCTTTAGTGGGCAGTACGATTGATGCAGGATATATTTTTTCTACCTGCACAGACCCTCTTGTGTATCAGGCTTACTGGTGCATGTGTGGTGTCTATGTGACACAGGATTCAGTCTTACTGAGGACGTGATTGAATTTGCTCCTTGGTCCTTGGCCTGTTCATGGACCTTAGCTGAACTGTACATAAAACAGCAGTTGTTATATGGGGCATTTGAAACAGGAACATATATTTTCTAGGAAATGCTTCAGAGTTCCTGGCAGTATTTCATACAGCTGTGATATACATAGCTACATGAGATAAAAATTCAGGTGTATGAAAATTATATCAAAGCTATGGAAAGAAACTTAAAGTGAACCTTTTTTTGGTTTGGGGTGGCTTAAAATAATGAGCTGAAAGAAATATTTTGTTTTTTCTTTTCAGGACTTGTAAGGTTCCTCTGAGCACATTTTATTGAAATCCTATCAGAAAACAAGTCCTATAAAATCTTTAATTCAGTTTTGCAGGTTCACTATTTTCTCAGGGCTTAGACAACAATCAATATCTTTGGAAGTTCATATAGCCTAAAGTAAAAGACTGGGTTACTATTTTCGCTCTAATGGTTCACTAAGGCTATGCTCAAAAAGGGGGACCTGCTTCCTGGCTTCCATGAATAAACTGATGTCTTATACACATGGTGACTCCTTATGCCGAGAGCACATTTGACAGCAGGTAGCACCAGGGCAGGCACCAGGTGCAGGTAGTCTGCAGTACCAGGCAAGGTGGTTATACTGGGGAGCAGGGATAACAACCCACATTCCCCAGAGGGAGGTCTTGCCCTCACATATTGACTAGCTGAACTATACTGGGGGACAGCAATTAAGTAAATTAAATTCTTTTATCCATAGCTCTATCCTGTATGTAGCAGAGGAAAGGTTAGCATAGAATGAATATTCCTGTTTAACAAGATAAATCCAGTCATTTTAATGAACCCTTCTACAGAGACAAACTAAGATCTGAAATAACTCCTGTTTGTTCGTTATGCTAATTAAAAAAGAGCACCTCTGGCCTTGTGAAAACAAAACTGATTAAAGCAAATGAAGTAAGTTAACTTGGAGTTGTGAAGTACAAATCGTACAGAGCACACAATAGACATTAAGTCAAAACTGAACAGTCTTTTTAGCAAAAAGTGAATTTAGCTTTGGGCCTGCCTGTGACTTTTCCTGACTCTTATGTATTAAATACTTACAGGATATGGAAATTCAAAAAGTGGGAATTCGCTGAACAAGCACAAAAAAATCTCTGTTTAATTAAAGTAAGCAGAGTAGAAAACCTTTTACTCCACAAGAAAAGTATTTTAACTGGTTTATTCTCTTTGCAGGTATTTATTCCAGTTCAGGTATTATGAACATTATTGCACTTTGGATGGGAATGGAGAAAATGTTAAATTTTGCTCAAATCATCTGAGTACGACAAGCTTTTAGGAAATCAATATTTCTTTTCTCAGAATTTTGTCCATTCCATAGCATTCTTGGGAATTTCTGGTAATTTCTTTTTCTTTTATTAACTTTTTACATTACTTCTAAAGATGCAGGTTTATTTGTGAAAGAAAATTAAAAAAGAATCTAAAGAACTTCTGATAAAAAATTTCAAATATGTTCAAGAGAGAAGTGGTGGATACTGAACATCTTTTATTTTTGAAGGTTAATAAAACTAGTTGTCTGCAATTGGAATTGCTTCACAACACCTGTGAGTTTTACGTTCTACACTGATATATACTTCTGAAATACTGGATTTTTATTAGACGAACTATGGTGTATCTGCACTAAAATATACACATACACGTGTATGTGTATTAGTGTTGTTAAAATAAATTAAAGAACCTCTTTGGTGATTTTATGACCTACAATAAAAACACAGAAAGACATGATGCACCACAAAGTGGCCGACCTATCTTACTCAAGCTGGAAATATATACCCATGCATTGAACAACCAAATCGTGGCGGTAATTGTAGCTATATCAATATTAGCTGTCATATAGTGACTTTGGTCACCATCAGGCAGTATTGGAATAAGTCCATTTATGTCTTGATTCAGTTTTAGGATAGAGCTTAGCACAAGAAAATAACATTACTTTTCATATCCCCATCTGGCTGTGGGCCTGAGTAAAGGAATCACACTGATTTTATCAACTTTGCCAGCAGTATTTGATTCTGGTGACTCTATAGTTTTGTTGATCTTCTAGTATTGCCGTGCAGGGATAGAGTAAGTTCTCCTCTTCCCTTCTGAAATGCTTAAGACTGGCAATTAAGTTCCCAGAGCTCTTATATGCAACAATTTGCAGCTTATGTCATTTTAGTGTGTTATTTCTTCTTTTCAGGATTCCCAGAAAATATGGATATATAAAAAATTATGAAAACCTCATACTGTCTTTGATTTTTAATCAGAATTTGGCAAAATTCAGTGTAGGGGGACATATAGTCTTGCAATGAGACCATAATTCTCAGTATTAAGCTATATTTAAGTTGAAAACAGAGGTATCAACATTAATAGCACTACATATGTATGTCCACTATATGTACCTCCACTTTAAGAATGCCAGTTATAGGAACAGTTCTCAGGCATATTACAGAGCCCAGTATCATGTTTTTTGATTAGTTATTCCCTAATTTTGAGGTTTTATAGGCAGTGTTATCTTCATTCAGGAAACAAAAAAATGCAGTTTCACATAGGCAATAACTGAATATCTGCCTTTGCTGATGATCACATGTGCAGTTCCAGTGTAGTAAAATGATTGGAAAAAGAAAAGTTTCATTTTGAGTCTGTACATAGAAATCTCAAGGAAGAAAAGCAAGCTGTTCAAGAAATACATTATGTTGGCATGGAGGGAGAGCCTCAGAAGTTCTTTTTTTTTTTTTTTAAGGTAATAGATAAGGATTGGTAGACTGATCAGTTAAAACAAAAGTAATGACAAGCAAGTCACATTTCTTAAGACCTTATTCTTTGTATGACACCTAGTACTTACATTTATTTTTTACATTTCACTTAAGTTTGTTTAAAAATAATGATGAGGATTCACTCTTGGGAAACTGCAGATATGTCTTCAGCTTCCCTTTTTTAAACAACAGATAAGCTAGTGGGAGCTATTCAAAGGATGATTATTCTAAGTCAAATTTAATTACTTTGATGACTCTTTGTAAAATTGTTTCCATATTTTGGTTGCTCCAGCAATGCTGTTTTGACTTGTGGACATTTGCAAGTTACAAAAATGTATAGCTGGCATCTCCTGTTATACAGAATTGATACCAAGTAAAAAACATTCAAGAACATTTCTGACACCATGTAAAAAACAGAAACTCAATATGTTTAGCCCTGCTGGAACAGTGAAGGTTGATTAGATATGTACATAAATCCTAGAAACAGTCTGAGAACAACGGTTTTTTTTCATTCTTTGACCTACTTGATGTACGCAACATTTGGAAAGAACAGTGAGTTGATGAAGATGGAAAAATCTTCCCAGTATTCTTCAAGATAAAGAAGTATCATACATTTTATCAGCTTTTCCTGTGTAAGAAAGATGTTGGAAAAGCCTTAGAGGCCAATGAGACAGCTTTTTTGGTTTGTTTGTTTTGATTTGCCTTTATTCTTTACGCCCCTTCCCCACCCCCAAAAAAAAAAAATCAAAGCAATTATAAAATACATTTAAAATACAACACTTGCCATGAAATTTTAACTTCAGGTCCAGAGAGCAGTCCAGAATTTTCTTCCAGAAATTCTTCATTTTAAAATACCATGTACTGTTCCTCTTCCAAAAATGTAGGTTTATGATTAATTTCACATTGGAAAGAGAGGATATAAAACAAAGAGGCAATATATTATATATAGTATTTATCAAAAAAAGAAATAGGAGGGCAGGCATTATTGTATAAAGTAATAAAATTGCTTCTGGAACAACCTTTTGTTGCCTTGTCATGGGTACAGAGGGACCTGTACAGAGGGAGATGCTCTACTTGGAGGCGAAGGTTTTAATGCTTTTCGTTTCTCAAATTTCTGCAACAAAGGCAATCTGTTCTTTTGGGGGAAAGACATGACTCTTTTTAGTCAATAAAATGTAAAACATTTCCTTGTAACAACCAATACAATTCTCAGTAATGACCATTATTTTTGTACCTTATTTTTTCTTTAGAGCTTTTTCTTGGTAGCATAATGAACCTTGAATGGAATAAGTTTTTTACAGAAAAAAAAGTCATACTAAGTGCTTATGAAAAATGAAGGACCAGCATCCTTTTGAATAGGATATTCTATAACTAAACCCTGTCAAACCTTTGTTGCATTCTAGAATGTTAATATACCTGATTTTGATTAAAACACCCTATTTCTAGGTCTATCAAAACCAAAAGTTTTTAAACAGCATGTGGTTTGTGACAGATAACTATCATTGCTATTTTTCTGTATTATTCTTCAGTAGATCTGTGAAAAACTTAATGAACGCTGAATTTGGTATAATAAATATATTTTTTGGGGAGTTAAAGCAATAAAGATTTGTAAATAATTTGGACAAAATAAAAAGCAGATCATTTCCAACACTGAGATACATAATTTGAACATTTTTAAACAAAAAAGTTTCCATTTTGGAAATTCTGAGATATTTCCTCTTGAAATTTTAAAACAAAGCTTTTAGGTTTACACCTCTTCATTACATTTCATTACATATAAAACCAACAGTTTGGGGGCCAGTGCTCTTCAATATCTTCATAAATGACTTGGATGCAGGACTGGATGGTTTGTTATCAAAGTTTGCCCATGACACAAAACTGGGAGGAGCCGTGGTCACTCTCGAGGGCAGAGAGACCCTGCAGAAAGATGTGGACAAATTAGAGAGCTGGGCAATCACCAACCTTATGAAGTTTAATAAGGGCAAGTGCTGTATTTTGCACCTGGGACATGGCAACCCTGGATGTACCTACAGACTAGGGAATGAGAGGCTGGAGAGCAGCCCCGCAGAGAGGGATCTGGGGGTTCTGGTCAATGGCAAGTTGAACACGAGCCAGCAGTGTGCACTGGCAGCCAGGAGAGCCAACCGTGTCCTGGGGTGCATCAAGCATCAAGCACTGTATTGCTAGCTGGTTGAGGGAGGTGATTGTCCCACTCTGCTCTGGTGTGGCCTCATCTTGAGTACTGTGTGCAGTATGGGTGCCACAGTACAAAAAGGATACGAAGCTACTAGAGAGTGTCCAGAGGAGAGCCACAAAGATAGTGAAGGGTTTAGAGGGGAAGCCGTATGAGAAGCGTCTGAAGTCACATGGTCTGTTCAGCCTGGAGAAGAGGAGACTGAGGGGAGACCTCATGGCAGTCTACAGCTTCCTCACGAGGGAAGGAGGAGGGGCACGTTCTGATCTCTTCTCCCTGACGCCAAGTGATAGGACCCAAGGAAACGGCAGGAAGATATGCCAGGGGAGGTTTAGGTTGGACATTAGGAAAAGGTTCTTCACCCAAAGGGTAGTGGAGCATTGGAACAAGCTGCCCCGGGAGGTAGTCATGGTGCCAAGCCTGACAACATTCAAGAAGTGATTGGACAACACCCTCAGACATATGGTGTGAATTTTGGGGTTGTCCTATGCAGGGACAGGAGTTGGACTCGATGATCCTTGTGGATCCCTTCCAACTCAGGATATTCTATGATTCTATGATTCTATGAACATAAGTAAAATGAAATAGTGTTAAAAACCTGAATGCCATATGGATTAAAAGAAAGACATCAAGATGATTGGAGACAATATATATTTCTTTTATATATTTTCTTCTTAAACCCAGACATTGGAAAGATTAAGTTTTCCTTCATGCTGAGTCCATTTCTCCCCTTTTCCATGGATTTGAGTATGAAAATCTTGTATACTTTGGACTTCTAATCATAGACAACTTTGTCATGCATTGCACTACAGAAACAAAAAATAAAAGCAATGCCACTGACCATGCAAAAGGTAAAAAGCAAAGGGAGCAATAAGAGTAAAGAACTGAATGCATGATTAGAGATCTATTTTATTAGAATATTTAATAATGTTTAAGTTGTAATTCATAAGGAACTGTCATCAAAAGAACTGGAAGAACTTTGTGCAATAATATCCTAAGGGGATCCAGTAACATCTATAGCAGAAGGTAGAGAGAAGTTGACCTGTTATGTCTTTTTTGATAATCTGTTACTAAACAAGAGTTTCAGTTATTATCAGATCGAAAAAAAAAAAGTATCATTTTGTATAACAGGAAGGGAAATGCCAGCACAATGCAGAAAGAGCTGCAGCTGAAGCTCTCATCAGAATGTGTTTTGAGCAGGTGGCAACATGGCGCTGGTTGGAGGAGTCCTTGAAGTCCCTGAAGAACACATGGACATGCTGTGGACAGGCCAGAGCTGGTTGCAAATGGCCAGAACAGAGCACAAGCAAACACTGCCAGCAAAAGGAGAAAAATAACTGTCATGAAACAAACGGCAGAGAACGGAGCACCACAGAGATAAAGCCTTGGACTGGTCCAGCAACTTATTAGTTGCACAGCAATGAAAAGCAAAACAGCAGCCTGAATGCACAGAAAGACTATCTGGAAAGCAGCATACAGCAAGCACTGAACAAAAATAACAACCCAGAAAACAGTAAAGGAGTAATTTTTCCTTTACTCTTTACTCTCATGTTCATGAAAGGAGTGACAGAGAAGTGCAAGAAAAGCCAAAAGGGAAAAAAAAAAAAGGAAATTTCCCCTGACAATGAATATTTTTAATAAAAAATAAAATTAATGCTTGGAGTTTCTTTGGGTCCAATTTGGAAAAATATCAAGTGACCACATGAAAAAATACTCCAGTGTGTGAAATTTATACTTTGCTACCCATTAGTGGTACAGCATCCAGCTGAGAGCCAGTGACTCTTTGCCACAGTTATTTGGCCTGTTTAATTCAGTGGCATAGACGAGTATGCACAGATGGAAGATTTAAGATTTTTTTGTTTTGTTCTCGGTTTTGGGGGGATTTTGGGCGAGCAGGGCTGTTTTGTGTTTGGTTTTGGCTGTATTTTTCAAAGAAGCATAAGAAAGAAGGAATCTGATCTCACTGAGTTTCTCCCTACATTTATTGAAAGCCTTTATCCTTAAAGAAGTTGCATACAGAGACTCTGTCAGGTTATTAAGTTAAAGTTTAACAAGGTTTGCTGCTGATGGATCTAGGTGCACAGGTTGGGTACATTTTTTTACTATTCACTATATATTCAGATTACGAAGGATTTCACCTTTTTTTTTTTTTTTTTTTGTAAAACAAGTATATGCCAAACCCTCATCATTGTGAAATGATAGGTTGCGAAATGAAATGAATGTGAACTGAATGTAAACTCAAGCAGAAATTTGCAGATGGATTTATTCACTAAGGTGTGAACTGCCTCACTGTTCTTTGGAGTGTCACTTGTGAAGCTGGATGATGATTTTTTTGAATGTCCTATTCAACTCCCTGGAGACACTGAAGGGATAAAAATACAGAAGAACGAACAGAACAGCACACAGAAAAACAATAGAAGAAGTCAGAAAAAACAATAGGAGAAGGAGAAAGAAACAGAAACTGAATTGTACCTGGGCCTAAGGAAGCGACTTTCCCATGCTGCATGTAATGACAATGGATTATTAAAGTTAAGAGAATATTAAGGTTATTTATTATATAAGGTATTTATTTTCTTTCCAATATAGCTTGGTACCATCTGGTGAGGTCACTGTGAACTCTGATTAGAAGAAAGCTATGCAATCCTGAACATATATACAAGCTAATAGTCCGTAACTCAATATGAGATTCAGTCCTTCCAACAAAACATGTTTAATGCCCCTGGGGTAAAATTAAGTTGAAGAAAACTTGGAAAACTCTAAAAGGCACCTTCAGCTGCCCTGATTTCAGTGGATTTATTCTGGCCTCTTTAGCAGTACGCCAAGAGCAGTATGCCAAGAGCCCAGGGCCTTGGTCAGCCAACTGAAAATGGTGTAAGTATTTTCATCTTTACTGTAGCTTTCCTAGATGCAGGGCTGAAGCTTCTCTCCTGCTACATTCTTTGGAAGCTGCCCTTTTGGAGAAGCCGGTAAAGCTCAGCTGCTGCCCATTGTTGAATTTCTTTCCTTTCTGAAGCCAGCACAGCAGAGGCAAAGGATCATTCTCCATCTCTCTTGTCTGTTTTAGTAGACAGAGACAAGGTTTTCTTTTAAAAAGGCAAATCAGACAGAGGATATCATGGATCCCAGCAGAAATGTATGCTGGGTGCTGGGTCTATGCTCTGTGTTAGTATTTGTACTGACAATGGTAACTGGTATTTCAACTGTGTTTTGGTGAAAACCAACACAAATATTTTAATCTGCATCAGTATATGTGTTGTCTCACTACAGATAAAAGAAACTAAAAGTGGGACTTTGTCTCCCTCATCTGCACATGGTGATCATATGGAGAGTCTATTATACAAAGAGAAAAATAATTAGCAAATATTCTGCAAGCAAAAAAGGCACAAAAATGTATGAAAAATCTCACTACGTAGAATGCTCTTACCCAAGTTACTTGTGCTGCTACATCTATGATAGCACTCCTAATTTCATTACTTCGGTGTGTTTTATAATAAGGGACTATTATATATAGTGTTTACTGAAATGCAAATATATTTGAGGTTTTCAAGAGGCTCTTCCCTATACTCAAATAATATCTATTATCTGTACTTTAAAAGAGAAGGTAGAAGGAAGAAAGAAAGTAAGTAAAAAGTGCTAACAACAGTGACACAAACACTGAAGAGGAAAAGAAAGAAGTTGAAAGTAGTATTAGAAAGTGGGTAGCAGAAAGCATCAAAAAACCATGAGAAGTCTTAGTTTAAAAATTGCCTTCCTTGTCAATAAACAATGACATTGACATGAAAACCATGGAAGATTTCATTACTTTCTCAACATCCTCAATATTCCACTGACTATCCAAAAAGGCTGTGTTTGTCTGTCTTTAGAGTTCATAAGGATAATGGTTTCTAAAGGGAATGAAAATTACACCTATTTTTAATGCAGCCCAAACTTGGATTTTCAATCAGAAATTCAGATGTAGAAAGTGGTGCTACTCTAATTCGTCTTGCTGAATGATTTTGGCAATGCATATGGGAAAATGGTAAGAGCAACCCTGCAGAAAGGGATCTGGGGATGGTGGTTGACAGCAGGCTCAGTATGAGTCAGCAGTGTGGCCTGGCAGCCAAGAGGGCAAACTGCATCCTGGGATGCATCAAACACAGCATAACCAGCTGGTCAAAAGAGGTTACTATTCCACTGTATTCAGTGTTGGCGTGGCTTCACCTTGAGTATTGTGTGCAGTTCTGGGCCCCACAATCTAAAAACAATATTAAGGCACTTGAATGCATCCAGAGGTGGGTAACAAAGATTGTGGAAGAATTGGAAGGCATGTCCTGTGAGGAGTGGCTAAGGACTCTGGGTCTGTCTAGTTTGGAGAAAAGGAGCCTGAGGGTTGACCTTATTGCTCTCTCACAGCTTCCTGAGGAGGGGAAGTGGAGAGGGAGGTGCTGATCTCTTCTCCCTGGGATCCAGTTACAGGATTGTCCTGGTTTCAGCTGGGATAGAGTTAATTTTCTTCTTGGTAGCCGGTATGGGGCTGTGTTTTGGGTTTAGGACGAGAACAATGGCGATGCTAAGTACCGCTAAATAGTCGCTAAGTAGCGCTTGCATTGGTCAAGGACTTTTCAGCTTCCCGTGCTCTGCCCGGTGCATGGGGGAGGGGGGGGCTGGGAGGGAGCACAGCCAGGGGCGCTGACCCAAACTGGCCAAAGAGTTATCCCATACCACATGACGTCATGCTCAATATATAAGCTGGGGGAAGAAGAAGGAAGGGGGGGACATCTGGTGTGATGGCGTTTGTCTTCCCAAGTAACCGTTACGCATGATGGAGCCCTGCTTTCCTGGGGATGGCCAAACACCTGTCTGCCCATGGGAAGTAGTGAATTAATTCCTTGTTTTGCTTTGTTTGCGTGCGCAGCTTTTGCTTTACCTATTTAACTGTTCTATTTTATTTTACTTCAATTATTAAACTGTTCTTATCTCAACCCACGAGTTCTCTCCCTTTCACCCTTCCAATTCTCTCCCCCATCCCACCGGGGGGGAGTGAGCGAGCGGCTGCGTGGTGCTTAGTTGCTAGCTGGGGTTAAACCACGACAAGGATGCATGGGAATGGTTCAAAGCTGCATTAGGGGAAGTTCAGACTTGACATTAGGAAACATTTCTCTACTAAGAGGGTGGTCAAACACTGGAATAGGCTTCCTAGAGAGGTGGTGTAAGAGACTGAAGTGTTAAGAACAATTGTCTCAAAGCTTGCTTGTGTGTGTTTATCTGATAAGACCAGACAGCAGACTACTCTTTTGTCTGAGAAGACCCGAGGGCAGCCACCAGCTTGCAAGGAAATTTGTGCAAACTTGCTGAAGCAGCAGGCCATTCTTTGGCTTATCAGGCACCACCAAAAACAGGACACCAACTGGTATCCGGACCAGGCCACTTGTCCACCAGCAATGCATATTGTGTTGTTGGGTGTGCATGCGTGGTGTACGTGATGTTGCCCTGGGAAACCAGCCGAACCGAGGGGGCAAACTCCCTCTCCAACACCAGATAAAAGACGGCACAACGAAGCCTGAGTGTGGCCATCCACCACCAAAGAACTGAAGACTGAGGACCAACGGGACGCCGCTGGATCCATGGTGGTGACTATCCTTTGCTTATCTCTCTGAATGCTTCCTTAATTTCCTCCTAAAATTTCCTGCCTTTCCTATTGCTTTACTCTTTTATATTTACGCAATAAAACGTCTGATTGGTGGCATATGACCTTGTTTGTGTCTTAATTTTGCCCTTGGGATCATTACGAACCTTCCCCGAGCCTGACAATCAGACCGGGACTTAACAGGTGGTCAATGCCCCGTGCCTGTCAGTGTTTAAAAGGCATTTGGACAATGGCCTTAATAACATGCTTGAACTTTTGTTCAGCCCTGAAGTGGTCCCTAGACGATCATTGTAGGACCCTTCCAGCTTGAACTCTTCTCTTCTCTTCTCTTCTCTTCTCTTCTCTTCTCTTCTCTTCTCTTCTCTTCTCTTCTCTTCTCTTCTCTTCTCTTCTCTTCTCTTCTCGGCTTTAATTTTAAGCAACACATTTTTAGGTTTATTTAAAGAATAAATGCACTAATTTTTTTGTGATAGTATTTAGTTTCCTTGCTCTTCTCCAGCTTAAATATTTTCAGACTTATTCTATTTACTTAACTATTTTTCTTTGAGCTATTAAAAAGAAAAACACAGTAAGGTCAATGTATTATCTGGGTGATATGAAAAATTGTTTATTTTAGTACCTACTTCAAAACGTATGCACTGAGAGATATGAAGTCTCATGTGGGACTATTTTAGATCCAGATCCTCCACTGTAAAGGAAACTTTTGTGGAATGAGGATTTTTGACTCTTATATTGGAGTGATTTAGGCAGCCATCGTACAGAAATAATATTTTCAAAATACCTATTTAAAGCTCAGTTCCTGATGCTTAAAATGTCTGCTAATAACATTTTTAGTAAATATTAAAAAGCTTTTACTTAAGCTGTTTAGTTAGACAAGCTCCTAGGCTCTACATATATGACAAGCAATATGTTTCCCAATCTTGATTCAGAAATGAAAGAAATTGGCCTTTCTATGAGTAATACCTACTTGTAATGAAGCTTGATATGAAATAGTCTTGTGTGTACATCCAGATACATACGAACAAAAGCTGTTACAACTGCACAGACTTTCAGACCTCTTGCTAATCTTTCATTGTTTGATTTGCTATGATGCATATGAGAACCTCCAAAATGCCAAATACTGCTAATTCAGTCTGATCACAGCATGAGGTGTTTTGCTTAGCATGACAAGATATTAATGCAATACAGTGAGATGACCAGCCTCGTACTAGAACAACTTAGGAGGTGTCTGAGAAACTTTAACAAAAGTGGAAGCAACTTAACCTCATTTCCACTGAAAGACTTTGAATTCACTGTCTCTACTGGAATTTGGTTGTTCATATACATATCAGATTATGGTCATTATGACCATACCCTAATGGCAGTGAGTTCCTGCAAAATTCACATGGAGCTTAAACATACCTTAGAGGTCTTTATAAATTTAAAAAAGATTGTCTTAAAATATCGCTTGATTAAGCATTCAAACAATATTTTGTTAATCTTCTGCAAAGATATGTGCTATATTTTGATTAATATACCTGAAGACAAAAGGACAGCACCAGGACACATGCATTTTTTCTCATTTGTCTAATTATCTGTTAAGAAAACAACGTACATACATGCTTGTATTTGCTGACTAACTACTGTCAAAATTGTAATTGAAATAATAAAACACACTGGAATACAAGAAAGTAGTTGACAAAATAATGAAAATCAGGTTCCATCTCCTGTTATTTTTAAAGGACATACACTAAAACAAAGCCTTCAGAAATACCTAACATCAACAGTGCTATTTTGATGAAGCAATAGGAAAAAAACAAACAAACAAACAAACAAAACCTTACAATTATTTGAGTAATTTACATTTTCCTAAGAAATCAAATTGTTTTCTTGCCTGATTGCTTACACAAACCAAACAAGAGAAAGAGATGACTGATATAGGAGACTCTCCTTTAAAATCCCATTGCAGATCACAAGATAGCTAGAATGAACTGCAATCAGGCTGAAATTGTTAATGTTCTTCAAACAATTTACTCCCTTTCTCTGAGAGAATCATGCTGCAGGAGAGATGAATGGCTGAGAACCTTAGAGTACTGTCTATTGAAAGTGCCACAAAATAGTGGCTATTTCTGACAATTAGCTCAATTTACTTACAAATTAAAGGTCCATTAAACTGGAGTATGATCACTGTGAAGCTGAAAATCTTTGTGGTACCTCTGTTCTTTGTCTTTTTTAATGTGGCTTAGGTTAAGAGAAGTTTTCACCTTTCAAGAACTAATTGAAGAGTGCAGAATTTACAAATGTAAACAAATAAATCAAACATATGAAGGAGAAAGAGTGCAGATTTTGAGATATTTAAAGGTGTTCTCTTACAAATCATTTGGTTTAGAAGTAGTTTGAATGACTCTATCAGCAGTTCCAAAAAGCTATACCTAACTGTTTTATTGCAACAGGCTTTACCAATGATGAATACCTAGAAAATTGTCTCAGATAAGAAAGTACAGTATGAAAGATGTGAAAACTCTCCAGAGCACACAGAAGGCTTTACTCTTCCAGGTCTTGAACAAGGCACCCATATGTGCTGGTATGATAACTAGCACAGGCAAATGGTGGTCCCTGAGATGATGTATGAGCACTCAAGATAGAAAGCTCTATTGAGTAATAATAGCTCTAGCCAGTTCTACTCTTTTTAATTGTACTGATCTCATTACTATTATCCAATATACATTAAATCTGTGTTATCAGTTTCACAGTTAGACCAGAAAGAAGATACATGCTATCATTCTTTCCAGATTTAAATTCTGAATTAAAACTCCTCTGTAATGTGTACTTTAAAATCTCTTAAAATTGTTTACATTTAATTTAAAGGAAATAATTCACATAATTTAATTTATACATTTTAGAACAATTTATCCGTATGTACAAATCATGAAGTTAATACAAGAGCCTCCCACCACTCCTTCCAATATACTGGGTGAGTGTTTTTATCAGTACAGAAGATCCCAAGGGAATATTCACTGCAAGAAATATTCCCGGAAAACTGAAGAATTGACCTCTTATTGAGTTATTTTTCACAATATTTTCTCTAACAAATGGGGCCTCTGAGGTAATATTCAAAGAGAATTCTGAAGCCAGGTGCCTGTGTACCTCTGTGCAAATCTCAGACATATTTAGTATAAAGAATAAAATTCTTCAGATGTATCTAACAGATTGCAATATCTTTCCTATGGAATTTAAATTTATATATATTTATATATATATTTTTATATATATATATATATAATATGTTTTAAATTACATTATGTTACAAATCCAACTCTTGTGGATAGTTGCCCATCCATTCCACTTTCATTGAAAGTATTGGCTTGTTAAGATAATTGCATGATTATGTGAATTTGAAAGATAATAAAGCAGAAGTGAATGTGCAGCCAATCACAGCTGCTCTGATTGTGCATATGTAGCCAATCAGAGATGTAACTAGAAACAGAGAAAATGGGGAACACTCTTTATAAGACAAAATTACAGTAAGTGTTCTTTTTTTCTTTCTTTTTTTTTAATGGAAAATTATTGGCACCAAATAAATGAGTCAGAAAGTAGTTATGCAAATACTGTATTGACTAATTTCTACGTTATCTGTTTCATTAAAAACAAAAGACAAAACCAATTCACCATCCTGTTTAACAATACTATGCACTGATAAATTAACCCAAGAAGGTAAAGAAACTGGGAAAAAAAATACCAGAAATGTGGGATGCTCTGGGAATACAAATTGCTTCTGTTTTTACTGAACTCTAATTTGTGTAACAGTACTCAAAGCATTTCATGTATGTCAGACATTGGTTCTCATTAACACTTGATTAAAATGTACAGTGTCTGGCTCTGTTGATGTAAAAAAATGTTTTAATCACTCACAAGGACAAGGAATTTACAGAAAATTATAAGTCCTTCCAGATTTTTCCTTCACTTCACTGCAGCTGATAAGGTAGATCCAACTCTTTGCTCTTCCTTTCCTTCATGTTTCCTTCATAAAAACTGTTTCAAAATAATTTGAGGGACTGCATGGCAATGAGAAAAAAGGGAGTGAGGAGGGTAAGGATAAACTAAGTGCATAAACCATTAGTATGCACAGACTGATGGTCTGAATCTGGTTAATTCTTGAACTATAGCTCTTATTCAGCTTAGTCATTGCCACCTGGATAATTTCCTTTGGGCTCTCTGGAGCAATGATTTCAAGGAACAATTAATAGTAGCTTTGCAGATCAGCTAGTAGAAGGAATTCTGTGGGTAAATCACACAGAGAAAAACAGAAACATTTGTGGTACAAACTGGTAAACTGGCTTAGAGGTTGATGTTAATGGAACAACAGAGATGACAAAGATGATATTCTAAGAAAGTGCTACAAGAGCATCATAACAGTGTGAAAAAAACTGAACTACAAAAGCATGAAGTTTTAATTTGCTGCAATTGACAAGATGGTGGAGGAAACCGAAGAAATTATCCAATCCAGTCAGTGGAATGGGCAAGGCACATGATCTTGACAACTGTTAATTAAACAGGTGTGTCATTAAAAAGAAAGGATCTGATGTGGGTTTTACTGGGCTGATTGGTGAGCTTAAATAAATTTTGCTCAGTGTAAATTATAAAAGAAAATGTAAGCAGTTTTGAATGTATAATTTTAGAATGCACATAAATTCCATTATCATATATAAAATGTCACACTCTAAATTGGGGATATTTAAAGCTGGTTTTATGCATTACAATTTATGTATTTGGTATCATATGACTCACAGAGCTATTTCAGAACATATGTTCCTTTATTACACATCAACACTCTCCCCTCTCAAAGGCTCAAATGCAAATCATCTCTGTAACACCAGGACCATTTAATACACAGAATAAGCATCGTTTAAAAATTTGTGCAATTGAAATTTACATATTTGAAAGATTATGGAGATATTAATTTATATTTAGCTTGCTTTTTTTGATGTTCTGGAAGGTTATCTTCTTGATGTCATATGTCAGGGAGTTACGTTCTCTGAAGTCAAAGGATCTGGTACTAAGCTAACAGTGTAATTCTCATTTAACCAGTGGATCTGGTTAGAGTCAAGTGGGAGCATAATGCAAGTTTCTGACAGCAGAATGTGGGCTTTAATTCTCTCAAGAATGTTAAGTTTTAGCTCATGTAACCCCCTCACACCACTCCCTGGGGCATGTTTAGTGCACTTAGAAGCATTATGTCACCTTCTAATTCAGGAGCAGTTCTCCTAATTTAGGAGTAAAGTTTTTAGCAATTGTTCAGATTGTTCCCTGAAAAGGAGACATTAACTTTTTCAGACTGATGTAGTTCTTGACCTTAGGCAGGAGTGCAAGCTGGGTTCAGAGAAAAAAAAACTGGACTAGCAGAACTCAGAGGGAGGTTGTTGTAATTACTGACCAGCTGCCCATCTTCAGCCAGACATTTTTCACTAGAGAGATGCTATTTGTGGCCATTTGTTCATGTCCAGCCATCCTCCCACTGCAGTCTTCTCTGCTAGCAGGGATAAGCAGGAAGAAAGCAGGGCAGGAAAGTAGCTTCTGGGTTCTGGGAAAAGAGAGATTTGGCTTGCCACTGGTAACTAACAGGAGGTAATACCTGTCCTGCAGAACATAGTTCCTATGTGAGGACTCACATACAAGTTGAGACAACTAAAAGACATATGACTGGGGCAAGCCTCTAGTTTACACTCCCTTTAATATCAGGAGAGAAGGTGCCTACTGGTTCATAGAAACATCTGGGAATTTTCTCCTTTTCTGTGGAGGAGTAGAGCCCTGGCTCAGAGGCTACTGTAATTTTTCTCTCACATTCTTCCTATGCAGTTGAGAGCTTGCTGGAGGCACACCTGCTACTAGCTGATACGGACATTTAAGCTTGGGGTGGCTGCTGAGAGGATGTGTAAATCTTATCCTGTATAGTGAAGCTGAATGCTGAATAGTCCAGAACCTCACTGTCTTCTGCATCTGGAAATTCCATCAGCAAAGTTTTCATCAAAACCAGAATATACATTCATGGAAAAATAATCTGGCTGTTGTTTATACTTCTTACTTCTGCAATACTGAAGATAGTTTCTTGTGGATATTTCTGCAGTGTTGATGTTAAAGCTTTGAAAAGCATTCTCAAGTTTAGACATTTCTGCTTGTCTTACAGGCTTTTTAAAGGAAAAAAAAGAGAAAGGTTGTGATGTTCATTTATTTGAAGGAAACATGAAAGTGAAAAAATGTTCAGAAATTCACATTAATGCATGTTAATATATTTATACATTAATATGCTTTCCCCGTGGAAATGACAACCTCACAATAAGGGAGAATCTTATTTAAAGGGTCCTGAATCCAGGATCTAAATCCAAGGGGCAGATCTTCATAAGAAAAAAGCAGTTTATAAAAAGCTTTCAATCTCAGTTCTGCTGACATGGCAAATGCTGATATGGCATGCATAAAGTAGGTATGTCAAGCATCATTGCCCACAGAACTCACTTAAAAAGATTATAAATGATCAGATATTAATCAGTTAAGCAAGGTTTTCATTCATTCTCTCTTTTTTTTTTTTTATTTTATTTTTCTACAAGTCTATTGTTGAGAGATGGCAGTAAATGGAATAATTTCTTTTTTCAGGGTCCAACTCAGTGCTGAGAAAAATACAAAATACACTAAATTCAAATAATCACTCTCAGTTGTGTCAAAGTAGCTTTTATGATTACTAGAGAGCATGGGATCTCTGGCAACAAGGAAAGTAAATCCTGCACAAAAAGCCAATAGTGACATAACACTTTATTTTGGTCTGATTAAGCAGGTATCTCCATGGTTGTAACACTGGAAGGAGATAAGGAAGAAGATGGAAAGCTCTGTTTAAACTTCTCTTTCCTGTACTTTTGCCCAATCTCTTGTAGAACTTTGAAACCCTACTCTAAATGTAGGTTCTGTGCCATCAAAAATCAGAGATCTTTCTGTCTTTTCAGCAGCTGAATTGCACTTTCAATGCTAATGAATGAAAAAAGACAAAATTTCATCATCTGCAAATCAACTTAAAGAAGTTTAGGTATAGGATAAAATGTATGAGAGAAATGTATGAAACTAGGTCAGACTTTCACTACCTGCTCACTAATACTTTAGAAAAGATTCACAGTTTAGACAATTTCTAACAGCTTTACAATGTGTTGTTATATTTTCCTCCAGTAAGAGCAGAAATGCTGTTAAAGACAAGAAAAAATTGACACATTTTCAAGGAATTATTCTGATTTTATAGAATATTTGTAATAGGGTTTGCTGGCATCTTTTTAAACATTAAGTGACGTTTTCCTGATTCTGAAATGTGATACCTATTGCTATATATCTTATATTCTTCATAGTGGTAGAGACAGCTATCCAATTTAAAAACAAAACTCAAGAAATCATCCTTTAGGCAATAGGAAACGTAAATAAACGTCAAAATGTAGATTAAGCACAGTATTTATTTGATAAGAAATGGAATTAAAATATTGTTAAAAGAACTTGTTAGTTTCCATTAAGTAAGTTATGTATCATGTCTCTTGCTGGAAAAAACCCTAAATGTAGCTTACACTGAGATAAGAATCCCAATTCTACAAGCCCTTAGTTTTCAATTTTATTACTTGAGTTCTTGTCTCTAATGGGTTAAAAAAAATGAGTACCGGAAAAACTGAAAACAGCTGGATGCAAAGTAAATAAATAGGCTGTGTAAACCTTTGAGGAAAGAAGCATGATTTACAACTAATTGTTATACAAGTTTGACTGACAAAGTAGGGATCAGGAGGTGATAACTTTCCAGTTTTACACATTACCCCCTGTTCCCGAACTGGCCTCTGCACTCAGCCCAGTTCCTTCCCTTCTGACTATTCTGGCTCCTTGAAGCTGATATAACACTTGCGTGAAAAAGATGAGCATCTCGCTGCTGTGCAAATCTCTGATTATGGCACTGGTGGTTAGTGGCTGATAAATACTGCATGATGTACTACACTGATTTATAAAGGGACCAAAGAAAATGCACTCATCAGGGATAGCAAGCCTTAAGAGAATCATACAGACAGCTTGTTACTATGGCAATATAATGAAGTTCCCAATCTCAGAAAAAGAATTAAAAAAAGATTCCAATGTCAGCCGGGAAGCAGACATTAGTTTTACAGGCCTATGTGGAACCAATTACTTGAAATTGATTCCTGACAAACATTGTGTCCTATAGAATTCATAAATTTGTTTCAACAGATTATTTACAGTTTCAGACCTTTGCTTATATACATTCACGCTTTGGGGTTTTTTTGCTACTCATCAGCCATAAGAGATCTTTCAATTTAAATGTGTCAAGAATCTGAGAAATTAATTGAAAGTGCAGATGAATCTAAGTTTTGCTTAGATACTTTGAATCCCTATGTTAAATTAAATAGAAAAAACTTTACATAAAAAACTGTATAGTTAGTCCAAGTCTGAATGAAATATTGCCTCATATCTAAACAGCAAAATGGATTTGGAGCAGCATTGATATCTAGAATTTTTGTACTGTACATAAATTCAAATCAAATTAAGAGGTTGCAAGCAAAGTTTAGAAGAAAAAGGAAAATATGCACAATGCAAGTTGGGTAGCTTGAATATTGTTTGATAAATTAATTTGATTATTCCTACTTGTCTTAGATATTAGATATTCTTTCTCCTCTTCTGCCTTACCTCTTCATTACTGACTTTCTTAATGTATTCAACTTCAAAGAACTTTTGTGAGACTAAATCAATGTTTGTGTACAATGTCTGCTGTTCCTTCTTTTCCTGTGGAAAAATATTTCAGAAATTGGTGTAAATTCTCCTATTTGGGGAAAGTGATCAACATTTGTTACTCTCAGAAATGTCACATAAATTAGCCTCTGTCCAGCTCAGGCCCAAAGAGTACTTTGTTCTGGACATCCTTCTGTAACGTTGGATTTGCAAGTCATACTTTTTAGTCAGCTGTTGTATTTCAGCACTGATGTCTTTTAAAGAGTTTCTGAAAGGATGTGACACTGTCATATTTACATTTTGGAAGGATGTGGAAAACATCTGAATTTTTCAGGTTAATTGTGCTTCTATGAGAATTCATAACACTTCTATGTAAGAATATGAATATTAGATTTCAGTTTGGCAGCATACGTTATACTTTGTTAAACTTGAGAAGCGTTACTTTACATTTTCTGTATGTTCTGATTTACAGGTGGATCCATTTCAGTGGGTGGTAAGAATGAAGTGTACAGTATAATATATCATTAAGAAAAGAATCCAGGGTCTCATGGTTCTTTAGCAAGCACTGTATAAGGGTAATAATATGATGAATAAAATTAATAATGTAAAGGCCAGCCAACACAGAGTCCCTACACCTCATAAATTAAAGATTCTATTACTTCTCTTGGACAATGTAAGAATGGAAAACATAAACCCATTGAAGAAAATATCTGGTATCCTTATATGAACATGAGGAATAATTTGCATAATGGGAAAATATAGATAAGTATCAAGTTGATTACCTGATAAGGCAAATGTCCCCCAAAATTTTATCTAAGAAATGTTGCGAGTACTTGTTTGTCCACAGTGAGATACGATGGAGTGGATGTGAGCTTGAATCTACCTCACTTAACTTTGGACATATAATTGAGGTGTATAAATTAGCAGTGTAATTACCATAGCCCCTTTTTAATATTACTTGAAAGGATTAGACTCCTCTATAAAGCAAGAATAATTTTGGGTAACCTGTATCCTCCAAGTAAAAATGGAGTGACAGTCTCCTTAATGCAGATATTTCAGCCATGTGCCTAAGCTTAGATGGGAGAAAATCTGGATATTCAGCTGTGGAAAAAAAATCTGTAAAATCTTCCCCAAATCTATTATTCTGTTTTCCTATGTCAGCAGATTGTCAACTCCAAAAACTAGAGGTGAAAATATGCAATTTAAAAATTTAAACACAAAAGTCTACTGAGGTCAGAAAAGTTTAGGTCCATGACAAATGCCATATTGACCACATGCCACTGAGGAGTGGAATAGAAGCTTTCACTTCCATAGGCAAAGAAAAAGAGATACTGGGAAATGTTCAAATTATAAAAGAAATGAAAGTACAGAGGTTGTTTCTAAAATGGAAAGAAGACAAATGAACAGCAATATAGTAATGAAAAAAATACAATAAATATTGCATATGTATCATATTTATTTTAGCAACATCATATTTAGTTACATGTCCCAGCTCTTTTTTAGGAATATTTCATCCCTAATTAAGAAAAGTGTCTTTTGCTTATCTTGAAAGAACATATTGTTGTTTTACTGGTTTAATCATCTTTGAAATTATAAGAATTTAGATTACAGGAAATGAAACTTCAAGAGTTCATGCTAGATCAAATCACCAAATAGTCTGAGATTTGAAAAATCTTGCTCTCCCATCCATGCTGTTCACCCATTTTGATAACCTTATGTAAGAAGCGGTAGTAAAGCAATTTTGATTTGCAGAAAAGGAAGTTGTATTTCTAGATTACTGTCTGTAAATGAAATGTGGTAGCCTTTAATTGGAGACTTACAGGTTTGGGAATACCAGCATATTGGGATAAAACATGAGGCAATTACTTATTTTTGCTGTAGGTAAGAGGTAACATTTTCAAAAGTAAGCTGAAATGTCTGTCTTTTTTCCTGATTATAGAAAAGTTAAAAAATATCCTGCAGATTTAAGAATCACATATATTTTTACCTGTTAAACTAAGTTTTACTTATAATGAGTAAATAAATTAAACAAGGCACAAGAAGTGAATATACAGAGATTAGCTAGACTAATGGGCAATTGGTATTTGCTAGAATGTATATTAAGTCTGATAAACAAATCTATTTCTAGAACACTCACAGCATAATAGTTGAAAGTATCCAAACATATATATGTACTACCCCTTGCTCTGTGTTTGGACTTAATGAGCATAAGTGTGGGAAACATAATGCCTTAAATACAGAGCCAAAGGAAAAATCTACAGTGGTCTGAACCACAGGTTTTTGGCTCATTTGAGGAATAAATGACACATTATGAGAGGTTATTCTGAACTATTATATTATATATATTGATTATGTGGTCATTTTCTCTGTTTTAAACTGCTGCTAGCTTGCCCATATCTTATTCAGTCTAAAATTGTCATCTGCTGTTTCTCAGTTGTCTTTGTAAATGAACAACAAGTAGCAGTGCATTATAGAACATAATTAATGAATTTAAAACATATGCAAATGAACAAATAGGCCTTTTTGTTGTATGAGGAGCAAAATAAGATTTTTTTTTTTTAATATGAAAACCCTTCTGCTTCAAAATAATTACCATAGGACCCCAGAAAGCTAGGCATGTCAGAAATATATTGGAAGACAGTCAGTTGGGATTTTTTCAATTAAATAATTGCAGTATAGTACCTTTGACATGAAAGTTTTTTCAAAGTAGAATTTTCGGTAGAATCCAAATGATAGAAAGCTACCACAAAATAGCCAGTAACCATCACAACAGGTGTGAGACAAATGGAAGAGCAGGGACTTGGTCATATGCAGCTCAGTTCCTTTGCCAGTAGCTACAGAATTATCTCTCTTTCTGTCAGAATTACAATATTTTAATCAGATAATCATCTGATTTTAATCAGATATTATCAGATATTTAAATATTTTAATCAGATAATTATCTGATTTAATCATCTATTAAGAGGAATAGCGCCAAAGGAAAAAAAAAAGAAAAAAAAAAAGAAAAGAAAAAAAAGAAGAAAAAAGAAAAAAAAAGAAAAAAGAAAAAAAGAAAAAAAAGAAAGAAAAAAAAAGGTGAAATCCTGTAATGTTCATGGGTGAAACATGACTACTAGAAAAGATATATTCACAAGATCAATCTTTGAACTAAAACCAAGAAGCAAATATGTTACACCTGGAGTATTAGCAATCCTGTAATATCACCTGTGAAAGCTTCCAAAACCTTTCTGATCTGATCATGCAAAGACTTTTGAATCTTCTGTACCCATCTGGGCTGCCACATTGTGGCAAGATATTGCTGCCCAGGTACAGAACCTGGTTGTAAAAGACTTTTGAATCTTCTGTAAGTTTTACAGGGCTTTCTGTTTTCTACCCAGATCTAGATAAAAGTATGCAATACTTTATACATTCCCATGGAACAAGGATGAAATCTAATAAAGTCCCTTTTCAATGCAATAAAGCTTGCTGGGTGAGGTTCTCAGTCAGAACATACATATGTGGTGTCTGGGCTGATAAATACAGCAAAACACATTCATTTTATTGGCTACCATTACTGGTTTGAAATTTTGCTTCAAGTAGCTGCAACAACATGTGGAAAATGGAAGCAAGGGAAAGAAGGTCCTGAAAGGAATTTGGGTTCCTGAGCAGGGTGCAGGCAAAGAGACATGTGTGTGCACAGCTCTAATGGAGCAGCACCCAAGTGCTTCTGGCTGCAGCAGTGCTCTGCTAATAGGAGATAGCTAGCACATGTGCAAGGAGTTAGCGTGCAAGAATTTGCAAGCTTGTAATGCAGGACCAATAAAACTATGTATTATTGTGCTGTGCATATGTCTTCTGATATGCAGCTTTTTACATTTCCTCATTTCCACATGCTTCAGTGGGTGCTACCACTTACCCTGACTTAAATGGAAAAATCTGTATTGCTGCCCCACTACGAATAGAAACAGATAGCCTCAAAATTACAGAAGGTTTCAGTGCAGTTTATGAGGCATCTGTGCATACATATATATGCATACCATATATATACTATATTAATATAGTTATACTAATCATGCACACTCTGCTGCCAAAATAGTTTTCTTCTATTACTCTTGCCTGGAGGAGATGGAGGCTGCTCAAGAAACAATCCTTCATGCCTAACAAACTGCGTGTGCTTAGGTTTAAGCATAAAATAATAGGCTTCTAGCATTTATGTATGTGTCTTGCTGCATAAAGATAAAAATGCAGAATTTATTCTTTTGTTAGATGATGCTAAATCCCATTCTATGAGGATATATAGGAGCCTGGAAATACCTCAGACAAAGCATGGGAAGTTCACTGCGTTAAATCCTTGTCTCATTGGCAATGGGAAATAAGGAGTTCTAGAAAAGCAATCCTCACACACAGTGGAGAACAGTTGTAGAGGAAGAGTTCTCTGGCAGCTCAGGGATTAATAACAACAATGCAGTTTGTGGACATGTTGAGCAGAGTCCCATAGTCTTCTGGGAGAGGAATTAAGAAATCCCAGGTGGATACATATTAAGTAAAACCAAATATTTTTTTGTCTTAAAATTGCTCTTAATTGTCTAGATTACTACAGTGCTTAAGTGCAGTGGGAGATGAGCAAGTGCTTTTGAGGGTCATTCATGGAGGGTGTAGGAAGAGCGTTTTTTGTTTGAACCAGTGTGGGGGGGTTAACTTTGGCTGGCTGCCAGGTACCCATCAAGCTGCTCTCTCACTCGTCCTCCTCAGCAAGATGGGGGAGAAAGTAAGGTGAAAAAGTTGTAGCTCAAGATAAGGACAGGGAGATAGCTCACCAATTACTGTCATGGGCAAAACAGTCTCAACTTGAGGAAGATGAATAACTTATTGTCAATTAATAATAGAGTAGGATAGTGAGAAATAAAACCAAAACACCTTCCCCCTACCCCCCTTCCTCCCTGATGAGTGGATGGGGAATGAGGGTTCTGGTCAGTCCATAACACTTCATCTCTGCCACCCCTTCCTTCTCACACTCTTCCCCTGCTCCAGCGTCAGATCCCTCTCACAGGATACAGTCCTTCACAAACTGCTCCAGTGTGCGTCCTTCCCACAGGCTGCAGTTCTTCAAGAATTGCTCCAGTGTGGGTCCTTTCCATGGGGTACAGTCCTTCAGGAACAGACTGCTCCAGCGTGCATCTCCTGCAGGGCCACAGTTCCTGCCAGAACACCTGCTCCTGCATGGTTGCCCGTCCGTGGTCCACAGCTCCTGCCAGGAGCCTGCTCTGCTATGGGGTCTCAATGGGCTGCAGCTTCCTTTAAGGCACATCCACCTGCTCTGGCATGGGGTCCTCCATGGGCTGCAGTGTGGATATCTGCTCCAACATGGTCCTCCACAGGCTGCAGGGGGACAACCTACTTCATTATGGTCTTCTCCATGAAATCTCTGCTCTGGCACCTGAGGCACCTCTTCCCCCTCATTCTTCTCTGACCTTGATGTCTGCAGGGCTGTTTCTGACACATTTTTCTCACTCCTCTCTCACAGCTGCTGTGCAACATTTTTTACCCTTTCTTAAATATGTTATCACAGAGACATCACCAGCATCTGTGATGGGCTCAGCTTTGGGCAGTGTTGGGACTGTTTTGGAGATGGCTGGAACTGGCTCTGTCTGACATTGGGGCAGCTACTGGTGTTGTCCTGGTTTCAGCTGGGATAGAGTTAATTTTCTTCCTCGTAGCTGGTATAGTGCTGTGTCTTGGAGTTAGGATGAGAATGATGTTGATGACACACTGATGTTTTGGTTCTTGCTGAATAGATTTACACTAGTCAAGGACTTTTCAGCTTCCCATGCTCTGCCAGGTGCACAAGAAGCTGTGAGGGACCACAGCCAGGACAGCTGACCCAGACTGGCCAAAGGGCTATTCCATACCATACGATGTCATGCTCAATATATAAACTGGGGGGAGTTGGCCAGGCAGCAGTGATTGCTGCTCAGGGGTGGGTTGGGCATTGATAGGTGGGTAGTGAGCAATTGTATCATGCATCACTTGCTTTGTATATTATTATCATTGTATTATTATTATTATTATTATTATTATTATTATTATTATTATTATTATTATTGTTATTATTATTATTATTATTTTCTTATCATTACTACTACTACTACTACTACTATTACTACTACTACTACTATTACCATTACCATTACTACTATTCTATTTTATTTTGCTTCAATTATTAAACTGTTCTTATCTCAACCTATGAATGTTCTCCCTTTTACCTTTCCAATTCTCTGCCCCATCCCACCGGGGCGGGGGCGGGGAGTGAGTGAGCAGCTGTGTGGTGCTTAGTTGCCAACCGGAGTTAAACCACGACAGTTCTTTTTGGCACCCAACATGGGGCATGAAGGGTTTGAGCTAATAACAGATTAACCAGAGTGTATTAAGGAATTTATATCTGTTAACGGTTGCTGGTCATAATATTGATTCATCTGTTCTTGGTATTAGTCTACCTGATCTGCACCATTCTCTTGTTTTTGCAGTACATGTTAGAGATTGGTGTTGATTTTTCCTGTGCTGTGCAGTGATTAGTGATGTTTTGCCTGGGAGATTTGTTATTAAAACACTGGCTGTGAGTGTTGTTGGGTTTTGCAGTGAAGCCATTACTGTACTTCAGGTACCACCTCATAGAGACAATTAGCAATTATACCTCTTCCTCTGAGAGGTTTTTTATGGAGGAAATACAGAATGACACCTTCACTGCCTTCTTCTATGATGTTTCCTCCTTCATTACAACAACTTTTCAGTATCTTGAGCATCCTTGAGTAGTTAAGGTATATGTATTGGTATTTCTTGGGAATATTGTTTTGGTTTTGTCTAAGGTTAATAAGCAGTTTATCATCCAGAGATCTGCCCCAAGGCTGGATAGTTATGAGTGTCAGGGTGTGTGGGAGAGTATGGGCACATACTAGGACAGTGAGCACCTCCAATGTTTTGGTACTTCACCCCTGAACAAGTGCAGAATCCCGAAAAACTAGTAAAGTATTTGGAAAAAGTACGTTGTCACCCTGGCAACTCCAGAGAGACACAAATCACTGCAACGTGCTGGGGCCTGGCCCATGCCTACCCAACCGTATTCAACACTATTCAAAACCCTCAAGGGGAAGAGAAGGTCTCTGGATCTGACCACAAAATGACAGGCACTGCGGATATGCCAGCCCCTGTGACAGGCACTGCAGCTGCACCAGAGAACCAACCCATGCCAGTATCAGTCACCCCTATACACAAGAAAAACTACACAAGAAAATCAGCTTGTTTAGTAAGGCCTGATGATGAAGCAGGGCCATCACGAGAACAGGAAGAGGAAGAGGCAGAACCCACAAATGAGATAGTAACCACCCGATCCCTGTCCCTGAGTGAGCTGTTAGATATGCAAAAAAGATTTCAGTCATCATCTAGGTGAGCATATCACCACCTGGCTGCTCCTATGCTGGGATAATGGGGCCAGTAGCCTGAAATTAGAGGGTAGGGAAGCCAAGCAGCTGGGATCCCTTTCTAGGGAAGGGGGCATTGACAAAGCAATTGGAAAAGGGGCAAAACCCCTCAGCCTCTGGAGGTGACTCCTGTCAGGCATGAAGGAAAGGTATCCCTTCAAGGAAGATGTTACATGTCACCCAGGCAAGTGGACCACCATGGAGAGAGGTATCCAGTACCTGAGGGAATTAGCCATGCTGGAGGTGCTTTATAGTGACCTGGACAAAGAGCCGTTATCCAATGATCCAGATGAAGTCCAGTGCACACGACCCATGTGGCGGAAGTTTGTATGGAGTGCACCACTGTCGCATGCAAACTCTTTGGCAGTAATGACATGGAAAGATGGAGAGGAACAGACAGTGAATGAATTGGCTGGCTAAGTCCAACAATAGGAAGAAAGTCTCTCTTCCTCCTTATGGGCCTGCGTCTCGGCTGTGGAAAACTTGTCCTGGGAGTTCCAGCAACTCAAAGAGGATACGTTCTACTCCTCACCTGTACAGACCAGTATCTCAGCCATTAGGAGTAAGCATCCCTCTCTTCAAGAGAGAAGATATAGTGGATACACACCACAGGCCACCCTGTGGTTTTATCTGCGTGACCACAGAGAGGACATGAGGAAGTGGGATGGAAAATCTACCTCGACCCTAGAAGCACGGGTACGTGAGTTGCAAGGAAAAACAATTACAAAAGGTGGTTCTTCCAGGAAAATTGCTGCTCCAGTTTCTAGTGAGCAGTTCCCTCAACAGAGCAGAAGGGCTGATTTTGCTTTCAATCTTAATAAAGGGACTTTTGATTTTCATTTACAAGAAGTGAGTAATAAATGCTATGACCAGGACTAGAGGGGCCCTGCCTCCAGCCAGGTGGAGGAAAGGGACAGCTGGGTTTACTGGACTGTGTGAATCTCATGGCCTGACACATCAGACCCACAGGAGTATAAGGCTTTAGTGGACACTGGTGCACAGCATACCCTAATTCCATCAAGATATAAAGGGGCAGAACCCATCTGTATTTCTGGAGTGAGAGGGGGATCCCAACAGCTAACTGTATTGGAGGCTGAAGTAAGCTTAACCAGGAATGAGTGGCAGAAGCATCCCATTGTTACTGGCCCAGAGGCTCCGTGCATCCTTGGCATAGACTACCTCAGGAGAGGGTATTTCAAGGACCCAAAAGGGTACCGGCGGGCTTTTAGTATAGCTGCCTTGGAGACGGAGGAAATTAAACAGCTGTCTACCCTGTCCAGTCTCTCAAAGGACCCTTCTATTGTTTGGTTGCTGAGGGTCAAAGAACAACAGGTACCAATTGCTACTACAACAGTGCACCGGTGGCGATATCACACCAACCGAGACTCCCTGATTCCCGTCCATAAGTTGATTCGTCAACTGAAGAGCCAAGGAGTGTAAAAGTCTAATGGAGAGTGGAGACTAACAGTAGACTGTTGGGGGCTGAACGAAGTCACGCCACCGTTGAGCACTGCTGTGCCAGACATGCTAGAACTTCAGTACGAATTGGGGTCAAAGGCAGCCAAGTGGTGTGCCACAATTGACATTGCCAATGCGTTTTTCTCAGTCCCTTTGGTGGTAGAATGCAGGCCACAGTTTGCTTTCACTTGAAGGGGTGTCCAGTACACCTGGAATTGACTGTCCCAAGGGTGGAAACACAGCCCTGCCATTTGCCATGGACTGATCCAGACTGCATTGGAACAAGGTGGGCCTCCGGAATACCTGCAATACATTGATGACATCATCATATGGGGCAATACAACAGAAGAGGTTTTTGAGAAAGGGAAGAAAATAGTACAAATCCTTCTGGAGGCCGGCTTTGCCGTAAAGCAAAGTAAGGTCAAAGGACCTGCACAGGAGATCCAGTTTTTAGGAATAAAATGGCAAGATGGACGTCATCAGATCACAATGGATGTGATCACCAAAATAACAGCCATATCTCCACCAACCAGCAAAAAGGAAACACAAGCTTTCTTGGGTGTTGTGGGTTTTTGGAGAATGCATATTCCAAATTACAGTCTCATCGTAAGCCTTCTTTATCAAGTGACCCGGAAGAAGAATGATTTCAAATGGGGTCCTAAATAACAACAAGCCTTTGAACAAATTAAAGAGGAGATAGTTCATGCAGTAGCCCTTGGGCCAGTCTGAGCAGGGCAAGATGTAAAAAATGTGCTCTACACCACAGCCAGGGAGAATGACTCTACCTGGAGCCTCTGGCAGAAAGCACCAGGGGAGGACAAGAGGAAACGGCCTCAAGTTGCGCCAGGGCAGGTTTAGGTTGGATATTAAGAAAAACTTCACTGAAAGAGCAGTCAGGCACTGCAACAGGCTGCCCAGGGAAGTGGTTGAGTCTCCATCCCTGGAGGTATTTAAAAGATGGGTAGATGTGGTGCTTGAGGACATGGTTTAGTGGTGGACTTGGCAGTGCTAGGTTAACGATTGGACTTGATGATCTTAAGGGTCTTTTCCAACCTTAACGATTCTATGATTCTATGACTCGAGGTTTACCCCCAGGGATTTGAAGTCGGGGATACAGAGGATCCAAGGTCTGCTATACTCCAACTGAAAAAGAGATATTGGCAGCATATGAAGGGGTTTGAGCTGCTTCAGAAGTGGTTGGTACTGAAGCACAGCTCCACCCTGGCTCCCGGTGCTGGGTTGGATGTTCAAAGGGAGGATACCCTGTACACATCATGCCACTGGTGCTTCATGGAGTAAGTGGGTTGCACTAATCACATAACGGGCTCGAACAGAAAACCCCAGTCGCCCAGGAATCTTGGAAGTAATCATGGACTGTCCAGAAGCCAAAGATTTTGGAATATCACCAGAGGAGGAGGTGACGCGTGCTGAGGAGGCCCCACTGTATAATAAACTACCAGAAAATGAGAAGCAAATATGCCCTGTTCACTGGTGGGTCCTGTCGTCTTGTGGGGAAGCATCAGAGGTGGAAAGCTGCTGTATGGAGTCCTGTGCGACAAGTTGCAGAAACTGCTGAAGGAGAAGCCAAATCAAGTCAGTTTGCAGAGGGCAAACTGCCCTCTGCAAAAAAATCATCTATCTGGCCATTCATCTGGCTTTAGATATTGCTGAACGAGAAAAGTGGCCAATGCGCTATCTCTATACTGACTCATGGATGGTGGGAAACGCCTTATAGGGGTGGTTACAGCGATGGAAGCAGAGCAACTGGCAGCACAGAGGCAAACCCATCTGGGCTGCCACATTGTGGCAAGATATTGCTGCCCAGGTAGAGAACCTGGTTGTAAAAGTATGTCATGTAGATGCTCACGTACTCAAGAGTCGGGCCACTGAAGAACATCAAAACAACCAGCAGGTGGATCAGGCTGCTAAGATTGAAGTGGCTCAGATGGATCTGGCCTGGCAACATAAGGGTGAATTATTTCTAGCTCGGTGGGCCCATGACACCTCAGGCCATCAAAGAAGAGATGCAACATATAGATGGGCTCATGATTGAGGGGTGGACTTGACCATGGACACTATTGTACAGGTTATCCATGAATGTGAAACATGCGCTGCAATCAAGCAAGCCAAGCGGTTAAAGCCTCTCTGGTATGGAGGATGATGGCTGAAATATAAATATGGGGAGGCCTGGAAGATTTATTATATCACACTCCCATAAACCCACCAAGGCAAGCGCCATGTGCTTACAATGGTGGAAGCAATCACCGGATGGCTGGTAACGTATCCCGTGCCCCATGCCACCACCCAGAATACTATCCTGGGCCTTGAAAAGCAAGTCCTATGGTGACATGGAACCCTAAAAAGAATTAAGTCAGATAACGGGACTAATTTCTGAAACAACCTCATAGACACCTGGGCCAAAGATCATGGCATTGAGTGGGTATATCACATCCCCTATCATGCACCAGCCTCTGGGAAAATTGAATGATACAATGGACAGTTAAAGACTGCACTGAGAGCAATGGGTGGTGGGACATTCAAACATTGGGATACACATTTAACAAAGGCCACCTGGTTAGTCAACACTAGAGGATCTGACAATCGAGCTGGCCCTGCCCAGTCAAAACTTTTACATATTGTAGAGGGGGATAAAGTCCCTGTAGTGCACCAAAAAAATATGATGGGGAAGACAGTCTGGATTATTCCTGCCTCGGGCAAAGGTAAACACAATGCACACTGGTGTGCACACCAGTGCACACCGGTGTGCTCAGGTGGCCAAGAGGGCCAATGGCATCCTGGATTGTAGCAGAAATAGTGTGGCCAGCAGGACCAGGGAGGTGATAGTGCCCCTGTACTCAGCACTGGTGAGGCCGCACCTCAAATACTGTGTTCAGTTTTGGGCCCCTCACTACAAGAAAGACATTGAGGTGCTGGAGAGAGTCCAAAGAAGGGCAACGAAGCTGGTGAAGGGTCTAAAGAACAAGTCTTATGAGGAGCGTCTGAGGGAGCTGGGGTTGTTTAGCCTGGAGAAAAGGAGGCTGAGGGGAGACCTTATCGCTCTCTACAACTACCTGAAAGGAGGTTGTAACAAGGCGGGTGTTGGTCTCTTCTCCCAGATAGCAAGCAACAGGATGACAGGAAATGGCCTCAAGTTGTGCCAGGGGAGATTTAGATTAGATACTAGGAAAAATTTCTTCACAGAGAGAGTGGTTAGGCATTGGATCAAACTGCCCAGGGAAGTGGTGCAATCACAGTCCCTGGAAATGTTCAAAAACTGTGTGGATGTGGTGCTTAGGGACACGGTTTACAGGTGGACCTGGCAGTTAGGTTAACAGTCCGACTTAATGATCTCAGAGGTCTTTTCCAATCTGAATGATTCTATGATTCTATGATTTTAAGCCCATTCGTGGGATTGCTTTTGCTCAAGGACCTGGGTGCACTTGGTGGGTGATGCAGGAGGATGGGGAATTTCAATGTGTACCTCAGGGGGATTTGATTTTGGGTGAAAATAGCCAATGAACTGAATTGTATAATGTTAGTTGCTATATAATACTGGATGTCATCACTTCTGTGGTTGCTATATGCCATATCAACAGCATACAGTAAGAATCACCCAGATTATTGAAGAATGAACTTTGAGGAAACCAAGCAAAGTGCAGAGGTGACAGAACCAGAACTGGCTTCAGTATGCAATAATCCAACACCACACACCATCTCTCCTGCCCTGAAAGACTGTTATGACAGATGAAGCCCAAAGTCATGGACTAAATGAACTTAACAAACGTTTTAGAGGGATGGCCCATAGACTAAAGAAATGATATCTATGTGTATATATCAAAAGACTGGAAAAGTGGTGGTGATTAATTGGAATGTATTGGAAAGTGTAAGACCTGGGCATGACATATATGGTATAGAATAAGGGGTGGATACTGTCCTGGTTTCAGCTGGGATAGAGTTAATTTTCTTCCTAGTAGCTGGTATAGTGCTATGTTTTGGATTTAGGATGAAAATAATGTTGATGACACACTGATGTTTTGGTTCTTGCTGAATAGATTTACACTAGTCAAGGACTTTTCAGCTTCCCGTGCTCTGCCAGGTGCACAAGAAGCTGTGAGGGACCACAGCCAGGACAGCTGACCCAGACTGGCCAAAGGGCTATTCCATACCATATGACATCATGCTCAATATATAAACTGGGGGAGTTGGCCAGGGGGCTGCTCAGGGATGGGTTGGGCATTGGTCGGTGGATGGTGAGCAATTGTATAGTGTATCACTTGCTTTGTCTATTATTATTGTATTATTATTATTCTCATTATTATTATTACTACTATTACTACTATTCCATTTCATTTTACTTCAATAAATAATAATAATAATTAATAATAATAATAATTAATAATAATAGTTTTATTTTACTTTATTTTATTTCAGTCATTAAACTGTTCTTATTTCAACCCATGAGTCTTCTCACTTTTACCCTTCCAGTTCTCTCCCCCATCCCACTGGGGGGGTGGAATGAGCAAGTGGCTGTGTGGTGCTTAGTTGCTGGCTGGGATTAAACCATGACAGGTGTCTTCTCACAGAAGCCACTCCCTGTAGACCTCCCTGGTACCAAAACCCTGCCAGAACAACACCACAACTGAGAAGCATTATTTTCATACAAAAAACATTTTCAGCATTGGTTTAATTTGTTTGCAAATTTATTTTGGAAAAAAAAATGCAGAGTAGGATTCTAGGCACTCTGAATTTGACTCTGTAGGAATTTTGCCATTGAATCCAATGTGTGCAAGAACTAGCTTGATATCTATTCTGAGCATAAAGTCTTGGGTTTTTTTGAAGTGAATTCCTGCAAAATACTATGTGCATACTTTTGAAACTGCATTTTTTAGGTAATCAGTTTCTCTTTACTGTAGTTGTTTTACAATTAATATTTGGAGTACTCGGGCTGATCACATAATACATATTTATTTATTACTAGTGCAGGTAGTAATAATATTTTATATGGCAAATGTAAAATGAGCTATATTATTTAAACATTCCTCAACTACCATCCACATAACATCTACTCAAACTCAAATATTCTCAGTTGAAACCTCAACAACAGAAAGGTTACCTTCTTATTTTCTCAGTTTTATATTGTTTTACAATTCTTTATCATGTTTAAAATGTTTAATTATAAAAAGAAGAAATAAAATATTACATTGGAAGAACATAATCACCTTGAAAATTTAATGATTTGGAATTACTGTGCATGCTTCAAAGGATAATAGTCCTTAAATGAGTCTGCCTAATCTTTCTTGCCAAACCATTAAAGATGGAAATCATTGGTTTACATATTCAAGTGATTATGAAAGAGATCAAAACTCAGGCCTATTCCCTAATGGAAAACACTAAGTTAAATTCCTTTTGGCTGACATCCCATCTTGATCTCTGTGGAAGGCCCTGAAAACAAAAGCAATTTTAAAGAACAGGAACAACTTAAAGAGGGACAATCCACAGCCTTCTATTCTGAGAAACATCAAATTTTCATTGTATTCATTCTTATTTACATTAAAATTGAACTATAATGCAAAAAGTACACAATAGAAGCTGATTTTTTTTTTTAAAGCAGCTAGTGAGTCTTTTTATTAGAGCTCTTTTTATGTAATCTAGCAGAGGATTAGAAAAAGTAAATCTTTTAGAAATAATAATGTAGGCAAATGTGGAGAAGGAAATAAATACAGAATAAAACAAGGGCCTGTGTTCCACAATACTGTTTTTACATTACAGAGATTAGGACACTGAAAAGAACCAGAGAAGCTACTGACTTTATTTGGCCTGATCATGTGTCTAATACTGAGAATGAGCTTATTCTGTACTTTACTAAATCGAGCCTGAAGTATTTTTGTTATAGACTGCACCTTATAGTAAAAATATTGTTTGTAATTATCATTTTATTGTAGTAATAAAAGTGGCATGAAAAGATGCTATAGATATGCTTAGTGTCTCCCCTTCTATTTTTCTTTTCTCTTTCAAAATCATTTACTCACCACACTACTGGGGAGAAGTTACATTTATAAGAGCTGAGAAATGATTTGGTTTAATTACAGATAGTAGAAGCTCTAAATTCTGAAACACTTGTTTTAAAGAAGCTGGCTTGCATTTTAGTTTAGAAGATGTAAGATAAAACAAAGGTGGAGGTGCAAAAAAGCAGCTCGGAGTGTGATTGTTGCCTCACCAGACTGAAATCTGCTGTCTGAAGGTCATCAGTCTGGATTTGTCTTAATCTTCTCTGACTCTTTGAGTCTACTCTGCAGATCTGCACTGTCAAATGACATTCCCCTGCCCACGTCCCTGAGCTTTGTGGTCTGTGTTCCTACAGAAGTGCCAGAATTTGTGGCCTGGTGGGAGCTGAGGAAACAGACATGTCTGAAATGTCACAAGCACTTTGCTGTCAGCGTTACTGAACTTCCCAATATCCTTAAAACTTGACCTTGCAAATGTTTGAGTGATAGAACAAATGAGTCTTTTACACAAACATTGCTCAGAAGCATTAGTTTGCTGTCAGTGTAGATTAATTATCGATTCCGTCAGTGGAAAAGGGAAGAGCAACAGATGCCATCTACCCGGACTTCTGTAAAGCCTTTGATACAATCCCCCACAATATTCTTATAATTAAATTTGAGAAATATGGGTTTGATGGATGGACTGTTAGATGGAATTGGCTAGATGGTTGTGTCCAAAGAGTTACAGTCAATGGCTCAATGTCCAAGTGGAAACCAGTAACCAGTGGTATCTCTCAAGGGCCTATACTGGGACCAATAATATTTAGTATGTTCATCAACAGCATAGACAGTGTGATTGAGTGCACCCTCAGCAAGTTTAGAGATGACACCAAGCTTAGTGGTACAGTTGATTCACTAGAGGGAAGAAATGCCATCCAGAAGGACCTTTGCAGCCTTGAGGAGTGGGCCCGTGCAAACCTCATGATGTTCAACAAGATCATGTGCAAGGTCCTGCACCTGGGTTGGGGCAATCCCTAGTATCAAGACAGACTAAGGGATGAATGCATTGAGAGCAGCCTGTGGAGAAGGACTTGGGGATACTAGTGGTTGAAAAACTGGACATGAGCTAGCAATGTGCACACTGGCAAGGTGTGCTTGCAGCCCAGAAAGCCAATTATATGCTGGGCTGCATAAAAAGAAGCATGGCCAGCAGGTTGAGGGAGGTGATTCTCCCCCTCTACTCCACTCTAGTGAGATCCCATCTGGAGTACTGTGCCCATCTCTAGGGTCCCCAGTACAAGAAAGACATAGACCTGTTAGAGCAGGTCCAGAAGAGGGCCATGAAAATGATCAGAGAGCTGGAACATGTCTCCTATGGAGAAAGGCTGAGAGAGTTGGAGTTCTTCAACCTGGAGAAGAGAAGGCTCCATGGAGACCTTATTGAGGCCTTTCAATATATAAAAGAGGCTTATAAGAAAAATGGTGAGGGACTTTTTGCCAGGGCCTGTAGTGACAGAACAAGGAGCAATGGTTTTAAACTGAGTTAGGGTAGGTTTAGATTCAACATAAGGAAGAAACATTTTGCAATGAGAGTGGTGAGACACTGGAACAGATTGAAAAAGAAGTTGTGGATGCCCCATCACTGGTAGTTTTCAAAGTCAAATCGGATGGAGCTTTAAGCAACCTGATCTAGCAAAAGATGTCCCTGCTCACGTCAGGGGGCTTGGACTAGATGATCTTTGAAGGTCCCTTCCAACCCAAACCATGCTATGATTCTATGATTCTATGATTAAGTACTTGCTGTGCGTACAGTCAGAGTTTTCAGCTGTGGTGGCATGTGCAATTAAGATAGAGAGGGAAAGCACAATGAATGTATTAACATAGCCTTGGTTTAGATTCATCACCACCCTACCTGCCCTGCTGGACCTAATTTCAGGAAGGGAAAGAAAAGATAATGGCAGAATTGCACAAATATACCTTGCTGTGTTTCTTAACACTTCACATCTCAAATGGCTAAAAGCAAGCATTTTCATCTATGGAATGACTTTGTTAAATTTAACAAGGTTGCACCAATGTAAATAAGAGCCAAATTTGAACCAGTATTGTAAGTTCAGTTTAAAATAAAAGGCTCAGATAATATGTTGTTTTATTGTGTGACTGCCTGGATGTGCTTGTTTAGGAAAGAAATTTTTTCTGATGTGCGTTAGGTAGACTGAGGCACTTTTATCTATGTTGCACAGTGAATTGTAATGAGGCATTCTGCACACATAGGGCCTGATTTTTATTTGTGCATCATCCCTGTTAATAACAGCATCTAATTAAGACATCCATTAAAAGTCCATAATGTTAATTTAATGGAAAAATTCCAATAGAACTTCATTAGGCTCTCCCTGTTAGTTTAACATTACACAACTTTAACAAATGCCTTAATTAGATGTTGTTACTGAAAAGAATACTATATAACTAAAATTGGCCATTATTTAAAATGGAGAGTAGTGTTCCTGAGTGCTAGTGCTTCAATTGTCATGAATTATAGATGTCTGGATTATTTGTAAGGTTTCCGTGATTGGTGGTCATATAGCTTGGCTGGGAAACAGGATTCATTTCCGGGTGAAGAGAAATGCATGATTCTTAGAAAATAAATTTAACATGTATGAGGGTATATTTACTTGAAGAAATCAGTTTTTAGTTCTCTGGGAAAAAATAAGATTTATTTATTAATAAAATTGCCTACATCTGATGTTACATTCAGACAGCTTTTAAATTACTGTACAGCTCTAAGCTACCAAAATATATTAGTGTATTAAGGTATTGTTTATGCTGGTATTGAGATCAGGCATTTGCAATACCTCAGGGTGGTTCAGTATGGCCAGATATGCTGGTAGGAGTGGAATAGTGAATTTTTTTCTTTTTCTATTTTAATTTGAATTTTCTTTATTCAATTATTGAAACAAACAGAATGTTGCAATTGGGTATACACCAACATGTTACGAGGAAGTAGGAATATAGGATAGCATAAGAAGAAAATAATTTTTTTTAAAAAAGAAAAATATTGCAAAAGATCTGTAGCATCATAATAAAAATTAAGAAGCACAGGGAAGGGAAGGGAAGGGAAGGGAAGGGAAGGGAAGGGAAGGGAAGGGAAGGGAAGGGAAGGGAAGGGAAGGGAAGGGAAGGGAAGGGAAGGGAAGGGAAGGGAAGGGAAGGGAAGGGAAGGGAAGGGAAGGGAAGGGAAGGGAAGGGAAGGGAAGGGAAGGGAAGGGAAGGGAAGGGAAGGGAAGGGAAGGGAAGGGAAGGGAAGGGAAACTTCTGTCTGGGCACACGGTGTATTAATTTTATGTTACTATCACAGTGACAGTTGAATTCACAAAATAGGTCACATCTCTGCATACCACAAAATAAAACTTTTGGAGAACTACACTAGCATATACTACATTTTTTGTTCCCATTGTACTGAACCCATCACTGAAATACTCAGTGAATCAGTCATGTCATATATTAACCCAGTGTACTTATACTGCTTTAGCTATTTTTTCTTCTTCACTCTCCTTCCTTTGTTGTATATTATTGAGGTTTTTTAACTTCTTACTTACATTTTTAGAAGCACCTCACCTATAGCAGATTGCTTCAAGAGAGGCTTTGTTGGCAAGCTTAATTAAAGTCAAAATCACAAAAAAAAAATAAGGAAAACTTTTCACAAATATACTGTAGACACAAAAGCAAATCCCATCATATGCTAGAGAGTGCAACTGATGATACGGATATTTAAGACGAATGAACACAAAATGACCATTGCAGACCATGCTGCTCTAAGCGCTGCAAAACAATTCAGATTTAGGGTTAAAATAGGCAGTCATTCTGTTCCTTCAAGGTATAAAGAAAAATTCAAAAGCTGTAAATATTTTGCTTAATTATACTACTGTTCTGCAGCTTTTATACTTAGTAGCCCATGGTAGTTTCCCCACTGCTAGGGATTGTTTTTGATCCACCATCAGTCATTGCCAGCTCCTGAAATGTATCTCACTGTCACAGTTCATACATTAAACTTTTGAGAAGGGGATCATTTACATCTTTCTTGGAAAAAGAAGAATGGTGTTCTTTTCAAACTTGTCCAGTCTGGCTCAGGCAGCAAAAAAGTCAGCTGTGCTTCTGTTGATGTTTTGGTGCATGACCATATTAAAGCTTCAGTGCTATCCTCATAGGCAGACAATCTTGATTTCTTCTCCAAATTAATGAAATTTCTACAGGGCTCTGAAGTTTTCTTTGAAGAAACAAATTCCTTTTCTTGTTTGTTCTTAGCTTAACATTAGGTAAACACCGCAATCTGTTGCAGATAGAGGAAGTAGAAGATGATTGTTTTAATGCCCAGTGGGAATCGCTGGGCATTAAAATTCCACTTTGACTTCAATTGTACACCAACATGAGAAGTTAGGTAACATTTCATAATCTCTTCAGGCATATAAAGAAAAACTTCTAAATTATTTGCAGCCAGTGCCATTCTGGTTCAATAGCTGATGCTGTTCTGACATTCCTCTTCTCAGTCCAAAAAGTTACAGGTATATCAGTTTCCTTACACTAATCAAAAAGAAATATGACAAGCAACTCACACTGTTCTCCAAAAATTCAGTCACAGGAAGAAGATTGCTCTCAGGGTGATGGCATTCAAATAATAGGAGTATTTAGAGATCATCTCTATCAAGAAAAAGGAAAAAAGGAAGTCTTGGTGTTTTCAGAATTCTTTTCCAACTACACTTTACCTTAAAGGACTCCAGAACTACCACATCCAGCCAGAGGAAAGTTCACAAGGATTCTGTGAAGAACTGGTGTAATAAAACTCTGTCTCATCATGTACATCTGAACATCACGAGAAGTTTTTCAAAGGGCACTAGCAGATTTTATGAACTGGAGCAGAAACAGTGCTCTGGTTAATATCTGACACATTATGTTTACACCATAGAATCATAGAATCATAGAATCATTTATGTTAGAAAAGACCTTCAAGATCATCCAGTTCAACCATAAACCTAACAGTGCCAATTCCACCACTAAACAATGTCCCTGAGCAACACATCTATCCGTCTTTTAAAGGCCTCCAGGGATGGGGACGCAACCACTTCCCTGGGCAGCCTGTTCCAGTGCCTGACTCTCTTTCAGTGAAGAAGTTTTTCCTAGTATCCAATCTAAACCTCCCCTGGCACAACTTGAGGCCATTTCCTCTCATCCTGTCGCTTGTTACTTGGGAGAAGAGACCAACCCCCACCTCACTACAACTTCCTTTAAGGTAGCTGTGGAGACCAATAAGGTCTCCCCTGAGCCTCCTTTTCTCCAGGCTAAACAACCCCAGCTCCCTCAGATGCTCCTCGTATGACTTGTTCCCTAGACCCTTCACCAGGTTCGTTGCCCTTCTTTGGACACACTCCAGCACCTCAATGTCCTTCTCGTAGTGAGGGGCCCAAAACCGAACACAGGATTGCAGGTGTGGTCTCACCAGTGCCGAGTACAGGGGAAGATGTCTTCCTTAGTTCTGCTGGCTACACTATTTCTGCTACAATCCAGGATGCTATTGGCCTTCTTGGCTACCTGGGCACACTGTCGGCTCATCTTCAGCCGGCTGTCAACAAACACCCCCAGGTCCTTTTCCTCCAGGCAGCTTTCCAGCCACTCTTCCCCAAGCCTGTAGCGTTGCATGAGGTTGTTGTGACTCAAGTGCAGGCCCTGCCACTTAGCCTTGTTGAACCTCATGCAGTTGGCCTTGGCCCATCAGCTCAGCCTGTCCAGATCCCTCTGTAGAACCTTTCTACCCGCCAGCAGATCAACACTCCCACCCAACTTGGCGTCATCAGCAAGCTTACTGAGGGTGCACTCAATCCCCTCTTCCAGGTCATCGATAAAGATATTAAACAGGACTGGCCCCAATACTGAGCCCTGGGGAACACCACTTGTGACCGGCCACCAACTGGATTTAACTCCATTCACCACAACTCTCTGGGCACGGCCATCCAACCAGTTTTTTACCCAGCAAAGAGTATGCCCGTCCACGCCACGAGCAGTTAGTTTCTCCAGGAGAATGTTGTGGGAGATAGTGTCAAAAGCTTTACTAAAGTCCAGGTAGACAACATCCATAGCCTTTCCCTCATTCACTAAGCAGGTCACCTTGTCATAGAAGGACATCAAGCAGGACCTGCCTTTCATAAATCGATGCTGACTGGGCCTGATCACCTGGTTGTCCTGTACATGCTGTGTGATGGCACTCAAGATGATCTGCTCCGTAACCTTCCCTGGCATCGAGGTCAGAATGACAGGCCTGTAGTTCCTTGAATCCTTCTTCCGGCCCTTCTTGTAGATGGGTGTCACATTTGCTGACCTCCAGTCAACTGGGACCTCCCTAGTTAGCCACGACTGCTGACAGATGATGGAAAATGGCTTGGTGAGCACTTCTGCCAGCTCCCTCAGTACCCTTGGGTGGATCCCATCAGGTCCCACAAACTTGTGTATGTCGAAGTGGTGTAGCAGGTCACTAACCATTTCCCCTTGGATTATGGGGGCTTCATTCTGCTCCCTGTCCCTGTCTTCAAGCTCAGGGGTCTGGGTACCCCAAGAACAACTGGTCTGACTATTAAAGACTGACTAGTTTTTATCTTTTTTTATATGTCTTGTATGTGAGTAGCCAGATTAAGTTCTAGTTGGGCTTTGGCCCTTCTAATTTTCTCCCTGCATAACCTCACACCATCCTTGTAGTCTTCCTGAGTTGCCTGCCCCTTCTTCCAAAGGTCATAAACTTTTTTTTCCCGAGTTCCAGCCAAAGCTCTCTGTTCAGCCAGGCCAGCCTTCTTCCCTGCCAGCTTGTCTTTTGACACATGGGGACAGCCTGCTCCTGCACCTTTAAGATTTCCTTCTTGAAAAATATCCAGCCTTCCTGGACTCCTTTGCCCTTCAGGACTGCCTCCCAAAGGACTCTGTCAACCAGGCCCCGAAACAGGACAAAGTCTGCCCTCAGAAGTCCAAGGTAGCAGTTCTGCTGACCCAACTCCTTACTTCTCTGAGAATTGAAAACTCTACCATTTCATGATCTCTGTGCCCAAGGCGGCCTCCAACCATCACATCACCCACAGGTCCTTCTCTGGTCGCAAACAACAGGTCCAGCGGGGCGCCTTCCCTAGCTGGCTCCCTCACCAACTGTGTCAGGAAGTTATCTTCCACGTACTCCAGGAACCTCCTAGACTGTTTCCTCTCTGCTGTATTGTGTATCCAGCAGGCATCTGGTAGGTTGAAGTCCCCCACAAGAACAAGGGCTATCGATTGTGAGACTTATCCCAGATGGTTATAGGATATTTCACCTGTCTCTTCATCCTGGTTGGGTGGTCTATAAGAGGCTCCCACCATGATAATTGCCTTGTTGGCCTTCCCCTTGATTCTTACCCATAAACACTCAACCCTATTGTCACTATTGTTAACCTTTAGACAACCAAACTGTTCCCTAACATATAGGGCTACCCCACCACCTCTGCTTCCTTGCCTATCCCTTGTGGAGAGTTTATAGCCATCCACTGCAGCACCCCAGTTGTGTGAGTCATCCTACCATGTTTCTGTGATGGCAACTATCTCATAGTTTTCCTGTGGCCCAATGGCTTCCAGCTCCTCCTCTTTGTTGCCCATGCTGTGTGCATTGGTGTAGATGCACTTCAGTTGGGCTTTTGATCCCGCCACCTTTTTTGGGGGAGAAGCCCTAATTCCTATCTGACTGTTTTCAGGCACTTCCATGCTTTCTAACACATCAACAACCCTTGCGTCTTAGCTGCCGCATGGATGTCCATGCCCTGCTTCCACTGAGACGGCAGACTGAAGGACCTCACTAGCACACCGTCCCTTAAACATTGGTGTGCTGCCCCAGGCTTATCTCTAGCGAGCCTGGTTTTATCCCTTTTCCCCTTCAAATCTAGTTTAAAGCTCTTTCAATGAGCCCTGCTAACTCTTGCACAAAGATCCTTTTCTCCCTTTGAGACAGTTGTATCCCATCTGTCATCAGCAGGCCTGGTTTCACGTAAACTGACCCATGATCAAAAGCCCCAAAATTCTGCTGGTGACACCAGGCTTGGAGCCAGGTATTGATCAGCTGGCTCTTCCTGCATCTTCCCTCATCATTCCCTGCAACTGGAAGGATAGAAGAGAACACTGCTTGTGCTCCTGATCACTTAACCAGTCGTCCCAAGGACCTGAAGTGTCTCTTTTGATTGCCCTCGGGCTACTTGTTGCAACTTCATCACTGCCTACCTGAGGAGGAGAGGAGAGGAGAGGAGAGGGAGAGGAGAGGAGAGGAGAGGAGAGGAGAGGAGAGGAGAGGAGAGGAGAGGAGAGGAGAGGAGAGGAGAGGAGAGGAGAGGAGAGGAGAGGAGAGGAGAGGAGAGGAGAGGAGAGGAGAATCAGAAGAGAAGCTAATAGTTCCAGTTGGAAGGGACCTGCAATGATCATCTAGTCCAACTGCCAAAAGGTTGAACTGCAGTCTGCATTTTTAGGGGCTCTTTTCAAAGTTGGGTTTCTGCATTTGGAGTTTTGTTGGTTGGTTGGGTTTTGTTTTAGTTTGAGAGTTTTTTTGTGGGTTTTTATTTTCCCCCACAAAAGAAAGAAAAGACAAGGAGGAAGAAAATAAAACTCATAGCACAGCCTTCAATAAAAACTATGTATCTCAAAAACTTTATCTGGTATTAATTAAAATTAAACTGAATTTAAAAGAATAGATATAAAAATATTAGCTAACGATAAAAGTTCTGGAAGCAATTTAAAGCTCTTGGACCTTATTCTTTTAAGCATCTATCCTGTGAAAGTATATGCTCAAGTAACAAAAATACCTGCTAGTTAACCCTAACAAAGTTGGTCTGGTACCTGACAGGGTCGGGACATCAGAGCTTAGTATTTCTCCTTGCTTCCTGCTCTGCCTGTGAGTCTTTGGGATTACTCTTCTGATGTACCTAATTCCATTTGTATTAAACTTCTTCTTTTGACTGTATGGGGGGCCTAAATCCTGTACTCTGAATGAGTCAATTCACATTTTGTTTTATTAAATACCATGCACACTGGGTCATTAGGCTTTCTTCATTGTGTTTCCAGTAATTTTTCTGCTGCATTCCTAGCTGGTGTTCATCTTGCCTTTATGGAACCAACCAATTGCCAGTTCCTACTATGCTCTTCTGCCATTCACTCAAGCAAACATTCACTATGGGAAGGACTGAATGTCTCTAGGGTTGTAATTCAGCAAGAATTGATATTTTTAGAGTTCTCCAGCACCTCTACTAGAAAAAGATTGTGTGTTTTAAAAGTCTTGGATATTGACAAGCCTATTTTCATAAGGAAATAAATAATTGATACTCCTGTGATTTCTGAGCTTAAGAAAATCATACAGGAACAGAGGGTTTGTTAAATCAGCTAAGAGTCATTGGATCAGGAGAATGGAAAAGAGAACCAAAGCAATTTCCCATAATGCACTAGCAAATTGTGCAATTCTGACAAGGGGTGAAAATTATTTCCTAACCCATCTCATACCTGGTGTTCACACGGCTGTCAGGAATTCATTTACTCTTTCCTTAGTGGTTTCAATTGATTTCATGGCAGGAAAATCAGCTGCAGCTGCTTTAGCATGAACCAAACAGTTTAAAACACCATCCACAATTTTTAATTTTGGTCTTTCCTATCCATCAATTCCATGCAATGATTATGTATCATGTAAATAATGTCTTTTTCATTTGTCCTGAATTTAATTGCTACTACTTTGAGTGCTCTTTTGTTCTAGTACTGAAGATGAATATAAACGAGAGGGATTGATTAGACACCACTGAACCTTTTGTAATTTTATTGCTGCATTAAAGTCCCATGGTTATTCCTTTCCTCTATGCTGGATTATTCTAATTTGTGCAATCTTTTCTCACACATAAAGCCAACCATCTTCACAACCCACCCCTTCAGCCCTTCAGGCTTCAGTTTATAATCTGAAGTGAAGACAGCAGATAAACTGTCTAGCTCTTCTATGACAGGGGTAGGTGAATGTTAGTCCATTCACTTATCTGTATAAGGAAATGTGGCTGAAGGGGATAGGGGACTGGTTATGAGAAAAAGATTATGATGTTGATGTGAGCTTCTGCTGATGTAAACCAGAGTTGGTTTTCTTAGGCGGCTTTGAGCATTGTGGGTGATATGAAGCACGTGAATAACCTTAAATTCTGTTATTCTCTAGCCTATATAGTGACGGACAGTAGATAAATTTAGGTAAAAAAAAAATTCCTGTTCTTTTCCCTCTCCTTTTCTGACTACTTTTTCAATGTTTGGTGATCCTCTCACAATTATTATTTTCTTTTAAAATTTTTGCTCTCTCGAAACCAGTAACTGATGGCCTGATGTTCAGTTCTCAGTGGTTGTGTGCCCCTTTGCTACTCACTCAAAATTGACCCTATCTATTAATGCAAGCTCATGTGTCTTGTATTTAGAGGCCAACATCTCTTCACTGAGTTCAGGCAGTCAGAAAAACTTTGGAGAAAAGCTTTTCCACTGATGTTCTGTGTATAACTTAGGATGTTCGTCTTGATGTTCATTTCTGGCCACATTATTGCTTTTTTGATCACCAGCCCCTCATCTTCTAAATTCATGATGAATATCTTTTGATCAATATGGTGTAATTTACAGTGATGTAAGTCCAAAAGTAATGTCATAAAAAGTAATTAAGAAAAGGAAAAGAAAAAAACCTGTATTAGATATCTATTCACAGTAAGGTCTCATCGTCTCACAGATAGAATGGCTTGTGAGGGAAACTGTGTGGTCAACCAGAGACAATACTTGAATAAATGAAAAAAAAATTAAATGTACAATTTACTGTAACTATCCCAAGATGCATTCTCAGGCTGATTAGCATGTCTTTAAGTCTTAAGCATGATGCATAAAATGTGAATTCTGTTACAGTTTTCAAGCACACACCTTTTTGGTCAGGAAATGTACTAAGATATAAAAATGGTCTATGAATAAGTTGAGCTATTTAATAAATAAATTAGCAAAACCAAATGGTTCACATTTGATAAAAAATATAGTCTTCTGATCAAAATGTGAAATGAAAATATGATGAAGGAAAGCACTAAATTTCCTTCAGAAACTCCCTCCTTTTTTGGCATTTTTTAGTATAAATTGGTCAAATTTATCTGTTCTCTCCTTTCACTTGTATTAAAAACAAATTGATTCTTCTTCCTTGTTTTACAAAGGGAATTTGTTTTCCTGCTCAGTTTATAAGCCCCCAGAATACAACAGATCATGACAGCATTCCTAATTCAGAATTCCTAATTACAGGTGTTTATACAATTTGGATACACACTTTACAAGTTCACTGTGTGTTTTCCAATGTTCAAAAAAACCCCTGTTTTTCTACTGAATACAATGGCTTAAGAAATAGATTCCACTTAGAAGTAAAACCTGCTGAACTTCCAGGACCTGCGTAGACTCACATTTCTCCATTACATCATTTTTCACAGGAAGCATTGGAAATGTAACCTAAGACCTGAATTCTTGAAAAGTACTGAGGACCCTTATTTCCTAATATTGTAAGTAGGTGAACTCCTAGTGGAAATGAGGGACAGCAATTCAAAAAGTAACATTCCAGACTGATGCCAGAAGGTGCTCGTGATTTGTTTCATATGAGGAAGGTTTAACTTTTTTCACTCAGAGTCAGGAAGACATCATTATTTTAAAAGAATGTTTAACCATATCTTAACGGTAATGTCATGATTTGAAAACAAGTATGTGTTTATGTTTTTCTGCCCTAGATACTAAAAAAAAAATAAAATTTTTAGGATTACTATGTTAATATATAACTTCTGCTTTCTCCCTAAGTAGACTTATTTTTAGTCTTTCTCATATGCTTCATGTTATTGTGTTTCTCTTCTCTTTATAGTGATATTTGAGGAATGGTACAAATACTTTGAATTTGCAGCTTTCTGGTCCTTGACCAGAAATGCCTTAAACCCATTTCTGGTAAAGAAACCTGTTAAAATATAGGTACAAAAATATTAAAAAGTAAACAAAATCACTAACTTGTTATACTACACTTAGAAAAATCACCTCCGAATATTTTGTAACCAAAGGGTTTTTTCTTTTGTTTTCTGACCCAGGTGTACATCGCTTGCACTAGCTAGTAATACTCCCTATGATAACCTTAAAAAATGTCTCACACTTATTTGCAAAGTTCTTGTGTCACTATTTGCCACCAAAGACAAACACAAGCTACTGAAGTCCTTTTTCTTAAGTCATAATTTTCACATATTCCAGTAAGCACACAAAAGTGATCAGTAAACAGTGGTATACCAGGTAGTATTTTAGTAACATGAGTAGTATTTTAGGTAATTATTTATAATTACTTTAAAATTCTGTCTTACACAGCATTATTAGGCTTCAGAGTCAGTTACTGAAAACTCAGGAAACAAGTTACTGTTACATGTACAATATTAATACTATTGTAAATAACTTACAAAATAAGCTTTAATGCCTGGTCACATACCTTTTCTTTCACAGCCTTTTTGTCTCAATCAGGAGCAAAATGGGTATGCAAGAGAACAGACTTAAAGTTTCAGATAAGTGTAAATTTGTCATTCAAATTTTTGCTGGACTTTGGAACCAAGTATCTGAATTACACTCTTCCTTTTTTCTTTCTCCTCCTACCCCCCAATCTATCTATTTTCTTCAGGCCTGGATTTGAGTTGAAGATGGCTGATATTACTGTGGTATGATGGGACTGCACCATCAAATCAAAAAAAGTATTCTAATTTCTCCTGTATATTACATGGGTTCACTTTCTACAAATAGGCAAAACCGGGATGTAGCAGGACACTGCTCTGTGGTCTGAAACAACTAATTACAAAATATAAAATATAAAGTATAAAATATAAAATTAAAATAAAATATATAATATAAAATAAACATTGTGTTTATGGTACAGTACAGTTCTCGGAGTTAATACCTTGAATATTGCTCCTGATATAGAGGAAGGGGAAGGGGAAGGGGAAGGGGAAGGGGAAGGGGAAGGAAGAGGAAGAGGAAGAGGAAGAGGAAGAGGAAGAGGAAGAGGAAGAGGAAAAAATAAGATTAGTGATTCTCTTGGGTGGGCTTATAAATTAGATACACAAAAAGTTTTATATTTCTCTTCCTAGCAAATTTCAGTCGCAACAAGGTACTGACAAACACAGTTATTCTTTGTGCTCACAAAACAAATGTCAAAACCTCCTACTGAGGGGCAGCATCACCTTGTAATGTCTTTCTTCTGAAAATCCCCTACAAGCTGGCTGGACTTATGCCATGTGTTAGATTTCCAACGGGATGAGGATCTTCCTCAATTTTAAGCAAGATGGCTTAAAAATAAAAAAATAAAATAAAATAAAATAAAATAAAATAAAATAAAATAAAATAAAATAAAATAATTTTTTAAAAAATAAGATACTTGCCCTTTCTTGTAGATTTTTTTGAGGTCTATTTTTTCCCCAAGGCCAAAAGTAATCTTTTGTCCTTCAACAATCTGATTGTAAATAAGAAGACTGTTTGCATGGGAATTGTAAAAATTTCATTTGAGAAGGGCAGACAACTGTTGCAAACTCAAGTACAGCTATGCTTTTCATGAAAATTCTGTTCTTGAAAAATGTCTTGTCTGGCTAGACTACAACTGTCTACAGATACAAACAGACTGTTCATCATCAAAATGGGGCATTTTTCTTTAACAACCATTGTTCTAGGTTCCCTTCTCACATGTAGAGCTGACCTATTTGTTACATAAACTCTGGTTACACGTTAAAAATTCTGACACTTAGAATGATAATTAGTTATATCTCTGTTTTTACAGCTGCAAGACTTTGCAGGCAAAAGAGTGGTAATTTATTTAATTAATCACAGCTTTTTTCCTTTTGATCTATGGATTGCCCTTAAGGTCATTTTTTTCCCAGTTGTATAAGGAATTCTGCTTTAAATATGATACTAATTCAGTACAGTCTCTTTTTACCCACAGAAGAGGAAGTGTCTTTAGCAAAAATGTATGTGCTGATGACAGTATTGGTATTTTTATATTACCCTGGATCTTCAAATAGAAATTAAAACTGTCACTGAAGGAAATGCCAGAGATTGGCAAAGAATTACTCTTCCTTCCTTTATTGTTTCCCAGGTAAATTTTTTATGTGAATTGCCCTGAGTAAAGGAGCGGGATCTGGTAAATTTGGGATGGCACTGATTAATAGATGGATGCTGATGGGATAAAGGAAGGGTCAGCCCATAGGTTAATACCCAAATTCTTATAACAAGCAATTAGAGAAAGGAGTTCAGTGGTGAAGTTCACTTTTTGTTGAAACGAATAAAAAGTTCTTCTGAATAAAAACTAGATGTATTGTTTCATATCAAAGCTTTTCAAGGGTTTTCTTTATTTATATAAGCACTTCAAGGAAATTTTAATAATATGGACCACATATGGACTTTTTAAGTTCATATATTATTTGACAATAAATGTCAAACAAAAATTTTGCCCAAGAGAAGATTTTAGCAGAAAGGTTTAAGACACATTTGTAACTATTTAGGTGTAAAGGCACAGAATTTGTTGATAGATAAGCAACACCGACTACTGTTCTAAGGTGTACCTATTGCCATGCTGTATGCATATACAGAGTGTTTAAGTTACTTTCTGCAGTCTAGATCTTCAGAATATGGACTGAACTATAATTAAGATTTGAAAGAACCAAATTTTTGAATTTTTTTTAAACATGGAAAATTTAAAAGAATCAGATATGCTCAACAGACTTATTTTGTTTAGATTTTAGCTTTCCAAATAAAAAAAAAAATTAATGAATATCCAAAAGAAAGATTATTTCTAAATGAAAGGCAAATTTTTTATATTGAATATGTCAAAACAAAAAAAAAAATTCAAATCCTTTTAGTTAAATTAGAAGGTCTGTCAGAATTGCCCTGAATAAGGTAAATGTCAGTTTTGATTAATCAGCGTTTTCTGAAGAAACACATATTATTCCAAAATTACAGTTCCTCTAATTAGAAACATTTATTTCAGTTACATCTCATTTGAAAATGAAATAAATATTTTAGTAAATTTTAAAAAGTGGCACACTGATCAAATTTATAATTATATAGAAAAGAAACATGATGGAAATAAAATTCTTTAATTGCCAGTCTCAACATATAATCATCTTTGTAGACCATTCAGTGGGGAAAAAAAAAACCAAACACTAAACAAAAGATTGAACGCCCTCTCTGTTCTCTTTAGTGAGATGTTTCTGTATAAGTGTATATTGTGTAGGTAAGTGTCTCCCAGGTGTTCAGCCCACACCACAGATGGAATGCATCACACAAGTTTGGAGTGATCTGATTAATCTGATAAAGTTTACTTTTAATGAGCACATTAGCTGCTGGCCTTTCTATCCTTCCAGTTATGTTTGAGATTTTACAAGAAGAAAAGCAAAAAAAAAAAAATCTAAAAGGAAAGCTGTATTCTCTGAGAAGAAAATGATATTTAAAAAGCTATTCTTCCTTTACAACATTTTAAACAAAGAGTTTAAAATATTTATGTTTAAATCACAACAACCCCAAAAACCTCAAGGTCTCTAACAATGTTTACAGGATGGGGCATAGCATCTGGTCAATATTGGTCGTCTTTCTCATATTGTTTTTCTTCTGGAAATGGGTCTTTTGATATTCTACGTGTTTTTGAAAACTTATCATATTACCTTCTTCATGTTCATTTATCGTACTTTGTTATGTGTTCTGATGTTTTGCATCAAGGAGAAAGCTGGAGTTCACACCAAGTGACAGCAAATCTGAATCAGGAAGTCTCATTGATTGGCAGCTGGTACAAATGTACCATAACCCTGTTGAAAGAGAATGCCTATTTAATTGTTTAAAATTCTCCTCAAAGAATGTGCGATATGCTTAAAGAGTCCTGCCAAGTATCAACAAGTCAAGAAAAACACTGAGGTAAATGGACTCCACTATCTTGTACTCATTTAATGTTTAATTTTTTGCTCCCAGGAGTTCTAAACAGCAAGATTTCCGGACAATAAAAGTGGTTTTGTTCACATATTTACTCATTCAGAGCATTTCACTGTTTTACCAAAGACTTTAAAATACTCTGTTAGAAGTAGGTTTTGCCACCCACAACATGTTCAATAGACTATGGGTGATTTCTAGTGGTGGTTTGTTTTTTTTTTTTTAATTGTGAAAGCCTTTCTGAAGATATCCTGATGTGATGTGGCATGGAATGCAAATGGAGGTCCGAAGTCAAATATCAAATTAATTCTACCCATTAAGTGTTTCCTTTGGGATTTCAAAACAGCTGACTGGAAAACTCTGAGGAACTATTTAAAGATTTTCAGGGTCCTAAGCTGAATTTCCTGAACTATACAGTTAGTTTTCACATGGATGACAATTTCTTCTTATCAGAAGATATTTTAGTCTAATGAAGTATGAACATATAGAAATACAGAACTTATTCTTAAATAACTGAATACCTGAGTTTTTTCTTTTCAGTACATATGCAGTCTAGAGCAATATCAGCTCACTATTCAAAGGAATGTAGTTCAAAATATTTTCCAAAATAAGCAACCCCATTGCTACAATTAATTGCCCCTCACCTTTTTTTTTCCCAATTAACTTGCAGCAATGCATAAAGGAGTTGCAATCCTAAAGGACATTAAAAAGGATGCAGATGGTAGGCAAACTGGAGTTTAGAATAATTTGATTCAGATTCATTGATCTTTTTGTAATGAATGTGAATGTTCCTTGAATTGTCAGCCAGTCTTAGAAGTCATAATAGGACAACAAAGTCTTTCTCTTGCTTTCAGCTGTGTACCCTGCTTTTCTTCAGTTCTTGCAATATTTTATAGGTTTTAGAAAAGGCTACATTTCTTACTGAAAGTGGATGAATTTTAGTGGAATACAAAATGACTCATAGGTTTTGGAAGCAATAAGCGAGCAAAGAAGTTACAACTTTTTATTAACATGAATAGCAGGTAATTACAACTGTGACAATTTAATCTTACATATGTAGAATTTAAGAAAAATAACTAATAAGGAATTGGTTTTTAACAGGTTAGAAATGTCCTCTATACCCCTTCCCTGTTCCATTTGCTTTAAAGCTGAGGAACAGTTAGAGAAAATGCATACTACTAAGCTGTCCTGCAAAGAGCAGGATATTCAAACAAACATCTCACTTGACAAAAGTTAAATACCACTAAAATGATCACTACAAAACCACTGTTTACCTATCACTCACTTTATCTCACCAATGAAACAGTGCATGCACCTTTAACACAATAATTTACAGGTGGTTATTGTAATAAGTCTGCATTAAATTTGCACTGTGGGCTTGATCCTGCAGTGGTCTGGGCAGTCTCTCCTGCACAATGAAGCTCAAAAAGACATTCCTCATTTCAGATATGCATGTTCTTCTGTTGAATTTATTAAAATGGGTCATTAATTAAAAAGTGAAACACATACCTGCAAACCAGGTTGAAGTAGCAGTGCCTGCACACCATGCTGAAGTATATATGCACTTGGAAATGTAATGTGTTGGTATAAAGTACCAATATTACTTTGGGACGTCACATAACTCATTGCTTGCTTCCCACAGTACGTACTAATGCAGCTCTTGGTTTGGGCTTCTTTTTGCTCTGCATTTCATCTTTTCTTGTTCATTGGCTGGGACTCTAAGGAGAAATAACAATGCAAAAATTACAGTATCTGGCATTAAATTTGTCTGTTATAGTGCAATGCATTAAACATTGTACAGCGAACTTATGCTAGTTTTAAAGAGGTTTTTTAAAATAACTTAAAGATAAAATATCTTGTTTCTACCTTTAATACCAAATGTCTCTTTTATTAACAGTACAAGATTTCTGCATGATGAAGTATGGAAAATTGAAAAATCTTATTGTTTTCCTTTCTGTTTTTTAAGTTGCCTAAAAATAAAAACCCCTTCCTATTACCACTAGATTGTAAATTAAATAGTCTTCTGTTCCAGTGTAGTTTGTAGAGGGAAAGTCCATATTTGTGTGAAAAAAAGGAAATAATTCATTCCCCATTTGGGACAAAAGAAATATTTATTTGCTTGCTTTATTCATCATATTAAAATGATACTGTCTATTGGGGTTGAGAATTTAAATAAACCCCCCCCACAGAATTAGTTCAATTTATCACATCTCTGTTTGTCACCACCATGTAAATGATATGTGTATACATGTGAATAATGTGCATCAAATTACAAATACTGTGTAGCTGAAGAAAAATGACAGAAAATTCCCCCAAAAGGAAAATCTTTCTATAAATTATGTTGATTGCTCCATAAACACAAAGGCAAACTATTCATAAGGAACAATATTTCTGTTTTTTCTCTTGGTAAACTTCTCCTAGACTGATTTGTAATAATGCATTCAGTATGAGCTTTATACTTTATATGGATATATTTGAAATAATTTAAAAGTGCTGCTTCAGTTGTTTGCTGCATTATTTGATATGTGATTGGTTACCTAAATCACATAGTATTCCCCTAATTTAGTTAATAAATTTATTAACTTGAGTTGTTACATGTCCCTTGGGACCCTCAAGCTTCAAGCATATTGCCCTCTATTTTGCCACACGATGGAGAGATTTTCTGTCTAATGGAGACTAGAAGATACATCTTCCTCACAGATGCTCCTGTTTGCAGCTCTCAGAAAAGCCCACACAGCAAGATGCAAAACAGCCCAGGCAGCAAGATGCAATCCTTTTCACTACTTAGATACCTGGGGGAATATGTGATGGATTGGTGGTCACATCAAAGGCATCCAGAAGCTTTTGGTTTTGGAATAGCCATCCCAAAAAGGATTAAATACTTTCAGATTTTCTCACACTAAAACCATTCTCAGAACTGGTCTAATAGCAAATAAAGATATTTATGTACTAAATAAAAAGCAGACAATGCATCTGAAGAGTTTGTAGGAGTGACTGAATAGAAATGAAAGGAAAATATCCCAAACATTCATTTAAGCTAGCATTAAATGAGAGACACAAGATTTCTCTTCCTCCATAAACTTCAATAAACAACCTGATTGAAACTGTTCAAAGCTTCAGTCTCTAGTTCTCAATGAAGGCTTTATTGCATGACACTAAATTTAAATCCAGACGTAACTTTGGGGTTCATTCAAATTTAAGTTCTTCCTCTGCTCCTTATACCTGAATATTCCTTCATCTGTTTCCTGTGAAGACAAGATAGAAAGAACATCTTATACGTCTCCCTATCCCAACAGTAAGTCATCAGTAGTCCTCATCTACCACAGGAGACAGTTGCTGACTCTCTTTACGCTTGTTTAGCCATTCGTAAGTGCTTAATTCCTTATGAGACACAATGCCCCTGCCCACCTCTATCCACAAAATAAATAATATTGCTTTTAACAGAATTTAAAGGTTCATTATCAAGGAGGGCAGATAGCAATCATGAAACCATAATACATCAAATGGCTACTGAGGAGATTCCTCCTGCTAGATTGTATTTTTCACACCCAGCTTTGTGAAAAATTTGGACCTGGCATAATCAATAATCTTATTATATTGGGTTTTGTACACTGAAGTCTATGGTAACAAACATGTCTTCATGATCTTTGATTCTTTTTTGGTCTTAGTAATTCAGTATTGACTATAATGATGCAGCTTTCCAAGTTCAACAAATCAATTATGTTCATTCCTGAGATACATGGAGATTAATCTTATTTTGTTAAATTGCATCTTACAAAACACTCAGACTATGAAAACCCTATAAAAATGCCTTGAAAGCTAGACAAAACCAAGAATCAAGTGTACCTTTGCTCATTTCCAAGACTGAGGACTTCCACCTTCTGCTTCCATTTTAAATGTTTCCCATGCTAAAAGAGATGAAACAATGATTTTATTCTAGTATTATTTCTGTAACCTAATGTTGTCACTGCTTTTCCTTATGTTGCCACATAGTCACAGTAGTGTCCTTCATGATAGAGAAGATGCTTTCAAGAAACGTGAAGGGAGTACCAGACACAGTCAGAAGCATAACTAAAAGTAATGCTAGGCTTGCTATTATGCTCAGAAAGGTCTCCTTTAGCCAAGTTCTTGACAGAAAACTGAAGAAAGCAGCTAGTTATTTAATTTCTAAAACGTTTTGTCTAGTTTGCATTCTCAGCAGAAAGATCGTGAATTAAAATTTCTACTTCATTATGGATCAAATATAGACATTTTCAGTGGAAAAGTAGAAATAAGAATAAACAAAGAACACATGCATTCCTACAAAAGTTATAATTGTAGCAAAGGAAGTGAAAGACTTGGAAATTGTGAGCATGTTAACTAATTCCAAGTGACCAGCCAAAACACTTATAAACTGTAAGTAACGTGGCCTCAAGAAATAAGTCAGATGATCTTGTAAATGTTATTCATGAAAATATTCATGAATCGATTTTTTGCATTATTTGACCCTGTAGCTGAGGATGAAATTTATAAAAGAACATCACAGCATTTGTGGTTTAGAATGTACAAATCTTTTCATTTTGTACTTCACTGAATCCTTAAGAAATAAAATAAATACTAGAAAAATTTCTTGTTTTCATTTTGTTTTAGTTCTCATCATTCATAAAGCAGCTGAGGGGTTTTTTTAAACCTTAAAATAAGGTCATAGTTTTTGGGTTGCTCTAAATGTCAGTAGGAGGAATTCACATAAGAGCTAACCTGGGATTAATATTAATAAATGTGCTCATTGCATTCAAAAATCCTTGCAATGAAAGGTCATTGTTAGCTTTGAGTTCCAAAATTAGAGCTGTCTTTTAAAGACTATCAAAACCAATAAAAAAAAATCTGCACTGCACTTGACAGTCTTGCCTGTGTGACTTTTGCATTAAAGCAGGATGGATAGACGTAATAAGAGTAATAAGGAATAATGATTTCTGCTTTGTAACAGACAAAGGTGTCCATAGCTAAAAGGATCACTTTTCCAATCATTAGTTTTAATTGAAGGATAAATCTGTTAAATAAATTCCATCAAGGACCATTTTAATTTACCTTCTCTCTCTTAGTCATTACTAAGCAAAGAAGTATACATTTTTTGTCATCCACTTAGCCATTTCCTTGACAGGTAGAATATCTTCTAGCATTTAGACATTACATTTAGAGGAGGAAAAAATTTATTACATTGTACAATAATAAGAATTGGTATTAGCACCCAAGCAGACCACTTCATCTGTTAAAACAGCAGGAAAAACAGAACAGATGCACTTGCTTTTACAGAAGCCGATCAAATTCTATTGATGGTCCAACTTCCTGTAGAACAACTTTTCTGTAGCTCTGTTAATAGTGATACTCTTAATGGGGATGATAGTTTATCTATACTCTGTTGCATATATGCTTGGATATCAGCTATCCCATGTCCATTTTCTCATCAGTGGTAGTTAGTGGCCCTTGTGTCTGAGCTAAACCATAGGACCACTTATACTATTTATGTGTTTGTTTCAGGGCAGGGTGGGTTTTTTGTTTTGTTTTGTTTCTTGGGGGTTTTTTACTTGTTTTATTTGGTGTTTTTTTAGTGTAGAGACTGATAGAGAATACGAGGTCCATTCAAAAGACACTTAAAACAGGGAAAATATAATAATGACAAGAAAGGAAAGAATTTTCTCTCTTGTTGGCTCAAATGACCATAACAGAAAGTGAGGTTCAAGAGAGGATACCTCTGCTAAACCAAACAAAACCAAACCAAATCAAACTAAAACAAAACAAACAACAAAACAACAACAAAAAACAACAAAAGACAAAGGTAAAAAAACACATTTCAATTAACAGCAATGAAGTAGATAGGGAATAAAATGATTTAGAGTGAAAAATTAAATCCATTGAGACCTCCTGAAGACCACAAGAGAGGGATTAGCTATGAAAGCAAAGAGGTTGGAAAATGTACTAATCTAAGAAGACCCTCCTGAAACTCTTGCCTGACAAAAACTCTTGCTAATGGATCAGTTGTTTGAGTTATGGTCTCCTGAACAGTAGTAACCTGTAATACAAAATATAGACAAGACTGAAAACCAGAATACTATCTGGCCAGGAGAAAGAAAGGATCTGGATAAGAGACAAAAAGACCTTTCTAGTTTAAAAAGAATAGTAGTGGTGTAATACAGTTTCATTACTTCAGTTAGCCTTAGAGAAATATTTCATTGTTCTCTATTTTTGATGCTGCAAATAAATAATATTTTTTACATTCTATCTTCATCTTACTGAAAAACGGTTTAATGGATTTAGGTGTCTACTTTAATTTTAGAAGCCTTAGAATATCCCACCTGGAAGAGTATTGCTTGCCCAGAGGAGAAGGAGGAGGAGAAAGAAAAAGGAAAAGGAAAATGAGAAGCAGAAGGAGAAGGAGAAGAAAAACATAGAGAAGAAAAGTAATAAGCAAGATGTGTTCATCTCTCACCTCGTACTTTTTCCTCTTTGCTAAGAGTGTGGTTTTCCTGTAGTCATACTTTCCCCTCAAAAGCAAAAACTTCCTTTCTACAGGGATTACCCATCTAGATAATTACCTGCAAGACTTGGAATCTCTTTCATAGTAATTTCCCCCTTAGTTCCTGGGAGACATAGGATCAACACCTCCTCCAGTGCTTACCCACCTTACTGTCTGAACAGATCACTGCAGAGCAAAGTAAGCCTGGGAAACATCAGTTAGAGGTTAGAGATGAGTTAATGACAGATGTTCCAATAAGAGGTAAAATATAACTCTCATCTGTCAAGGGGATTCTGGTCATGTGTATGATGTCCATTCTGGAGATTGCTAGTTATATAGCTTTGTAATGTTGTTTTGATTGACATTTTATCTTCATTTAATTTTTCAAATCTAACTTTTTTAAGAAAGGCTGTGAGAAAAGCCAAAAAGCCAAAAAGTCACTGAATGAATCTTCAGGAACAATGCAGCATGGCAAAGGAAATAACTCTAAAATCTAAAAAGTACCATAATAAAATGGCAAATAATTTGAAAAAATAATTATTTTAAGAACAGCATAGTGGAAAAGAAGAACTTGTTATCCTGTAGGCAGTATTTTTATATAATGTAATTTATATTATGTAATCCTTTCCTCAAAATTAATATTGTTTTCAGTAGTTTCAAAATTAAACATAAAGCAATGATTTGTAATTTAAGAATAATAAGTTGTACAAAACTATGTCATGAACATACTATTTATGATTCAGATAACAAATGGTGAGAAACATCTGTGTACAAAAGGTGACAGTCGACATGGCTTCCCTAAAGGCAAATCATGCCTGAAAAATTTGGTGGCCTTCTACAACAGGGTTACAGTGTTGGTGGATAAGGGAAGAGCAACTGACATAATCTACCGGGACTTCTGCAAAGCATTTGATACTGTCCCACACAACATCCTTGCCTCTAAAATGGAGAGACATGGATTTGGCGGGTAGACCACATGGTGGATAAGGAATTGGCCGGACTGTCACACTTAAAGAGTTGCTGTCAACGTCTTGATGTCCAGGTGGAGACCAGTGACAAGTGGTGTCCCTCAGGGGTCCGTATTGGGACCATTATTATTTAACATCTTTGTCAGGGACATGGACAGTGGGATTGAGTGCACCCTCAGCAATGGATGTGGATGACACCAAGCTGAATAGTGTCATTGATATTCTAGAGGAAAGTGATGCCATTCAGAGGGATGTTGACAGGACAGAGTTGTGGGTCAGTGAGGACTTCATGAAGTTCAACCAAGTGTAAGGTCCTGCACCTGCACCGGGGCAATCTCAAACATGGATACAGGGTGGGTAATGAGTGGATTGCGAGCACCCTGCGGAGAAGGACTTGGGGTTACTGGTGGATGAAAAACTGAATATGAGCCAGCAATGTGCACTCCCAGCCCAAAAAGCCAGTCGCATCCTGGGCTGCATCAAAAGATGTGTAGCCAGCCGGTCAAGGGCGGTGAGTCTACCCCTCTACTCCACTCTAGTGAGATCCCATCTGGAGTACTGTGCCCAGCTGTGGGGTCCCCAGTACAAGAAAGACATGGACCTGCTCAAGCGGGTCCAGCAGAGAGTCACAAAGATCAGGTGAAAGGAGCACCTCCAGTACAAGGACAGGCTGAGAGAGTGGGGGTTGGGGTTGGCCTAGACAAGAGAAGGCTGCGGGGTGACCTTAGAGCAGCCTTCTAGTACTTAAAGGAGGCCTACAGGAAAGATGGGGACTCTTTAGCAGGGAGCGTAGTGATAGGATGAGGGGTAATGGTTTTAAATTGAAAGACAGTAGATATAGATTAGATATTAGGAAGAAATTCTTTACTGTGAGAGTGGTGAGAAACTAGAACAGGTTGCCCAGAGAAGTTGTGGATGCCTCCTCCCTGGAAGTATTCAAGGCCAGGTGGATGAGGCTTTGAGCAACATGATCTATCGGAAGGTGTCCCTGCCCATAGCAGAGGGATTGGGACTAGATGATTGTTAAGGTCCCTTCCAACCCAAACCTTTCTATGATTCTATGAATAGTCTAACAATGCTCACAATGATTGGCCTGCTTGGTAAGTACAGTCTTATTTTTGACATCTCAGTGTTGATAGCACTGTATGACGGGGCTGAAGTTTTAGTATTTCAGTCACTAGCTGTTAGCAGCAAAAAACCACAGAATTTTCTTCTGGACCTTGTGTAGCTATCATTACACCAAGCAGACAAGTTTATCCCACAGCTGGCCATGTAAAACAAAAAGCTGCCTCTTCCTACTGGCATGTTTCGGTAATGATCTGTTGGTATACTGCTCTCTGAAGCAGTGTGGCCGGCATCCCTAAATGAAGATCCTTGAAATTTAAAAAACATTAGTGTTTCTAGCAGCAAGGTTTTTGTTGTTGCTAGAAAGCGGTGACCCTTGGACACGTTTTACCCAGTGAGAGTACACAAGTACTCTCTGTAAGACATCAGATCACTCTTCAAGTGACGTGAAGTAGGCTTATGTAATCAAAAATATACCAGTTCTGTATACTTCTGTTTAACAGATTCAGCTTCAAATGTGAAAGGCTGCTGGAGTAATACCTCAGACATACAGACAGTGTAAAAAACTGTGCCAAACATACACAGACATTTCTCTGATGTTAAAAAAAAAGGAAATTCCTCTGTATGTAATTACAAGATAATAAAGACAACAGATCTGCTGACCTATGTTTCAATTCTGTAAATTTTAAGGTTTCTTATGAAATTATTTTAGTTAGTTAAAGTCTCAGGATTCTAAACAGGAGTCTACATTTGTTGAATATTTATGTATATGCTGTAATGTTTTGATTATACGTTTTCAGGACAATTTCATATTTGATTTTTCAAGTAAATGTATTATAAAAATTAGGAGAAGGTCAGCTATCTATTAGAAAGGATCCTGGCAGCCATTGCCCAAGAAGCTCTGTCACTGTCTTGTTTAAATCTGGACTGTGGGTTTTGCCCAAAACCATGAAGTTGTGGAATTCCTTTTTTCCTAGTGCAATGAAATTTAGTAATTATTGAAAAATCTCATTAACCTTCCATGTAGCCAACTGATCAGTTGCAATGGTACCAGTAAGAGATGCTGTTTAAGTAGAACTCATAATCCTGGCCAATTTCTGGACCATTCCTTCCTTTGTTATGCTAGTACACCCTCAACATCTATGTATTAGCAATGCTATGACCATGACCATTTTAGTTGCTGTTTTTGACTTTTCTTGAAGAGTTTGTGCTCCAGAAAGACATAATGTATTCCCCTCTATGTACCTCAAACTGAAAATGTTGTTTTCCAGAAGTAGAAATATCAGCTTCAACAGCAGCCTCTGGAGCACAACCTGGAACAGGAACCAACATCTCTTTTGCTTTGGCAGGTAGCTTAGATGTAAACTATGTAACCCTGAAACAGGGGAAAAAAAGAAAATCATGCATGACAAGGAAAGCTGAATACAAGGCCTGAACTATGAAGAACAGCTAGCCTTGAAGCACAGTAGTACAGCTGTTTTTCCTGAATACAGTCAAACCTGATGCTTCATGCACTGCACAACTGAGATGAATGTGCTCAGTAACAACAGTACAACCTAAACACATCAGATTTTCTGCACCTAAATAAACCAGATATACAGCATATAGACTTGGACTGATGACGGGTCATAGTTCGCAACTGAGCTTCCTCATATGCTGTATTTCATACTCAGAAGTACCTGCTTTGTGTGTATGTGTTATGAAGTACATATGTTCATGCTCCTGCTAATATGTGACAGTTAGAGCGCTAAATGTAAGAAAGCCTGTTCAGGAGGGAAAGACTGGAAAGATTTTACCACTTATTCTATTTACTGCCTTTGCTAATAGTTTGGATGAAAGCACTGAGTGTGCACAAAGATCAGGCAAAACTAAAGTTCTGTTTCCTTGACTGGTGACACAAGGAACATCACCTATTTCCTAAAATGAGACTGTTTTACTAAAATAGTGGAGGACACTAAGTTTTCATAAACTCTCAAAATAGTTACATACTGCATTTCCATTGGAATTTTTGCCTCATTAAGAACATCGGATTGATAGTAATCAGGGAAAGAATCAGGTTCTGTGTCAAATAAAATTATTCCAATTAAGAATAGCTGTTATAGCCACTAGTTGTATTCTTCTGGATCCCAGTTCTGAAATCTGTGAGGCTTAATTTTGAAAGCTCATCTAGAGTTACTAGCTACAATGAACATTTAAAGAAGTGCAACTATAAAGAAGTCCAAATAATATCAATATTTCATGTTGTGGCCTTCAACTGTAACTCAAGAGTTAGAAATCTTTGTGACTTAGGATACTTGTTTGGAAGAAGGACTATTCTGAGGTATTTGTTATACACAATAAAAATCAGATCCTTGATAGCAGCCTGAGATCACTATACAGTTCATGGAGAGACATATAGCATTGCCAATGTTCAAATATGTAAAATTGTTCTACTGAATAGGAATCAGACACATCTGTGTCTGTATAGCAAGGCCAGTGCTTAAGCAAGACATTGACATCAGGTCATGTTTGAAAATGAGCATCTGTGAAATTCAATATTAATACCTATTTAGCTTCTCTTAGTGTTAGGCAGCAGACCTGTGTTCCAATAAATATATCTTCAGTATGATTATAACTCATTTGCATCTCAGAAGAAGTGGGAAAGCAAAGTTACTAATGTCACTGAAGCACTCAGATGCTCTGGTGATAAATAAAATAGGAATATCTGCAAAGAAATCAGTATTCTGTATTAATTTTATATATCCTGTATTACCTGATAGGGCTGTTCTGGATGATGTGGGACAAAGAAAAAAAGAAAAAAAACAGGACAGTAAAAACACACAAAAAGTTATATTTTAGATTACATAAAATAAAATTACATGAAGTAAAATTCTGCAGTTAACCATGTCTTACAACGTCTAATACAAACTTAAGTGGCTATGGCTTCTTTTTCTGGATTTTAATAGAATATTTCCATATTTCAAGGAACAGAAAATAATACAAGCAAAATCAGGTGATTTCTGTGTTGGTGATGAAAAACACACATTTGAGATTATTCCATTAAGCTTAAATGGATACTTCAAACTCTTTAAAATACTTAAAAAGTTCTTTCATCAAATACAAAAGAGAAAATGTAGTGCCCCAAATCTGTGAACATTTATTACAGAAGTTAAATTTCAATTTAAACATCATAATATCATTGCATTTTCTTAGTCCTTTCATTTACATATATGCAAAAATGCAGTAAGATACTATCCTGTATTGAGCATAGTGTTAGCTGAAGGTAATGTTTTTGTATACTGCCTTACTAAACAAAACCTTATAGGAGACACGAAAAAATTTTATTTGAAAAAATTTTACCTGTGTTTTTGCATTTCCATTTCTTCAGGTTGCAGAAGAAATTTTCACAGACTGTGTCAGGAGCTGTGATTTGGATTACATGCACCCAGAAACAGGAATAACAGAACATGTATAAACAGCACATACATAATCAGTACGCAAAAGATGTACCGGTTTGTTGCTTTGGAAATGAGAACATGCTACTGTATTCTAGCAGGTTACAATAATTAATAAGACATAAGGCCCTAAGTACTGCTGATTTTGATGGATTGATCTCATCCCAGGAATACCCAGGTAGGGAACAAGGCTAATGTCTGCTATGAACATTCGGCTAACTTGTACAAAAATTGGCAGCCCCATACATGGTGCATTTACCCTACAAGAGCATTTTAGTACCATATTTAAGAGAGAACAAGTGCTTATAACCCACTACCCTCTTTAATGTCATGATCCATGACAATTCTGGTGGGGTTTTTTTAATGATTATAGCTGTCTACTTCACTACCTTTAAACTAATTTTCTGCTTAATTAGCTCCCATCTTCACTGTCTGGCAGACAATTCAAAAGCCTTGAGTGACTGCCTTCTGATCTGAAAACCTGTTAATATTTAATGCTTCTCATTTTAATATCTTACTTTTCAAATGTTCATCTAATGTATATAAGAATTATTTCAAGGATTAACAGTTATTTGGATTTAACTCAACAGTTATATGTTGTTAATATACTATCTTAGGTGGTGAAAGAAAAGACCTAGTTCTATGAACCTTTGAACTCATTCATTTACCATTTGCTTTGCAGGAGAAACAGATGTGATCTCTTTAGAATTAGGTACATTTCTGCAGCAGTTTGAGTATTTGCATTTTTTTTCTGCAATAATATTGTGTAAGATCAGACTCTCAGATTTCTCTATATCCTTTTAATGAAAAAAGAAAAAGAACTAGAAGCAAGAAAAAGGAATATAAGACATCAACATGAATACTTTCTGTCAAAGACCCCTCTGAGACATCCACTGAATCCACATTGCCAAGGATTTTCCCATAGGGAACAATTTAATCTTATGGTGAATTATTTTCTCCCACCTCCAGCAAAAACTGGATATCTAGAGATGTGACACAGCCAGACACTGACAGAAAATCATCCCTGAGAACACATTCTTCTGACCTGCTCCATTCGCTCTGCCTGTATTTCTAGCTGTATTGTTGTATTCCTGAAAAGGAATTTTGAAGAAACATAGGATTCCCCCAAGAAAGCGACTCCATTAATCAATCACTACCTGTTCCTCGTCTCCAGTCCTGGTCTTGGAAATTGAGGTTACATTGACCAAAAAGTTCACAGATCAGTCTGGGCACTGCCAGGCAGTGACCTTCACAGCACTATGGGGAGATCGCAGGGCACTTCATGTACTGATGCTTCAGAGGAGCCTGAGGCAGCCAGACAGTGCTTTGCTCATTGCTAAGGGAAGATTTTTATGTCCCACTCTATTTGCCATGCTGGTACCTGAATTCACCGTTTTCCTAAGGGTCCTTCAATTTCAGTTTTGCAGTTCCCTAAGGCTACATTGGCACCTGGAAACAAAGCAGTGGCAGAGGATATGTATGGGTGTTGGAACTGCACTGTTGACCATGTTCAATCCCTACAAAAATTCTTTGCAGAGTTTGGTACCAGACAAACTACACTTTGCCAAAAGATTTAAAGTCATCATTTGTGAATGGCCAGGCACCATTCCCAACAGGCAGTTTGTGTGCGCCTACCGTTGTTTCGGAGGCTAAGGAAATGTCGCAGTAGAGGCATGTGCTTTTTTATGCTGATCAGCCATGCCAGCTGACCAATGAATGGTCTCAGGACCATTCAATTAAGTAGTATAGTATGGACTACTTGTCCAGCCCCTAATCATCATCATCATCAATCATCATCATCTAATAAAATTTTAAAACAATCATTTTTAAGAAATAGCAACAGCCTTAGTTTAAGATCCTTGATTATGAGGAACTCTGGCCAAGTCAGCATTTGGATAGACTGATATTTCTGATTTTTTTACCCTTTATTACTAGCTTTCTGCTTCCCAGATTGAATTAGAATTAGCTTTGGATTCATAAAATGACACACATATTTTGAATCCTTTCTAGTTTTCAAATGTGTTTATGTTTATTTGTAGTTTAATACAAACTATCATCTTTGACTCAATATGGTCCTTAAGAACAAATAATCTAATAATGCATCCTTTCAAGCCAGCAAATATGCTGAAAAATAGAACTGGTTCTTAAGCAAGTGTCCCAGTAATAATATCAGCATCATTTTCATCACCCATCAGCAAGTAAATAAATTTTACCCATGCTTTAAAGCTGAATGTATTTGATGTGAAATGCAGGAAAGCTAGATTAGAGTACTTTTCTGAAACTATGGAAGATTTTGTATATAAACTGCTGGAACACCTCCAAAGAGATTGAGAAGTCCATGTATTTCAGAATCAAGATTTTTTTTTTTTTTTCCCCCAGGAAAAGCCAGGACACAGGTCCAGAAGTACCTCTGAGACGACATCTTCTGACTACTGAGGGATCATTCTCACAGAGAGAGTTTGGGAGGGAAAGAACCAGTCTGCTGTTGTGCTCATGTGACAGCTGTGGCAACAAGCATAACCAGAAGAGTAGTCCTATAAGCAGATGCCCAATAGAAGTGGTTTGATTATAATTCCTAATCCTCCAGTTACCTATGCCCACAGAACAGGTTAAAACAAGGGCAGACCCTGAGAGCAGTCCTTCCCCCAGTCCCATTCTCTTCATCCCTCCACCCCTCCCATCCCATCCCACCTCACATCCTAAGCACTGACCAGCCTTAATTTTAAAAGAAATTAAATGATTAAAGGGAAATAGAATTCTATTATATCATGATGTTATGTTATGTTGTTATGTTTTGTTATGTTTTTAGCATAGGGCCCAGTCCCCTACTGATGACCACTTCTGAAACCTCTGAATTCTTGAAAATCGTTGAAAGATTTGTGAACTGATTGTTATAACAACTTGTTTTTGTGAGATGAACTTTCATGATCCACATTGCTCTCTTCCTGCATGACTTCAGCTGATATTTCTGTGTCACAAAATGTTCCCTGAATATGTATGGACAGATTCATCACTGTGAGTCTGAGTCAGCTAATTCTTCTTGGGTTAAAGAATTCCAAATAATGATTAACCTTGGGAAAAAAGGAATATATGAATATTTAACTCTTTTTCCCCTTTTCAGCATGATTATTGTTTTCCTGCTGTTGCTGCTTTAATTGGATTTTAAATAAACTCTGTTTCTCTCTTAAGTTTGTTGGTGACAGCTTTAAAATCTGAGAATATTACCCAGGTGACAGACAGGTTTCCACCATGGGTGTATAAAAGTTAGTGTCATTGTCTCTGCACTTTGTATACTCTTTTGCCACATTTAAGAGTTCTTTTCATAGAAACTGAGCAGCATGAACATGTTACTGAAAAAACAGCTGATAGAAGTAGTAAGTGTTATTGTATATTGGCTATAGTTGTAGCTAAGACAATTTTAAGCTGAACTGCATTTTGAAGAAGCATCCAGCAAATAATTCAACATCACCAATGCTTTTTATCCAGATTCATAGGAAAAAAAGCTCTGGACATGGAATTGATAGAAAAAGACAGGCTGCTACTTTATTAACTTTGAGCATACTTTAAAATGATACAGAATACATTCTCCCCAACCTAGCAGTCTTTCCTGTTCTTTATTAGCTTACAATAGAATCACAAATCCACAAATCCTCCTCCATTAATCTTATCAGCTCTATGACAGTGATCATACAATTTAACAAGTAGTTCTACATAAGTCTTTACCTTGTGATTGAATGAAATTTATGATAGCCAATCTTGATTTAGAGGTGTCTAAAATGTCCCTGATCCCCAGATAAGTTATTACATTGGTTAGTTGCTCTTATTGTTAAAAATGAACATTTCTTTTCTGGTCTAACCTCCTGCCTTTAGAAAACAGGATGATTTTATCTGCTGGATTAAAGAAGCTCCATTCAGTCCTCTCCCTAGGTAGGTACTTAATGGTAAGTAATCTCTTCATCCTCACCAGGACAAGGTGTCAAGGACTCTTATGGAACTGGAATTGTCCCGACATTGCCGTTATACCACCATCTTCTGGCTTGGACATCCAGCCTCCAACAGACTGCATGCACGCAGACCACAGGGCTCCTGTGCAGAGACCAGGGCGCGAAAAGCAGAAACACGGACTGCACTTACGCAGACCTGGAGACGTTGGGAATTTGATCCCTTTTCATGGCTTCCGGGTAACCCCTGGGTTAAGCATATCTTATTTTATATGTTGTGTGGTTCAGCAATGTTGTTATTTTTACCATGTGTCATTCCATATTTTGTTCAATTAATTCAACATGTTTTGACTAACATGCAGTTTGTTGCTGTCCCATCACCTGACAATGTTATATGTATCCGTGCAGTGTACCAGCCAAAACCTTTAGTTGTAAAAATTGTGTAAACAAATGCTCTCTTTTCTTACCTTACTATCCTCTCCTTCTATCACCACCCTGGACCGTGAAGACGGATATCTGCGAGTCAAGACAGCAATCTTTGAGCCACGGGGTGATGTAGGAGTCTGAAGTGTTAAGAACAATTGTCTCAAAGCTTGCTTGGGTGTGTTTATCTGATAAGACTGGACAGCAGACCACTCTTCTGTCTGATAAGGCCCAAGGGCAGACCATTCTTTGGCTTATCAAGTGCCACTATCTTACAAAGAGATGCACAAACTTGCTGAAGCTGCAGGCCATTCTTTTGCTTATCAGGTACCATTAACTTGCAAGGGAACATGCAAGCTTGCTGAAGCAGCCGGGCATTCCTTGGCTTATCAGGCACCACCAAGAATGGGACACCAATTGATATCCGGGCCAGGCCACTTGCCCACCAGCAATACCTATTGTGTGACTGGATGTGCAGGTGTGGCATACGTGATAACCAAATGGAAATGAGAGGGGAAACTCCCTCTCCAACATGGGATAAAAGATGGTACAACGAAACCTGAAGTAGGCAAAAAAAAGAAGGGTCGGAAAAGAAGAAAGCACAACGAAAGCAGAAAGAAGGAAGAAAGAAGAAAGCAAAACGAAAGCAGAAAGAAGGCAGAAAGAAGAAGCTTTTCCACCCCTGAAGAACTAGAAGAAGTAGAAGCCTTTCCACCACCAGAGAACTGAAGACTGAGGACCAACGGAACGCCGCTGGATCCAGGGTGGTGACTATCCTTTGCTTACCTCTCTGATCGCTTGCTTATTTTCCTCCTAATATTTCCTGCCTTTCCTATCGCTTTACTCTTTTATATTTACCTAATAAAACATCTGATTGGCAGCATATGACCTCGTTTGTGTCTTAATTTCGCCCTTGGGATCATTACGAACCTTCCCCGAGCCTGACTATCAGGCCGGGTCGTAACACAAGGTAAAGGGGTTGAACTCAGTAGTCATTACTAGACCTGGAATATTGTTTTTTGAAATAGGGGCGGATGAATTCTTTTCGAAAAAGTATCCAAGTAGGTACTCCAAAGTATAAAAAAACACATAGACATACATCATATGTGGCATACTCAGTAGAGTGAAAAGGCCTGAAATTAAATAGATGTGCATTTGTCATACACAGCTGTAAACAAACATTTTGAAAGATTTGGCTTGCCACCTGGAAATCTGCTGACAAAATACACTGATGAATGATGGCTTTGTCAGATTCTTGTTAACAGCTGTATCCCCCTTTCACAACCCTGTGTCCAGAAAATCAACTGAGTCAACATAACACAGACATTTCAACATTTCATAAGACTAGTCAGAGGCAAAAATGGAGCACAAAGAAAATTCAGTGATGTATCTCTATGGGGCTGAAACCATGAAGCATAAACTGATTTTTGTTCTCGCATTTTCTTTTGTTTCTATTTTCTTGATATACAAGTCTATTATTTTTTCTTCACTGAATATAATGTAAATATATGGCCTAATAATTATACTTGAGGTCACACAAAAATACCCAAACTCTAACTATATTGCACTGTGAAAGTGTTTATAGAGGTCAGAATAGATTTAGTTCCTGCTGATACAAGCAGTACAGGGATTACTACAGCAGTATGGTACAAACCTACTGTTTTAGGCACTTCTTGTTTTGCTGGCATCTTACTTAAACAATGTCAAAACATGAGGATTTCTATCCTCCCTTTAGTCCTTGAATACTGTTGGTGGAATTGAGGATTAATCAGAATTGATGTTTCCTTGTGTATGTTTTCTTTTTCCATAAAGAATAGTCTCTATGTTCTGTCATTTTTATGACAAGTTTTCATGGCATAATACAAAGGATAACATAATATTTAGTGCCAACCCTCAGACTAAAGATCAGGGATGGTAATCAAAGGACCATACAAATAACTTACAGGTGACCAGGGATGAATGTCAGTTCAAGGCCAGTCTGCCACCTTGGTGAAAAATTTCTAGGTAATTCTTTGTGGGAACGAGAATCTAGATAGAATTTGTCAAAGAACTGGCTTGTGCAGAAACCTGGTGCGGGATCTGCAAATGAAATGGAAAAAAAAAAAAAAAGAGATATGAGTTGATGCAGTCTAAGTCATGCTGCTCCTCTAGGTACGAAACTCATTTTAAGAGCTAATCTTATGTCAGAGGCCAGTGTTTAAGTACTGCTTCACAGGATTTGCTCTGTCTAGGATTTTCAGGGTTGGACTGAACATCTGACTCAAGATCTAATATGTAGAAAAGGTACTGTTTGTCAAGTAATTTAGTAGTTGGAAAACTCGGTATTCTGATACTTTGAATAGAGGAAAGTATGATTAAGGGTTTTTTTAACCTGTGGCTAATATAGCCTTATTTGTAAGAATAGCATATTAGTATTTGATGACATATGAAAATATGCCATGATCTGACAGATTATTTAATCATCTAAATCTAGGAAATTCCAGATCATTATTTAAAACTGAAGACAAATTATAACAAGAAATATTATCAGTTCCTTTTCTTATTTTCATCATGTATAAAATACCACTTTGTGCACGCTAAAAGCTATAAGATCCCTCTAAATACAGAAGTAGACTTCAAAAAGTCATATTAATTGACTAATTTTTTATGGAGTTAAAATTAAGTTTAAAAATGAGGTAGCCTTCAAATTACGTTTCTTGTACTTGATATATATATATTAACATATATCTAGCTACTAATATTTGTAGAGTAGAATGCTATAAACATTTCTCTCTTATTCTAAATTTCAAAACTTTCTATTGTACTCCTGTGTGTTCCCTACAGTTCATCTCTTTTGTTGTTTTGTTTGTTTGTTTGTTTGTTTTTCTTTTTAATTATGATATAAAATACAAATTTCAAAATAAGAGGTAATTCTCTTTTGTTTCTGTTTTTGTTGTTTCTGTTCCTGTTTTGAAAATATTTAACCAGAATGTATTGAGCATTTAAAACTTTATACAAAATACTTTCAAACTGGAAATCTATTGAGCATTTTTTAAAATGAAGAAAGAAGTAATTAAATATTTCAATCACCTCTAATTATATTTAAAATATTAATCATATTTCTCACTAGTTTTCTCATCTGAAAAAGTGTCCATCTATGACAGTCAAATACAATTCAGCATAGAACCACCATCTTTCAAAACATCTGTGTATCCCATAAAGGTCAATGGGATTAATGTAATGGACTATCATTACAAAAAATGGCAACTTGAGAAAGTCATATTTTTTCCATTCGTCTCAGTTGGACTGAGGTCTCCAGCTGCCTTTTCTGTCTGTGTTCTCAGCTTCCTGACAAAATAAAGGGCCAACATTTTTCTCTTAGTGCAGCTTCATTTCATTGTCATTGTGGCATTTAAAAGGCAATGGCCATTTAAAAAATGGCATTTTAAAAAAGGGCAAATTTGACCTCATGTTGTGAACAATAGCCATTCCGAGAAAAGACAGTTTTTTACTCAGTGCCTCTGGTAGAGAAAATTTGAAGCATTAATCTCTAGCAACAAACAAAAGAATTTAAAAGAGTCCAAAAAATAATCATTTATTTTGGAAAATTGTATGTTACAACTTATCTGCTTCCTGAAAGGAAGAGAGGGAAAAATATGGTGTGCTTACATGGATTACAGGGAACGTAGGAAGGAAGGAAGGCACACAGAGTATATTTCTTCATGGGTTCACACAATTAAATCTGGTAGAGGATCAGGGGATTGCAATTCAGCAATGACACAGAAGGAAGAAAATTGAAAGAATCCAGAAGCGCTGCAGTCTAATCTAACTTGGGGCCACAAAATGCTCTTAGCAATGCGTGTTTACTACATAGTGTAGTTACACAGAAAGGTTAAGACTGCTTAAGTGACTTCACTCATATTCCACATTTTAATAGCGTTAGCTTCTTCCAAATAGCATTAAAAGTATTGGCTTCCTTAAATGAGAATTTTTGTCTTTTGTAGTTTGTTTCTATGCTAACTTGGTCACAACAGTCCTATAACTGAAATCCATCCTAAATTATCTTGCATACTTACCTTTTCCTCCACTTTAGGGCAGACTTTGTCTGTAAGCTCTTGTTGGTATGAAAAATTTGATATGCAGAGATACTTTGTCAGTTATGGCAGAATTTTAGCTTCTCAATTACTTTGATACTAAACTAATGCATTATATTTAATATTTCCAATTGCATGCCCTTATTTTCAGGGTTTTTTATTAATTTTATAACTAAATAAAAGGACATTTTCACTTTCTTTATTAATTTTATACCTAAATAAATGGAGTAAAAGATAGAAGAAAAACAGTAACTTACATTAGAAAGCATGTTTTGGGTGGGTTTGTTTAAGATTAGATAGAATATATGTAGAAAATGGGAGGCTAACCCCTAATGTATGACGAAGATGTGTTTTTACAAACAGGGAAAAACATCAGAGCATGGCAGGAGGCCCCACTGAAGGAACATAGTTCCCTTTCACTGAGTTTTCGCCTAATGGTGCTGCCTATTTAAACATCAACACTGTATTAATCACAGGAAAGAGTACAGGTTGCAGATCAGGTCTGCTGGCTCCTCTGGTGAATTCACATAAAGGATGTTCCTCTCATCCAAGTAATTCAGAAAGTGACAAATATTACAGATGCTGAATTTATGTGAATGCTTGCTCCCTGTTTATTAACTCATCAATCTTGTGAGAAATAAAAGGACAAAACAGTGAGGCAAGTGGGCTTTTCTTATCCTGTCAGCTCAATGGTGTCTAAAAGTAATCAATATCTATAATTACTAAATCCTTCCAGGATATTTTAACCCTTCTTTAGTAGTCTACTTCCACATCTGACAGGTTGATCAAATCCAAAACTAATTAGAAAGAATGAAGTTTTAATTACTGCACTGATGTCTTTCATTTATTTCTCAGTCTTACTAAAATTGGTTCCATCATAATGGCAGACTGAGTGTTTTTTTCTTTTTTAGTTTGATGAATTAATAGAGCTTTCTCTGTAGAAAAGCATGAGTAGTGCAGATAACCATAAAACATGCAGAGATGCCCTGAGAATGAACAGACCTTTTTTGCCATGCAAGTTTATTTTTTATTTTCTTTCTTATTCACATACATTTTTCTCTGTGTGTGTGTGTTCACACTACTTTAAGAATAAATAGAAACATTTAGGAGCAACAAAGATTTTTTAAAGCTCCAGGTGTCAGTGCTAGTAAAATTTCCAAGAACACCCAAAATGTTAAAAAAAAAAAAAAAGAAAAAGTAACTTCCATAAATTTAGAGAGAAAATTAAATTGAAATAGGCGTTACACTCTGAAAATTTACATGAATGTTTATTTTATTGCCATTCTACTTAATTTTTAAAAATATATTGTACTTTTAAGCAGCTGCCTTGAAAAAGACTATACACATGATTTCCCTTGTTCACTTACACTATCTGATTCGTAGTGGTTTGGGTTTTTTTAATTTTTAAACTGTAGGAAAAGGGAATCCAAGTTCATTTTGCAAATCACATTTTGCAATCAATAGAGGCTAGCTCAATAAATTCAATGTTCCACACCTGGATTTTAGACTGAATAATTACCAGCTAAGAATAAATTCTAAAATTAAATAAATTTTTGTGGATCATATATTAAGACTAGAATTTAGAATAATATATGTCCTTTCAATTTAAAGATACAAACATCGTGGATAGCTTTCCACAGACACATGTAAGAATTAAGTTTGATAACTGACCTCTAGATCAAAAAGACATTGTTGATATCTAAAAATAATATCTAGTTGCATGCCTTTTTCATGCCATTTTCATTTTCTGGGGCAACTTATGCTTATCAGGTTTTGAGTCAACACTTTGCTCAACACAGATAATTCAAATTCAGAATTAACATTAATGTGTTTTTGAGTCAGAAATTATATCATTTGTCAAATAAATATGACTATTTCTATAAATAGAATAATATGCTTGATAAAAGCTTTTCAGATGATTGTATTTGTATGCCTTGCAATTTTGTTAGAAGTAGAAAGAAACAGAGACTAGCTTTAAGTATAATAATTACACTTTATAACTCAAAACCTATATGTCAGTGGAGGGTCAAACTGACAGATGGGGAGACTTCTGACAATGTTGTCACATAGTATAATCAAATTTTAATCATTGTAGCAGTTATGAATAGAGTATTTGATAGGTATACCCTTGACAACTAGAAAGAGTAACTGCTGGTTAAGAAACTGCTGCCAAAAGGCAAAAACTTTATGTTATTGTTAGAAAGACTAGGAATTTATTCATATTCTAAGACCATGACTATGGCTTGATATCAAAATGTCATTCATACAGGCTGCCATCCAAAACTTATACATTACAGATGTCAAACTGACCCACTGAAATGGAAGATTTGCTGAGTTTTTATCCAGCATCCTGTTGTGAGTAGAATTACTCATTTTATATTGAGGAATCTTTTCAGTGGCAGTCCTAGATATGGTTGAAGGCTGCTGTTAAGGTGCTTATTTTCATATCTGTCCTGATTTCGGCTGGGATAGAGTTAATTTTCTTCCTAGTAGCTGGTATAGTGCAGTGTTTTGGATTTAGCATGAGAATAATGTGATAATACACTGATGTTGTAGTTGTTGCTAAGCAGTGCTTATACTAGTCAAGGACTTTTCAGCTTCCCATGCTCTGCCAATGAGAAGGTGCACAAGAAACCAGGAGGGAACATAGCCAGGACAGCTGACCCAAACTGACCAAAGGGATATTCCATACCATATGATGTCATGCTCAGTATATAAGCTGGGGGGAGTTCATACCGGGGCAGCGATCACTGCTCGGGGACTGGCTGTGAGTCCATCAGTGGCTGGTGAGGGGTTGCATGACTTGTTTTTCCTGGGTTTTCTTTCTCTCTCTCTTTTTGTTGTTTTCCTTTTCATTACAATTTATCATTATTATTTAATAATAGTAATAATAATAATAATAATAATAATAATGTGATTTTACTTTATTTTGTTTCAATCATTAAACTGTTTTTATCTCAACCCAGGTGCTTTCTCTACTTTTGCCCTTCCAATTCTCTCCCCCATTCCACTGCGGGGGGCTGGACGGGTGAGCAAGCAGCTGTGTGGTGCTTTGTTGCTGACTGGGGTTAAACCATGACAATATCTCTGTATACAATTTTAAAGCTCCTATGGTCCTATGAATAGAACAACAATGGTTGTGTATGTCTTAGTATGATCTTTCCCACATTTGACAAATGTTCATCTATTTCCCTGCTGTTTCAAATACTATTTGTTTCAAGAGCTATCTATATTAATAATGTGATTTTTTTATGTAGCACATGTAAGACCTTTTTTTTTTCATTTTATATTGAAAAATATCATTGTGATATTGTGTCCACTAATCTGTACAGAGCTTGATTCCCATTTATATTATGGTAGGTGTATGTTACTTTCATATGTATGAGATTTACAACAGAAGAACACTGATCATCAAATTCTATTATGGATTCTTTACTGGTCCAAAATGCTTTTCATTACATAATTCACGGATCTAATTTAGAAACCACTTAAAAATAAATGTGCTGAGGGCTAAAGAACAAAGCATTCGGAGCTGGACTGAGCTGTTTTTATAAGTTTTTATTTTTTGGAATTTTTTTTTAAGATAAGACAGTTATCTTGATTTCACAAACAGAAAAACTTTTTGATAATTTCTAAATATTATGATCAAATAGGGAGCTAAGTAGGTCAGATAAGAGAGATCAGACTGTTTAACTCTTAATCACAAATATACCTACATCAAATACAAGATTGTTCAATCATGTTTTTTGACTTAACTTTACATTGTGAAGTACAGACATATGCATGTGGATAAAATGTTAAAACATGCACTGCTCCAACAAGAGATCCACCATAGGTCAGAAGTGAAAAACACTCCTCAAAATAGCTAGCAGGGCAAGGAAGTGGGTACACATCAAATGGGTTGTTCTTGCCTTCATGAACTTCTTGCAGCACTAGGTAGAAACACCATATTCTGCTTTACTTCAGGAGCCTTTTTGGGTTCAAGGACTTATTTGGCACATAGAAACTTAATTTACTATTTCCTGAAACAACATATATAACATAACCAATACAGACTGCAAAGTTATAACGAAAATAGCATGAAGTCAGATTCTTTCACAATTTCTCAATCAATTTTCTTCCATTTTGGCCAGAAATTTGACATTTGCAAACCATCTTTACATATATGTGTGTGTGTGTACAGTAATTTAGTACTAATACTTTCAGCCCTAGGCAGTACTAAAAGAGGTCAGCAAAAATGATTAGATTTTTTTCAATGTGTAAGTAAAAATTTTAGGGTTGAGGTCAGTTTCTGAATGAGCTTTAAATAAAGGATTCTGTCTGGTTTTGTTTCAGATGCATACAAGTTATATAAACTAAAAAATTGCATTGCTCAAGGACAAGTATGTTTGTTTTTTTTTTAGTGAAATGATCAAGCTGTGAAAAAATCATCCACTATGTATGTTATATACACAATGATATAACTGCTGTCAGTTTGGAAAATTACTACAAATGCCAGTGTATGCATGCAAGCCATTTCCCATGGTTATAGTACTATCTCTGAAGATAGACCAATTCAGCAGCATGCATGGGGACTTAATAACACATGCAGTGAATGTCTACTTTAAGCTTAGCCCCACAAACCGGGAGTCATTGTTTCAACACAAGGGAAATTTCTTTTCAGGCAGAAACCAGCCTATACGCGTGTGCTTGCGTACATAGGTATGTGTGTGATCACAAGGGATGTTGTAGAGTTATTGGAGTTTATCCTGAGAGAGACAGAGAAACACAGTCAAGGCTCAAAGTCAGGATGGAAGTTCAAAAATTCTTAGGTTACTTATTTAGAACCTACTTGCATTCAATAGGAAAAAGTTGAAAGCCAAAGGGTAAATTAGTGCAGAGTTCTGTGTGTGTGAAATAATCTTTCTGGTCTTGACTAACGTCAGCAGATAGCAATTGGTATAGAGAGTACATTGTGTTGCTCAACAGGACTGAAATTCATAGCTGGAGTTGCAGCAAGTTAAGTATGAGAGTGTAGAGAGCGTCTTAGAAGCAAAATTAAAATATTGAACTAGTTTTCTGTTTATGTTTCCACTACTTGCTTTACAAGGTTCTTTCATTTCTTTGGGTCACATTTAAAGCTTATTTGATTACTTCTCAGGATTCAGTCCAGCCTCTGTCGCATATTCATCACAATACAGTTACTTTTTGCAAAATACTAGTTAAAATAAAAATGTAATTTATCATCACAGTGTTACCTTCATGCTTTTTTCTTTTTAAGCTAAGAGTTGTAAAGCTTCAAAAATACCTGGTTTTTTTCTAGTTTTTGTTCTTGTTATTGTTGTTTTAACTTAAGACAGTGTTGATTATAAGAGCAAAATCAAACTAGCCCAAAGAAAACACATCAGCTACATGTTAGAAGTGGCTTTTTTGGCTGCTCAAATAATATACTCAAAATTGTCACACAACTTTACCTTCACAATGTCTACTTTGTTAGGCAGTAATAAAGAGAGAATCTATACGTGTGAATGATGTATATCCTGATCCTGAAAGTAAAAGGGTAGGGAAAAGTGAAAAGTTTTATGAATCTTTTGTTGGAACCCAATCCTTTGAACTTTCTGAAGAGAATAAGTGTAAAAGCTGTGCTAACAGAAAGCTATTCCTCAACCTGGAAGTATAGAGCTGTACTGTGAGATTAATATTGTGTCAGAGTCTCCAAGACACTTGCTTCAGAATTCCTTGCCCACCAACATTAAGTTATTATTGGGCTGGGCTTCTGACTGTACTAAGAGGTCATAGTTTAAAATGATTGACTCGTCAAAGCTGCAAAAGAACAATTGATACAACAGGGAAATCAGACCAGCCGTTGAGAGTTTTGCTTTTTATTCTTTATTTGCCTGAAGGCTCTCATCTTTGTGAGAATAATGACCACTTGTTCAGAACTTAATGCTTTTATCATTTTGCCTTTGGGTGAGTCCATTATTACAGGGAAGATTTTATTTCAACACAGTGCACTTACCTGGCTTTACATTTGAGCAAGAGTGCTGTGCCTTCAAGACAAGTTTGGTGCACACATGCTAAAAATAGAAGACAAACTGAAATCAATGAGAAAGTAAGTAGACTTTTATATAAACATAGTGAAAAATAAATGTATTTGCCCTAAAAAACATGAGATACGGAACAATAAAAATCCCTATTTTTCACAGTTTCAAGTCCTAACATGTGAAGGAAAGAGCCAATAGGGAAGAGAAAGAGGTGAACCTTAAGGTTTTCCTCATAAATCATTATTTACAGGATACCTGCTTTAGTGAAACCACAGCACTGGCTAAAAAAAAAATAAAATAGCCCAAGACCAAAACAGCATAGACCCAGATCTATGTCAAAAGTGCATATGTACTGCAGTCCTTGTCCTATCATTATAAAAAGTATTGTCTTTAGAAGAGCTCATCAGTTAAGGTGACGTTAATAAAAAATTAAAATTCCTATATCCAGCATGGTGATATGAATGCCTGTAGATATCTGTTTCAAATCCCTTTAAGTATTTTACTTTGCTCCTCAGGTGTAATCTTTACCTGTTCTAACTTGAAGGAAACTAAAGTAGTTTAAAGTCACTTTTCTGTTTCCTTAGATAAGTGGAGTAAAACATCTAGCACTGTGAAGAAGAACACAAAGTCTGCCTTCACTTTTGTCCCTCAAACCTCAAAAGGACCAATTCACTAGAAAATCACAAGAAAAAAATCCATCATATCAGTGAATTCCCCAGCTGGTTATTTGAGAAAGGCATTACATTTATTTAGGCTGTTGTGTCTGCTCCAAAATACCAGTGGATTCAGGCAGGTCTTAATTATTAAAAAGATGTACTAGCGCACAGAAACAAAGTAGTCATATCCTGAACCCAGACAGTATTATTATGTTTGCAGTTTGGCAATGTGTTTGAAATTTAAAAGAATGCCCCAGGTTATATAATTTAAACAATTATATAAAACTGTGGAAAAATCCCTTTGATTTATTTAAAAGAAAAAAAAAAAAACAACACAAAAACATAGGATACACAATTAACTGGAGATTACCAGTTATTGTTCAACCAGTTCAAATTATCTGAGCAAATAAAAATAGTTGATCAAAAAATGAGCCAATAAATTAAGAAAATTATGGAATCATTTTCAGGATGTCTGCTTCCTGAAGACAGCCTCTGTGTGAATATGGTCATACAGCACCAGGAAAACCAATTTCCTAACATATTGCTGAGGCTGTGAATGTAGATGGCTTGGAAATAAAGTCATTCACATTATTTCCTTTAATGTTACTTACTCAGTGAATTACACTACTCGTGTAATACAAAGGTTACAGTCATGATGTTAATCCTAATGAGTTCCTAATTCAAACATTCTTTACGTTTCTCATTCCTTACCCCAAAGCACTGGCAGAAATGCTCTGGGTTTGTGCTAATAAAGCAGGTGCTTTTTGCACACTGAAGGGAACACCTTTAAGCCATGCTGCATCAAACTGGAGCTTTCACAGAGAAAAAGGGTGATAAACAACAATGAAGGAGAGGTAGTGCTACCTCTCTGAAATCCATTTAAGCAGTAATCCTCTGAAATTAGAGCATACCATCTGATTTATCAGCTATCATAGCAGCAAGCTTTTTATTAACTGTGGAAAATACAATTTCAGGGAGATTAATTCTAATGTAAACTATGTTTTTTGTTATCATTTTGTTATCATTTTGTTATCATCTTCATATGTGCACCTTCTTCATACATACAGATCTCAGCTGAAAGACAGTGATGGAACATGAGCCAAGTAGTTGTGAACAAATGCAATTTCATTACATTTATGTGAACAGTTCTCCACACTAGAAAAAATATCAGTAATACCTATCTCTGAGTGTCCTTTTTAATAAAAAGTCCATAGTTTCAGCAATAAGGAAATGCTTTCATGAGTTTGCCTATGAAGCTTTTTTCACAGAGTTTTGTATTGCTTTGCCCAGTTGAAATAGGTGTAAGACATGCTGAGTACGGTAAAGGCTCTTGGTTATTTAATTGATAAATCTAAGGGTCACTGACATTAATCTTTCAGGCAGATATTTAATTTTAGAAAAGGAATAAGTATTTCTTGTTAAACATCAGGAGAATCTTAATGTGAGTTTTGAGTGTGTACTAACAAGTCTCACAGCTGAAGGTGATTGCAAAAGAGGAAGTGGACATAAATAAGGGGCTGTAGTACTATCTGCATTCACTGCCTGTTGGCTAGAGTCAGGGAAAGGAAATTCATTGGGCCAGACAACCATTTCCCTGTTTCATTTTGTTAAGCATCCTTTAGCAAGATGAAAGCCTGATTAATAAGAAGTTGTGCCTCCTGGCATTGTGTGGTTTTGACCAGTCACCTGGTCATGTTCAGGAAGGAATATTTTTCCTACTAAGTCATAGCAGCTGGTGGATTTTGTTTCTTGTTTGGTTGACTAGTTTCCCAAGGAGGCAGAGTTTGGCTGAAAGCAGTAGAACATCAAAGTTTATCAGTAAAAAATAAAAGATAGTGGGTTGCTATGACCTTGGAGATAAAAGACTGGAAAATGTTATTCCCCAAGACATGTGTAATATCCAGGATTTCAGTGCTGGACTTATACTTATGGGGAAAATGGGTGGGGAGGTGGATAGACTTTTGCAGAAATATAAGGATCCCTTCCCTGGGGAGAGATACATCACCTTGTACTGTTTGCAAAGTCTGAGGAAGCCAGGGATATTTCAGTGAGGGCCTGTTCCCAGAAAATATATTGATATTGTTATTTGACCCTGTTGGAACCAATTAAAAACATGCACAAGAATGTGAAGTTAAGAACTTCCTGTCCCTTACCTGTGTTGAAATCAGTAACAGTTCAAATAATCAAATAAAGTTTTTCCCACTTCATCTGTCTGCCCACCTGTTTCAAAGTATTTCAGCTCATGAACGGCCATTCTTAAAATATTTTATATATTCAAATGCCAGGGTTACTAACAAAAGCAGCTAGTATTGCAAGGAAGAAGGTTAAGACTTTGCATGTTCTCAGACTTCATAACCCCAAGGTAAGCTTTGAGCATAAGATGTACAGGTTCTGTTCATAAATGAAGAATTTTTGCTCAGAATATTTTCATGAGAAGTTTATTTAATGTTCCTTTCATTCATAAAACAACGTCAGCTGTGAAGGATATACAAATCTGTGAAAGATAAAAGAAACAAATATTGGAGGAACTTCTGACTACTTCTCACCTTGGTCTTGGAAAAGCTTGAAATGTATAGTTAAGCTGATGCATCTCTGTGTGTTTTGGGACCACACAATTTTCCTGTTAGCCTTTACCAGAACATTCTTTTAGCATGACTCACAACTGCTGTGTTCTCTCTGACCTCCTTGGTGCAGAGCAGGCACCACCAGTTAGATATTGCTTTGAAACTGAATTCCTGTATTTGAATTTTGCTTCTATGTTTCCTGATGTGTTTTCCAGTTATATTCCCATTTCTCTTTTCTACCTAGTTGTTGTCTTTACTTAGTCAATCTTATCTTATTCTGAGTAGTGCCAGCTTCAATTCCAGTCTTTCTCCAGCAGAGATTACAAACAGATAGCATGCTTGCATCCTGCCTGCTCTTGACACTTTCAAGAATATGTGTCATATTTATGGGTCAGCCAACCTTGATTGAAGGAAAGCTCAATGAGAATAAAACAGCTGAAATGAAATAAAGATAATAAAACAAATTAATGTCAAGGCTGTTTTAATAGACAAAATATAATTATAAAGAAAAATGAATTTTAAAAGTAGAAAAATTGTATGTTAGAACAAAGATATACCTTTCAATAATTCATCAAAATTGCAGAATCTATTATAATAGCAAAACGTCATTTCCAAAGCTTTTGTTCACTAAGTAGAAGATGTTGAGAACAGAAAAAAAGATTGAATATCTTTCAAAAACTTTCCTAAATTTAGAATTCTTAGAGTATACATGTGGTACACCTAGCATATGTGAAAAGAATTATGGCAGGAATCCTCAGGAATCTAGAGCTAAAGACCATAGACTGACTGAGCTCAGATGAAAAACAAAGAAACAAACACACCAACAAACCAAGCAACCTAAGAATCACTGGATGCTGCAAATGAAAACCGTTGAAACTTTAGTATCTTTAAATCATACATACTGTTCAGATCCTGTGAGCTAGCAAAGGAATACATTGCCAAATTCAGAGTGATGGGAGGTCTGCTGCCTCCGTGGAGCCCGGGTTAAATATGTGAAGAGAAAGCTTCCTACCCTGGTGCCGCCCTCAGATTACTATCCCTTATTGATTTTTCAGGTAGGCAGTGATGAAGTTGCAACAAGTAGCCCGAGGGCAATCAAAAGAGACACTTCAGGTCCTTGGGACGACTGGTTAAGTGATCAGGAGCACAAGCAGTGTTCTCTTCTATCCTTCCAGTTGCAGGGAATGATGAGGGAAGATGCAGGAAGAGCCAGCTGATCAATACCTGGCTCCAAGCCTGGTGTCACCAGCAGAATTTTGGGGCTTTTGATCATGGGTCAGTTTACGTGAAACCAGGCCTGCTGATGACAGATGGGATACAACTGTCTCAAAGGGAGAAAAGGATCTTTGTGCAAGAGTTAGCAGGGCTCATTGAAAGAGCTTTAAACTAGATTTGAAGGGGAAAAGGGATAAAACCAGGCTCGCTAGAGATAAGCCTGGGGCAGCACACCAATGTTTAAGGGACGGTGTGCTAGTGAGGTCCTTCAGTCTGCCGTCTCAGTGGAAGCAGGGCATGGACATCCATGCGGCAGCTAAGACGCAAGGGTTGTTGATGTGTTAGAAAGCATGGAAGTGCCTGAAAACAGTCAGATAGGAATTAGGGCTTCTCCCCCAAAAAAGGTGGCGGGATCAAAAGCCCAACTGAAGTGCATCTACACCAATGCACACAGCATGGGCAACAAAGAGGAGGAGCTGGAAGCCATTGGGCCACAGGAAAACTATGAGATAGTTGCCATCACAGAAACATGGTAGGATGACTCACACAACTGGGGTGCTGCAGTGGATGGCTATAAACTCTCCACAAGGGATAGGCAAGGAAGCAGAGGTGGTGGGGTAGCCCTATATGTTAGGGAACAGTTTGGTTGTCTAAAGGTTAACAATAGTGACAATAGGGTTGAGTGTTTATGGGTAAGAATCAAGGGGAAGGCCAACAAGGCAATTATCATGGTGGGAGCCTCTTATAGACCACCCAACCAGGATGAAGAGACAGGTGAAATATCCTATAACCATCTGGGATAAGTCTCACAATCGATAGCCCTTGTTCTTGTGGGGGACTTCAACCTACCAGATGCCTGCTGGATACACAATACAGCAGAGAGGAAACAGTCTAGGAGGTTCCTGGAGTACGTGGAAGATAACTTCCTGACACAGTTGGTGAGGGAGCCAGCTAGGGAAGGCGCCCCGCTGGACCTGTTGTTTGCGACCAGAGAAGGACCTGTGGGTGATGTGATGGTTGGAGGCCGCCTTGGGCACAGAGATCATGAAATGGTAGAGTTTTCAATTCTCAGAGAAGTAAGGAGTTGGGTCAGCAGAACTGCTACCTTGGACTTCTGAGGGCAGACTTTGTCCTGTTTCGGGGCCTGGTTGACAGAGTCCTTTGGGAGGCAGTCCTGAAGGGCAAAGGAGTCCAGGAAGGCTGGATATTTTTCAAGAAGGAAATCTTAAAGGTGCAGGAGCAGGCTGTCCCCATGTGTCAAAAGACAAGCTGGCAGGGAAGAAGGCTGGCCTGGCTGAACAGAGAGCTTTGGCTGGAACTCGGGAAAAAAAAGTTTATGACCTTTGGAAGAAGGGGCAGGCAACTCAGGAAGACTACAAGGATGGTGTGAGGTTATGCAGGGAGAAAATTAGAAGGGCCAAAGCCCAACTAGAACTTAATCTGGCTACTCACATACAAGACATATAAAAAAAGATAAAAACTAGTCAGTCTTTAATAGTCAGACCAGTTGTTCTTGGGGTACCCAGACCCCTGAGCTTGAAGACAGGGACAGGGAGCAGAATGAAGCCCCCATAATCCAAGGGGAAATGGTTAGTGACCTGCTACACCACTTCGACATACACAAGTTTGTGGGACCTGATGGGATCCACCCAAGGGTACTGAGGGAGCTGGCAGAAGTGCTCACCAAGCCATTTTCCATCATCTGTCAGCAGTCGTGGCTAACTAGGGAGGTCCCAGTTGACTGGAGGTCAGCAAATGTGACACCCATCTACAAGAAGGGCCGGAAGAAGGATTCAAGGAACTACAGGCCTGTCATTCTGACCTCGATGCCAGGGAAGGTTACGGAGCAGATCATCTTGAGTGCCATCACACAGCATGTACAGGACAACCAGGTGATCAGGCCCAGTCAGCATCGATTTATGAAAGGCAGGTCCTGCTTGATGTCCTTCTATGACAAGGTGACCTGCTTAGTGAATGAGGGAAAGGCTATGGATGTTGTCTACCTGGACTTTAGTAAAGCTTTTGACACTATCTCCCACAACATTCTCCTGGAGAAACTAACTGCTCGTGGCGTGGACGGGCATACTCTTTGCTGGGTAAAAAACTGGTTGGATGGCCGTGCCCAGAGAGTTGTGGTGAATGGAGTTAAATCCAGTTGGTGGCCGGTCACAAGTGGTGTTCCCCAGGGCTCAGTATTGGGGCCAGTCCTGTTTAATATCTTTATCGATGACCTGGAAGAGGGGATTGAGTGCACCCTCAGTAAGCTTGCTGATGACGCCAAGTTGGGTGGGAGTGTTGATCTGCTGGCGGGTAGAAAGGTTCTACAGAGGGATCTGGACAGGCTGAGCTGATGGGCCAAGGCCAACTGCATGAGGTTCAACAAGGCTAAGTGGCAGGGCCTGCACTTGAGTCACAACAACCTCATGCAACGCTACAGGCTTGGGGAAGAGTGGCTGGAAAGCTGCCTGGAGGAAAAGGACCTGGGGGTGTTTGTTGACAGCCGGCTGAAGATGAGCCGACAGTGTGCCCAGGTAGCCAAGAAGGCCAATAGCATCCTGGATTGTAGCAGAAATAGTGTAGCCAGCAGAACTAAGGAAGACATCTTCCCCTGTACTCGGCACTGGTGAGACCACACCTGCAATCCTGTGTTCGGTTTTGGGCCCCTCACTACGAGAAGGACATTGAGGTGCTGGAGTGTGTCCAAAGAAGGGCAACGAACCTGGTGAAGGGTCTAGGGAACAAGTCATACGAGGAGCATCTGAGGGAGCTGGGGTTGTTTAGCCTGGAGAAAAGGAGGCTCAGGGGAGACCTTATTGGTCTCCACAGCTACCTTAAAGGAAGTTGTAGTGAGGTGGGGGTTGGTCTCTTCTCCCAAGTAACAAGCGACAGGATGAGAGGAAATGGCCTCAAGTTGTGCCAGGGGAGGTTTAGATTGGATACTAGGAAAAACTTCTTCACTGAAAGAGAGTCAGGCACTGGAACAGGCTGCCCAGGGAAGTGGTTGCGTCCCCATCCCTGGAGGCCTTTAAAAGACGGATAGATGTGTTGCTCAGGGACATTGTTTAGTGGTGGAATTGGCACTGTTAGGTTTATGGTTGAACTGGATGATCTTGAAGGTCTTTTCTAACATAAATGATTCTATGATTATTCTATTCTATTCTATTCTATTCTATTCTATTCTATTCTATTCTATTCTATTCTATTCTATTCTATTCTATTCTATTCTAAACAAAAGACAGTTAAAAGATGCCCCATGTTTTGATCCTTGTTCCCAAGTGGGACAGGTTTTATTATCTCTGTTCCTTTCCAAATAAATCCAAGAAAACTCTCTCTCAGGAGCATATTCCTTTCTTCCAAGCCACATTATGTTCTTATTCCAGGCCTTTATGCTTCCACTCAGCCTTTGAAGGCTTTGAAATTCTGCTGAATCTCTGCCTCTGGGAAGGATGAACAGCATGATGAGGTGTCTCTAGTTTTACTCCTGCTCTAGCTTCCTGTGTTTCCTCTCACTGGTCAGAGCCAACAGATCACTCAGCTCCTTCAGTTCTTTAAGTGTGCATCTTCAGTGTCTTGAACTCTCAAGAGTCCAGGTTCAGGTCTGAAAGGATTAATCTTGCCATCATGGATGCAATATGGTGGGGGAAATCTCTTAATAGCTACTGATTTTTTCCTTTAAAACCTTTGTCTCTCTCATTCTTTGATTTCACATTCATGAAATGCCAAACCAGCCTCTTTCAATTAACAATTTGCAGTCAAAGAGAAAAATATAATGACAAAAAATTGAAGAGTTTGTTACATTTAAAAAGTAATACAGAGGATTGTTCTACAACTGAGGAAAAAATTGTAAAGGTCTATGTTCAACCTTACTGCTATGAACAAGGCAAATTTTGACACATTTCAGAGAGGTCAGATAGAGGACCTTTGGTTAAAATGTTGTTGAAAACAGAGACTTCATCATTAGATATTAAAATACTAAAATGTGTATTGAAGCAAGATGGGGGTAAAGTCAATCAGTTTTGGCATTCTGAGATATCTGAATCCTTCAACATTCAGCTGTGTGTGTACTAAGGGAGCTTCTTTTCCCTTTTTGCTCAGTAGAAATGGTTAGCTTTTAGCATATTAGCCCAATTAAGAAATAAATAACAGAATTTTCTGGAAGTTATTTGTCCCATATTTTCCTTCTGTTTTCTTTTTTGGCTTATGACTGTAGTAATAATAAAAAAATAAAGGACTGAAATTAATGTCAGTGGATTTTTTTTGACTGATTGCATAGTTTGTGCAGGCCGTGGATCTGAAGCCAAGACTTGGCTATTAGTATCTTTCATATCCTTGGCACAAAAAAAGGTAGTGTAATTTAAGATACAGTATTTAGTTACATCTATGACTGTTTATTAAAATAAATAAAATACTTCTATAAATTTAAGAGTAGGAAATTTTTTACTATGCACTATAGTAAAATAATAAATATTTGTAAATTATTGTTAGATAAATTTTCTGAACATGGAAATTTACAGTTAAAGAAAAATGATGCAAGAACAGAAGACTGCCTTTAGATTCCTGTTGACATGATTGATTTAGAGAGGTATATGGTAGATACAGGGGAAATGTTTTTTTCTCTGCATCTGACTAAACACTTTTCAATATTGCTTAAGGACATCTCCTGCCAGTGTTGAAGATTTCCTCAGAAATAGCAGCACCTTTCTACGGCATGCAAGCTCCTTAAGCATACAGAAAAACAGTTTTTAACACTTCATTTACAAAAAATACTCAGAAAAGGCAACTGATTTGTTATTTGTGTACAAAACACTTTGGTTTTTTTCAAATAACATTTGAAAATTGCTTTCCAACACATTTTCAAGAAAAGTTCTTAACCTGTGTAAGAACAATTCTTTGTCTTTGATATCTAAAGCTTGAGCTGATATGGTTTGTTTGGATGCCTGAATTACTCAATTTTTTGTCATCAAATGGAAAAATATAATTCATTAACTCATTCAGTTTGTGGCATTGAACATTGTCATTATCATTCAGTAGGTGTCTGAAATTAAACTTCATAAAAATTACACTGTATTTAAGCTACTGTCATTGCAGTCTACGAGAGGATTGATGCCATGAATCTACTCCCTGTTTTAAACTGTGAGAATAACTGCAGTAGTTCATAACATGAAAATAAACTAGGCTTATGGGCAATTTGATGTTCTGACAACTCTCTGTGGCCACAAGGGACCTTCATGACAGCTTGGTATGCTAAACATTTGCTTTTCTTCTGGAGTATGTTATCTGTGCTAGAAAATACTTTGAGTAACTGCCCTAGAAATTCAAAAGAACTTTGCTTGATTTGTATTTTCCAGGAAGGTACTCTAGGGGGCAGAGCATGGTCTGTGGTAATGACAAACATTTTCAGCAGAAAACTAACTAACTTTTTACAGTGTTTGGAAAAAAAACCACAAAAACCCCCAAACAATAACACAAAAAAATCCAAGAACAGAGGTGTAACAAAAGAAATTTGACCAGTGATCAAGGAGTCAAAAAGATTTTTCAGTGTTCACCAGATCTGGTAGAAAATAAGACAGAAGGCATTTCTAAACTTTTCTTCTCATAAACTGCTTTAGTTTGTTTCATTTTATACTGGTTCAGTTCCTTGTATTCACCACCAGTGTCTGAAAGCTGCATGTGATTGGTAGGTTTGTTAATTTAAATACAAAATAATTCAAAAATTTTTGTACTGTTGATTCTTTGCCAACAACTGGGATGTGGAGCAACTTCAATTACATTTTTATAAACTAGTTTCTTAGTTAATGAAACAAGCATCTGTAATATTCTGGATTTTGTACTTTTTTTCAGAGCAGCTATTGACATTCACACTAGCAGCACTAATTCTGGAAACACTTAGAATTTATATAACTGAAAATATAACTACTGGATAAATAGGTTTTTTCAAAATCTATTAATGAGTCCGTCTTTATATCAACATTCCTAGTTGTTATTACAAGTCCCAGATTATTGATTACAAGGCACCGACTTGAATTGGACTTCTGTGGAGTGAATCTAACTAACATGTTTATTTTATCATTAATCTTGTTGGTCATTTACTGTTCATTATAGCAAGAGATAAATTGCAGAAATGCTTAATATTGTTAGTTCAGCTTGGTTGCGTCTTTAGTGACACTAATTCTACTGAGCAGTTGGGTAAAATCAATGCCTGATGCACAATTTGTATTAAATTATGCTTGTTATATGATTGAATCAACACTACACAGAGTTTTCTCAAGTTAATTGATCAACTCCTACAAAATAAATTAATATGATACATCAAACTTAAGCTGAACTGTGGACCAGAACAGAACAAACACGAGCACTGAAAGAAAGCCAGGTTTCATCAGACCACACAGGTCCAAGTAATCATGATCCATTCCTTGGCTTAGATGGCATTAGGAAGTCACATTTTTGTGTTTTGAAGAAAATATCAAAATGCAAGTTTAAAATGGGATTCATCAGCCAGAAAGCTTATGAATGATCAAATGGAAATTCCCTGCAATTTTTTTTTTTTAAATTGATGCCCAAAATTTTATTTAGATTCCAGTTTAGCAGAGAAATTCAGCCTGCATATAACTCAGCCAGGGATTCAATTCATTGCATGCATGACGTTAATAATGAATTCACTGCTCTTTTATCAAAATGTGTTTAAGAGGGATTTGACCATGCTTCCTCTTCCAGCTACCTGTCACTTCCTACCTATGAATTCCTAATTGGTCTGCTAGGTCTGCTGTTCATCTAAGCCCTTCTTATTTTGACTGCCAAAATGAGCCAGGTTAGTTTAAACAGCATTTTGTGAGCATTTTGATTGTACCTTGTTCTCTCATGGGAGTGGAGGGAGGACTTGAGAGGCAGCAGAGAAAAGATTTTATTCTAAGTGAGGGTAAGGGGAGGGAAAAGACTTAACTGTTCAGCCAGCTGTTAACATCTCCTTTTACTGTGACTGATCATGGCTCATGTTTTGTTGTGCAGACTGCATATTGGTAGAAGGCCGGAGACATTCTTTCAGCTGATAGATAATCTTTCCTAGCAATCATAAATAATCTCTCTCAGGATTCTTTCTGATTGCTGGTGTCTCTGTCTCAATTTATAGCAGGGCTATGAAGCCTTTTCACCACAGGAAGAAGGATTCATCTCACCTACCTTTTGGCATCTACAATGCAAGCCTCTACATTAAGTTTCCAATTTATTTACCCTGGGCTCACTTTCTAATCCACAGGGAGAAATCATGAACTTCTGGGGCACATCTCCTTTGACCTATATTAGGCAATTACATTAGGATGAGATAAATTGCATACTAAAAATGACTGCTTCTATTCTTGGACTATTTGGGGAGCAACAGTTGAATAGCTCAGTGGTTATTCTACAGATGTAGATATCTGCTAACACATGTACTTGTTCAGATATCTTTCACTCCAGGTGCCTGTCATCTGATCTCAGGCCTCATAGGTTTGAAGTGCTGAATCTTAGATTCAAGTACAGAGATCCTTGTTCTGGCACCCACCAGAGTCAGGCTTTCATTCCTTCAGCCTATTCTGCATACATTCTACATGTGCCAAAGCCCAGGATGTATGGAGGCCACCAAACTGGACAAAATTGTTTTGTTTGTTTACTTGTTTGTTTTCTATCTTAATTGGGCAGAACACATTAAATGTCTCAACATTTCTCCAAATTCCTGGCATAATGAATAAAAGTCTAAAACAAGAAGTACTTTCAGCTCCTTGAATCTTTCATGTCATTGTAAAGTGTATATAAATAAGGGACTTACTCCCTTATTTTGGGTCTATAACCAGTTAATGGAGCCATTTGCTTGCAGTCATTAGGTCTGACATTTTCATTTGTAAGTCAATCATGTGACTAGATTTTTAGATCTTGTTATTCATTGTCTAGTTATTTTGGTAAATAATTTTAAATCTGCAAGTAATTGTGAAATAGCCACACTGTGGTGAGTGTGATATCTTCTTTATTATTGTCTTTAGTAATGAGATTGTAGGTGGACCTCTAAGACATTCTCAAATGAAATATTAGAAGTTACTTTGCAAAATTTGGCCCAATAAAACATATTACATACAAACTACGAATTTAACTTTATGATACTCCCTGAGTCATGCTCTATAAATGCTGTTTGAAACCACTCATGCAAGTTTTCCATTCTGTCAAACTTTTTTTAAAATACATGCATGTTATCCTTTGTGCTTGTCTTCTCTTGCTCCTGCGCGAAGATGTTTAAGATACACATTACAAATATTGATAAAAGACCATAGCAATACAAAAGTTAATGGAACTATTCTATACTTTCTTAGGGCTGATTGTATAAATATCAAGAGTGTATGACAAAGCATGTGCTACAAAGGTAGCACAGTTAGGCCTTACTTCATTGGTGACTCAGAGCTTCCTCAGAGAAAATTCTATTAAGTGTGCTTATTATATGTAAAATACATTAGAAGTTTACTGAGATCAATGCTGAAATATCTATTGCAGGTTAAAGTTTCAATAAAATTTTCATAGGAACATAATTGCAAAGCAATGAGTGTATATGCAATACAAAACTTAGGAGAAGTTTCTCTGCTGAAGTAAAATGTTGTGGAGCGGTACATGTTCTAAGTCAACTTAATTTGACATTCATGTAAGGTGGCTGTCTCTGAATGCTCTGCTTGAGCCTTCTGAGGTGGTTCTTAACACCTTTTTTTTGTTTTCTTTCTTTTGAAAGCCTTTTTAAAAGGCTTCAAAAGCCTTTTCAAAAGTGGAGCGAGGTTTGGTTTTAGTATACTGTAGTTGTCATAATGGGAATTAAATGTTTAATGTATCTTCTTTCATTGCATGACCACTGTCAGTAACTCCTTTACATCTGTATTGGTAAATGGGTTCCCTCAACTTTTAAGAGGAAAAAAAGGCAAAGAATTCTAGAGCAGATAGAGCAGGGGTGAAGTAGGTCATAACCTGCTCATGTTAAGTTACATATCTGGATAACAGGATCAAGTGTAGCCTGATGAAATTTGCAGATGACACCAAATTGAGTGGGGAAGTAGACACTCTGGAAGGGAGAGCCACCCTGCAGGAAGATCTGGATAGGCTGGAAGAGTGGGCTAGAAGAACCTTATGAAGTTTAACAAAGACAAGTGTAAGGTCTTGCACCCGGGAAAACATAATCCAGGAGTGCAGCTCAGACTGGGATCCACCTGGCTAGAGAGCAGCTCCGTGGAAAGGGATTTGTGGGTCCTGGTGGACAGGAAGCTCAATATGAGTGAACAGTGTGCTGCTGCAGCCAAGAAGGCCAATAGGATGCTGGGTTGCATCAAAAAGGGCATCACCAGCAGAGACAAAGAAGTCATTATCCCACTCTACTTGGCGCTTGTCAGGCCACACCTGGAATACTGTGTACAGTTCTGGTCCCTGTTATACAAACAAGATGTGAACAGGCTGGAGGGGGTCCAGAGAAGGGCCACCAAGATGATCAAGGGTCTGGGAAGCCTGCCGTATGAGGATAGGCTGAGAGAGCTGGGTTTGTTCAGCCTTGAGAAGAGGAGGCTTAGAGGTGATCTCATCACCATGTACCGGTACTTAAAGGGGACCTACAAAGAAGATGGAGACTCCCTTTTTACAAGGAGTCACATGGTGAGGACAAGGGGTAACGAGTGCAAGTTACTTCCAGGGAGATTCCAATTGGACACAAGAGGTAAATTTTTCACAATGAGAACAGTCAATCATTGGAATAATCTCCTCAGGGAAGTGGTTGACTCCTCTATGCTGAATATGTTTAAGACTCAGCTGGACATGGTGCTGGGCCATCTCGTCTAGATTGTGCTAGAAAGGTTGGACCAGATGATCCTTGAGGTCCCTTCCAACCTGGTATTCTATGATTCTATGATTCTATGATATCCAGCACCATAACATTCTTTAGCATTCTGTAAAATGGACAGAAAGATACATCTATATGTGTATGTATGTTTGTATGTATAAAGAGGAACATCAGAATTTAATTTCCAGTAAAATTCTTAAAACTTAACCATGAATCTATTCATACAAGACAAATTTTCATCTTCATTCAACCATGGATTGCGTATGATAAATACATGTGATATGACTTGAGCAGGAGGTAAGCTCATGAAGACTTCTGACAACAACTAAGACATGGATCTTCTTTTACCACAGAGATGATGATTTACATCACTAATTCAGGCCATGCATCCATGAATATCAAATCTGTGAATGATTTGATCAGCAGCAATAAAAAATTACATAAGCAAGCAATGATATTTCTGTCAAATTAGTTAGACTACAACTTCATACTCTTTACACTGAATGGCAGTTTGAAACTCATTGAAGTTCTCATACCACATCAGAATCTCTGTTCACATAGGAAAAAGGCTGCCTATCACATGTGTAGAACGTATTATTGTGACTGCAACTTATAGCAACTTCCCTGTCCATATACAGCTGAAATAGTTGTGCTATTACAATGTGATGTAAATGTTTTTATCATGTAAGAAGGAAGATATGATATTTTTCAGCTATTTTTTTATGCTCCTGCTCTCCACAGTAGAGAAGGCCACCTTCCTAGACTTTCATCTTTTTTTTTTTTTCTTCAAATCACATTATTCTTTCTTTGAATCTTTTATTGTAAACCCAATCCTTAATATTAAACTACTGGCAAATTCAATCTTTAGACCTAGGATGCACTCTTTCTTGGATTTGCAACTGAAAAATCTAAGCCATATTTTGTCACCAATCTTTAAATATAATGAATCTTGGAAGGCACTAGAAAGATATGTTTAAAAATTGATATCATTATATGGTTCACAATGAATAAAATTCACAATAATTTCACCAAGTAAAAAGACATTGAAGAAGACATCAAAGAGAAAATCAAGTGGACTAAACATATTTCATATTCACTAGAGTTGGGCAGTCAGTTGTTTAACCTGAAGCTTGACTACTAGTAATTCTACACTGTGAACTCTTTCTTCATTTTGTGCACACGATAATTTATTTTAAGATTATTTTCCTTATGTATATTTGTTAAAGCAGTAGTACTTGAGTAGTATTACTGGAAACATTCTAGGTGCCCTGGAAATCTATATGCATGTTCAGAATGCAGTGTGATGTCTAATTTCAGTTCACTAAACTGGGTAACTCCAGAATCAAGAAGAGTTATAGTGTCAAAATTATGCTGCAAATTATTGCAGATCTGCTGGCTACACTGGAATGATGTCAATTCAAACCCAGCGAGACTCTGTTCCAATACTTTCAGAATACATGCAGCTATGTTTCAACCTTATGAGTACACAGGTTTAAAATATAAGTGGTTAGTGTAGACAAATTCATTGCTGTTTGCTGCTATGGGTCAGGAGGGGAAGTATCTGAGAGCTGCAGAGATTTACATGTTTAATCCTTTTTTATTTATATGAGAGTGATAAAACAAGAGAGGAAAATATTACAACTACAGATCCAGGCTCAAAGAAAAAAAAAAATAACCATAAACTTTTCACAAGGAAACATTTAAAAAAACTTTTCTACAAGTACAGACATCCTTTTCCCAGGCATTACTAAAACCTATCATTTTCCACAGATCATAGGCCTCATAGACTTAGTTACCATCAGGAACAATAAGGCAAGAGACACTGTATTTATTGATGTGATGAGCCATACTTTTGATGGCCACAGTATTTATTAAAGTATATACTGGTAGGCTAGTGAAATGCGTTTGAATCTTACAATATTTTGGTGGTTGATGAGACTACCTCTTTGTCATCTCCTTGACTTAATCTACAAATTCCTTATAGCATCAAGATCTTCTTCTCAGCACTGAGAGACTGGTTCTGCAACTGGATTTATAGCTAGTGTCAAATAGCCCAGACCTCTTCCTTTGGAGCTTAGAAGGTAGAGAATCTAAGTAAATGTACTTTTTCGGGGGTGGAAATATCTTTGCTGAATTTAATCTATTACACAAAACGTAAGCAAGTAACAGAGTAGAGAAACAGTTGGTTAATGTCTAGATAAAAGACTTCAAGATTTGAAGATCCTGGGTCATGTCTCTATTAGCTTTAAATGCAAATGAGTTCAGTGGTATTGGAGTAGTCCCCAGTGAGTGTCTGTCTGCATCACAAAAGCACAATCTATTTATAGCTTGTGGATGTTTGCTTTTGAAATGCTTAGTAGCAGTGCTACAAATTTACAATAAGAGCACTGTTAAGTCTACAGTTTGCTGGTGATCTAACAGGCATCCTGCCTCTTTCTAAACCTCATTTATAATGCATACATAAATAAATAAAAATCATTAAGATAAAACTTAGCTTCTGAATCATAAGAGATATTCTATATATGGTGTAAATTTTTCAGATAATGTATTTTGATGTTCAAAAAGACATGTAATTCAGCAAATGCATAAAAGTGAGGAAATTTCTGACAGGCTATTTTCCCCTGTGTTTGAGATCTTTTAGAAATGTCTCTTTTCCTCTGTACTTGTGTATCAGATTGATGTACTCGACTGATGCATTCCAGACAGAAGTAACATATCTATTAAAATCATGGCACTTAATGCTGTCTACAGTATTTTCAAAGTATTGAAGTCTACGTTCTTTTTTTCTTCCATGTAATATTTTGCATTTGTTATGGTTCCTGTGATTTCTAATCTATTGTAAAATCTTATCGTGGCACTGTGGCTTTGTTTTGGGGACCAGATGTTTGATGTATATTGAAATGCTATTTTACAATTTGTGTTCTGTGATTCATGAGAATCTTTGCACTGAAACTCGCATGTTTTCTATAATGTTAACATAGCAGTAGATTGTTGAATAATGAAGTAGTATCTAATCTGCCTAGAGGCTAATTAGATGAAAAATAAACAGGTTTAACAGCACTTCTTGAGCTAATTTTTGTGTTAATCCATGCATTGTTCAAAGTGAACACCAATGATATGCAGTAAAAAGAATACTATTTCTCATTAATTCAGCTTTTTAAGCAAAATGCAAGGCAACCCATCCTCAGCTATTATTGACTCTAAATGTATTGGGTGAGTATTTTTCATAGTCATTTGCTTACACACATTAGACTTGATTAGTATGTTTCAACCATACATTATCTTTAATGATCTGAAAAATATCATATATACTTTTTAATTTGTGTATGCATAAAAGCACGATGTAGAAGAAACATTATACTAATTTACATGTGCTAAGGCATGTGTTAATTAGGAGAATATTAATTCTATTTTTAAACAAGTAATTTAATATTTTGGTGAAGATATGACAGTAATTCCAATTACTAACATTAAATCATTTTCAAATGACAAGGTTTAATAATATTTCTTCTAAATCTGTTGAGAAAAGTTTAACTATAATGAGTATCTTTGTGTATTGCTGATTGACCTCTGCTACATCAACATATGCTCAGTTTGTTCTTCATTTTCTTCCTTCAGACAGAGGACTAGTGATTAGTATCTCTTGTTGTGTTACCTCAGTTGTTAATAAAAAACATTGGGTGTTCCCTTCAGTACACAGAGTGCAAACTCATACCAAAAAAAAAAAAAATCACAGGTGAACTCCTTATGAACACTTCTAATTGCTTAGGCACAGTGTTTGAAAATCTCAAGTAATTTACCATTAAAATAATGAATAACATAAACTGTAATTTTTCATAGTAATTAACTTGTGTCAGCACCATTATTTTTCATTAATTATAAATGAAAAAGAATGAAGGATCACCTGCAGGAACAGATGTGTGAAATTGTCTCTGAGGTTCTGTTGTAGCCTTTTTTTCTTCTTCCCTCCAACAAATTATATTGAGAATGGGATCCAGCCATGCAAGAATGCAGATGGTAGAGACTGTGTGCAGGATAGACTGGGAAAAAGGACATTTAATAAAGCTGTTGTGTGTGAAGTCTAATATTTTAATGAAAAATACAATTATTACGAGCAAAAAAAGGAAACAGCAAAAAATTTGAAACATTTTGTAGCTTACAGCTGTAAGAAGTTAGGAAAAACAATCTGACAGTAAAATTCATTGGGTTTTGCTTTTGGTTTGGTTGGTCGTTTTTTTTTTAAATGGAAAAACCTAATTGCATAGCATGAAGATTTATGTCTCAGTTTAACTTAATTAAAGACTATTTTAGGAAATATTTCTTACCTTCTTAAATGCTGTGGTGTTTTTTTTGTTTGTTTTCATTTGTTTTTTTTTAAGAAGGTCAGTGGGGATGATGAAGGAAAAATAAAGTTGTATGCCTTTAGGTGTTTTCTCTGTTGTTTCCATGTCTTCCACACATCTCTTGTGTTCACAGAATACACAACAGAAAAAGTCAATTTTGATTCTGATAGGTTTCTGCTGAATTATGAATGATGTTTTACAAAAGAATATACAAACTTCAGTCCTGTGTATACCTTCACCTAAGCTCCCTTATCTACTGTATTACTAAACTACTGTATGAATGTCTACTAAACTATCATATGAATAAAATCTGGCCTTTTCTAAACAGACTAGAATGATAGAAAGATTTAGGTTGGAAAGGACTTATGTAGGTCATCTCATCCAATTCCCTGCACAAAGCAAAGCTAACTTCAGAGTTAGAGCATGTTGCTCAGGGCCTCATCCAGCTGAGTTTTGGATATCTCCAAGGGGTGAAATTGCATATCTCTGAGAAAATTCTGCCAGTGCCTAATGTCTCCATTGTACATGCCATAGAAATGTGCCATAAAAACAACTGACTAATGTAGATGTTATTTAGAATAATTTTGCTAGTAATAAACTGGCTGCATTATAAAAATGTTGCACAATCTCTTACAAAGAAAACAATGTCTTAATAAGAATAACACTAATATACTGTACGTGGCTATGTATTTTCTTACAATTTGTAAAGCTTTTATAAAAAGGAAATAATTTTTATAACAATATTTCAGACAATCAATGCACACTCTTAACTAGAATGTACAACCTAAGGTTAAGTCACAGTATAGTCTATTTTAAAAATGCTATAATTAGTAAATGGAAACCTTTCAAGGCTGATAAATCAGTGCATATATGCCCCTATACATTAGTGGATGTATGTGTGTTCCTGCATATACATACACAATGTGTGTATATTGAAACTATAGTCATTCACCTGAGGACAGAAAAGTTAGAGAATAAACCAGCAGAAGGTCTTTGTAGCCTGGTACTTTCACTCTGAGAGCATTCAGTAATGGATGTCTAAACTAGAGCATGACAGAGATAACTCCATGACATTGTCTTTCAGTCACATTCCCACCACAGCTTTTGACAATTTGGCACAATGACTTACCGAGCCAGAAAGTCTTAAAACCCTTTCAAAAGATTTTCAGCCTTACAGCATTAAAATTTATCCCTGAAGTAGATTAAAAGTAACAAATACAAGATAAACATAATACATAGATGACTGATTTTGTAATGTAGAGAACATTTCCTGTACACTATCTATTGTAACACAACCCATCAGTCACTAGATAAGATACTTCTCTTTTAGTTAAAATTTTTATAAACTTATTTCACATATAATCCTTCTTTTACACAATATTATCTTTATATTTAGCTTCTGTTCTTTTGTTTTTGCTCCAAAGGTTTTGAATAAAAAAAGACAAAAATGTTATTAACCGGAATGCATGAACAATTCCTGAATATATGTTTGAAAATGGAAGCAAGACATGTCAGGGTATTACCAGTAAAACTGTATGTAATATTCAACATAAATTAACAGCTCTCACAATTTGTCCTTCTCAAGGTCAGTGCCCTTTTTTGGAGGAATATGAATCTTATGAAACTTTTCATGGAAGGGAAAATTCTTAAGTGGGAACTATTTTAAATATGTCTATAGATGAAAAATAGTTGCATATTTAAAACCTGGATAAGAAGAATTAATTAAGAAATAATCCAACAATTGAGATAAAAAATGTTATAGGGATAAAAAGTGACATTAACACGTCATTATTTGTCTTTCCCATGTGGTATAATTAGTGTTTTTACTTCCATTGCTTCAGTTTCCAACTGTTAACATTTCCTTCCCTAGTAACAGCCAATGTGAGTATTCACCCTGGCTTCAGAGATGTGCCTTATTTCCCTTCAGTAGCTCCAATTATCAGATATCTTTTGATAAGCAATACAAATCTTTTCATTCCCAAGTTGCTATCAATTTGGGACCATATGGTTTTTGCTGCAGAAATCCAGGACATTGACTGTATCTCTCAGAGCTAGGTACGAGGCAGGGAGCACTGATGAGAAAGTTCTGGCAGGCAGAAAGTGGAGACGAGGGATCCCCTGGCCACCAGGAACTCTGCAGCAACTTCTCAGGCATTTGCTGCTATGATTATTTCTCATCCTGCTGAGAAGCTAAGTGATAGAAACTGACCTCTGAGTAGCCACGTACTCCATCCCTCAGTTTGTGAACTGCTGTGTTAAAAATGGTTGTAGTGGAATAATTTGGTCTTAATCCTTGCTTCCTATTCACTATGAAAACAAAAACTATTTTGTTCTTCCAAATCATTCTGCTCAGCAAAAAGAGGCTAGTGTTCTTCTTAACCTTTGACTATAAACATTTGAATCCCATTCTAGGAGACAGTAAAAACTTATTTCCATGTGGCAAGATATAGAATACAGAGGAAAACCAAACTTTTCCAGTGAACAGAAGTATGTGAAGTACATTTTTAATTATCAAAGCAAGGAAAAGAAACTTCTACTTTCTAAAAATGGCTTGTCTGGCCTGCAACAAAATTACTAACTCGGAAATCTAGAGGAACTGAAAACAAATATAGTTGTAAATATAATTAGCTCAAATGTTTGTTTTCTATGATAGATCGCTTGCAGAGAGGAACTAGAACAGAATAGCTTGCTGCTGTTTTTAATGTGATACATGATTTCTTAACTTGAGAATGGGAGTAAAAATACCAAATAGCTCTTCGTTGCCAATGTTTTGAGTCCATATGGATCATGTAATATTTTCAAGGTCAGTAGGAGATCCGTAATCACACTGAGAATATTGAATCATGTTTTAAGATTTCATCTTTTATAAAACAATAAAAAACTAAGAAACCAGAGATTCATTGGATCTTTTTGATCATATGCGCGACAATATTTCCCAGTGTTTTCTAGTTTGCCTAGAGTTTTCTTCACTACTCATTATTTCAGTTAATCTTTGGTAAATAAACTACATATTTGTGTTTGTATATTTGTTTCTTACTACTAGTCCAGAGAAAACAAACATTTTTTAGCATACAAGGAAGGAGAGTGGCTATATTCAAAATTATTCAATTCCAGAATGATGATGTGACTCTCACCTTAACGAAGTAGTTTTGCTGCATACATCTCCAGTATTCTGCTAGATAATATATTTTGCTTGAAAACAAGCAACATTACTATAAAATCACGTATGCCTTAAACAAATTTGCTACAGGGAAACCATGATGGCGTAGGCCATCTATTTCTATAATTGCTCAAGCCTCAAATGCAGCTGAGAGCAGACAAAAAAACTTACATGAATAATACTATGAGGGAGTCAGATGAATCAGCACTTAAATCACAAAGGAATACATTGAAATGATGACATTATCATATGTTAAATAATGATAAGGCTCAGAAAATAGCAAAAATTAAAATCTCTCTACAGATACTGCCATGAAGCTATATATATTTAAAGAATATTATTCAACATTCAAATATTTAATTTGATCTAGTTTTGGTAGTTTAAACCCAGACACTCATCTGTAGGTATTGTAGTTTATGTCTGCTGAGAACCTAGATTCTCAATAAATACATATCCTTATTAAGTCAGGAATGCATTTTAAAAAGGACTAACCATACTTCCTTATTCACAGTCAAGTTTTAATTTTCCTAACTGGTTAGGCAGAAGATGGTTGTAGTGTCATGTACATAGGCCATGAATATAAGATCTAAACTTGCCAGCAGCTTTGATCAAGACATTTAAAGAGGCTTTATAATTCTTATATTGATTATATTTGAATATTCCAATTCCTTTTTCTGAATGAATTTAATCCAAAATCTATTTTCCCTATATTACGATAAAAGCAACAGAGCAATATGGAAAAGCCACTAAGTCACACATGTTGTTAGACATCCTCTGGTTTTGCAGTACATGTCTAGTAATCCTTTTTTTCCACTAACACTTGTGCCAAAACCTTTCTAATACAATCAAAGCAGAACACTGATATTGCTTACTGTCAACAGAGAATCCTTCTACTTATAAAGGGGGGATGTAAATTATAACCACATGTATCAACTATGCTTGTGAAGCATGGAAACATTACATACTGCACTTTGAGTTTTGATAATTGCTCTTGATAGACCCACCTATCAGCACAACTAATGCTAAGCTAAAAAAGTCAAAAGTAAATCCTAAATGTAAGTACTTTCTAGTTATCTAAATTTTGGAGCTAAGAAATTAGTGTAATGTCTTTACCTGAATAAAAAGACTTGGCATAGAGAAAGAAATAGACAATGGAAAAAGGGAATGTCTGAAATTTTCAAAAATATGAAAAAGCTACACGACTGTGATGTTCCATTGGCAACTTTCAAGCTGGTTGTCAAGGGAAAACTTGAAGGAAAAACTATCATAAAGGAAATGGGAGTAAGTTTACTTCAGGTGTTTTTGTTATCAGAAACACCTACCATCAAATGAGTCAGTAAAAGAATCTCAATATCCAAGAAAATTCCAGAATTATCAGATGATCTCATGGAAGGAACAGGAGGTAAAAAATAATAATAATAAAAAAGACTGATATGACATACTTAAATAAAAATAGCTATTCAACCTCAAAAGTATCCTAAAACCCCCACAATACCAAAGAAAGTATTTTCAAAGACCCTACAATATTCCACTGTGAGATGGGGCTCTGGAAAAGTAAGATTCAATCCTTGAAAAAATTTCAGTGAGAATAAAACTTGGAATACAACTGGGGAATTAAATATGTGACTCATATCTGACAGTAATGTGAGACTGTGAAAGGGAGAAGTAGTTTCCACGGGCTACAAAAATAAAGGTAATTGCAAATGATCTGAAATCAAGGAAAGTTCTATCTTTTTACTAGTGATTTTATGAAAAAGCTGGTAATCTGACCATCAGAAGCCATATAGAAGGTTCAGAAGACATTTGTGGACTTGAAGGTAATACCAAGAAAAAAAATTAAGATTAATGAAGCTATAACCAGATCTAGGCAGTTATTTATAGGCAACTAGACCCTGTTCAGTAGATTGTTGACAGTTTAACATCCTTAAAAACTCTATATTAAGATTTCAGTGCCAGTAAGACCATGAAAAGTGAAGAGAAATGCAACAAGTCCATTAAGAAGAAGCAGTAAATGCAGTGAAATCCCAGTGACCTCCCTAGGCAGTCTTAGAGTTATTGTGCTGAAAAAGATCAAGAATTATCTTTATCTCTTTGAAGGCAATTCCTATGTTGTTTGAATGAATCTTCCAAGCAATTCTTACAGTCCCAACAATGCCAGTTCAAAACAATCTTACTGCAGACTTAGTGCTAGGAACATCTAAACAAACAAGAAAATCAGTATCAATGAGGGAAAAAATATGGGGGAAATATAAGAATGAAGGCAGTCAAAACTGCCATTTCCAGTGCTTCTCTGTATCTTTAAGGACTACTGCTCTGCATTGACTGCCTTATATCTTTACTTGATATTCCTATGCCTATCCACTTATATTTAATTTTTAAGCAATTAATTGAGATCTAATGTTCATTTTTTCATACATCCCTCTAGTTATTTGCAGTATTTTAATTTTTTTTCCTAGCTTTTTCTTAATCCTTAATGTAAGGATAAGCAGAACAGAAGCATATGTGCTTTCTGAGAGTATGTGGTTAATAGTTATTCAGCATAAAAGACAATAAAAATACAAGAAAACTAAGGTATTAAACCAAGATACACAAACCCTGTGGAACAGGAGATAAAGGAAACAGTAGCAAAGAACAGAGTGCTCAGGTGACTGACAGATGGATGGGTCACTAAAAAACCCACAAACATGGTCATAAAGAGGAGGTTCCAACAGATCCTTGTATCTGGAAAGACAGGGGAAATGAGACTACCGTGAGTCCCATGGGAAAGAGCACACTTAGGGTGGGATATTTGAGGAGGCTTGTGGGACTGCACAAGACTTCTTATGGTATGTTTTAAGGGAACTGTGGAACTGTTCAAAACCTATTATAGGATGTTTAGGGAAAGGGCCAAAGTTTGGGTAAAGAAGGAAATCAGGTTGATCAGGAAGGAAAATGAGATGGAGAGTGGTTTAAAAAAAGTCTGTCTGTGAGTAAACATGCTGCTGGGCAATCTGCCTGTCTGTCCAAGCCCTTCACTCGATCACTGCAGTCTACCTTATCTAGTCAGTTTTTGTGTAAGCCTACTCCTTGTCCTGCAAGGGTGCAAGTGTGATTCATGACTGAACTTCAAGCTGGATCAGTCAGCAAAGAGGAGGGGAGCTGCACCTAGAAACAGTCAGGGTCTGAGTTGGTGACCAGGCAAGCGGTAATCCTGCACGCCTGTTAGACAGACTTAAAGTGATTGAGGGATCTGTGAACGTCCGTGTGTGTATGAATAAAGAGAGTGATGGGGTGTATGCTTTTCAGTAGGAAAAGTCAGTCCTTGCCAGCTCGAAAAAGGAACAGAACTGGACAAAACTGCTTGTGCTTGAGTGTCCCCAAGTGCTGGTGAAAGCACCAGTCTCTGCAGGTTTGCATGGATGACTGTGTGCACAGTGGCACTTTTGGGACAACTGCTCAGTCTCACACACCAGAGCAGCAGGAATCACACTGAGAGGAGAAATCCCCTCCATCCTAGCATCCTTTGGAGTTCCTTACCCTTAACTCTTGATTTTTCAGCTTCTCTAAGTGTGGATGTCACATTGAGCACCTAACTGCATGATTTTACATACAGCTATATCGAAACACCCTTTTTTCCTTTTTTTTTTTTTTATTTTAAAGAAACTGATGTGTAAAGAAAGAGATCCAGAGTAGTTAGTACAAAAGATCTTCCTTACCTTTATGTAGCAGTCTATCACCTTGTATGCCTGAAAATATAAGAAACAGAAGTAAAAAATTGTAGAGGAGCACTTGGAGATTATTTCAAGATTCCACAAGTAAAATTTCCATTGGTGGAATTCCCATTAACAATAATTGTTTCTGAGATCAATTAAACACATTTTAATTCCTTCTAACACTCCTTCTCCAACTGTCTAAACACTCTATGGAAATTACTGAGTTCTGTTGACTATAAATTATTCCACTTTAATTGTTCCTCTTTGAGAATCTTTCCAAGTTCTGATGTAGTAGCAAAATTTTCTTATCACAACAACATGGGAATACCTAACCCTGTTTTTTCAAAAAAAAGAACAAAACGAGTTTTTTTAAGAATCCCATCTTCTGTTGCATTCTGATTAATATTTTCTATATGTTTGTTCTATTGCAGTTATGTCATTTTAAATACTTCATTCTCAGTGATATACTTCCTTTTGATTTTGACTAGTTTAAGTTTTGTCTTCAACAGTTCTAAGTTTTCATTTCAATTTCCCTAGTTTTCAAATTAACTACTTGTTTATTGCTATCGTTATACATACCTGTCTATTTTTGCTAATCATATATTCTCATGTGACCGACTTCCAGCATCTTTCTCCACAGCCATCATGTTGGACTGCATCAGTTTTGTCTGTACAAATAATATAATTACTTGCCATCTGTGATAATGAAGAAAGAATTAAAAATGTGTTGGAATCAAAACTAGGAATAAAGACCTCTTTCAAATGATTTTAAAGGCAATTAACAGAATAAAATTCAGTTAGAAATACAGAATGAAAGAAATCTTTACATGCATTCAATACTTAGATGAGTGTTCTAAACCCTTTCTTAGATAGTTATCAGCTTTATCATCAAAGGTGCCATTTACCCTCTGGTGAACTGGTCTCTCTGTGATTAGAGATATCAAAATCTGAGCTGAACTCCTGACCACATTGCTAAATTATATGCATTTTATTTAGTAGTTACTGTGTAATTAGTGTATCTTAATTTGAGTTATTGAGTTCCACATGTAAGATTTATAATTGCAAATCAATTTTCAGCTATCTGGTTTCACTAGTGAGAGTTTTGCTTGTGGAATATTAAAATACTATTTTTAAACGACCATGGTAAAGAGGACTGTATTGGGCCACTTTAAATTAAAATAAGCACATCTGTTTACATCCTGTAGAAATATTTATAAGGCACTAGCGACAGAAGAATGTAAAATCACCTACTTAAACCCAAGAAAATGGATTCAGAAGACTCATTTCAGTACATGTGTGCACATACATGCATGTGCATGTCTGTATCTGTACATAATTTTCATTAAATAAGCTTATTACTTCCTAAGAAAGTTCTTTTTCCCAAAGAATAGATCTCCATGCCGGTAGCATATGGAAGTGACAATAACAATAAAATCACTTTTAACAAAGCCTGGAATACCTCAGGAAGCTCAACTTTGTGCTGAGAAGTTTTCTGCTTTTATACAGACCTACAGGAATGTTCAAAATATTACTCTTTACAGCCTTAGTAGCCTTCACAAGCTTCTGTATTGAAGAAACAGGACACATTTTAATGAACTAGTCTTCAAAGCAGATAATGGGTTTTGGAGACAACACTAATCAATCTGTGCATTTTGACTGTACCCGTTGCCAATGGAGTCTTTGTAACAGCAGCCCTGTCCCTGTTAGAAAAAAAAAGTAAAAAAAATTGGAATGTCAAATCTGAGTAGCCAGTGCAAGTTCATTATCTAGTATTGCAGTTTTCCCTTCCAGGGTAGGGAACCAATTTATTTTTACCAAAGTTAAACTCAGAAGTTTGATACCTACATGAACTAAGCAACTGATAGAAGCAATTAGAGAGAAAGTTGTACAGGCCACAACAATCTAAAAAATCAGAGAACAGAGAAAGGAACTGGACAGAAGGAAAGAAGAAAAGAAAAGGCAAAAATGAGCAAAATAATGAGCCCATGAAACACTCAAGGAAGGGGATTCAGTCTTAGAGAGAGAAACATTTCTATGCAGACAGAAGGATAGCCTCCATTATCAATTGCCTACAGTTACACTTGCAGAAACATATGGACCACACCTCAGAATGTCCTTCTGGACCATCTGCAGCAGATGGCCCACTCAGTAGCCTCTCAACAGGTTTTTGCAGATGAGCCAAGAAGAGGGCAGAAAATTCCAACATACAGTTAGTTCCCCACTGCCAGTGAAGCCACGCATATAGATGCATGGTTTCACGCATCCAGGTGCCTGGGGCATCCAGAACTAGGCTTTTGTTCTGCAAATATTATTTAAATATGCTTTTGCATTACCATTTTTTAATAATACCATTGCTAATAAAGAGAAACTATTTTAGTATTAATTTCTCCCCCTTGGATTTTGAGTGAAGCCATTAATCTGATTTATGAGCTCACACTGAATTTTTCTCCTATCCAGGGTAAGGGAAACAAATGCAATTTGACTTGGCACCTTTTCGGAAAAAAAAAACCAACCAGCAAATAAGAAATTTCTGAGTCCTTTGGAATAATAATAATAATAAAAAATAGAATAGAAAATTCTGTAACATCCGTTCCACACTGGCCTTAATTTTTAATTCAGCATCAAACTTTATTTGGAGCATAAAGCCACAAGACGGGCAAAATATAAAAATGCTTTTGTCTTAGTTCACAGAATTAGATATTATCAAGTACTGGAGAGATCTAGAAATGTGGTGCTTAGCGGCTGAATGAGGCCAGACCTTTCTCCAGAGAACCTTAAAAGTAACCCCTTTCTCTCACATCATCTAGTTGTCAAACTGCATAGGAAAATCCTAATTCTATTACCTTTCAAACAGCAGGGAAAATTCTTAAAACTCACAATAGAAAAGATAGCAGAAAGCTAGGAAAACAAAAAACCAAAAAGGTATGAAGAAGTCATAGGGAGAGCTAACCCAGTGATTTTTTTTTTTTTTTTTAAGATCAAAAATAGGTTAATAGCAGCCACCACTGCTACTTTAGTATTTTGTGGTTAGACTTGTGTAAATCAACAGATACTTCCACTGCAGAATATAATGCTGTGCCAGACTGACACCAGTGTAGTTTCAGATTTTCTAGGTATCAAGCAATACTAGCATTTTGCTACTACAAAAGGGGCGTTGTAAAAAGCCACAATGAAAAGGCACACCAAGTGGTAGGTAAATTGTGGTTCCTGAATCTGCAGATGCTCCGGTACACAAATTAACTATTTCTTTCCTGTCAGCGAGTTGTTAATTTTGAAATACCAGACTCCATAATTGTTTCATTTGTGTCCACTTACACCAGGAATAACTCATTCTCAAGCAATCCCTGGTATCTATCCAAGTAACAGAAGTCCTTCTCTGACTGTTCCCTATCTATCTAACCTTCAAATTCTCCTCAGAAAACTATTCTGCTGCTTTAGATAATCAATATGTAATTCAACAGAAATATAAAGCTAGGGGCAGAACAAGATTTAATTGAATTACATACCATAAGGGCACAGCCTCCATTTTCAAAACCCTTTTTTGTAGCTGCAACAGAAATTCCAGCCAGTTACAGTGGAGTGCTACAGACTTCAGGCCTTGTAACGAAGAATTCAGGTTAGCGGTGTTGTTGCAGAAAACATGGGAACCTTGATTGCAGCGAGCATTGTCTACAATACAAATAAGTCTCTTCTACGTTCATGACCAGCACTTTTGCGGAAGAAAAACGTTAAGTGGTGTCTGTATCCTTGACACAATATGAAGTGAGATTAAGATAAGCTTCTCTGTGGGTAAGTATAATAAGAGAATTAAAATTAAACAACATTTTTTACAACTAGAGATGGAGTAAGCTACCTGCATATTAAAAACTGCTATGAGTTTAACTTAAAAGAAAACGCATGCATTCTATAGTTTTATTAAGGTAAGCCTGTTTAAAAGCCCTTTTCTTCTCTCTTTCTCGGGAGTCTGTAAGGCACCTGTCACCTTGGGATATAATCCCCTAATTCAGGCCGATGTAAGTTAGGTAAACATATCTGTCCTCATTACCAGAGGCACTACTGCCCTCTGCCAATTAGCGTAAAACAGTAGCGTTTATTCACGATACATGGAAAAATCCCAACTCTGAATCAATAAAATTTTTCATTAAATTGGAAAGGGGTAAAGATTCTAAAGCAAAAGAAATGATGAACGTATAAATGAATAAAGAATTATTTATAACATAGCAGAATATACCAGACATAATGGTTTTGTCTCCTTTTTTTGTGTAAAAGGAGTGTGGTGACACAAAGGAACTCTTGCACATTTGTGGCTGGGCAGAAGTATGCCACAGCATATGCACCCAAGGAAAGCCACCATCTCCTTCACAATCCAGCACAGATGCAAGAAGGCATAGTTGCAGCCACAGGGAGCAGGAGGACAAGCTGTGACTCATAGCTCTCTACAGTTGCCCAGTGTTGATCCCACAGGCTTCCCATGCCTGGAGCTTGTTGGCAGGCAGTTGAAGAGGAACAGACCCATCTAGCAAAGCACCAGTGTGAACAGCTGGGGGACCAGGCAATCAGGATACACAGGTACAGCAGTAACCTAAGCTTAACTAAATCATGTCTGGAGCCACTTCTTTCCTGAATCAATGAAGTTTAGAGGGGCAGATAGCATGTGCTGCCTGCAGCCCTTCCCCTGCCTGTCCATGGACATTGGCTAGCTGGTACATCCAAGGGCCAACGCCCTAGCCCAGCCTTGGCTCATCCCCATCCCCATGGAGGTGCCTGATGCCCAGGGATGGGGCAGCCCTGGCTGACCCCATCTTGCCCTGCTCCCCAGCCCTCATGAGCCACATGCCTTGAGGACCATACCTCACAGTAATTCCATTATTCAGTGATTAGATAGTAAAAAGGAAAAAAGAAAAATGTGTAATATTATCCTGACTGTAAAATGGTAACACTTCACTATGCTCTAAAGAAGAGATTATCTCTAAAAAGAATGATTAAAAAAATGGATTTCATGTTGATGGAACATGGGTATTTCACGGTCTTTACTCCTTCTATGGTTCCTTAAGATCCTTATGGGATCTTAAGAGAGTTTCTCCCTCTTCATTTTGAACCAGGAACAAATTAAAACAGCTGTGGAAACATGTATTTCTTTCTCAATCACCTCTAAGTTAGGTACCAAAATAAACGCAGCCCAGAGACCTCTCTCCTTCTAATCTCACAATTCCACAGCTGAGCATGGCATTCAGATTTCTAATGTTGCAACATTTTACGGTGTTCTGCTACAGCTTTTGATAACTTTGTTCTAAGACATGAGGTATAATTACTCCCTAACAGGTTTCTCAAAGCACAACTATAAAAATTGGTTTTGTTTTTGTTTTGGTTTTGGTTTTGGTTTTTTTATTCATGGATCTCTTCTCAGGAAGGTATCATGAGAAAGAAAAAGCCTCTTTCCCTGTTTCATGACTATCTAGTGTTCTGTGACATCCTCAAAAATCTCTTATAGAAAATACAACTACAGACACAAGAGCTATTTACCTATTTTTCTAATATCTCAATTGAAAACAAAGATGACAACACAGACTTCTGTGACCTGTGGGTTTTAAATTTGCTCTAAGATAAACTTCAGGCAGGCCACCTGCAGTAGTGTATTCCCTACATCCAGCATATCTGTCAGTGTTCTAACTGATGGCACAGATGCTGTTATATATAACACTTGCTCAAAGCTGCACCAAATATGAAAAAGGTAGCAGCTGGGCAAACAAACATAAACAAGTTTAAGATACAAACAGGAATTTCAGATTTTGTATGTAATATTGAATTCATGTCATTGAAGCTAACATCACTAGCTTCCTGAAACTTATTTGAGTCAAGGTTCTCCTAACTATAGGGGCTTTTTATCCAATTAAAGGTGATAATGTTAGGTGGTGAATATATAATGCTGCAATAAAAAAGAGATGTATTTTCTTTAACTTGTGTAATAAAAGCAGCAATCGAACACTTAGTGCTGCAGTCAAATGTTTCTTATTAATTTGATTCTCTTTTGTGAATTATTGGTCTTTATGCTCTGTATTTATTTGTTTTTATACTCAGTTTTCTTGTTTAATTTTCAGGATGCTGAGAACCAGAAACCTCACTTACAGAACTTGATCCCTTTTGTCGCTCAATATTTGTTTTACCTAGTGCACACTTGGTATTACAAATATCACGGTGATGATAAGCAACCATCTTTACAATGACAAGTTATAAGCTATGGCATATTTCACATAGAGTCATACTGAAAATCAGAATATAAAATATACTAGTCAATTTTTAATTGGAATTGACACTTAATCATGTGTAAAATTGATATGGGAAATTACCGAGTACCTTGACAAGTGAAGAAGACAAGTAATTTAATACTTGATGTCTCAGTTTTCAGATGCTTCATGTTCACCAAGCATCTTACACCTAAGGAAAAAAGTTCCAATATGCTCAACCGAAAACCAAAGTAAGTTCCAGACATAAAAATTACTTTTCCAAAGTATAATCTGTGGTTTCTAAAAATCGTTAAATGAGTTTTTGAAAAAGCAGAACAGATTTGTATCTAATATGCTACCAGTCCAGATGTACTGAGTTTTCTGCGTCCCTATGTCCAGATAGCTTTTTTATCAGAGGCGTCATTGACAAGCAAAAGTAAGGGCCAATGCTGAACCACACAGAACATTAACTGCATCTGTGGAGGAATTAAAGAAGGAATCATTAGAAGACTCAGCCCATAATATGGAGCAGAAAATAAGTGCATAGTACTATATGTGCACAACTGGTAAAGCACTTACTTGTGATTAATGGATTTTTAAAGCCATTTTAAAGCCCTTTTTTAAATAAACTTAGCAGAACATTTTGATTAGTGGAAAATCCTTTACTTGTATGAGAAGGGAACAACTGACTCCAACACAGCTGCTGAGGCCGTGCTACATCTATTTGTATACCATAAGGACACTAGCAATATTATAAATCTTTGTAATAATTTTCTTCAAAACTTTCCACTCTGCAGTTATCTAAGGAGCATGAAACTAAACACCAAAGATTTACAGATTAGGCTGGCTAGCCTGTTTTAATAAACTGCTCACAAGGTGCTGTTAATAGTCAACATCTCAAGAATTTCTACTTAAAACAAAGAATCAGTGGTTAGAGTCAGAGTTGTTAAATGGTCATGTGAGACTACATTAAAAAAAAAAGAAATGGAAGAAGTTAAATTAAAAAAAAAAAAAGGCAAGAGAGCACTAATGGCCATCATGTTAATGATGCTAATAAATTTAGCTGGCTTTCATATGAAAAATCTGCAGAGTTATTCAAGCAAGATGTGGGTAAGCGGTAATCAAGATGGTTACTTACACTGCATGGAAGAGTGATAGAATATCAATTCCAATGCGAACAACTCTGCAATAGTATAAAAGCAGTGTCAATAAGGTAAGGAATTTTAAACCCATTTGGTTACAATGGGATCATTCAGTACATACACACTGTTTGAGAAAGGTGATGTTATCCCTCAGTCACTATTGCTGGAGGAGAGTAAGGAAGTAATGCCTGTATATAACATTATGCCTGTGTTATCTTCCATTCAGAGCTAATCATACGCATACTCCAAACACATTTAAGCAACATTACACATATACAGCTCCTATTAAGTCAATGGGTAAAATTCACAGCTGGCATAGCCTCTTGTTTGAATGGAATCATTCCATGGAATGAACAGAAAATCAACAGGCATATTTGGGAGCAAAATGGGATTCTGCCAACATACTGACATCATTATTTTCCTTGAAGACTGGGTTCACTTCAGTTACAGAGGCATCAAAAACCCTTCATGCAAATACATGTAAAACATAGTTGCAGTAAAATTAAAACTAAACCTGTGATTTTACAAAGTTCCACAAGTAATTATATAGACTTGGTGTGATTCAGTTGCTTAAATATAAGCAATTAATGCCATTTCAGATCACTAACGGTATCCTGGCTGGATGTCAGGATATACAAAAAAGTGTAATCACATCCATGTAGATGTCTGATATTCAAGAATGTCTGGCTGCATATGTTCGGCAACTGAAGAATACTCAAAGAGTTTTAAGGGAACAGTTTAAAAGTGCAAGGATGAGCATTTTCATGAATGGTGTATTCCTAGGCCATTAGAGATGGACAGGCCTGTTGGCACTCAACAATGGTCTGAAAAGAAGAAGGGGTACCAGCTGGTATTGTAGAATTATCCCCAAATGCCTCTGACACAAATGTGATTTAACTACGTATACTGATTGGCTCCTATACAAAGAGATTGCTCACAATTTTCTTTTTAACTCTTCAAGAACAATTTAATGATGAAATAGAGGAGCAGACTGAACTGGAAAACATTACCTATGATTTTAATCAAAGGGCCCAGATTTACTTAGCCAGCTATACATGAGCTTCTTGTAATACTAAGTTGCAAGGTATCTGAAATCTGTTCAGATTTCTTGACGTTCTGAGAACTGCTGCTACTTGAAGGGAGACAAGATTTTAAATAAAATAGTGACTGCAGAACATTTACTCAACAAAAACCGGAGTAAGGTTATGGTTGAGATTTGCCTCAAGTTTTATTTTACCCCAGAACTGATTCATTTATCTGTACTCAAAGACTAGTAATGCTTTTCTTTCCCCAGTAACAAAGTTAACAGTTTTTGCAAGGAATGCTTTACAGGCTATATACACCAATTACTAGTAATTCTTAGCTGAGAGAGTACCACTGTTTGACTATCATGCAAATAGATATATATTAGTATTTGAAACATTATTCTTAGAGTTTCTTCCTGCCAAGCACCTGACTTTGTAATTTCTGTTACCTCCTGCACTGGAAATTACATAGAATGCGGTTGACAAAATGCTTGCTCAAACATCTACTGATCAAAGTGTAAATAAGAAGTTTTGATGTGTGACCAAAATGTACAGGTTCTAAGCAAAAATTAATTGATAAATGACAGTTCAACTTATAATTTCCTACACATTTACAAAATAAAAGTAACCCTGAAACAACAGACCTATCAGTTGAATCACTACAGGCAGGAAGTTTAGATATTATAAATTGACCTGTGTGCCCTAGGTACTGGAAATACAATAGCAGCATTTGGGGGCAGATAAAATATTGCTGGTTTTTGCTTGTCAAAGATATTCTTTTGTTTGCGGCTTTTTCATACAGTATTAAAAAGCTATAATCAAAGCAATATAGACCTCAAGTTCAATATACTTTTAGAAAAGTAATTTCCTAACACTCCGAATTGTCCAATTCCTGATATTTAAAATCTGGTAATGTTTATATGATAGCATATGATCATTTAACCATTTATATGAAATAGAGGTCTTAGAGAAACCTCACTTTTACTAATTGTTTTGAATTGTTTCAAAGATATGTATTTATAATTGTTCAATAAGATGCCTGAAATGTGAATCTTTAGAAAGTGGCAAATAGTTCATCAAAGTAGATAATAATTTGTAATAATTGTAGTATAATCTGAAAATTTTGGAGATAACTTTAAAATTCCTGGTATTTTAAACATTGTTTATCCTAGTGAATAACGCATGACACAACAGTTTCTAATGAGAGAACTGAGGTACCACTCACATAGATGTTAATATGTTAATGTCTGTATAAAACTTAGCCCATGAGATAAAAATACTACATTTTCCATTGCATGTTTCTTAAAGTAGAAAAAGTTTTATGTGCTCTCTTCAAACAACCTTAAATGTCATTCATGTGCAGCTGCTGAGACATAAGCATGTACCTATAGAATCAGCAGACAAAAGATCATGTAAGAAGGAGTTGCTTTGCCTGAGTAGCCTCAAGAAAGATGATGTTGCTCTCCTTATATTATAGCAATTTTATATAGAAGCAGCAAGATAAATAATCATTCTAGTTAGTCACATTATATTTGGGAAAAAAAAGGAATGTGATCTGATTAAGATCAAATGTAATCTGAATTTAATGTTAATGCACTTATTTCTGAAGCCAGGACACAACACAGGGCCTCCTTGAAAGCTCACGTTTCTTCTGTGTAAACTCCCACAGCAGAAAAACTACAAACTCCCAAGTGTGATTGTGGAACAACCTTTCTTTGATTTAGTATTAATATGTTATTACAGTTGAAGAGAGTACTTATTTCTGTTCTTTGCAACCATATTGCTTAAAAGGTACTATCAAATAAAATGACATTGTTGGATAGTATCAGGTTTAACTTCAAACAAGACCTCTTGTACATAGCCATAACTAACATACCACACCATGACACTTTCAAACAGCTGTGCGCTCTATCATGTTACCGAAACAAGTGTTGGGAGCAATTCTGAAGGTCAAGGAAGTGCAGCCTTTGAATTCAAGTTCTTTCTTTTCAACCTTTTCAATACACAAGACAGTCTTAGTTTTTCATTCAAAACAACTAGGAAATGAAAATGCAAATAGTATAATTAAATCAGTCAGTTGCTGAGGTGAGCACCTCCAGAGCTGGCCCAGCATAGAATCATAGAATCATAGAATCATAGAATCATAGAATACAACACGGCAGAGAGAAAGCAGTCTAGGAGGTTCCTGGAGTGTGTGGAGGATAACTTCCTGACTGTCAAGGACTCTTATGGAACTGGAATTGTCCCGACATTGCCGTTATACCACCATCTTCTGGCTTGGACATCCAGCCTCTGACAGACTGCATGCACGCAGACCACAAGGCACCTGTGCAGAGACCAGGGCGCGAAAAGCAGAAACACGGACTGCACTTACACAGACCTGGAGACGTTGGGAATTTGATCCCTTTTCATGGCTTCCGGATAACCCCTGGTTAAGCATATCTTATTTTATATGTTGTGTGGTTTAGCAATGTTGTTATTTTTACCATGTGTCATTCCATGTTTTGTTCAATTAATTCAACATGTTTTGACTAACATGCAGTTTGTTGCTGTCCCATCACCTGACAATGTTAAATGTATCCGTGCAGTGTACCAGCCAAAACCTTTAGTTGTAAAAATTGTGTAAACAAATGCTCTCTTTTCTTGCCTTACTATCCTCTCCTTCTATCACCACCCTGGACCGTGAAGACAGAGATCTGCGAGTCAAGACAGCAATCTTTGAGCCACGGGGTGATGTAGGAGTCTGAAGTGTTAAGAACAATTGTCTCAGGGCTTGCTTGGGTGTGTTTGTCTGGTGGGACTGGACAGCAGACCACTCTTCTGTCTGATAAGGCCCAAGGGCGGACCATTCTTTGGCTTATCAGGTATCATTAACTTGCAAGGAAATGTGCGAACTTGCTGGAGCAGCAGGCCATTCTTTGGCTTATCAGGTACCATTAACTTGCAGGGAAATGTGAGAACTTGCTGAAGCTGCAGGCCATTCTTTGGCTTATCAGGTACCATTAACTTGCAAGGGAACATGCAAGCTTGCTGAAGCAGCCGGGCATTCCTTGGCTTATCAGGCACCACCAAGAATGGGACACCAATTGATATCCCGGCCAGGCCACCTGCCCACCAGCAATACATATTGTGTGACTGGATGTGCAGGTGTGGCATACGTGATAACCAAATGGAAATGAGAGGGGGAACTCCCTCTCCAACATGGGATAAAAGACGGTACAACGAAACCTGAAGTAGGCAAAAAAAGAAGGGTCTGAAAAGAAGAAAGTACAACGAGGTCTGAAAAAGAAGAAAGTACAACGAGGTCTGAAAAGAAGAAAGTACGAGGGCTGAAAGAAGAAAGCACAACGAAAGCAGAAAGAAGGCAGAAAGAAGAAGCTTTTCCACCCCCTGAAGAACTAAAAGAAGAAGAAGCCTTTCCACCACCGGAGAACTGAAGACTGAGGACCAACGGGACGTCGCTGGATCCAGGGTGGTGACTATCCTTTGCTTACCTCTCTGATCGCTTGCTTATTTTCCTCCTAATATTTCCTGCCTTTCCTATCGCTTTACTCTTCCATATTTACCTAATAAAACATCTGATTGGCGGCATATGACCTCGTTTGTGTCTTAATTTCGCCCTTGGGATCATCTCGAACCTTCCCCGAGCCTGACTATCAGGCCGGGTCGTAACACTGACGCAGCTGGTAAGCAAGCCAACCAGGGGAGGTGCCCCGCTGGACCTGCTGTTCACGAACAAAGAAGGCCTGGTGGGTGATGTGGTGGTCGGAGGCTGTCTTGGGCACAGCGACCATGAAATGGTAGAGTTTTTGATTTTTGGAGAAGTAAGGAGGGGGGCCAGCAAAACCACAACCCTAAACTTCAGAAGGGCAGACTTTGGCCTGTTTAGGAGTTTGGTTAACAGAGTCCCTTGGGAGGCGGTCCTGAAGGGCAAGGGAGTCCAGGAAGGCTGGATGTTATTCAAGAGGGAAGTCTTAAAGGCACAGGAGCAGGCCGTCCCCATGTGCCGCAAGTCGAGCAGGCGGGGGAGAAGACTGGCCTGGCTGAACAGAGAGCTCTGTCTGGAGCTCAGGAAGAAAAGGAGAACCTACCACCTTTGGAAGAAGGGGCAGGTGACTCAGGGGGACTACAAGGATGTGGTGAGGATATGCAGGGAGAAGATTAGAAAGGCAAAGGCCCAGCTAGAACTTAAACTGGCCACTGCTGTCAAGGACAACAAAAAAATGGTTCTACAAGTATATCAGCGACAAAAGGAGGGCTAAGGAGAATCTCCCTCCTTTGTTGGATGCGGAGGGAATCTTGGCCACAAAGGATGAGGAGAAGGCTGAGGTACTTAATGCTTTCTTTGCCTCAGTCTTTAATAGTCAGACTGGTCATCCTCAAGGTCTTCATGCCCCTGAGCTGGGAGATGGAGATAGGACACAGAATGTAGTCCCAGCTGTCGAAGAGGTGGCAGTCGCCGACCTGCTCCTCCACCTGGATGCCCACAAGTCAATGGGGCCAGACGGGATCCACCCGAGGATACTGAGGGAACTGGCGGAGGAGCTTGCCAAGCCACTCTCCATCATTTATCAGCAGTCCTGGTCAACCGGGGAGGTCCCAGATGACTGGAAGCTAGCAAATGTGACACCCATCTACAAGAAGGGCCGGAAGGAGGATCCGGGGAACTACAGGCCTGTCAGCCTGACCTCGGTGCCGGGGAAGGTCATGGAACAGATCATCCTGAGTGCCATTATGCGGCATGTGTGGGACAACCGGGGGATCAGGCTCAGCCAGCATGGGTTTATGAAAGGCAGGTCCTGCTTCACTAACCTGGTCTCCTTCTATGACAAGGTGACCTGCTTAGTGGATGAGGGGAAGGCTGTGGATGTTGTCTACTTGGACTTCAGTAAGGCCTTTGACACCGTCTCCCACAGCATTCTCCTGCAGAAGCTGGCTGCTTACGGCTTGGACAAGTGCACGCTGTGCTGGGTTAAAAACTGGCTGGATGGTCGAGCCCAGAGAGTGGTGGTGAATGGAGCCAAATCCAGTTGGAGACCGGTCACGAGTGGTGTTCCCCAGGGCTCAGTGTTGGGGCCGGTCCTGTTCAATATCTTTATCGATGATCTGGATGAGGGGATCGAGTGCACCCTCAGTAAGTTTGCAGATGACACCAAGTTGGGTGGGAGTGTCAATCTGCTGGAGGGTAGGAAGGCCCTGCAGAGGGACCTGGACAGGCTGGATTGTTGGGCTGGGGCCAACTGTATGAGGTTCAACAAGGCCAAGTGCCGGGTCCTGCACTTCGGTCACAACAACCCCAGGCAACGCTACAGGCTTGGGGAGGAGTGGCTGGAAAGCTGCCTGGCTGAAAAGGACCTGGGGGTGATGGTTGACAGCCGCCTGAACATGAGCCAGCAGTGTGCCCAGGTGGCCAAGAAGGCCAATGGCATCCTGGCTTGCATCAGGAATAGTGTGGCCAGCAGGACCAGGGAGGTGATAGTGCCCCTGTATTCGGCACTGGTGAGGCCGCACCTTGAGTACTGTGTCCAGTTTTGGGCCCCTCACTTCAAGAAGGACATCGAGGTGCTGGAGTGTGTCCAGAGAAGGGCAACGAGGTTGGTGAAGGGTCTAGAGCACAAGTCTTATGAGGAGCATCTGAGGGAGTTGGGGTTGTTTAGTTTGGAGAGGAGGAGGCTGAGGGGAGACCTTATTGCCCTCTACAACTACCTGAAAGGAGGTTGTGGCGAGGTGGGGGTCGGTCTCTTCACCCCAGTAACAAGCGATAGGACGAGAGGAAATGGCCTCAAGCTGCGCCAGGGTAAGTTTAGGTTAGATATTAGGAAAAAGTTCTTTACTGAAAGAGTAGTCAGGCACTGGAACAGGTTGCCCAGGAAAGTGGTTGAGTCCCCATCCCTGGAGGTATTTAAAAGATGGGTAGATGCAGTACTTGAGGACATGGTTTAGTGGTGAACTTGGCAGTGGTAGGTTAATGGTTGGACCTGATGATCCTAAGGGTCTTTTCCAACCTTAACAATTCTATGATTCTATGATTCTATGAAGTGCTGCAAACAGAGCAGTCAAACAGAGAGGTCAAACAGGGTGTGGCATGTCAGCCCACGTCAGTTTGTGTGGCAGTTTTTGTGGCAGTTCGTGCAGAAAGGTCATCGTCACCCTACCAGCTGAAAAGGTTGGTTCAATTGGTCAACACCCTACCAGAAGGAGCTTAGCTATGGTATCCACCTGGCAGAAAGCTATGTCCTCTGCACTCACCAGAATGGATGTGGCAACTCAGACAGTGCTCCCACAAAAACATGCAGTCATCCAGGTCTCAGGCTGCAGGGCATGCCAGAGCCTTTCACTAGTAACTGATGGCAGTAGCAAGAACAGCTGTGTGAGGTGTGACCGAGTAGATGATCTGCTCAGCCTGGTGGCAGAGCTACAAGAAGAGGTAGAAAGGTTAAGGAGCATCAGAGAGTCTGAGAAAGAGATAGACTGATGGAACCAGTCTATACTCTGGTTTCTCTTCAGATCGTATAAAATCTTTCTTTTCAGATCGTGTAAAACCATGCTCTGCCCTCCCTGAGACAGAAACAGGAACATCCCCTGGAAAAAACACAAGATCAAGGGGATCCTGTACCCTCCCCCCACCAAGCAGAAGGCAGTAGCTTAAAGGAAAGGAGTAAATGGAGGCAAGTCTATGCTCAGGGTGGCAGACGAGCCCCCTTCTTGCCTACCTCACCTTCCAACGTGCCTTTATACAACAAGTATGAAGCTATGGATGTGGAAGGTTGGTCAACTGATGATGCAGATGATGGTCCATCTACACCAGACATGTTGCCAAGGTCAGAAAGGCCTACCCCCTGTATCATGATCACCTCCACAAGAAAGAAAAGTCAGGTTATAGTTGTAGGTGACTCCTTTCTGAGGGGAACAGAGGATCCAATATGCTGGACAGACCCTCCTCTTGGGGAAGTCTTCTGCTTCCCTGGGGCCCGAGTTAAGGACATCACTAGGAAACTTCCTAGCCTGATATGGCCCTTGGACTATTACCCATTATTGCACTTCCATATGGGTGGTGATGAAGCTGCAATGCGTAGTCCAAGGGCAATCAAAAGAGACTTCAGGGCCTTGGGATGGTTGGTAAGGGAATCTGGACCACAGGTAATTTTTAGCTCTATCCTTCCAGTTGTGGGCAGTGATATTGGAAGAAACAGATGGACTCAGTCTATTAATACATGGCTCCGTGGCTGGTATCACCACCAAAATTTGGGGGTTTTTTGATAATGGGATGGTCCACACAGCCCCAGACCTCCTGGTGTCAGATGGGATTCATCTTTCTTGAAGGGGGAAAAGTATCTTTGCTCATGAGCTAGCAGGACTGATTGACAGAGCTTTAAACTAGACTTGAAGGGGGAGGGGGATAATATCAGGCTCATCTGTGACAATACCTCAAAGGAATTAAGGTGTGTTCCTCTAACAAGGTGACACAGTTGACAGCCCAGCTGAAGTGCCTCTACACCAATGCATACAGCATGGGCAACAAACAGGAGTTGGAAGCCACCATGCTGCTAGAAAGCTACGACCTGGTTTCCATTACTGAAACCTGGTGGGATGAATCCCATGACTGGAGTGCTGCTATCGATGGGTACAAACTGTTCAGAAGGGACAGGCGAGGAAGGAGGCACAGAGGGTTTGCCCTCTGTGTCAAGAAACGGTTAGATTGTGAAGAGCTGTCTCTGCAAAATAGCCACAAGCAGGCTGAATGCTTATGGGTAAGAATTACAGACTGAAGCAACAAAGGAAACCTTGTGGCTGGTGTTTACTATGGGACGTCTGATCAAGGGGACCCTGTTGACAAAGCCTTCTTACTCCAGCTACAGGAGACATCGTGCTCACAGGCTCTCATCCTGCTGGGGGACTTTAGCCACCCCAACATCTGCTAGAAAAGTAGCTCAGCAAGCTGCAGGCAATCCAGGAGTCTCCTGGAGTGCATTGAGGAATTTTTAGTAGGGCATGCAGTGATAGGACAAGGAGTAATGGTTTTAAACTAAAAGAAGGTAGATTCAGACTAGATATAAGGAAGAAATTTTTCACAATGAGTGTGGTGAAACACTGGAACAGGTTGCCCAGAAAGGCTGTAGATGCCCCATCCCTGGAAACATTCAAGGTCAGGTTAGACAGGGCTCTGAGCAACCTGATCTTGTTGTTGATGTCCCTGCTCATTGCAGGGGGGTCGGACTAGATGTCCTTAAAGATCCCTTCCAACCCAAATCATTCTATGATTCTATGATATTTTTCTGCATATTCATGTCCTTTAGAGTCTGAGACAAAGTGGTCATCCTCCTTCAATATCAAGCCATATTCAGACTTGAAATATTTAAGGTAATAATTTCATCCATCTAAGACAGCATGTCTTTTATTGTCATCTGAAGTTATTCAGACTTCAACTTATTTTCTCACTTCAGCCTGTTAAACCTTACAGGTTTTTGCAAAATCATACCAACCTCTGACATCTACCTCAGAGAATTATTTTAATGAGAGAAATTCTCTTTCAGTAGGTTGAACATGAACAGAATAATGCCCCCAAAATGGTACTACTACAAAATGACTCTACCTCAAGAATATAGGACTCAGGAACTTATGGACATATCTCAGCTTAAAAAGAAGCTAAACTTTCAAATGTGACAATTTTTTTTTTTCTCTGAAAAATACAGTTTGAATGGGAACCTGAAAACTCCAATCTTTACATCATTTCTCAGTGCAGAGCATCTTGACCATGATTCTCTGCAATCCCAGAAAGCAAATGTGTACATCCAAGTACAAGTGTACAATACGTATCTTCTGATCTGTCAGAGTTCTCATTACCCACAATCTTACCTTTCAAATCTACTCAAGGTTATTTGGACAGTGGCTTCAAGGTAGTGATTAGGAAGAACATCAAGCAAAAATTTGACCATAACTGCAAGTTTAATGTTTCTTCTCTTGCTTTCTGTTGCTATTTTCAGACATTCCTCTCTCTTATTAATAATAGACACTGTCACGTTCTTGATTTTCCACTTTCTTTTTTCTGCTATTTCCATTGTATTACACTAGACTGGTCTAAAATTTGGTGTTGTCTATCCTTTAATTAGAAAAAAAAAAAGTCAGTATGAATTTCTTGGGTGGGGTAAAACAAAATGCTGTCTCACCTAAGATCTATGAAGCCTCTATATTTTCTTTGTCCTTCACTTTCCAATGGGAAATGTTTCTGATACAAAAATCCACGGATGCTTCTCCTCACAGTCCGAATCTCCCCAAGGGAGAAACGGAGTACTCAGAGAGTCCCTGAAATGAAACTCAATAGCAACGAAGTTACTATTAAGCAGGTATTCTTTATTGCAGTGCTGGGCAGCACTGGGGATTCTCCACCATAAGTGCTCCAATGAATTACTGAACTTTTAGAGAATATATACTATACAATCATGCATATTCATAGGATTTCCAAGAATTGCTATGCATAAACATGAGATTTCCATGAACTTATTAACATATGCAAATATCTGATTCACATGCACAGTCATCTCTTGTGGTGGTCTTTGGGGGTCTTCAGATGAAGGCTCGTAGTCTTCCTCACTGTGTTCGCTGATTGACCTTTGCTTCTGCGCAAACTCAGTCCTAGGATCACGTAGATGTTGTCCTTCAAGACTGTTGTTGCCATTCTTCTGTTTCTTCCTATCTTCCTGGTTCCGTGCATCTGTTCTCCCAAGGCCAAGTTGTCTGTAAAGAAATTATCCCAGAGCCCCCCTTATCTTATAACTGTTCTTCTAGCTACTCCCTAAATCACATCAGACCGCCCTCAAGTCTAACAAGGTATTCACAACATCCTTAAATCACAACAGGGTGTCTTCTGATCTAATTGAGTGACTAAGGTATTTACAACATCTTTCTTGCTCTTGTGGTTTTTAACCCTTTCATTTCCAATGTTTCTTTCCAATGGGTCTTTAAAGACCATTAATACGGTAGATGCTTACTAATCCTAGATGTCACATTAATTTCTCTCTCTTCCCCACATCTCTTTCTGTGTAAACAGTCCTGCCAGAGGTTTATCTCAGAAACATAACAGGACAAGTGGACAACTATAATTACAGTGCTATACTAAAAGGGCTGAAAATCTTCAGCAGTTTAGAAAACTAGATGGCCATTAGAGACAGAAAATAATGCAAACAGTTTGTGCTAGAGAATTTGACTGAATTGGTAGTATAAGCATTAAAACTAGGGCTGATTTTGGTCACTTTGTGGATCAGCAACTTGGAAAAAGATGACGTTCAGTGCCTTGGTGGAGTTTACCACACATAAAAAAATGGAGCCAGTCAGCACAGAGATGGAAGAGAGCAGACAGAGTTCAGAATGACTCAGAAAAGCAGCACCTTGGGCTGATAAGGGGCTTTAGTGAGACTAATGTAAAGTGATGAGATTGTTGACAGATAATTCAGAAAATAAATGTACACTGAGACCTGCACTGTGGCTGGGTGAAAGAGTTGAATAAAACCTGAGAAGTCCAGTACAGTGATTTTTTTTTCAGTAGTAGAAGGTATAATTTAAAAAGTTTAGTGAGGGTACTGACCATAATTTTAAGGACATGTGTTAGACAAGTATTGAGGTTAGCATCACAACTTGTATGGCATGGCATTGTGATAATGCTACTTTAAAGTTTACTCTCCTTCTGCTGGAGGACATCCCATTATTTCATACTTCTCCTTCAGCTACACGATGCTACACAGGAAAATAATTCATCAGTTACATCTCAGTCACTAGATTGAACACTCTGTATTCTTGTAGATTAGACATGAAGGGATGACAAGGGGAGATATCAAGATATAAAAAACTTGGAAGAAAGCCAAAATAACAAATTTGTCTGCAATACATCTATTAAAAAGTTGCATATGGACACTGCTGTCCTCATGTATTATTCGTCTTAAATGTGGCTTCATTTCCCTCTGCCAAAATAACAAGATGTATGCACACATTTCTGACAGCAATGGCAGAGTAACTAATAGTTTGAAAATTTGGTTGTAACATCCAGAAGAAAGCTTCACAAATTTGGTGAATGCTGCTAATCAGTTTTCTTTCCTTGAAGAGAAATGTTGTCCATTTTCCGTGTTTCTCCATGAAGAAATACCAAGCAAAGTGTACCATTGAGGAACAAGTTATAGCTTTCTAAGCATCTGCTTGGCCATCCACCAGGAAACTTTTCACAGAACTTAATGTAGCCTGAATATATTGCAGGGATCCTCAGAGAACTCGCTGGCACTTGAACAAGCTACTATGATAAGCACAGTCTGACTGTGCCTCTTTCTTTCCTTCAGCATAGCAGGTCTCTCCGACTTTGGAAAACCATTCCACATGTACACCTGAACTTTACAGGCAATAAGTATAATTTATTATACAAACAAGAATTTGGCCATTTGAGGTATATTACAAACATGACACATAGTGACAAAAACCCTATAAACTTAAATTGTGCTGGGCTAGGTATAGTTATTTTTCTTTTAAAAATTGTGCTGTAAATGAAATATTTGATTATGTTTTAACCACTGTGGAAAGGAATCAAGAGCATAACATAAAAAAAAAAAAAAAAGAGCAAAGGCCTCATTAAAAACAATTTTGCATAAGCTGTACACAAGAAAACAGTACAAAGCAGTGTTCACACAATTAGTACTGTAAACTGGCAATGAGTCTTGGTGCTGCTGATCCACATCTGTGGATTGTGAGGTACACAGTCACCTGCTCTTAAAGTGACTTAAGACTGCTGTTAACAAAGAGGGCAATACATGGGAGCAATGCAATGAGTTTTCTTGGATTTTACAGTTACAGAGATTCTCTAAGAAAGCAAAAAGTCTATTTAATCTTTTTGCCTTTTCTTGTTGTTAGTCTTCCTTTTCTTGTTTCTAAGATTAAAATATAAGCAAGTCAAAACAAATACTACTTATGTATGTAAAGATATGTTAACAGATTATTGACAGATGACTCAAAAGCAGTTAAAATATTGACATTGAAAAATGCTGCATTATTTAAAGAAATAAACACATTAAAATTGAATCATGAGTAGTAAAAGTATTTTGTTACTCATCATAATGGCATTACTCTGTGTTCATCATTCTAAAGAACAGTTCAGCTGTTTCAGTATTGTATCATTATATACATTATCAGGTGTCTTGGGAGTATTTTCACATTTTTCATTGGATAATTCTGGTTTCAATATTATTTAAATCTATGAAGAGCTTTCCCCTAGTCCAGACCCAGACAGTGAACAACTGATCAATATATGTAATGTAACCTCTGTGTCATTTAAATGAAGATTTATGATAGTAAGAGAGAAAACATAAGTAGAAGAACTTCAAAGTATTGCTGCTTCAATTCAATATGCATTTTTCTTTCTTCTGCCTCTTATTTTAGCAGGGTGTTCAGCAGAAACTATTTCAGTATCACCATTTCTATGTATAAAAACCTTCAGGAATTCTTTCCAGAGAATCAAAACATGCCAGAAACATTAACCTTCCTTAATCAAAAAAACAATTTCATTTTATTTTTCATCGTATTATTCTTTTTTCCCTAGAGTGTGTGTATGTGTATGCAAATCTGTAAATTTTTGTGGGTTCATAGGTGAAGGCACACAACATTAAACATAAGATTTGCAGGAATGGATGAAAATCCAGCTCTGAAAAGGATGAGAAATATCTCATCTCATACACTGATGAGGCACAGATTAATTTCCTAAGGCTTAAGTGGGTGAGCAGAATCCTAAAAGTCTTTTTCAGAAGAGTCTTTTGAAATCTTTTCAGGAAACATTTCAGATTCCCACATTTTGTTAATTTGTTTTTCTCTTTGAAAATAATGAGAGGGGAGAAAAGGAATGTTCATGTAAACAAGGGAAAAATGCAATTGCTTAGAGCTATTGTTCAATCTTGTTTCATACAGCCCTATTAATACATTGCAGGTCTGATCTGATGAATTTCTGCCACTGCTGTGAAATCATTATTTAAATATGCACAAAAGCATGCCATGTTTAGGGCAATTTTGCTAGGTAGATGGATTTTCATCTTTTTTTTTAAAGCAAGGTTACTATGTAATTTTTCTTTTTCAACCAGAGCATCTGAATCTAGTTCACTGGAGGTAAAAGCCATTAGGAACAATAAATTGTCAGAGATATTAATACCACTAGTTCCTAGATTTTAAGATGTTTTGCTATAACAGTAGGCTACCTTTCCCTATGAAATGCTATGATTACTTATATAACAAGTGCACAAATTAATCATTAGAATGTCATCAGTAATGGGTTCATTGGACAGGAGGGGAAACCCTGCACTCATTCCTATTGATTCGTGTGAGCTTTTCCTTTCACCTCGCAATTTCAGAGATATTTAGTTTATGTTTTCATATTATTTATTGTCTGAATAAGTTGAAGTATCTGCAAACATTAGTTTTGGTGTTTAGCAAACACAAATAATTCAAAAGTTTTTTAAGTTTAGAATTCTTAGAGAAATAAATCAATCAAGGAAATGTTATGAGCCTGGCAGAGATTCATTCTTTCTTAAAACCTTCCAAAGAATTTCCATCTATTAAGTCACAGACTACAAATTATATTGATTCATTCTAACCATTGCCACAGGCCCAAGCTCTCTTCTGTTAGTAGCACCATCAAACCTTGAAAATATATGACAAAGATGATAGAATTTGTTACTTTCCTGTCAAAGCTGATTCTGCTATTCCTTTGTGGCCTGAAATTTTAAGGATGCTGTGAAAGTAAAATTTGTCTCTTGCCATATTGTACATGAACTCTCAGAGGTTCTTCATGCTGAACATATGCCTACCACCAAGTTATGCCTTTTCACTCAACATTTTTTTAAAAAATGGAATAATAGAAAGAGCTATAGATTCCATGTAGAAAATAATATTTCAATACTTATTGATCTAATTGAAGTATTATTTCAATTAGAAATTGTTTCTATTCTAATTGAAATGCAATTCAAATTATTTCAATTATTGCAATTTCAATAGATCAATAAGTCTTTATTAATGGTCACACTATTTTCATGCATGTTTAACTAATTTTGGGATTAATCCAGAAGTTTTTTGTGTTTATTTTAGGAAATCTGTTCCTGCCTTTTGTATTACAGCCATTTCAATGCTTTTAGATCGTCCCCACTACATCTTACGGAATCAGTTTCAAATTTCTATGCAATATATAGCATTAAGTTAAAGAATTATATGAAGGCTAATTAAAAATTCTGAAATTATGTAATTTCTTTTACAGGTCATGTTATCTGGTGATCGAGATGATTCTGATATTATTTAGCTGTCTAGACATTATTTTGCATCTAGAATGAATCTCAGGTCAGAAACAAAACAAAACTCAAAACCTATCACTGCTCATGTTAGTATTTGGATGTGAAGGCACTTTACAATAGACAGCAATCATCTGTTTTTTATCTCATCCTTATTTGTTCTAACTGAAAGAAAATTAAAATTGTCTGGAGCTTACCAAATGCATTTTCCTGCATTCATTGCATGTGGCATGCTGACTTCTTAATGCCAAGCTGGAAGAAATATGTGGTCCATAACCTGGTTAAGAAACCAAAGGAAAGTCCAGGCTCCAGACTTTTTAACCACCTTTCTCTTAGAGTGAATGAGCAAGGCTGTTCTATGAATAATTAAGCCTCATTTATACCCTAAGGCTGCTAACAATCCTCATGCATTTCTTTTTTAATTAAAGATACTCTCTCTTTGTGTATAACTTGAAAAGATTATATTCTCTATTGTTCTGCAATAAGCTGAAGCAATGATTCCAACCTAAACTTTAACTTCTCCTCTCTTGAAACTAGCATTCCTGAAAAGATACCCTATTATGCGCCTGAAGACTAACATGTCACCTCTCCATTTCTAACCCAGCATCTGATTGGCCAAAGATTCTGTTTCATTGCTACAGCCTCTTTATCTGAAGACAATATGTAATTACTTAATTCCTTGCCTTCTGCAGCTCAGGGCCACGTAGAGCTCCTGCATACCTTGACAGTACAAAACTATGTTGGATTGCTTTTTTTTTTTTTTAGAGTAAACAAATCATGTTATGTTTTATATTGAAATAAAATAACTTGGTTATAAAAACTGTAAAGATTTTCCTAAATCCTGGAGTCTCTAAATTTCTGAAAACTGCAATCAGAACTAAATGAAGTTACGTGTTATTTACCACAAAGAGCTAATTTCTGCCCTGTAGGATAATCAACCATGGTTGAGAGTCTCCAGGCAATGCATGAGAAGAGCAAGGGTTAAGATGGCCTGACTCACTTTCAGACTTTAGGATCCTATAACTTAAGGTTGTGTCCATTCTTGAATGAATTATTTTCTGTGTCTTATTTAAGAATATTGGCATTAAAAAGTACTATTATGAATATCTGAATATTTTCTAGGACAAAGTAATTAATCCAATAAATTTGTGCTTCTTAAAAAATGAGAAACATTTTGAAAAATTACTTGTGTCTTTGTATATACAAAGGAGGAAATTCCTTAAAGCATCTGAAATGACTGAAGAGAGATTGCAGGACTCTGTAAACACACACAAACATAATAGCATTGTTTATGTTTGATAGTGTTTCTATACGCAAGCTAACAAACAATAAAAGAACATCTCATTTAAGCTCAACATTATTTTCGTTCACATGCTTACTAACATTACTAACATTTCATCTCCATCCTATTGATCTTTATATTTTAATATTTTAGTAGAAGACTAGTTTGCTAGAATTTTATAGCAGTCTAAATTAACAGGTTGTGAGTTTAAGGCAGTATTTACTGAGACTGAGACATTCCTTTCCATTAAATTCTGTTGTGTTCTGACACCTGTGCTAGTCAGTTCAGTGACTGATTATGTTTACATAATGATCGTTATTCAGCCTACAAAGCTATAAATGCGAAGTGGCCCAGTGGCCCAAGACGCCACCGTTTCTATCAGGCTAATAAAAACATTATTAGTATCTGGCCTGGCTGCAAAATAGCAAAACTCATTTGCTTAATCAATTCCACCAGAAAACACATGAAAAAAATTAGCTTAACATAGCCTCTTTCACAGCATGAACAGGGACTTGGCAGCATCTTCCTTGTGGTTTCCTGTAGCACCATCAAAAAATTACCAACTGGTGGCATGGAGATAAATGCAGCAGCACCAGTTACAAAGGTTTCAACACGTGCTCTAACTTTTTGCAGTCACATCAAATACCTGCCTTTAGTAAGGTTCCAATGGTAATAATTTTGGAACTATAAAAATAAATTCAAACATATAGGGAGCTCTAAGCCTGCTGTATGAAATCATCTGTAGTATTTATGGGCTCCTATCTAATAAAAATGACATTTGAGTAAAAGGTTAAAAAGCTACTCACTTTAGGCCGCTCATATTTTACAAAGTGCCAACAGGATTGGTTATTTTTATTATTTATTAATTTATAGCCCACTGTTATGTATCATAGTGCTTTACTGTAGTCAAATGAGCCATACTCATGTAAGAACAATAAATAACCTCCTGCACTCCACACTCAGATAACAGGTAATGCACGTTTTATTTGATACAAAACAAAGTAATGACAAGATGAGAATCTTAAGGTATACTCTTCATGCATCCAACAACTCTAATATTTCTCAGAAAAGCATAACATACAGGTAAAAATCCCAGAGTTTTAAACAAGAGGAATTCTTTCCTAGAGTTGCTTCAAGAACATAATTTTTTATTTTTCTTACATATCAATGTATAAAATAAACCTGTTTGGAAAAGAAATTTCAAGCAAAGTTTACCTTGAGTCAGACAGAAAAAAAATGAAACCTTAAGCTCTTTAAAAACCTTGAAAGAGTTGTCCTTCAATTTAACAGGGCCAAAAATTCATCTTCAGGATTAAAAGAGTTAAAAGAACTGAGCAGTATCTGGTACCAAAAGGAATCCAGAGTATAAAATCATGTTTTGAGCAAGATATATGGGCAAAGTCTTCCTTTAAAAGCTAGAATAGTTCATTCTTCTTAATATTGTCTTATACTACAAACGTTTCCATAGTTGCCACTAGGCTGTGGTCTAGGTACTGCTCTACCACAGCAATTCTGTATCAATTTATCATTAATGTAAGATGAAGGCTTTTAGAAAAGAAAAATATATTGTCAAAATTTACTGCTTTGGAATGAAGAACCAAGAAATAACTTTGTGTTTGTAGACATAATTTTAATTTTATATACCCATCTGCTATCTCAGAACTTTTGTCCTTTGTGTGACATTTTATAAATGTGATAAGTTCCTGAATGGCTATTTGTATTGTCACAATGCTATCTCTATTATCACACCCTCCAAGAATTCAATGAACTGGTCAAAAATATAAATAAAGCAGCTGAAAGCAGGGAAAATCATCCTCACAGTACATACATGAGCATATAAAGTTCATGAAACAAAGTGTGATCCTATGATGACAGCTAAGAAGGGTTCTGGGAGCAGAGTAAAAAGCAGTGAGATTGTAGGTTAATTGTATACTAATTGTAATAAAAATGTGAAATAGTACTGGCTGAATATGCCTTGCCATGGTAGTATTATTTGCTTGCCTATATATTTTTGCTTTATTTTACTGAACTGAAACTTGTGACAGATTATAAACCCCCCTTTAAAAAAGTGAGCTGAGCTTTGAAAAACAAATAACAAGTAACTAGAAAATCGTTTGGTTTTTTCCTGAGGCGTGTAACTTAAACCATATTGCCTTGTGATAAGAGATTTTTGCATGGATGACACTCATGACACTCAGTGATGAGGTAGCTGATAGAGGCATAAAGACAATAAAAGGGATTTTAGAGAACTGGGGCGATTACTTGAAGGATCAGAAGCGCAGGTGGTGTTCTCCTCCATCCCATCAGTAGCTGGGAAGCATACGGAAAGGAACAGGAAGACCCACCTCATCAACACATGGCTCAGAGGTTGGTGCCAGAGGTGGAACTTTGGGTTTTTCAACCATGGGGAAGTTTACATGGCACCAGGCCTGCTGGAGGCAGATGGGGTTCACCTGTCGCCAAAGGGGAAAAGGATTATGGCTCAGGAGTTAGCAGGCCTCATTGAGAGAGCTTTAAACTAGATTCGAAGGGGGAAGGGGATAAAACCAGGCATGCTACGGATGAGCCTAGGAGTGGCATGCCTGTGTTGGAGAAGAGATCGATAGTCCAACTGAAGTGCATTTATACCAATGCACGCAGCTTGGGCAATAAGCAGGAGGAGCATTGAGTGGCAAGGAAACTATGATGTGGTCGCCATCACAGAAACATGGCGGGATGACTCACACAACTGGAGTGCTACAATGGACAGCTATAAGCTCTTCTGAAGGGACAGGCAAGGAAGGCGAGGTGGCGGGGTAGCCTTGTACGTCAGAGAGTGTTTTGATTGTCTAGAGCTCAACAAAGGTTGAGTGCTTATGGGTAAAGATCATAGGAAAGGCTAGTAAGGGAGATATCCTGGTGAGAGTCTGTTATAGACCACCCAACCAGGATGAGGAAACAGAGGAAGTATTCTACAAGGAGTTGGCTGAAGTCTCAGAGTCTCTAACCCTTGTTCTTGTGGGAGACTTCAACTTACCAGATATCTGCTGGAAATACAACACAGCAGAGAGAAAGCAGTCTAGGAGGTTCCTGGAGTGCATGGAAGATAACTTCCTGACGCATCTGGTAAGCAAGCCAACCAGGGGAGGTGTCAGGAAAAAGGGAGAGCCTACTACCATTGGAAGAAGGGGCAGGTGACTAAGGAGGACTACAAGGATGTTGTGAGGTTATGCAGGGAAAAGATTAAAAAAGCGAAGGCCCAGATAGAACTGAAACTGGCCACTGCTGTCAAGGACAACAAAAAATGGTTCTACAAGTATATCAGCAACAAAAGGAGGGCCAAGGAGAATCTCCCTCCTTTGTTGGATGCGGAGGGAATCTTGGCCACGAAGGATGAGGAGAAGGCTGAGGTACTTAATGCCTTCTTTGCCTCAGTCTTTAATAGTCAGACTGATCATCCTCAAGGTTTTCATGCCCCTGAGCTGGGAGATGGAGATAGGACACAGAATGAAGTCCCAGTTGTTGAAGAGGTGGCAGTCACCAACCTGCTCCTCCACCTGGATGCCCACAAGTCAATGGGGCCAGACGGGATCCACCCGAGGATACTGAGGGAACTGGCGGAGGAGCTTGCCAAGCCACTCTCCATCATTTATCAGCAGTCCTGGTCAACCGGGGAGGTCCCAGATGACTGGAAGTTAGCAAATGTGACGCCCATCTACAAGAAGGGTCAGAAGGAGGATCCAGGGAACTACAGGCCTGTCAGCCTGACCTCGGTGCCAGGGAAGGTCATGGAACAGATCATCCTGAGTGCCATTATGCAGCACGTGCAGGACAACCAGGGGATCAGGCTCAGCCAGCATGGGTTTATGAAAGGCAGGTCCTGCTTCACTATCCTGGTCTCCTTCTATGACAAGGTGACCCGCTTAGTGGATGAGGATGTTGTCTACTTGGACTTCAGTAAGGCCTTTGACACTGTCTCCCACAGCATTCTCCTGCAGAAGCTGGCTGCTCATGGCTTTGACAAGTGCACTCTGTGCTTCTAGTGCATCAGCCATTTACATGCCTATGTAACAGTCTGATGATTTTAGACTTCTCTATGGATATTTTATATATGTCTCTGCTGCACAGTTTAAGATGGAAAATGAATAAGTACAATTTCAAATTTCTTGGAATTTGGGGTGTTTGTGATCACAGAATCATGGAATGATAGAATAGTTTGGGTTGGAAAGGACCTTCAAATACTATCTAGTCTAGCCCCCATGACATGGGCAGGGACATCTTTCACTAGATCAGGTTGCTCAAAGACCCATCCATTCTGACTGTGAACACTTCCAGGGATGGGCCATCCACAGCTTCCCTGGACAACCTGTTCTAGTGTCTCACCACCCTTATAATGAAATATTTCTTCCTTATGTCCAATCTAAACCTACTATAATTCAGTTTAAAACCGTGACCCCTCTTCTTGTCACTACAGGCCACTACAAGTCTCTCTCCATCTTTCTTGCAAGACCCCTTTCTATCTTGAAAGGCCACAGAAAAGCTGTCCCTGGAGCCTTCTCTTTTGCAGGCTGAACAACGCCAACTCTCTCAGCCTTTCTCCAAAGGAGAGAGGTATTCCTGCCCTATGATCATTTTCACAGCCTTCCTGTGGACTCGCTCTATCTTGTGTCTTTTTTGTACTGGAGACTACAGAACTGGATGCAGTACTCCAGGTTGAGTCTCCCAAGAGCAGAGTAGATGGGGACAATCACCTCCCTTGCCCTTCTGGCTGTGCTTCTTTTTATGCAGCTCAGGATACAATTAGCCTTCTGGGCTGCAAGTGCACATTGCCGGCTCATGTCCAATTTTTCATCCAGCAGTATCCCCAAGTCCTTCGCCACAAGGCTGCTCTCAATCCATCAATCTCCAGTTTGTATGGATACTGGGGATTGTCCTGACCCAGGTGCAAGATCTTGCACTTGGCCTTGTTGAACTTCATGAGGTTTGCATAGGTCCATGCCTCAAGCCTGTCAAAGTCCCTTTGGACGGCATCCCTACCAACAAGCCTATCAACTGCACCACTCAGCTTAGTGTCATCTGTAAACTTGCTGAGAGTGCATTCAGTCCCACTATCTATGTCATTAATGAAGACATCAAATACTATTGGTCCCATTATGAACCCTTGGAAGACACCACTCATTACTGGTTTCTATTTGGACAATGAGGCATTGACTGTAACACTTTGGATGTGGCCATCCAGCCAATTCCTTATGCATCTAATAGTCCATCTGTCAAAGCTATGTCTCTCCAATTTAGCAACAAGGATGTTGTGTGGGACTGTATCTAAGACCTTATGGAATTCTCTTCCCCTGTCCAATGATGCAGTCACTCCATTGTAGAAGGCCACTAGATCAGTCAGGCATGACCTACCCTTGGTGAAGCCATGTTGGCTGTCCCTAATTACCTCCCATATGCTACCTTCCATATATATATAACTACCTTCCACATGCTTCAACTTAACTTCCAGGAGGATCTGTTCCTTATCTTACTGGGCACTGAGGAGAGGTTGACTGGTAGCTAGTTCCCAGGGTCCTCCTTTTCACCATTTCAAAAAATGGGTATTATATTCCCTTTTCTGCAGTCACTGGAGACTTCACGTGACTACCATGACTTTTCAAATATGATGGAGAGTGGCCTGGCAACTGCATCAGCTAATTCTCGCAGTACCCTGGGATGTATCTTGTCGGGTCCCATGGACTTGTGTATGTTCAGGTGACTCAGGTGGTCTCAAAGTTTATCTTATCTTACAGTGGGAGGGATTTCGTTCGCCCAGTCCCTGCTTTGAGGTTCAGGAACTTGAGAGATGTGAGAAGATTGATTGCTAGTGAAAAACAAGGCCAAAAAAATTGTTGAGTACCTCAGCCTTCTTTATGTTGGTTTTCACTATTTCTCCTCACTTATTTATTGGGGGGCACATTTTCTTTAATCTTCATTTTCTGACCAGTGTACCTGTAGAAGCTCTTATTATTCTTCCCATTCCTCACCAAATTCAGCTCCAACTGTGCCCTAGCTTTCCTGGTCCCAGCCCTACACATCTGGGCAGCATCCATATATTCTTCCCAGGATACATGTCCCTGGTTCCAGTGCCTCTGCATTTCCTTCTTATGTTTTAAGACGTCTTCACTCAGCCATGCTGGTCTCCTGCCTTCCTTGCCTGATTTCTTACATGTGGGAATCAAGAGCTCTTGTGCACTTGTGCTCTAAGAAACAGCTGCTGCCAGCTCTGTTTAGCTCATTTACCCCCGAGGGCAGTTTTCCAGGGTGTCTCATCCACTAATTCCTTTCTAAAAGTTCGCTCTCTTAAAATTCAGGGTCTTGACTTTGCTCTTCATCTGACACATATCCACCTACACACTGCAGGTATGAAGAGACCTTTTACACATAGCACAGAATATGTTTAGTGTAAATGATAATGTGTCAAGTCTACCTTCCCCTTCATCTCAAGAATTATATAGCAGTTAGAATGTTCTAGGTAAGGAAGCGTACTTAAGGGTGTACTTTCACACTGAGAATAGCACTGTCTTGAACCAAAACAGACATATATATATATATATATATATATAAAATGGGAGTTCATCAATGTAAATCAAAAGGATAAAACTATCAAATATAGGAGCTTTACAAGGTTAATCTGATTAAGAGAGAAACTAAAGATGCACTTTTCCTCCATGCCAAATAAACTGTGACTCAAAAGTGTTCCAGACAGGTAATGAACTATTTTTGTTTGCAAAACTCTAGCACAAATACAGCATTTGCTAAATCAGATGATATCTGAAAAAGAGGAAAAAACAGAAGATGGAAGTATCATCAGAAGATCAGTAGGGAAAAATGTTGTATATGAAAAGCTGTCAGCTGGTCTATCAGCCTTAGTCCTACACTGGGTACAAAGTAGTTGGGAAAAGTGTAGAGAGCTTTCCGCAGAAAAAATTCTACTCCTCTATCAAGATGGAAAATGAAAGACCTTGCAAAATCTACTAACAAATTCCTATACAAACTTTTGGAAGTTGTTGCTGCAGGCAGACAAGATTACTAGGTTCAAAAGTGGCATGTTCTGATTCAGAAATCAGCCCAATTCATGGACACTAGGTCCATAACAGGTCCAGGCAAGGATATCTCTAATCATTACAGAACCAAAGGATATCCCCCTAATATTCCTAATCTGGTGTTTGTGAATGCTGGTGGAGGAACTCAGATAGTAGTCAGCCTCTAAAATTCTCACTAACTTATCTTACTACCATGGTTATATATCTTACTACCACGGTTATATATCTTACTACCACATTCACTGGTTTGACCCACGTGTCTAAACATGACAGGAAGCATTTGACTTCTGATGCATATTATCTTCAGGTATTAGTGAGTTGTGTTATTTGGTCAGCTGAAGGTATATACCAAAATTTCCCATTTTTTTGACACACAAATAAAATCCCTCAAAGGCTGTAGCCCGTTGTTTCAGCTCACATTACCAAAGAACACATGTCCATCTTGTCTCACTCTATGAAACAGTAAACACTTATGTAGACTCACATGCAATCAGCTGCAGCATTTTACAGTGCTATGTAATCCATTATTATGTGTGTGACTCATAATTAATGCTGTTCTTTACACATGATAATCAAGTTAGGTAATTCAGCCCCCATAATATTTACTTTAGCCCCTATAGCTAATAGAGAGGTTAAGATAATCACATACATAATAATTCAGAAACTGGCAACCTGTAAATGATATGTGCTTACAAAGTTAGCTCCAATTTGGTAAGAAGAAAGCATTACAGTTGAGTGCAGTTCCACCTGATGCAATTTAATCCTTCCAAAACAATACTTGGCATCACCCTCAGGCAGATAGTTCACCTTAGGAAATTGGAATTTTCCAGCTAAGTTCTTTAAAGCCAGCATAGTCTGAGGCTTCACAGCATGATCAATCACCTTCACCCTGAAGACATTTTGTTAGCAAAAGTGTCACAGGTTGCTACTGTGTGAAATCTGTTTTGCAGTGGAAAAAAGAGAAGATAAACAAGTAATTCCAGAAAACACCATTGTGATGTGAATGCTGCCCAGAAATTATCCTTTTTTGTAACGAAATAAAAAATGAGATACAGGAGAATCATGAGCTATTAATATACTTGTAAATATGTAACTATAAATAAGTCCTAAAATGTATAGGAGGAAGGTAGGAACAATGCCTACTACTGTCTGTTGTGTGAAAAATTGGAAGACAGTTCTGCACAGGGAGAGCATAGATAAGTCTGATTGTATAGTCTGTTAAATGTGATGCCCAGACATGTTTTAAGTAATAATACAGCACCCTCCTAAAATGCAGAGCTTCTCTGCAGTTTCTTCTTCTAAAAGATGTAGACATTGCATTGCAAAGACACAATGGAGCAGGTGACATGCTGACCAAGATTATGCAGTTTTCTCTGGGGTTAATTCAAGTTAAGTTTTCTTGTTATTGTTTTAGTTCCAGATTCCCAGCACAGGATCGGGTATGTACATTTATGAAATCTCACTGTCTCTGGAGAGAAGTCATAAACTGGCTCAACCTGTAAACAATTAACAAGGAGTCAATAATTTTCTTCTTCACTGTTCCTCCTTATCACATTGTGGTCCACAACAGATTGTAACATACCAAAGTGATGACACTGCTTTCCTATACCAACAGTGTGAAGTATAAAAACATATAGAATATCTGTACCTTGGGAATGTGAGTGTGAGGAACAGAATGATGGCTGGGGTCCAGTTTGAGTGTAGAAGTGTTATGACAAATAGGTTAACAAATCTGAATTAATGAGGTAAGCCTGTCTCCTGGCCAGCATTAATCAGAGGGTTGTTTTACAGTCTAGTTAGTAACTGCAAGGTGAAATACACAGGGAAACCATATATACCTTGGCAACAACTGTATTATTTCAAGGGTACAGTGTTGAGACATTACTTACTTTAGATCTCCAATTTTATTCATTTTTCTGTGTAAGGTATATTCAACAGCCCAGAGTGTTTAATGGAACATAAACAAAAACCAGTTGTGAATTATAAGGCTCTGCACACAAATGCATTTCTGTAACTTCTGATAGAGTCATGATCAGCCACAGAGTACAGTTTGAGTGCTTTGTGATGCTAGCATAATCTCAAGTTAAATGCAAATCGCTGTTCACCCATTTTGTGATACCTGCTGTATTATAGAAATATAGTACACTGTTTTTTAATTTGCATACTTAAGGACGTCATACAGCTCAATTAAGGTAATATCCATACTAAAAGCACTTTCCTTGTACACTTACACTGGTGTATGTTACATCATGCTCCTATTGTGGATACATCTTAAACTATCAAAACTTTAAGCATTCTTTGATACAACACTCTGTAATGAAAAGACACAATGACCAAATAAAGTTTTAGTGGTTTACTAAGCCTACATTCTGGGCTGCTGACCATATGGATCAGGAATTGGCCTCCAGATAAAACAATGTGTCAGGACATCTCTGCCAGGTAGTCATTGTCTATTCATCAGTTGGAGAATTTTTAATTCTCTCACAATATCTTATTTTTTATACATTTTATTAAAAAATGGCTCTACATTAGCAAATTTTTTTATTGATTTTTGAATCATGTTCTGTCCACTGTGATTCAATCGCGCTCTTCAAGCAATTGTTTACTTTTTTTAACTCTGTTTGCTTTTGTCCTGTGTCTGCTAGATTCTCAGCTAGAACACACTGGTCTACTTCAGTACTAAATCTTCTTAAAGTGAAGAAAAGGCTTTTTAAAAATTTAAATTAAAAAAGAAAAGTTAATCTTAATAGATCAAGCCCACTGAATTCAGCCTGTCATCTAACTTCAATCTAATCTTCAGATTTTAATCCTTATTGTGCAATTTTCTTAGAACTTTTTCTCTCATACGAGCATACCTCTGCATATGTTAGTACTTTTTGCTTTGGCCAAAACCTAGTTTTAAAGCAAATTCTTATTGTCACAGTATATGTTTTAAAAATGTATTTTCCTTTATACTGGGCCAACCTTTGTGTTTCATTTCAGGTGTTCACTGACTTCTGAATTCTAAAAAGGATGAATTGTGAGCTACTACTGCACCCTTTTTGAAATGCAGTAGTAGCTCACAACCTGGCCTTATTATCACAACTATAAGGATGATAAGTTTATAACATTTATGAAATCATATAAATGAATGTAATCTACTCATGCTAGTCATTCATGTAGACTATACATCAATGCTGACTATAACCAAGGACACTCAGAAAATTACTTTACTTCAAATGTATCTTTTCCATTTACAAGGTAAGGTGTACAAGACCCCTTCCATAAAATTCAAAGGTTCTTTGGACCCTGACCTTAAATCTGCCAAAGTCAAAATTACTACACTGGTATCATAGATTGTTTTCCATAGAACTATAATGCCAGAGAAAGTGTGATGCAGCATATATACATGAATTTTTAGCATAGCTACCTGGGGGACTAAGAGAAGTGTAGTTATAGCAGCATAAGTTCAACTACTGGATGTTTATCTACAGTCACTGCAGCTTTCCTGGTGTTGGAACCAAAGTAAGTGTATAAAAGATAGCCCAGACTGCACAGCTGCTGCAGTACTGTGGATGTCTTTGGAAATCATTCCTTCAGCCATTCCTCCAGCAAGGTGTTTAGGATGAACAGAACCAGACACAATGCATAACCCTCTTATTTTCACTGTAGTTCTAACAGAAAATTACTGTAGACACACCACAGACTGCAAGTTCTTTTCTAATTAATAATAATTATAAAAATAAAAACACTAACTTAAAAACACATTTCCTTTCCCCACTGTCTTTCATGTTCCAAGGGATGAAACTTTTGACTTTATAATTTGCTAGCCCTTACTGTCTCTTTGGCTCAAACTGAAACAGAACCCCCACTATTTCTAAGGCACACACATGTTCTTTGTTAGAAAGGTCTTTTCCTTCCTTAATGGGTTTACAGTCTTCTCTAATTTATATTTCTGATTAGCCTGTAAAATCCTTAATTACATGTCCTCTTGTCTTGCACAATCTTCCTTTCATCTTCAATATACTTACCAATTTTTCAATCATTTGAAACTTGAGGTTAAACTACTGGCTTTAGTAGGAGCAATCTTCTTGATTTATATCCCTCACATGCCCTCTCCTTTTCCTTGATTTCTCTTTCTGCTTTTAAATATGATGAATTCTAGGATTTAGATTTATTAAGTACCCAGTAATTTACCTTTGTCTACTATTCATTTCTTTCTGCCATTTATGTGACACTTCTCGTAGTTTCAGCCTAGATCTCCTTGACCCAATCTATTAACAGGAGCAGCCACAAAAATCCAGTCCAGGACAATTTTCCTGCGGGGGAAGGTGTCAGAACTACTTATCTGGGCATCCTGATCAAAATACATCATGAGTAAATACAGCTGCCAGCTCACCTTTTTCAGCAGAGGTAGCTGAGAAAGCCTTCAGCAGTGATTCACATGATCTGAGTAAGGCCCTGGGCAGCTGATTGCCCACAGCCAGGTACTTGGAAAAGTTGAAATGCAAACAGCATTGTTGCCTAGCTGACTGTCAAATCTGGAAGCAGACTGAGGCTTGTAAGGAGTCAACTCTTCCTCCTGTGGGAAGGAGATTCCACAGTCTCTTCAGACTGCAATGCAATGCTCCAGGAGTCTATTCTATGGAATTCTATTCAGCATGGGGCATCAACACATTGAGGGGGCATGGTGCTGTCCCTACTGCAACATGAAGTTACTAAACTTAACATCAGAAATGAGGGGGTGAATGGGAAGTTACACTTGGTAAGGAAGCACCAGAGCAGTTTGAGTTCTCATAAGACAAGATAGGCAGAATAAAACAAACTACAGAACTGAAGGACCATTTTTTTTTTCAGAGATCTCACCAGCAGAAGAAACAGAATGATTAAAAAATGGTCTTCATGCATGAAGAAAATTTTTCCCTCATTCTGATTCACTGGAATGTGTCTGGTGCTCTCTATTCTGTGTTCATTTAGAAGAAAGTTTTCTGTCTGGTTTGGTAATACTTTCCTGGGAATAATTTATGCTTATCGTATCTTGGTTTTAAGATTACACAGTTTCAGAGAGGAGCTTTAAAACTTTGAAGTGCCTCAGTTTCCAGAAAAGTCTATGACAGCTTCCAGCATTAAAAACAATATGTTTTTTTAAACTTGTTTAATCATTAAACCTCTCTTAGATATCTTTTAGCATAAGTAATTCAATTCAGTTTAAAGAAGCTTCAAAGAACTTACTTGACAAACTGTGTACTTTAAGTATCAAAACTTCATCCCCTACTAAACTGTGTAACCCATCTTCAAACATGAAGAAAATTAGTTTCAGTTTTCCAGAGGAAGGTGGTTAATCTAGAAAACTCAGACTCTAGCTATTAGATAGTTACTGTGAACTTTCTAAGAAAATCAATTCACTGCAATGCCAATAAAGGAAAGCTCTTCTTTCTTTCCTTCCTTCCTTCCTTCCTTCCTTCCTTCCTTCCTTCCTTCCTTCCTTCCTTCCTTCCTTCCTTCCTCCTTTCCTTCCTTCCCTTCCTTCCTTCCCTCCTTCCTTCCTTCCTTTCTTTCTTCCCTTCCTTCCTTCCCTCCCTCCCTCCCTCCCTCCCTCCCTCCCTCCCTTCCTTCCTTCCTTTCATAGATATTTTAAGTTATTAACTCAAAACCTTAAAAAAAATCATAACTGTCAGATCAATTCTGTCATCTCTGAGAACACAGATGCATAAGAAGACAATAGACTTTGCCAGCTGTGAATGAACAACTTTGTGATGAATATGGTTCAAAAGGTTTCCTTACTCTGTCAATTATCTTTAAATAAAGTTTCATTTATTGGGACTTTCATTTCAATTTATTTTAGAAACTGTAATAAAGTGAATACCACAGCACTTTCTCTGTGTTTCAAAGACATCCTAGTGGTTGATTTTTACTTCAAAATTCTGGGGCATTTCATGACCATTGGCCTATTACCTTTCCTGTCCTTCTACAATTTCTCTGAAGATCCATACGTGTAATATACCTGTGAGTGTCTCTGGCCTAAGATATGTGAGGGTCTCTGGCATAGATCATAGGTACCTGAAAGATGCTGTGTCCATTTCTTCTGTACATTTCATTCTGTAGTCCTAAACTTAGACACAACTTCTGAGAAGCCCTTGGGAAGAGAGAAATAGGGACATCAAGGGGTAAACATGACCGAATTACTTCTCCCCTAAATGTAGAATGCTCTACCTTCTATAAAAAGGGAGGAACAAAGACTTCTTTTCCTTTGTTCCTCAGTGAGCACTGTATACAGGTGGCTCTGAAGTCGATGATAAAGTGCTGGTTTGGAGATTTATCTAAAATGTCATCATTGGTAAGCTCCACAAAAGAGGTTAAATTTAAGTGGAAGGGACTTATAAGGTCAAAGATTAATATTTTTTAAAAGGAAGAGAATAAAGTATCTTTTATTGTGAGAAGAAACAAGAGGGTAAGAAGTAAAGGAGAAGAACGAAGGACAGAATGAGTACATGAGGAGCAAAAGGTGAGAGGTGCCACCATTGTGGGAGATCAGATAGCAAACTTCTGTACCTGTAAGAACAGTACAGTCATACCTATCTTGTTTCCTCTTATAGTATTGCAAACATAATTTCTCTGTTCTTACCTTGATATCTTTTCTCCAGTGGCTTCTTATCACCACGAATCTTTGTCTAGTTTTTCACGATTGCTATATGATCTCTATATGATAAAATATTATGCACCTGGTTTCATTGTGTGAGAACAAGCAGTCATCACACAAAATTATCAGTTTTGAAATGAGCAAAAAGAAGTACTTTTTCAGGTGGGGGGAGGACCTGGTGGAGCTTGTCACCATGGGTTGAAAGTTGTAGATGCTTGTAGAAAGCTTACATTGGTTCAGAAACTAATTAGACAAATAAATGAAAGAAAATCCTTCATGGCAATTACAGACAAAGATGCAATAAGAATTATTAGCATATTTGCAGGATCTGACTTTTTCAAAATTTAAAAAAAATCCACTTTCAAAGGCTGTTTCATATAATATGAATTGCATGAAAAGAGGTTTCTCTCCTCTTAAGAAAGGGCATGGAATCTCCAAGCATCTAATATTTTTCACGTGTTAATACAATATTTAATATTTATATGATGTTCTAAATTAAGAATAGGATAATCTGATTCAAAACCAACTGAAGTCTCTCATGTAACATTTTCTGGATATCTATGATTTTTCTTTGAGAGTGAAATTTGATCCAAACTTAAGAAAGCTTTTCACTTAAGTATAATTTGCAGATTATATCCTCAAATAGCATTACTGTCTTCTTTAATTTATCTCATGTTGTGAAATATTGTTTCAAATATGAGAAGGATGAATGAAGAAGTAAGTTAGTTGTGCATTCCATTTCAAAAGCATAGTTACAGTTGAATAAAACTGCTTTATAAAAATAAGGATGGCCCTTCTCTTTCTCCACATTAAGTGATATAACTTTCCAGTGTATTTACTGGGTCATGTTCATGTGTATTAGCTAGCATCAATAACTTGTAAACATACAGCTTTTACACAATTTTTCAAGCTGAAAAGACAGGCAAGAATCATAGTTCAAAAAGAGGAGGTGATTATTAACCCTGCTTAGAACTTATAAGTACAAGAATAGAAGGTGTTTTGGAGTTGAGAAGGAATTAAATAGGTACACACTAGTCAAAAGACACCAAGAGAGAAAAGAACAAACATTGCTTTAGAGGGACTGGAAAAGTTTGAGACTACTTTTTCTCTTGTTGTTATAGTTGTAGATGCAATTCTGTAATTGTAGTTGTAGCGATAGTTGCAATAACATATACTTTAAAAAAAAACCCAAAACAGTGTAATGAATAATGATTAATAAAAATTTGGAAAATACACAAACAGTAGGCCATCACTGGAAGTCACTTATCAGAAAGTGTCTCCTATATACACAAGTAACATTCCAAGAACAAGAGAATGTAAGTTCCACCGTAACATGAAGTGTTAGAATGTGCTTTGGAAGTCTGCAAGTTACATACAAATCTTGTTCTAAATCTCATCCTGCCTCATGATGTATGCACAGGTTGCTTGAAAATGCAATGGTTATGATAATGCCACCACTTGCACAACAGTGGTATATCAAGAACATTTTCTGTTTTATTAATATCTTATATTGGACAAGGAACATCATACAGCTCGATAGCAAAATAATTCCTTTTTCTGAAACACCTATAAGTATGCTTGTTGTGTATTGAATACTAGAACTGAAAATTCCACTGTGGTTAAGTTAATTCTAATGGCAAATAATATTTTTTTAATAGATAGACACAACAATGTTGTAATTTATCATACGCAAAAGCTAAACATCAGTAGTCACAACATATTCTTAAGCACTGAAATGCATGTTGCCATTAACATTAACATACTCAAAATCTTTCAAGCATAGATTTGAACAATACAGTTTAGTGGTTTTATTTCAGAATTTAGAGTATCTATTTCTCATAAACCATTCTTCAAAATACAAAGAATCAGTTTGTAATGCATTGATTGTTTCCTCTTTATTAACAGAGAAGGATGATCCGTGTGCACTGGGAATCCCTTGGAAAATATAGAGCTTGTGACAGTCAGCTATCCTTTTAAGTATTTTAGACATAGGTCCAGTATATTTTAACAAAGTGTTAGCCTTCAGACATTTAGCTCTACATGTGGCAACAGTAATCCATATAAAATATATACATTTGGATTTAGAAATTCTTATTGATATGGGTAGGCACTTGTGTTCACATACATACACAGAAAATCTCTAAGCAGAGAATTGTTTAAAAATAATACTGTAATAGTTTGTGGAAGTGATAGATTTCACAATTGACTGGTTGTATTTGCATTAAGAGTAAGCATGCTTAGGTTGTGAGCACACTGGGAAATTGCCTATTGAGTAAATTCCCTTTAGAAAAAGATCAACCACTTTATAAATTTTGATTGTGTGCTTAATTAACTGAGTAATTAAAGGTGATAGTGACTTTCACAATCACACACTTTTTAAATCAACGTTATCCTTTGGGACTATCCCTGTTCTCCATCACTCTTAATATCTTTTCCATCCCTCTGATGCTCAAACCTCATTTCCTCTGGGGGGTTGGTGGCTCAGTGCAGCAATTTTCACTTACACTTTATCAAATATCCTCAACAGGCAAACATTAGAATCATAGAATCATAGAATTGTTAAGGTTGGAAAAGACCCTTAGGATCATCAGGTCCAACCGTTAACCTACCACTGCCAAGACCACCACTAAACCATGTCCTCAAGTACTGCATCTACCCGTCTTTTAAATACCTCCAGGGATGGAGACTCAACCACTTCCCTGGGCAACCTGTTCCAGTGCCTGATTACTCTTTCAGTAAAGAAGTTTTTCCTAATATCCTACCTAAACTTACCCTGGCGCAGCTTGAGGCCATTTCCTCTCATCCTATCGCTTGTTACTGGGGTGAAGAGACCGACCCCCACCTCGCCACAACCTCCTTTCAGATAATTGTAGAGGGCAATAAGGTCTCCCCTCAGCCTCCTCCTCTCCAAACTAAACAACCCCAGCTCCCTCAGACGGTCCTCATAGGACTTGTGCTCTAGACCCTTCACCAACCTCTTTGCCCTTCTCTGGACACGCTCCAGCACCTCGATGTCCTTCTTGAAGTGAGGGGCCCAAAACTGGACACAGTACTCGAGGTGCGGCCTCACCAGTGCCGAATACAGGGGCACTATCACCTCCCTGGTCCTGCTGGCCACACTATTCCTGATACAAGCCAGGATGCCATTGGCTCTCTTGGCCACCTGGGCACACTGCTGGCTCATGTTCAGGCGGCTGTCAATCAGCAGCCCCAGGTCCTTTTCAGCCAGGCAGCTTTCCAGCCACTCCTCCCCAAGCCTGTAGCGTTGCCTGGGGTTGTTGTGACCGAAGTGCAGGACCCGGCACTTGGCCTTGTTGAACCTCATACAGTTGGCCTCGGCCCAACAATCCAGCCTGTCCAGGTCCCTCTGCAGGGCCTTCCTACCCTCCAGCAGATCAACACTCCCACCCAACTTGGTGTCATCTGCAAACTTACTGAGGGTGCACTCGATCCCCTCATCCAGATCATCGATAAAGATATTGAACAGGACCGGCCCCAACACTGAGCCCTGGGGAACACCACTCGTGACCAGCCATCAACTGGATTTGGCTCCATTCACCACCACTCTCTGGGCTCGGCCGTCCAGCCAGTTTTTAACCCAGCACAGAGTGCACTTGTCCAAGCCGTGAGCAGCCAGCTTCTGCAGGAGAATGCTGTGGAAGACGGTTGTCAAAGGCCTTACTGAAGTCCAAGTAGACAACATCCACAGCCTTCCCCTCATCCGCTAAGCGGGTCACCTTGTGATAGATGGAGACCAGGTTAGTGAAGCAGGACCTGCCTTTCATAAACCCATGCTGGCTGAGCCTGATCCCCCGGTTGTCCTGCACATGCCGCATAATGGCACTCAGGATGATCTGCTCCATGACCTTCCCCGGCACCGAGGTCAGGCTGACAGGCCTGTAGTTCCCTGGATCCTCCTTCTGACCCTTCTTGTAGATTAGTTCTCTCATGAGCTTGAAGGAGGTGTGTTTGCTAGAGTTTGATTATCCATCAAATGTTTCCCCAAAGCTATAGGAATAACCTACATTTTACAACTCATTCCTGAGAAAAATTGCTGCCCAATGAAATCTGGAAAACAGATGTATAGTTTAACATTTCTTGAGAGACCCGTGTTTCTGTCAGATTTACTTTCTTTACTTTACTTTCTTGTTATCTTGAGAACAGAAATATTTTGAGTTACATGAGAAGAAATGGAAACCTTTTTATGTTTAGAAACTTCTGCATTATGTACAGTCTTTTATGTTTGTTCAGTTTGAATGCAGAATGAAAAATGGGCCACAGAGAGAAAGACGTGACATCTCTTTTAGATATGGATAACCATTATCTTGTACGATGTAGTACAGACTGAGCCTATTTACATTTTAGCTGCATCTATTTCATAATTTTTAGAAAAAAACCTCTTAGCTTTTAGAGTGGATAACAATGCCAGGAGGATTCAAGGAGAGTCTTGAATACTACTGTGTGTCATATACACTTATGTCTTTCCATATTTGTGGTTGGAATTTCACATGCTCTATCTGTATCTAGAAATCTCATAAAATGGTCAGCTTGTCTGTCTTTTGCAGGGAATTTCTGCATTGTTGTGTATGCAGCATATTGTCTCAGGCCCATCTGAAAGCTGAGGCTAAGCTAAAATGTAACAGCCAAGCTGCTAAGTGCAGTTTCTCGCCATGAGTACATGATGCTAATTCTTTATGCTTTTCATCGCTGTCTGTTGGCTTCCAGCTAGAACATAAGCTGTTGTTCAGAAGAAAGGAAAACTAAATAGCCTGAGAGATGCCTATTTAAATAACCACTATTCTTTCCTATAAAGAAACTCAAAGTCAATTCATATTTAAAGGATTGGAGAGAATTTGCTAACTCTCTGTTCGCCAGGAAGCAGCACTCAGTAACCTTTTAATGGTACCAAAATAACATGAATTTGTTTACTTTTGGTGCAGAGATGGATGGGAAGGTGAAGCGGAGACAGGGGGTAGGGAAATTAATTGTTAACATCATTTTGCCAAAGGTCTAAGTTTTGTCAGGTTTGCTTCAAATTTATCATTTTCCTTAGTGTAACATATACCATATTTCAAAAATTACCTGAGGCAATTTACAATCTGGGACCAGAGTTTTTACTTCCCCATCCCTCTTTTTTAGTATGTGAAATCAAAATAAATTAATAAAACAAATCTCTGTGTGGTTACATGTGGTTCCATTCTTGTCTGTATGGGCTTTTGATGTATACCTTCAAGGCACAGAATGTGCAAGTCTGAGGGAGAGTAGTATCATTTAATTTCATTTTATTTTGTTTCATAGCTTTTATCTCTCTGTGTATACAGGCTAAACTTCCTTTGCCTTAGTCACACTTTTGTTTTCCTCTGATGTTTGATTTTGCTGTATCTGCATTTATTTGATAACCTGTGGCTTAAACAGGTTTTCCTATCTGGCGGAGGTTTCACTGATTTCTGCCATATGTTGGCTTATATCAGATTATTTCTTTTTTGCCAACATACTGTTTTTAGCTGCTCAGTTTCCATACTGGAGTTGTTAGATCTTTTCTTTTTTTTTCCTTCCTACCTTTCAGCAACGATTTTTTTTCCTCCTGTTTCCTCTTGCTTTTCTGTAGTGCCAACTGTGAACACAACATATATGATACTTCATTGCAGGCAATATGCTTGACTTAAAAGTAATATGATTGAATTAACAGTCCACATGATTTGAAATGACAGTGAAAACACATACATCAACTGACATGAATAACTTGATGAATCTATCATTAGCCCTTGTTAATACAGAGACTAACTTTTCCTTGTTTTTATGAGTTATCACAAGTCAACTAATTCAATATTTTTTGCTTAAATTTCAGTGTAATTAGTTAATTAAAATCAGTGTAATGTTACAAAATGGTACCTTAAAATAGTGATATAAAATTCACACATTTCATCAGGAAAGGTTGGCATTTTATATGTCTTTGTCTGTAGGTATATATGATATTTTATTTTGTTTCTTTTTCATTACCTTTTCAGAAAAAAAAATATTTGTTGAGTCTCTTTTCTGCAGAAGGTGACTATTGTAATGTTATCAGCACCTTAGTTACAATCAACTTTAGAACTCTTTTAGTAAGGCTGCCACTGCTCTACAACACCTATACTACAGCTGAGGAACACTGCAGAAATTGCCTGTGCTGGCTTTAATTTACTGGCTGTCAATAATATTAAAGGTGAAGCAGCTTGATCTTGAGCAAGGCTGCTTGACATACTGGTCAGTGCTAGAATGATTAATTCTAAGAGAAAATCTGTGTTATTAGAGGTATGCTGCTCTACATAGACCATACCTTAGTTGACAGGCTGTTCACTGGTTGTACATTCAGTATTCCACATTCTTTTTGTGATCGTATATTTAGTTCTTCCTCTCCCTTCCCTTGTTGCTGCTGTCAATATTTTAAAGGCAGTCTGTTTTTTTGCTCCATAAACAATGTTCATTGCCCCTAACCTCCAAAAACTCAAAACCACAATTGGTCTTTTAAAATATATATTTGCTCTGCATTTTGTGAGTAATATTTTCAGACAAATGTGACATTTTGTAGTAAACAAACAGCCATTGTTAGTTTAGAATCCGTTTTTCTTATTGTAATCCCTACAAGAAAATTCAGTTGGAATGCAGTTAAAACCATTCAAATACATTTCTCTACAAAAATACATTAAATGTATAAAGTAATAAAAATAAATTATATAGTACAAATAATTTGGAAAACTTTAATTATCATAGTATTCCTTTAAGATCATGTCCATAATGATTCTTACTGGAATCTGTTGCATTTGCTGAGCTAATTACTTTGTTTGCTGCAACTACAGGATTTGCATAATTTCCTCAGCCTGCTGAAATATCAATAGAATTCTGTTAAACCCCATGACTAAGATTTGTGTTTGACCTAAATCAATACAGCAATAGGGATCTCTACAAAAAGGAATAACTTCTGACATAAATTGCTTCACCTGCAGGCTTGTTTAGAAAACCTTATTTTTTATAGAACTGTTCTCAGATGATAATATCAATGGCTTTTTCCTCTTTTTTTTTTGTGTGTGTGTGAGCGCACTTGGTTTCATGGAACTCACTGTAATGCCCTCATGTTTTCCTCAGAATTGTGCTATCAAAGAAGTACCATGGATCTGCATTTCTTAACCTCAGTTTTTGGGACATGATTTTGGCTCCTGTTGAACGGGAGTCTACAAATATCTGTCCCTAAATTTATAAAGAACCTAAACCAAAATGCTTTAATTCTTCTGATTTTCCATATTTCATGTTCATTCATGTTTTGTCTCTACACTTTTCAGACATATCTGAGAAATGGATAAGGTATCAGAAGAAAAGATGTATTGCATTTTTTTCAGAATGGAATTTACAATGCAGGGAAAAGGAAATCCTGATGCCACAAAGTCTTCATGTGAGGGATAAGCACACAGATCATCGGAAACAAAAGTCCTAATTTTGTAATACAACTCCACAGAAACTGCATTAGACTTTGATAAGTATCTCTTACTGCAGCTTTAGGACTTTTTTGATATGGCATTAATTCCTGGTGGAGAGGATAATGGCTTACTGGTGTTGTGTAAACCAGTGTAGATTGCCTGAGTGAAAATAAGAAGAGTGTACCACTCTAGTTAGTCCTTTTTAACAGAGAGTATGATGACCAGCACACTACGACATCTGACAGAGCTCTCTCTCATCAAGAAAATAAATGTGAAAATAATTTTGAATTACCTAAGGTAAATGAAATAATAGAATAACTTGAGGTCGAGTTTCTTGCTTTAGATAAGAGTATTTGTGAATGTTTATATGCACAAGGTTAAAAATCAATTCACATCTTTTCTCTCTTGCATGGTACCTTTCAGGCCTTCAGTAGGAACTTGTTCTGATCCATCCCTCATTCACAATGAAGCGCCTTACCTGTGTAAACAATGCAAAAACTTGGTGCTAGCAGACCTAGGTACATACTCTAATAGACTCATTGCACTTCTATGGTAAAAGACTCACAGCAGCTTGTGCAGATTTTGGCTGTCTTGCAGTCTTTAAGACTCAAGAACTCTGTAACTTCCTTAGGTGATAGGTACATTTCAATGCACTGAACTTCTGCCCTCGGCAAGTGCAAGATGAGAGCATATTACTTCTGTGACACCCTCAGATAATGAGTATGGAGAAGTGGAAGATGGATGGTGTTGGCTGTCCCCGCTACGGTATGATCAGAAGAGCTTGATAAGGACAGAGTTGATAGAATACCAATTTACTGTTGGTTTGAATGCATATCTGTTTCAAATAGTCTCATTTCCTGTATCAGCAACAATCTACTATTCCTCAGACCTACTGGGGAAGAGATATGTACAATTACAATTTTCAGAAGATTCTAAGAAAGTGAAGAAACATTTCATACCATACAAGGAACTCTTGTTTATAATGCGGCCTTTAGAAATACTCTATCACTTCAAAAGTGTTTTTATTTTAGAAGTGTTTTACTGATTGGAAGCTATTCCATGTGTTAATTTCAGCTGTTAACCTTAAAGTGAAGTTCATATAGGGTACATATATATAGAAAGCACCTGCAGATATTTATTGATATTAAAAAAAAATTATGAACTCTCTGGGGTTAATTTTCTGATAATGTTCTTAATTCCCCAGTTTTTCACATTAGATCATATATACACCTTCTTGAAAATAAATTCTATTTCACTCTACATACTAGAATGTTATGGTTTTTTTTAAAATAGCTTACCTGTTCATAGAAAATTAGACTTGTATTTATTTTTTATTATTTATTTTTAGAAACTAGACTGCCATAATTTTTATTTTCACAACTTTGAGAAAGGGATTATAAAAGCGATCCAATGCCTAGTAGTTTTGACATTAAAATAACTGAGCCACCTATCGAAAGTAACTAGTTTTTGTTTCTTACTTTGAATACTGTATTGTTAAGGTAACCTCTCCAAAATAAACTACCCCCACTTTGTAAAGTGAGAGGTATTATCTATTTTAGCATTTAAAATATAAATGAAAAACAATGATGGATGTTCTGTTATCATCCTATTATTTCCCTCATTTTTTTTATTTAAGAATCAGGTCAATCACTAACCTGCCTGCAAAATTATATGAACATGAAGGCTTTATGTGGAGCAAAAATGGAATTTAAAAATAATTTTCTTCTGTATTACACAGTTAATTTCACAAACATGTGGTGATTTCTACCAGTTTGTGCACCCCTCAAGGAACAGAAATTGTACATTGCAGGAATTGATGCTCTGTACTTGAATACTGATTCATAAGGTGAGTGACTCTTCTGGCTGTTGAAGTGGAAGCATATAAAAATTGATACTTTTATGTTGAAGCTTTTATACAAAAAACTCATGGTGACTAACACTAGTGTTGCAGATCTATTGTGAGGGGAATACCTAATACTGTCTTAAGCCACTTATTGTGCATAATTATATTTGCTAGTACAGTGCAGTAACTGGAGAAAAAGCGTGTCATACTACTGAGTATTTTTAAAAAAATAATCTTTAGCTCTAACTGCAATTTTAGTTACAACCTGTGAGTGGAAGGAGACATGAGAAAATTGATATCCAGTATTTTTCATCATAGTGTAGAATGGGTCACATTTGCCTATCTTGAATAGCTTTATGTTGCAATAACTTTTTTGAGATGACAGTAGTTTGAATGAGGTGCTGCAAAAGGGTGCCCTAAGCATTTCCCTATGACTGTGCTTGCATTTTAAAAATTCAGGGTGTACAATACTGAGGAAGCAGACATTGGATGAGAGAAGGGACAGGTCTGAATGAGCCTTGTTGCTTTCTGCTACTGGCCATTCTCAGACCATGTTGTAAGAAGGTAACTCATACTTGCTTGAATAGTTTTTACATGGATAGTCAAAGATTAAGGAGACCTCCAGGAAGGGAAGGGAAGGATAGGACAGAATAAAAAACTGTGGAGGCTCAAACCAAATGGAAATTGTTTTGTTAACTTTAAATTGATCTGATTTCACTAAGAGTTTTGTGTGTCACCAAGTCCTTTGCAAATTGTCTTGTGTATATATATATACACACACATATGTATGAGATACTTTTTATTCATTAATAATAATATTCGTTAATAATAATAATGAGATACTTTCTATTCATTAATGTATCCATAATGTATGTATGTCATAAGACAGTAAAAATCTGCCACATGCTTATAGCATGTAAGAATAGTCTAATTATCCTTTGTAAGTTACATATACACTAATTCTAGTTCTATATGTCTGCTTTCATACCATAATCCACTGAATTTCCATGCTGTTTCTTTTATTAGCAGTCCCTATATATGAACACAATTTCGGATCTAGTAAGTTAAGCATTTTTGCTAGTGTCATGGATGTGAACATAATTCTGTCCCAGTTCTCCTTGTCCACATGTACTGGCATCATATATGACCAATATGCCATGTTTGGGATGGAATTTCACAATTGGTTTTTTTTTTTTTAGATCAAACAAGGAATAACAGCCTATGTCAACCACATGTGTACTTGCAGATTGAAGTTGTAACACGCATCTCTTCCTTTTGGCAAACTATGATATTGATTAATTTTTACATTTTGTTTTGCTGGTAAATGATAAAAAAGTCAAAGTAATATGCCCAGTATTTGAATATTGAATTTAACCTATTTCAGTGAAAAGGATTCTCTTCTCACATAAGCTGATCCAGCAGCTGCTTGCCACCAGAAGCAACAGTCCTGTTTCTCTTTCCTCCTTTCTCTTAGCTGGTGCTGAGACTTGTTTGGCCCTATAATAAGCTGAGAACTAAGGAGGCTGGGGAAAGTTTGGAAGTTTTTTTGGCTCAGGGGCCTGAACCAGATCACTGCTAGGCAGTGGGCACCAATACTTTTAATGGTTTAGGATTTTATAAGGCAGAGTTATATATCTAAAAGCACATCACAAGAAGATAGAGAAGATCCATTCTTCTCTTCCTTGGCTTTTCTCCTCTGTTGCAAAGAATCATATCATGAGGCTGCCTTTCCCTGAAAGCTGTCCAGTCTTTTTTCCAGTAACTACATGACCAGCTGGCTCACATTGTCTTGTGGAATTGTCACCTGACATTTAGAAGAAAGGCAGACTAATGCATATTTTTATGGGAAATCTTGCTTTCTGGGGACCCAAACTGGTGTCATTTTTATTCTGGGAATAAGTGACCCCAATTAGCTTCTTTGCTCTCGTGGAAGATTCTTAAAGAGCAAACCATTGAAGCACTCAGATGCAGTCTTCCTTTTCTTTCAGATTATTACTTCTTTTGTTTTACCTATCATGTTTTTGCTTTGTTTGTTTTTCCAGTTGAGTAGTCAAATCTTCTAAGGTAATGTTTCCATGTCAGTTGCTTCATTTAGAACCATTCAGCCATAATGGTTTGCAATTTTAATTCATGAGTCAGTGACAGAACAAAACTTGGATTCCAACTTGATCCCCCACACTCAGCACAACTGTGATGGTGGTACATTCTGTAATGGTGCAAGGACAGAGGCAACTTCTAAAATCCTGTCCTGAAACATTTCTTCTACAGGATTCATGGATCCAAATCCTTGGATTGCAGGAAGCTTATTATGGAAGACAGAGCAATGTTCATGCCGAGTGAGAGTCATCAGGGTATTTTTAAAGTAGTTTATTAAGCTGGTCTGAGCTAAAAATAATTTAAATAGCTGAGGATTTCCACTTCATCTTCAGACTCTGAAAGAAGTGTTGATCATTGTTTCCAGAATCAAACACTAAAAGCTTTTTATCTTAGTCCTTGCCTAATCCTCCCTAATTACAATTGAGTTCCATACCAGAGATCTCTCAGATGTGGCTGACTTTCTAGCTTTTATTTAAAATATAAATACAACCAGTCAAAAGAACAAAATGTATAAAGTTGGACACTGTAGTACTAGACACATTTGTTACAGTCAACCAAAATCAAGATTTTTAGAGCTTTCATGTATAAGATCAAATAAAATGAGGGAAATTCAGTTCCTTTTAACAAGTACAATGTCTTCAATGTTTTCCTCTGTTCTTTCAGAAACAAATAAAATTCAAATGAGGTAAAAACATTTAAAGGTAAAATTCAAATGGTAGTAGATTTGAAAAAAAAAGAATTTTAAAACTATGAATCTGCTTTCAGTTTAAGCCCAGAATTTATAAAATGAATGCCGGTGACTTATTTTAATTCAGGTAACTCTAATATTGATTCAAAAATTAGTCCCTCATTTATAAACTGGTTAGAACTTTATTACATTACAACTTTTCTTCAAACAAAGAATCTCCTTCCCCACCACAGAATAACCGAACAGTACTTAGGGAGCATATATCCTCTGTGTCACAAAGAATCTTTTTTTTCCATGTCAACTGTATCTTAAAGTATTTTGAATTCAACCTTATTAAGCACTATGGTCTTTAGTTCTTTTGAAAATCAGGCAGTTTAATTTTATGGTCTTGGAACAGACTCAGTATTGAATCTTGCCTCCTAGTACTAAGGATGAACTTTGTTTTTAGCAGCATCCATACATTTTTCCAAAGCATTTTCCAACTGCTTTATACAAGGATAAAGTAGATCTCTAGATAATAATTCTGGGTCTTAAACTAGGCTTCTGAAGAACTTTGTACATATGTTTAATTTACACAGTTGCTATCAATACGCATTTGGTGGTCTTATGGGCTTAGATTCTTCACTTTCATTACAAAGCAGGTTAGGGGATCTTGACATTTTTCACCTGTCCTCTAGCAATGGGTCCCTTTTGGTTGGAGATCTGCACAACTTGCAGTGTGACTCTCAGCAGGAACATTAAGGAACAGAAGAATGGACACTGAAGCACCCAAAGCTGGTTTTCTGTTGCATAGCTAGGTGAGACAAGAAGGAGCTTCATGGTCAAAATTAAAAAAAAAAAGGAAAATGGGAGTTATTTCATTGATTGCAGAATGATTTGGCTGAGGCTTAAACTGCATAATGGAAAATAAAACTTCCTTCCACCCATGCCCAGCATGATTGGTTGCTTTGAAAGTGTTTGAGAAACATTTCTTATCGATAGAGTTTACAGATGAAAAGGAAAAAAAGGAAAGTTGTAAATATTTGAAATTTTTCCATAATTTTATTCTTTTTTACAGAAATAGTCAAAAAGTCCCAGATTACTTTAGGTCCACATTGTCTTATGATATAAACATATGCTTCTTAGAGCACATAGATGTCCCCCTGAAAGATTTTTAGTTTCTCTGTGTCTCTCTCTTTGTATTGTTTTTGCCCTATACACAATTATAGAGTAATGGCTCTTCAATGTATTCTGTTCTTCAGCTTGATTTTGTTGACTCTGAAAGAAGTACTGCAGATGTATAAAGACAAATCTCCTTGGTTTTATTCCATAAAGTTTTAATATATTTTGAATTATTTGCATACTATGGCATAACTAAATTAGTCATTCCAGTTGTTAACAGTTTGACTTTTCCATTAAAAAAGCTCTTATTGTGAAGAAAGTGTAAGAAAAAGAACTGAACTGAACTATGCCATGAAATTTAGTAGAAAGCAGAGACTTATTAACTTGAAGTCTTTGAAACAAAATCTTGAGAGTTTAATGTTTGATACATTATTCTCCAGGCTGCACTACTAAACTAAATTAATTCACCTCAGAATGCTGATATGGGGTATTCCATTAGTGAAAATATTTTAAGTAATAATATGCCTCTTTCCTTTAAGGCCAGATAATGTTTATTCAGTTTTAAAAATAGATTTTCCACAGTCTTGCAGTGAAATGTAGCCAGTTGTTGGTGTGAGGTTTATTTATAATGGTAACCCTCTAAAGTTTCCACATCTTTCATCATTTTCAACTTTGACTTTATGACAAATAGTTTGATTTACAAAAAAATAGCATCTTGGTTTATTCAAGCACTAGCAGGGCTAATAAAATAGAAGTACATAGTGTCTCCATTTAATAGTGTAACACACTATACATTGTCTTCATTTGGGTTTCAATTTGTGAGCGCTTGCACCCATGCTCAACGTCACCCCTTTGAGCACTTGGGTTGAACTCTAACACTTGGTATGAAGGGAAAGAACAGATGTCATCTTGTACAGGGTAGCTTGGATCTAAATAAGTAGGAGGTCTTGTGTAATATTAAAGTCATATAACCATTCCTGCAGTTGAAAACTTCAAGAAAATACTATTAGCTATATCACTGAAAACAGAATTCTAAATATTCAGTAGCAAATACTTATATGCAATGGCGTTCTGTGGTAGATATGGTAGTATATGGTTATGTCATATGTTAAGAGGCTTTAAGACAATTTGCTATGTGACAGCTTTGTATTCTCTATGTTATTTTCTGATTTTACTATCAATTTTATATGGACTTGATTTAGTTTAGTTCTGGTCTACCTAACCTCCTGAGTTAGTAGTTCAATTGTATATCAGAAGACCCTTGTAGTCACTCAGCCATGACATGACTTAGCCTTCCTAAGAAGCACAGCAATGCTAAATAAAATCCCTGTGACGGCCAATCCATCTGTCCAGAGGGTAAAAATACTGCTTATCCAGTTTGCTGATAAAAGGTTGAAATAATCATCTGCTTCTATATATTTTCAATGGAAGAATATGCTTCACAGCATAGACATCTACCATCCAAATGTTTTATCATACTAGGCATGTTATTCGTACAGCGTCACCTGCACAGTCCTTTATGGTTGTGCTACCATCTGCAGTACTTAGTTAAATTATATCAGCACCCTTGCTGTATTTTGTTCTACCATACTGTTTTCTGTTTTCTGATTATTAAATTGTGTGGAAAAAAAGTCTGAAAATTATTTCACCATTTGTACTTATCTTAATCAACTCAATAAGAAATCTTTAAAAAGAAGAAAAGGTGGATTTAAGTAAATACAATTAGTGTATTAGTACATGGGGCGAAAGTAAGATTGATGATCTGACAAAACAGTAATTCAAAGAAAAAAAAAGAACATTGCTAAGACTAACATATATTTCAGTTGCATGTAATTCAAAGGCAAAATTAATTTATTGCTTCTTACTTGAAAACAAAATGGCAACATTCTATTGATTAGTCTATTTTATCAGTATATATAAGGCATATGTAAGCCCTCCAATTGGAAATAATGATATTGAAATGGTGCTATTTAACCTCTCCACCTTGAAATTAAATTTCAAGAATGCCACAGAGAGCAGAAAATCAGCTTTCCAACAAAACAATTCCACATTTGTTTTTGTAGGTTTGTGTTAGTTAGCAAATATTGAATCCAAATTGTTTTCTTAATTAAAGTAAATAAAATTAAAAATTTGGCATAGTTTTGTTCTGAGCAGTTGCCAGCATGTTAAGCTCAACATATGCAGAACATTTTATTTAAAAGTGATTTATTGGAAAATTTACCGATGATGGTGGACAATATTTTGGTTAAGTTTATTTTCTTACATGTCAGCAGTTTTAATGATTAAATATTATTATGTACTCAAATGCCAAGAACATGTATGTATTCAAGCTCTACAAACTCCTTAATAATTATATTATATAGGGCTGTCATTTCATAAAATTTTTTCCAAATGTTTCTGTCCATTTTCTGCAAGTAGCTAAGTAACTCAGGTTGGAAATGTTGACTAGAATAAGAACTTAACCTTTTTTTTTCTTTTTTTTTCCTTTTTTTTTTTTTTTTTTTTAAATCTAGGAAGGAGAAGATAATCTTCCTTATCCCTACCTTAAGACAATATATGTTCAAATAGGAAGTGTTAATATTTTGGTTATTTAGAGGATATGTCTGCTCAAGAAGAAAAAATAAAACAAAATCACTACTGAAAATGAAACCAAAGGCACTAAAAATAGGCAAGGGTTTGCCAAGAACTCACATTAAATGCCTGGTGCTAAAGAAGATAGCTAGAAGACAGAAAGACAAAACTTTTTACCTTAATGGGAATTACTTTCAGAGGCAAGGCACTAATGCTGGGCCAGTGATTAGGGACTGTTTCCACCTCCCTATTTAAAGACATACAGATACAAAAAATCTATAAGCTGCTATTCTTCCTTACTATTGAATAACCAATTAATAAATTTTTAAAAAGTGAGTTTTCTTCCCTTCCCTCAGTATCTGAAGCTGTATTTGTAGACTACTTAACGAGTAAATGGTTTTCTTTCTTTCATACCATAACTTGGAGACTTGCCTTTGCTCAAGTTGCAGTACCTTTATATATCATACACTACATAATGTATCTTGGGTCAAGTGCAAGTGATCACATTGTCACATAATGCTCAGGATACACAGAGTGGTTTAATAGGTTATGCAGCTGAGTACTTGTAACTCAGACTGATGTTTCTCCAACACTGCACAGAAGTAAGGCCCAAGCTTTCCTATGAGCCAACTTGCTTGATCTTAAAGAATCACTTCCCTGAAAGCATTCAACCTCAGTATGTACAGAAAGCAACCTGATGCAAGAATGAAATTTTAATTTGGGCAGTCAAGATCATGCAGACTGGCAGACTTCTGTTAATTAAAGACTTCTGCTTTCTCAGCTTTTGCACTGTGTGTCTTCCACTTCTTTCAAGCCTATCTATAGACCCTGAATAGACTGCAGTTTCTTACCTCAGTTCTTCAGCAAGCCTAAAAACACTGGCATGACAGTATAATTTTGTTAAACCTGGTAGTGACCAAGTCTAAATAAAAAAATATAGCTGTTTCATTCCTGCTAAATAAGAGGAGGGTTGCCAAATTTCCTTTCTTTAATATGAAAAGCACAAACTCATTAATATATAGCAAAAATATCAAATATAGGGACTACCAAACAGTCTGCATCAATGTGGAAAGAAATAACAAGAATAGCAACATCTTCTGGTTCTCAGTATCATAGAATCACAGAATCATACCATCATTAAGGTTGGAAAGGACCTCTGACATCATTGCATCCAACTGTTAACCTAACTGCCTGGTCCACCTCTAAACCATGTCCCTAAGCACCACATCCACATGTTTTTTGAATACTTCCAGGGACTGTGATTGCACCACTTCCCTGGGCAGCCTGTGCCAATGCCTGACTACTCTTTCAGTGAAGAAATTTTTCCTAGTATCTAATCTAAATCTCTCCTGGCACAACTTGAGGCCATTTCCTCTCATCCTGTCGCTTGTTACTTGGGAGAAGAGACCAACACCCACCTCACTACAAACTCCTTTCAGGTAGTTGTAGAGAGCAATAAGGTCTCCCCTCAGCCTCCTTTTCTCCAGGCTAAACAACCCCAGCTCCCTCAGATGCTCCTCATAGGACTTGTTCTCTAGACACTTCACCAACCTAGTTGCCCTTCTCCGGACATGCTCCAGCACCTCGATGTTCTTCTTGAATTGAGGGGCCCAAAACTGGACACAGGATTCGAGGTGCGGCCTCACCAGTGCTGAATACAGGGGCACTATCACCTCCCTGGTCCTGCTGGCCACACTATTTCTGCTACAATCCAGGATGCCATTGGCCCTCTTGGCCACCTGGGCACACTGCTGACTCATGTTCAGGCGGCTGTCAACCATCACCCCCAGGTCCTTTTCAGCCAGGCAGCTTTCCAGCCACTCCTCCCTAAGCCTGTGGTGTTGCATGGGATTGTTGTGACTGAAGTGCAGGACCCGGCACTTGGCCTTGTTGAATCTCATACAGTTGGCCTCGGCCCAACAATCCAGCCTGTCCAGGTCCCTCTGTAGAGCCTTCCTACCTTCAGGAAGGTCAACACTCCTGCCCAACTTGGTGTCATCTGCAAATTTACTGAGGGTGCACGCAATCCCCTCATCCAGATCATCGATAAAGGTATTGAACACGACCGGCTGCAATACTGAGCCCTGGGGAACACCACTCGTGACCGGTCGCCAACTGGATTTGGCTCCATTCACCACCACTCTCTGGGTTTGGCCACTCAGTCAGTTATTTACCCACCGAGAGTGCACTTATCGAAGCCCTGGGCAGTCAGTTTCTCCAGGAGAATGCTGTGGGAGACAGTGTCAAAGGCCTTACTAAAGTCCAAGTAGACAACATCCACAGCCTTCCCCTCATCCACCAAGTGGGTCAGTATATACATATCAGGTATAAAGGATACATAAGAAACTTCAAGTTACATTGGATATTTAGTTGCACATATGGGTACTCCAGTTCTGCCCTTTGTCTTGTTAACCTTTTCAACCACTGTTCTCTGGTTTCTCTATTTTTTTTTTAATTCAACCTGAGCTTGTTAATACTCACCATTGAGCTTCACCAGGAAAAAACAACCAACCAACCAAAAAGCCAGTGTGTCCCCCACTGCCAAACAACCAGAAAGCATCAAAGGGGGCAGAAGGTAGCTGAAGAATAACAGAATGGCTAAGGAATGTTGCACATGACTAAGGAATGCATACGTTCCAAAGACCTAACATTTCTGAAAGCTTTTCCTGGCTCCTGCTTTTATCAGACTTCTCCTGATTTCTGAAAGATTTTAAGATTAAGCATTAATATAAAATTAAAATAAGGAGCTATTGTTACAGTATTTTCTTATTTGACTTTTTAATTTAGACATAAATTCACGAAATTTAATGTCAATGTAATGGTTGGAAGTCAACATTAATGCATTTCTAAGATTTCTAAGGTAAGATGAAGATGTGGCAAACTTGAAAAAAGGAAAGCTTTCATGGTGAAGTTAAAAACTGACTAATTTAGTATTTGCTCATGCCTGAAACTTCCATGGAGACCTCTTTCATTAGAGGGATTGAATATTTCAGAGAGCTGGAAAGGAAAGGTATATGCTACTGTGAGAATCTTGCTTGGATGTACTGAGTTTAAAATACAACCTCTCATCAACTTTGACCCATACTGGACAAATCTTTCACAGATTTCATGTCAAAATGCTATAACATCAAATGGCCAAGAATTTATTAGTGGAAAATGCAGAAGTTGTTTATAATCTGGAAAAATCTTTCTCTGTCAAAGCTTAGGGCTATTGGTAGAGCAGGTGTTGCAATTCTATGTTACTACTACCTGTGATCTCTGGGTAGATAAATAAGACTATAGCATTGTTAAGCAGATTCAGGTACATTTTATTGAAGGTAAGTTCCTAGGTAATTGCACAGGGTAGTCACTACCATGAAAAAACCCTCAGTCATTTGCCAAGAATTACTACAAAGCCCAAGAACTTAGTTTCCCTTATATTTAACTTGGTATTTCAAATTGCTTCATTTAACAGACATTGTTTCACCTGTAGTGTGGACTTTTTTCCAATTCTGAGCAACAGTGAAGCCGAATGGGACAGATCAGCAAGTTTCTTCTCAGTAATGTCAACAGGTGTTGTCTATAGAGAAATAAGGATTTGGGGGCTGATTTGTATTTTTTAATCAGAAAGCGTCTGAAGCAACAGTTTTCCTCAAATACAGCCCTATCAACCTAATAAAATACTCCTTCCTTTGATGATAAAATGAATATCTTTGATAATACTCTTTAAACCCCACACACATGAAAAGGGCATAACAAGTAAGGGAATGTATCTGTGAGTATTTAAATTGCAGGGTACCCAAATACATGAAAAGAACTGAATTGTAAGAAATCATCTTTCTAGACACTGTCAGAATTTTGTGCTCTCATAGCTGTGGTCATGTTTATGAAACAAAGCAGGTTAAGAAAGACTTGCTACAGACTTATACTATTTTAATGACTAGAAAACCACAGCAAAATAATACAGGAATACTGTGCTGCAGATCATGTCTTACATCTCTCAGGTGCAATGGTAGCTTGTCCATTTTTAGTCAGTTTACATTGCTCTGACAGAAAGGCAAGGTACCTCATACATGTGAGTATGTCCATGCTGCACCGTGGACTAGTTCAGCAGTTACATCTTTCATATATTCAACAAAACAAAAGTGATAATAAAAGACTAGGTAGGTATCTCCATAGTACCTGTGAGATTTCTCACATGAGCAATATAACCACTGGGCACTGGTTCTTTTCTCTTCTATTGTTGCATTTTTCATTAGTTTTGAAATTAGTCCCATCAACTTAATATTACATTCAGTGACATTCAGTCTTTGGCTTTGAAGGTGGATCTGTGGGTGATTATTTCCTAAATGTGATGCCCTTCCTCAGCCTTTACTGGACAATCTACTGTATATTTGTATTTGCTCTGTTTTACGATATACTATGATATACAGTGTTACTCCTCACACACAGTCAAGGAGTAGGTCTGGTTAATTAAAGGTTTTATTGCACAGTAGAAGACTCCATGAAGAGTAAACAACAGTGCACACAATAAATACATAGAGTTTTCCTACTAGCACTTGTTTATAACTGCTGAAAAATGTACTTAACAATTATTCTGTTCTGCTCTAACAGTGACAACAAAATGACCTTGGTCAGCAGTAATGCATGAATATAGGATGAATTTTATGAATTATGTTTGCTGTTAAGAGCATCTGTTTGTTGTTTAGAGTATCTATATAAACAACTTTTTGTTCATTTCTGTTACAATATCTGGTCTTTGAAAAGCACACAGCAATGAGTCTTATCCTGAGGGTGAAAACAGATGCATTAAATTTACCATTTTTTATTAGCTCTTTCTAGTAACGTATCTCAATAATCTTTGTTACTTATCATTTCCACTGGAAAGGATTTGGATACGACACATTTATTGCCTATAAAGTATTTTCTGATAAAGCAACATTAAAAGAATCTGTCATTAATGAATATATATTTTCACAGTGAAATTAAGAGTCAACAGAAAGGACTTCAATTCAAAGGTATTGCATAACTACATTTCCCTTGGACTTCTCCTGGAGCTGACGATGATAACCGTTTTTGAAAATAAGGATGACAGAGATGAAGTATAGTCATTAAAATAAACATTACTTCTCCTAAAATGTCCTTTTACTGAAAGTTGTGTTTACTTTCACAGGTTTTTACACCACGTTAGCCCTAGGTCTTTTTTGAGTGGCATGAAAAAATCCATTTCTACAGGCCATAAGTTAATTTACTATAGGTCAATGTATAATTTTCTTTTTTCTAAGGAAGGTTAGGGCACAAACGGCCAGGTCCTCTACTTTAACTTAAGAACTGTCAGTTGTATCAGCTGAATGAAGCTGGTGTTTTCCACCTGGCATTTTGATCCAGTATCTGTTTCGCACCGGGAAGTTCTGATTCATCATGACCCCAGTGAGAAAGGCACTTGGAGTCCATAAGGTATAATTCAAAATACTGTTAATTAGAGCTAACATTATAAGAAGAGAATAGCATAGATAAGCTTATGTCCCTTTGGATGCTGGGAGCCTGACCCATGTGCAGCATGCCATGCAGTCCCCATCCACACCAGGGTTTTCTCCACTTCCAATCAGTTGAGCTATTACAGCATTATTTTACGTGGAAACAATTCTATTCATCATTTCTACAGTCAAACCAAAAAGGCTGTTCACATAGGAACTTCTTGGAGAGCTTGTAGACAAAAGCAAGGCCCACTGGTACCCAGTAGGAGGTGCCTGCGGGCTTCTCTGTTGCAATGTGCTGGCTGAGTTTATCCGGCTGCCAAGGGATTTGTGCCCGGCAACAGAGGCCTGAAGGCCACCACGTACATGCAGCGTAGTGCAGCACAGGCGTGGGCTTACCCGGGTTAGTTGTTATGTGGATCCCCAACTCCATGATGACCAACTCCGGTGGTCTTCCTGTCAGGATGACTACAGTATCCCAGGATGACTATGATTGCCTTCGGAATCAGTATTTGATACAGAACACCAAGAACGATTAATATTTTTGTATTTAAAACATGAAAGTTGTAACACAAATTTTCTGCTAGTAGATGTAATATAGCACATGCTTAACAGCAATTGAAAGTGATGGAGAGCTACTTGGAAGAACAGAAATACATTAAAAATCAAATTAAGTATTTCTGTATTGTTTTTCCAAAGCTGTCAGTAATGGCTAATCTAACTCCATGAGTGTGATATGCAAAAACGTTTTGGTTCGCATTGGTGGAAATCAGTAAAAGCACACTGACTTTCAGAGGCAGAAACTATGAATGTTTGCCGAAGGAGTTAATACATGGGACTGCTCTCAGATGGGATGGTGTTACCACAGTATTTTTACCATCTAAAAAGAAAAATGACTGAGACAAAAGGCAGAAATGTTGCATTTCTCCAGAAAAAATGAAAGGGCAGAAAAGCTTAAGGTGAGTGGAAGAAAAAGGTTGAAAAATGTGTATGTAAATTAATTTTCTCTTTAGCAGTTGTTTATGGGTTTTAGGTTTTTTTTTTAATTCAAATTAAATTATTTGCAGTTGGCCTGCCTGATGGAAGAATGAACAATACACTCATACTCCTGAGCACATCTTTCTTAAGGGTGCTGTTGAAGTGATTTCCAGCTTTTTTTTTTTTAACAAAAGAGCTGATAATGAAACATACACAATATGCATGTTTGTGATGTATATGTGTCTTCTTTGCCAGTCTCAAGTAATTCCACTTGAAATCTGTCTGTATTAAAGGAATATGAGCTTCGACATTATGAGTGGCAGAAGCATATTAAGTGGGACAACTTCTAAATGATTACCAGACAATATCTGGTGTCTGGAGTTTGTTTCTACACCTTAAAAAAGGCTGTTTCATAGACAAAGTCTTAAGACTAATACCTTGAAAGTGTTCTTACTTTTTTACTTCATTCTACATCTCTTATTTTAACTGTTTAAGAGAACTGGGCAAACTGAGCTTATTTTCTGCATTTTTTTAATCACTAGAACAGTTTGTTAAGGAAGATCCAGATAAACTGAAAATTTCTTGCTGTTTCTGATGGGTAAAGAATATACTTTTACTGAGTGTAATCTTCTCTTTGATAAGTAAGTTATCACTTAAGCAAGTGTGTGGTCACAAAGGGTAAATCTGCATGGCTTTCTTGAGATCACCATTGTTATTCTGATTTCCAATAACATAGCTCTAGTATTTTGGTAAATACTGGCTTTCGTGAAGCTCTTTCCATCACACTTGCCATACGATTGTTTAATGATTAGGGAAGAATATTCAAGTAAAATAGTTCCTCGAATGATTATGCAGGCCTCACCTTACTGAGAAAACAAAACTTGGTAATAGAAGATGGCTGTTTTTGAAGTTTTGTTGCTGTCAGATTTTTTTTTCTCTTTCTGTCTGAGTTAGGATAATGCTAATCAAATTAACCTATTAAAGAAATTACATGAAGGAAATAGAGCTTTTAAGGAATATGTACACATGTCAAATATTCATTGTCTTAGCCAGCACTAATATTTTGTATTACTGTTAATTATTTATTATAAAATATATCAGAGACTTTCTGAATCTCTACAGATCCTTAGAACTTCAAGAAAAGCCCAAGAGGAATTTATATAGGCCACAGTTTTCTGTTAAATACTATATATACATTGGGGGATAGTGGTGGTGTTTGGTTATGTTCATGTGAGCTGGGGGATTCAGGCCCACAACCATCCCATCCCCATATAGCATTTCTTAAGAAGTTTTTACTGTCAGTTCTCCAGAAGAGGGCAACTTCACTGAACTCAGCAACAAACTTTTCTGACCCACTTAAAAGGAGACACCATCCTCCTCCTGCTTCATTGAGGACAGCAACTTTTTATATTGTCAGATATTTCCTGCACCTCTCCCTCTTAAAGACTTTCCATCTAAAAGAAAACAATTTAAACCCATCCCTCACTTTCTTCTGGCCTAAGAGACAGTTTGAATCTGCCAAGCAGGAGTCTGGCCTCTGGCTTGATTCCCAACACCTGTGGCTGATTATTTTCCAGAGCAAGGGCTGCCATTCTCCTGGGCCTTAAGAAACCTGTTATAAGCCTGTTACTATTGATGTTTAGTTCTTCCTCAGTTTGTCTCCAGAAGCTCTGACTAGTAAAAAGTCTATGGCATGTGGTTGAGTGATTTTAATCCATTTATTAGTATGTAATGTAATTTTCTCAAACTTTTTTTCTTTTTTTTTCTAGACTTACATGAACATCTAAACAGGACAGTGTATATGTTCTGTGAACTCACCATGACTGTCTGCTAGAGTATGCAATACAGATTGTATGTCTGAATAATTACATTGCTACAAACAAACCTGGTCTCAGTATTGTGGAACACTTGCCAGGCAGCTATTTTGCTATCCTTCATTTCATTTTTCACCACCTTTCCCAGTTTGATCCATTGATCCCATTTTCTATTATCACAAAATATGTTTGGGATAGGTCTTCAGAATTGCAGGGAGGATCTCCTTCAAAACATATCTCAAAAAAACCCCCAAAACTAAGAAACTTGTATGTGAATAAAAGTGCATTTCTTCTCATCTCATTTGTACTGTTCTGCTTGGAAATTTCTAATTTAATGCCCTTAGTGATCAGATAACTTCCTAAGAATGGTTAGATATTTATTCTTTAACAAAAAGTGAGATTGCCCTGTGTGTTTAACTCTGGGTCAGCTTTGTCAGAAGCATATTTTCTTGTAATGCCTCTGGACAAAGGTTTTCGGCCTACTAATTTCTCAACACGGTGTGACAGGAAAAAAGCATGGGAAACAGTTTTCACGTGCCTTGTATTTTGTTTTTAAGTATTTATTAATGCATCCCTTTGGTCTTCATATGTATTGTGTAACAGATGAATAATAGAAAAAATATGTTTGTTTAACCTCACAATCTACTTAATTACTGTAAACAAAGTCAACTGAAAAAATAATTAATTTTACAGAAAAAAATAAATTCCAGCATAACTGCAAATATGTATTAATTTGTGGCAGATTCAGCCAATATTTCTGACTAATTACAAAGATAATAAGAATTCTGGAAATGTCACACTTTTTCTTGAAATGTTTAGATTGAAATATTTTCTCTAGAAATGTCAATTTCCATTTTTAAATAACTCCATAGAAGAAGGTGAGTGAAGAAATAATTTTCTCTTGACCCATATCAGAAAGAGGGGTTTCATTTTTCTGGGATTTTCCATCTCCTTCACACTGTTTCAGAACTTAATTCTCATTTTGGTTTGTTTGGTTTCCATCACTAGATTGGAGGAACTATTAATTGCTCAGCCTTAGAAACATGACCTATTCTTGGATTAATGATACAGGTGTGAGTTTAGTAGATATTAAAATTACAGCAATTCATTATTGGAGGAGGTCCATGTAGAGAATTTATCTTTCTTCATGAGATGGGAAACACAGGCTTCGTTTAGTGGGAGTCCTGCCATCTGGTAGAGGCATTGCTCATTTCTGTGTGCCTTTGAGGCTGCCCAAGAAAGCCCTCCTTCCTTGGAAAACTCAATAACACTTACTATGTAGCTATTATTTTTTTTAATATTAGTGGCAGTTTTACCTTAGCAAAACAAGTGAGGTTATCTCAAGATTTGTAATATAGCCAGTATTCCCTAATATTTTCTATAGGAAATTGATAGCAAATGAAGGAAGACTAGTTAGCTATTTTAAGAAAGAGAATGATCAAAATTTAAAGCTTATGACCATACAATGTAGCAAACCTATCCTGCAATAAACCATTTGTGAGTACCATCAAAGTGGACCTAGTCATACAGGTCTGGGAATAGAAACTACAAATGTTTCACAGCTGCAAGATGGGGCCTCAAAGTATATGTAATGCATGCACACATGCACTCATCCCTTATTATTCCACAGATTATAAGAATCTGTCAAAATAATCTCTCCTCCCATCACAACAGCTAAATTACTTTTCATAAGCTTTTAAAAATTAAAAAAAATTAAGATTAATGCAGGCTGTACTTTAGTATTTGCATGATTATTTGATCAATCTCCCTCCAAGAATGAATATTGCAGAATATTTAAAAAACAATTTTACATTAAATGAAATGCCAGAAACAATATATTATATTTCATAAGTGGTACCCCCTAAAATCATAATGCTGATTTATTGCTGTGATCTACTATTTAAAGCATGAATGAGAACTATTAAACTCTCATTCCAGAAGGGATTTTTTTATTATTAACAGATGCATTCTGACTGGGGATTCTCACTCTATCATGAAACATGAATCTTATTTTATCATGCCTTTATTAATTATGTATCTATTGGGATTCAAAGGTGGCTCTGCTGTAGGCTGAGACCTTAATTTTTGACTCATGTTGTCATCAGCTCCATACTTGGCTCTGGTCACTTTGTCTTCAGTGACCCGCCCATTATTATTAGACTTTTTCCTGTGTAAATAGAGACCAGTCTGCTTCCCTGAGTGTACATGATTTCTTTCACCTCCTATCTTTTTTTGCTTCAATAAAAAATACATTTTTCAAAAATGGGAGGACACTCTTTTTTCCCGCCTCATTTTTCAACAGCAAAATCATGGCCTTTCAATTTTTTAAGTAAACAAAAAGTCCTATTTTTCATACTGACAGCAAAGAGCAGTGATGTATGAACCTGCAAGTCATGTAATGACTTATCCATGATAATACTTGAAGGAGCCTCCATATATTTTTAAAGCAAGTCAAAATAATTTGTTTCGGCAATGCATCTAAATCCTTGGTTTTTGAGCTGTAATATGTTAGGTTTCAATTTCTGTGGTGTGGATCCATCCTTACAGATTAGAATTGTTTTGTAAAATCAGTGAGAAGTTTCACAATAGATGAAGTAGTTTTAAAATATTAAAAGCATTATCCTCTTTATTTTAGTTTGGGTAATGGTTTCCATTCTAAGGTATGTCTTTTTCCTGCAACTTGCATTTGGTGCTATAACTCCACAGTGCTGATGAATTTGTTTATCAAGCCCAAATTGTGAGTCATGTTGTTAAGAAATAGTCTCATCATTCAGTGATAATCTTTACAGTACATACTCTTGAAAAACTTAATGGTATCTCACTCAAAATTCAAGTCAACATGATTCAATCATAAAAGGAATTTGAGGAACTAGATAATGTTCCTCTTATTTAAAAGTTTATTAAGTTATTTAACAAATGTACTCTCTTTATCTCTCTTAGTGCTTCCTACAAGGGGAAGAAGGGGTAAAAATGAAACACTGATTAAATAAACTTTAAAATTAAGCAGAAAAGTGCTGGCAGAAAATCCTTGTGGTAAATGAATGTTCAGCTGGTCTATCTGTATCAGTGTTGCCCTCTCCACTGTTTTCACAGATCAGTATGAGGTGGGACAGAGGCCCCACTTTGAGTTCTGTCCATGGTGGCATGACATGGAGTTTGGTAGTTTTGTCAGATTTACTCCTGGACCTCAATATCGGTCTTTCAACTCTTACCTCCTGTGCCTGAGATGAGAGAGTGTAGTTTTACCAAAGGTTTGTTATACTTTTTTATGGCCTTACAACCAACTTCAGTCTATCTGTCTCATTTCTAGAAATGTAGCCAGTTTCTAGAATAGGTAGAATATGTGTCCAGTTTTTACAGTGTGCTATGTGTCAAACACTTCTAGTGAATGCTGTGCGTAGGTAGACTGTTAGTTCTTTTCAGACTCTTTTAAGAGAGAAAGTTAGCATCACAGTCAATGTAATTTCTGCTTGCTTGGGTGATCCCCTGGGAGGCAAAGCAACTCATTAAGCATCTCCCTTCTTAACAGAGGGTGCTAGCTGATGGGCAGGGAAGTTCAAGATGACTGACCAGCTATTCATTCCTGCATCCCATTTGAGCATGTATACATAATGTCATACAAAGCCAAGCTTAAAAAAAATTTAGTTCCATAATCCTGTAGATAATTTTGAGATGGGTATCTTGGAGTCAATTCCCTCCTTAGTCATAAGTAAGACTCATTATTAAGGGCAAATTAAAAGACAGAGATTTAATAAAGTTTATATTTCCTCCTCCTTTTCTGAAAATAAAAATGAATGCCTCAGTTGGACGGGACATCAACTTTGACCAAAGGTCTGAGGACTGGAACTGAAACATGGAAGTGGACTGAAAACAAACATAGCGTTCACTCTATGCATAGCCAACTCACAAAAAATATACTAAGGGTTAAAACAAATTCTGAGTAAAAACTGTCTTATCAGAGTAGTTATTAGTTGTTAAAGTCACTTAGAATATGGGGAGTAAGGAAGCCATTGAGGCTCCTACTCAAGATTTAGCTAGATCTCTGGCACCTTGATTCTTGCCTGCTTTTGCTCAGGGAGTACTTTGTATGCTTACTCGATAGTGGAGCTGTGTAGGGATTTGATGCCACCAAATGTCATGCCTTGGATTCAAGGGGGGCAGTCAATATTAGAGGTTTAAGAAGGAATTATATAGATTACTTAGAATTTAACACTAGTCAGGGAGACAGGGAAGAGAGAGACAGAACGAATAATACCCTGACTCTCAAAATGTCCAAACAAACAGAAAAATAGTTCAGGAATCATTACTGTGGATTATAGCACATGGAGAAGCTAAGATTTCTGAGGCAGATGGTCCTACACGGTTCTATGTCAATGCAGGTGTCATCAGATGTTCTTTCTTTATAAAAAGTGTGTCACCTGAAAAAGAAAAGTTCATGTCATGGCAATTTCAAGGTTGCCTTGATAAAGAAGGATTGCATGCACTTGTCTGAACTAATACAAGGGAGTGGTACATCTGTAGCACAGCTTGGGCTATGTACCCTGCAGGTTGTGGTAATCAGCAGTGGTACCCTGAAACCAGTCAAAAGCCAAGAGCTCCCAATTGTTCACATGTGGAAAAACTCTTCACACTTACTCTGTTTTTCATAAATGTGTGGGCAGTTACCATTATTTTATTAATAGCTGTGCAGGTAACTGAGGCAGGTGACTGTTAAAGGAAGCAGTGTGCATACAAGGATATCTAAAATAACATGTCCTAGTAGGGCAGTCAGAAAACTCACATCTTACATGATGATTATGGATTTGCAGGAAAACAACTGTGCATTTTTAAGGAGATTATTTCAGTACACATTAGCATGTATTTCATTCTGGATATAAATAGTCTAAATGAGTGGTAGCTTCTCTATTCTTTCACAGCCCAACTATCTGAATTATTAGGAGCAGGTGGTTTCTGTGGTGAGCTTTGGTAGCCAAGACTTTAACCAACAAAGGGAAAGGGTGCTGGGAAGGGAAGTGGTAACTCTGTAATAACCTGCATGGAGAGGCAGGAGCTGCAGGCCAGCTATTTACTGGCTTCCGCATATGGCAAGTTTACATGCCAAATACATCATTTCCCAACAATACAGAGCTGGAAGTTAATTCAGAGAAAACCATCCCCTAAAAACCTTGACAGGTGGGTTGGGGATTCTTATATTCAGTTCACTATGGACACTCTTATGTTTCCCAAGTACCTGGCAGATCTAGGCAGTGTAGTAGAGACTAGGTGGTTTGTACTAGTCTTTTTTCAGATGACCTGGGCCATATGAACTATTGGAAATACTGACCAGATAACCTGTAGTAATAGTTTGGGCCTAATCAAACCAAATTTATGCAACCCTGTGCTTCTTTTTTATACTCAGGATATACACAGACAAAAATGCACACAAACTTCATAAATTCACATGAAGGAAGTGTGCAGTGTATACCTGAAATAGTGCAATAAATGCTTTAAGTGGATCGATAAGGATTAATAGAAAAGCTTATGAATAGCAATTATCCTTTTTAAAATTAGAGTCTTATAATTAAATAGAGACATTTACAAAAGGAGTTTTCTGCATTTGTATCCTTTTTCACTTTATAAGGATAAGGACCTTTATATGGTCCTTTACTTTTCCAGGTACTGAAGAACAGCACATTTTTCCTTGAGTTAGAAGTGTAAAAGCTTTTTGAACAGGCAAAAAAACCCCCACCAAAAAACCCCCACAAACGAAACCTCTCAGCATTGCATCCATTAGGTGCATAACTACAAACAGGTTTTGTTTCAAAAACAAAAAAAATCTCCATATCCTCTTCTTTCTCTGTTGTTGTTACACAAACAGTTTTCTTTATTCCTTCCATCCTGTCCAAGATGGAGCAATGAACAGGAAAAATTAAAAATTAATGCAAAAAAACCTAAAACGTTTTAGATAGTGTGATCCTGTCCTATACTGTACATGTTTACTTATACTCCATTGTTAAGCTAATATGACAAAGTTACAAATAGATTAAAAAGTTCAGAGAACTCTCTCATGGGTGAAACAAAGTAAAAGAATTGAAAAATAATTAAAAGCAAGTGTTGATTATGCACAAGGCATACGTATTGATTTTATCACTATCTATTACAAGACAGCAGCAAAATAACATAAATATGGGATATAGAATAGAATAGAATAGAATAGAATAGAATAGAATAGAATAGAATAGAATAGAATAGAATAGAAAGAATAGAATAGAATAGAATAGAATAGAATAGAATAGAATAGAATAGAATAGAAACAGTCAATATATGTCTCTAACATATAAAGTTATTATAATGATTATTTGTCTCTATAGTGTATCTTTATTGTATCACATTTCAAGTAGGGATGTTTTGTAACACCTGCCGCAAAATATTAAGGGAAACACGAAGGAGTCAAGTACCATTATCTATATTGTGTCATCAAACCTTTATGACTGATCCACACAATAAAAAAATGTATTGCTGGGACTTTAGTTCTGAGATCATCCAGAACAACGCCTTTTAAGACACTTAGCAGCATTAAACAATACGGGGTGTGTTGGATGGAAATGAGAATCTTTCCTTCCTGAAGTATCAACTTCAGTGTGTCCTTCTGAAGCAAAGGTGACTGACAACTTAAACCTTCCTCTCACACTCCTTCCTGTTCCTTTAATCTTATATTTCTTCGTTTATTTTTCTATGAGAAGGAGAAGATTGCTTTCCATAGCTAAGCTGGTCTTGAAGTGACCCTTGGGGTAAAGTTTGTTGGCAAGTCCTTGTGCTCAGATTCTGTGGGCGACTTCAAACAAAAACAGAAACAGAGGACTTAACTCAGGGAATCTGCCATTCTTTTTTCTTTCTTCCTCTTAATAGGCTGAAGAGCTCAAGTCATTATTCATTAGGTCTGGGGGAAGGTGAGGAAAAAGAAATAGTTTCTCTACACTGTCCTTAATGCACACTATCTAGTTAGAAATGCTTTAAATGGGTGACAGTCCCTAGTCCACAAGGGAAGCAAATAACCATCCATCAAATGCAAAGTCAGATTACATTCCTAACTGTTGCCAGGAGAACCTACTACCACTACTTATATCTTTCCCTCTTTCTATCAATGAAGGTGTCACTTGGGAAAGAAAGCAACTTAAATACTCTCAATTCTGATGTTAATGGAGGATGCTGGTTACCAGAGATTGCACTTCAAAAAGACAAGGAAGGGGATGAGATCAGACCCCACTGTTCTATCAGAGCATCTGACTATGTGATAAAACACACCGATAATTCAGGTGGGAGATAAATTACAATTACAGCAAAGAAGAATCAGAGTAAATTTTTAGACTGCTGTCTCCCTTATGTTACAGAAAAAGATGCTACTTTTTAAAAGCTGAATTTCTGATCAAGGTTTTCTGATACAGGCTATATAAGAGATGGTAAAAAATATGTTAAATGTGAAAGAAAGACAGGAAGGGAAGGAGAAAAACATATTGCTGTGCTGAAACCCTATTAGACAACCAGATGGTGACATCTTGCATTTATGACATCACTTTTTATGAGAACAATTTACACATGGATGGACAAAGGCTGGTTTCAGTGTAGCCTCAGATCAGAGAAATGTCAGATATAAAGGACTTCAGCAGGGACAACATCTTATCCCTCTGGAAATTAGTTCATGAATGGAATGTCAGGGAATTTTGTTTGTTCTTTTCTTGCTTGAGTTCCCAGCAAATGAATCCAAATTAAAAAAAAAAAACCAGGAAGGAATGTTCAACTCTTTAAAAATAACTTTTAGATATTTATTCCAATTCATTGTAATAAGTGCTGAAAGGAAGATTTTAATTTCAAAATGCAGCTACATTTCAAAATTAAAAATTTAGTTTGGTTCAATGGTTGGTTTGAGACCAGCTGTTTTATAGTGCAATACACACTGAAAATCTCCATCAAAAATTTTGTAATCAGATGGTTAAGGATTATATTGTAAAATCTATGACAAAACCAGGCAAAAACAAAGGACTGTAAAAGCTGACATGTAAGAGTCTGCCTACTAACGCACAGTAAATTTACCTGTGTAGTGATAATGGGATTTACATCTGTAAATTCTTCACACAGTACAATGTTATCAAAAGAAGATATAAGTCAAACAAACCTTAACTTTCTTTTAGAATACTATAAAAGCTCTCAAATGTGAAGAATAGTTAAAAATCAAAAATCCTCTTTACTGTGGAATATACACATGGGAGAATACTAGAAAAAATAATTTGGAAGAACAAGAGCCTATCCAAACACATACCCTGATACTCTTGGTTTGTTTCCTTTTCAGCTAAAACTGGCCTGAATTACTTTGGTTATTAATCACATTGTGCAATGAATATAATGTTAAAATAACCCAGCTGTCTCTTTACAATATCCTTCATTCTAATCTCTCTGAAACAATATGTAAGTGAGAATCCAGGGGTGAGCTAGACAAAATATTTCTTGGGTTCAAGAAGAGACACTTTTTGTTTTTTTCAATAGGAGGAGAATATTGTTTCTTTCAATATTCTTTAAAAATTTGAAAAGAGTGTTAGGTAATGCAAGATACCATGAAAAATAGCTAAAGTAGTGAAACATCAACAACTATACTCAGTAACTACATCAGGAAGTCACTGTGATATCAGCAGTTTGTGACCTTCAGTGTTTTTATACAGAGATTCCTGAATTCATGCCAAAGAAAATTTCTCTCTAGCCTTGTCAGCATGGTACTGTCTCCAGGTCTGTTAGCCCTGCTTTGGGGACATAAGTATTTCTGAAACATGCTGATGATATTACCAGAAGTTTCTCTTCTATAAATGTAGATGAATAATAGAATTCTGTTTCACTACTTAAACCTGGGTTAGGATGAACGGAAATAGTTTTTTTTCTTTTTCTTTCATAATTTCCCCTGCCACTCCCCCCTCCCAAATGCTGTTCATCTGAAAATTTTAGCTCAATTAGTAATTTTTAGTATTACTTTAACTTCTAAACAGTATTTTGATCAGAGTTTAAATGAAAAAAACCAAACCCAACACACCATTTTGAAATGGAGAAAGAATTTTTTTGTTTTAGAAATTGTCAAAATAAAAGGTTAGGTGCCTCCAGGTTGCTCAAAGCCCCATCCAACCTGACCTTGAACATTCCCAATGAAGAGGCTTCTATAGCTTCTCTGGGCAACCTGTTCCAGTGTCTCATCACTCCCATCATAAAAAATATCTTCCTTATGTCCAATCTAAATCTACCCTAATTCAGTTTAAAACCATTGCCCCTTGTCTTGTCACTACAGGTCTTGGTAGAAAGTCTTTCTCCACAATTCTTATAATCCCCCTTATAATGTTCAGTTTATATATATATATATATATATATATATATATACACACACATAAATACATATATGTATAAAAATTGAACATAATATTTTATATTAATATACTTAATCTTCACAATCTTTTAAAAATGTTTCACTTCTTTCCAGTGCTTGTTATGGTTTTCCACTGAAAGTATTTGACCAAGTTTCTGAACCTTTGAACTGTCTTTTTTCTTTTTTTTTTTTTTTTTTGCATATTTACTATTTGCTGAAACAGTTTTGCTTACCCCCACAGTGACATTGTTTGTTTTTCCTGTGATCAAGTGCTTGTGTCTGTTCTTTTTGTTTTCTTCGAACTCTTTTCAGTGTCAGAGAAATGTTTTCCTAAGACTCCTTTAATCGTACTAGTTGAAGAAGGCTTCAGTTCTCTCTTCCTTTTAGTACTTGAAAGTTCATTCACTGCTTAGTTCAAGCCTCAGCCTAGATGACATCTCAAGGGGAATAAGAGACCTCAGAGAAGGTCTCATATAAGGCAATATGACCATTTCAGAAAGCAGGATGCTTTTCTATCTTCATTGCATTCTAAGAATGTTCTTTTTCAACTGGGTTATCAATGTCTCAACTGACACCAGCTCTAGGATTTGCCACCAGATTTTTTTTTTCTTTTTATCTGTTGCAATAGCATATTTGGCAACCAGTTCTGAAGATTCATCTTCTAAGTTCTAGTTTAAAAAAAGGTTTCAACATTCTCTCTTGTTTGTTGTAAAGTTTGATAGCATGATACATGTGTGCAGAGATCTTAAAATCCTAGTGTCACAGTCTCCTCATTGATAGCATTCTTTCCTACAAATTCATATGACTTGCCCATCTTTCCTGTTAGCCAAGAATTATGCTTTATGAGTTCAGAAAGAATAGCACTATTCCAGGCTGAAATTCATTGTTACCCGAGGCTGTACATCACATTCTCTGCCATTAAACATGTATATTAAACCAAATGGGAATATGCAGTATCAAGAATTATGGGCATTTTAGAAAGTCATTATTTTTTCTTTTCACACCTAAAAGTATTCACAGAAAATAAGCCATTGGAAGCTGTTCTTGGGAAATGTACATTTTTTCCATCTTCAAAGGAGGAAGGTATGGAAATGCTGATATCTCCTTGCTAAGTACCTTTGTTGTGACAACATTCTGACATTTATGGCTAAGACCAGCACAAGTATTCACCATAACATTAGCAAAATATGTTCATCTCTAAAAGAAAATATAACATTTTGAAGACAGTTTCTAGCATAGGGTAAACTCAGCCTAATTCCACTGTAGTGAGATTGTGTTTAATAGAAAAAGACAACAAAAAAGACAAAAAAAGTGACGAAATAAAATAAATAGAAACACAAAGGAACAATAAAATAAATAATGTAAAATGCCAGAAGAGAAAAACAAGAAAAATAGGTCTGTACCCCTCATCTTAGTTGACCTTTTCGAAATGGTAAAGCATAAAATACTTTAATGCATAAAAAGATATCAAGGCATTTTTCAAAAGAGTCACTATGAACACATTTTAAGGTTAAGTGGAAGTGGGCAATGACCAGCAAGATTGCAGCAAGAAGTGTGTCTTATGTATTTAATTTTGCAACTTTATCATGGGGTCTAGGAGCTCCTGAAATCCCAAAGCCATTTTGATAATAAATTGGAAAGGCTCATTGGTGAAGTCCTGTATAACAAATGCATTAAAACCACACAAACAAAACTCAGTGTATTTTCAAGATATGAGCATGGTAATACGAAGACCAAAGATTCTAGAATAAATCTGCAATTCAATATTATTCCACTCATTCCATTACACTAGGAAAAATGATTTTTATCTATATGTTAAATTAATTTTTGATCAATAAAATAGCTGCCTGAAACATATATTTGGTGTTAAATTGAAGAATGACAAGCAAAGCTGTGTTGTTAGATACATCACCCATTTGGTGGACACAGCCAATTTCAGCCAGCAACAATGGACCCACTACAGGACACAGATGAGCCCATTAGTCAAGATGGTGGTGCCTCTGTAAAAGCAGATTTAAGAGAGGGCAAAATGGTGCACAGGCACTTAGGCATGAGGAAAAAAAGTGTGAGAAACAACCGTGTGAGCACCAAGGTGAGAGACGAAGGAGGGGTGGAGGTGCTCCAGGCTCCAGAGCAGAGATTTCCCTGCAGCCCATGGGGAAGATGTCAGTGGAGGAGCTATTTCTTTGCTGCCCACAGAGAGGACCACAGTAGAGCAGATATCCACATTGCAGCCCATGCAGGACTCCATATCAGAGCAGGTGGGTATTCACTGAAGGAACTGTGGCCCACGGAGAGCCGATGTTGGAGCAGTTTTATGCTGAAGAACTGCAGCCTGTGGAAAGGACCCACAGTGGAGCAGGGGAACAGTGTGAGGAGGAAGGAGCAGCAGAGAGGAGCTGTTATGGACTGACCACAAACCCCATTCCCCATTCACCTGCACCGCTCCTGATGGGGGCAGGAGGGAGTGGAATTGGGAATGAAGGAGTGAAGTTGAGCCTGGGAAGAAGTGGGGGGGGGGGTGTGGGGAAGGTGTTTTAGTTTTGTCTTTGTTTCTCACAATCCTACTCTATTTCAATTGGCAATAAATTATTTGATTTTCCCCAAGTTGAGTCTGCTTTGGCTGTGACGGTAATTGGTGAGTGATCTCCCTGTCCTTATTTCAGCCGACAATCTTTTCCATCTTATTTTCTCCCCCATGTCCTGTTGAGGAGGAGGAGTGAGTTACAACCCTTTAAACTGAATTTAAGTTTTGGAAGAAACTCATGTCAGTATTTATTTTACCTGACCTGGACTGCCATTGAAGAACAACAGGGATCTTTGTTTTTGGCTGTTTAAATGAAGAGTCGGTTCAAAAATTAGGAACTGATTTTTTTTTTTCCTCCATACTGCGGAAGGGAAAAAAGGGTCCAAAGGTGATGTTTATTATCATTATATCTGTCAAACTTCTCCAGGAACACTGTTCAAAACATATGCACATATGCAGTTCACTTGTTTATTTTTGTCTGCAAATTTAGCCCTGCTGAGTGGAGCGAAACTGTCGGAGTGGGAGAGTTCGGACCCAGAGTAACGATGTAACCTCGATGCGAGTATGATCGTTCTCCTTTATTTCAGACAATTACAAGGCTTATATAGACAATCAGCAGAGCACGCAGTAGCAATATCTATATGATTGGCTCATTACACGTGTTCACGCACTTAAGACAGTTATATGATTGGTACAGGGTTGCTGTTCATGCAAAGAGGTTCGTTAGCACATTGTGGACTTAGTTGTTGTCTCTTATGTTGTTTGCCAAGTAGTCCGTTGCTGTTCAAGGTCAGTTTATAGTATCCTCTGTGCTTCTTGATACACTAAAAGCAGGATTGCTCACACTGAAAAGATCATGTCCCTTCTCACTTAGCCATCCTTCCACAATTCCCCCTTTTTGTTTTTGAGCAATCCAGGCGTGATTTACCACTTTTAACAAAGCTCATTTAACACAGCTAAATGCTACACAAAAACATAATCCTAAAATAGAAAGAGTGATTAAAATTCGAATCCCTTCAGTAAGCAAACTTATCAGGTAACATTCAGGCTATTAATAAGCATGGCACTATAATTACTAACAGAAATAGACAAACTACAATTTTGCGTGGCAAAACTATGAAATTCCCCTACGTTGAAGCCAGGTATCCCTATTAAACATGTTCGAAAAGGCTCTGTCGCAGAAGCAAGCGATAGACAAAAGCTTGTTGTCCTGTCTTGTTTGCCCAGGTAACCCACATATTTTCTCTGGGCTCAATCTTGTGGAGAGTCATTACCATTGGGAATAGCATCTCTAGAATCAGGAGTTTGACCATTTTGCTCGTGGGGTGAGTCATGATGAGCTAAAACAGGCTTTACGCTCTTGCTCGGCACCCACACTGGACCACGATCTGTGGAAACACATATATATCCTCGACCATTAAATATAACCGGGACAGGTCCTAACCACATTCCTGAGAAAGAATACCTTTTTCCGAAGATGGTCCTTGTCTGCTCCCGCAGTGATCCGATTGAGGCAAGGAGTCCCTCCGGAAATTTTCCGGGGGTACCCTAGGGAGTGCTGTTCTCAACGGGTCCTGCAGCCGAACAGAGAGGGTCCCATCTGGGGTGCCAAAACTGATACAAAAAAATCCACGGATGCTTCTCCTCACAGTCCGAATCTCCCCAAGGGAGAAACGGAGTACTCAGAGAGTCCCTGAAATGAAACTCAATAGCAACGAAGTTACTATTAAGCAGGTATTCTTTATTGCAGCGCTGGGCAGCACTGGGGATTCTCCACCATAAGTGCTCCAACGAATTACTGAACTTTTAGAGAATATATACTATACAATCATGCATATTCATAGGATTTCCAAGAATTGCTATGCATAAACATGCGATTTCCAGGAACTTATTAACATATGCAAATATCTGATTCGCATGCACAGTCATCTCTTGTGGTGGTCTTTGGGGGTCTTCAGATGAAGGCTCGTAGTCTTCCTCACTGTGTTCGCTGATTGACCTTTGCTTCTGCGCAAACTCAGTCCTAGGATCACGTAGATGTTGTCCTTCAAGACTATTGTTGCCATTCTTCTGGTTTTTCCTATCTTCCTGGTTCCGTGCATCTGTTCTCCCAGGGCCGAGTTGTCTGTAAAGAAATTATCCCAGAGCCCCCCTTATTTTATAACTGTTCTTCTAGCTACCCCCTAAATCACATCAGACCGCCCATCGCGATAAGAATGCTCTCACCTTTTGACTAACATAGGCAGGACCATTATCAGTCTTAATGCGCTCTGGTATGCCCAATACAGCAAAGCAAGCAAGCAAATGTTTACATACCTGATGTGCCTTTTCTCCAGGCAACGCAGTTGTCCATATCATTTTCGAAAAGGTGTCAATTGTTACATGTACATACTTTAACCTACCAAATTCTGGAACATGGGTAACATCCAATTGCCATAATCCTAATGCTTTTAGTCCTTTTGGATTTACTCCTACTCCTATACCTGGCCCATGATTTCCGCATTTTGGGCAGGCCTGAATAATGCTTCGGGCTTCATTTTCTGTTAAATTAAATTGCCTTTTTAAACCTTTTGCGTTTTGGTGAAAATTTTCGTGACTTTGTCTGGCCTGTTGAAATTTATCCATAGGAGGTGCATGGCATGCAGGACTAACTAGGCTGTCAGCTAGTTGATTACCATGGCCAAGTCCAAGATCTAACTGATGACTGCGAATATGGATAATACAACAGGTTGCTGTTCGTTGACTTAATACAGATCGTAATTTGATAAATAGACTTCCTAATCTAGGGTTGGTCGTTTCCCTTAGTAAGGCATCCTCTAACCGTGGCATTATTCCAGCCACATACAATGAATCTGTTACTACATTTAAAGGAGTGTTTAGCCAATTAGTCGAGGCCCAAACTACTGCAGTTAATTCTAAAGTTTGAAGGGAATCTTGAGGTTGTCCCTCTATAATATGTTGTTTCCATTGATCACCTTCTTTCCAGACACAAGCTGCACGCCGTAGGCGCTTGCCTGCATCAGTATAGATGGTTACCCCATCTGGTAATGGTTTTTCACTTACTTTGGATTTTTCTATCCATTGATTCCGGTTTAATACTTGCCATAATTTTCCTTGAGGCTGCTGCAAGTGTATTCTGCCATTATAGCCTAATAAGGCGTTCTGTATGGCAACAGCATTATGGAGCCACCATTCTATATCTATGGCGTTAACAGGTATACTGATATTCTCTGGCTCCTGACCACTGATTTCTATAATTCGCGACCTTCCTTTACGTATTAATTCTCCTATTGCCTCAGTTCGCGTTTGGATACTCGTTTTTGGCTGCACTCTTAAAAACACCCATTCTAGTACATTAAACATATCTTCTGGACTTTTGTTCTTGACAGTGGATTTGGCAGTGGCATCCAAGACAGTGGATTTGGCAGTGGCATCCAATGAGAGAGGAGAGGTAAATTCCCCTTTCTTGTTTTGCCACTGACAGATGACTGCATATGGTGAGTCTTTCCCATTACATATGATTAAGGAGATTGGTAATTGCAAAATTTGGCGGAAAGACCACGATGAAAATTTTCCAATCGTGAGGTTCCCATTTTCCTTGATTGTTCTCTTGTATGACCGGGAATGCCAATGTTGCAGGACTCCCTGTTTTTTTTTCCTTTTTTCTTTTTTTTCCCCCTTTTTTCCCCTTTTTTCTTTTTTCTTTTCTTTTTTCTTTTTTCCTTTTTTTGTTCTTTTTTCTTTTTTCTTTTTTCTTTTTTCTTTTTTTATCTTTTTTTCTTTTTCTTTTTTTTTCTTTTTTTTTTTTTTTTCCCCCCAACGGTTTTCCATTGTCCTTCTAAAATCGCATCCCTAATAATACCACTCCAGCGCATGCAACTCTAGGGTGTGCTGATGGTTTCATTAAACATGGAGGCACGCTTTCTTCCTTCGTAGTTGTTTGTGTTTCCAATTTCTCAAATCATTTTAGAACCGTTTGTAACATCTCTGTAGTAACATCTGGGGGTTGCTGCAGTTCTTTCTTGGAAGTCATAGTCCCCGATGATTCCCCAGAGGAAGGCAGCGGTGGGTACAGCGGAGATGAAGGCTCTGAGGGTGCTGATGGCACCTCCCTTCTTCCCGTTACAGGGGAAGGTCGGCAGGGCGCTCCGCCTAAGTCAATGAGGTCAGCAACTGACGTTGCTCCCGCCCCTTTTGGAGTTTCTGGTGGAGACACTTCCGCCTCTGCCTCAGATCCTATTCCGGCTCTGCTAAGAGAAACTTCCACTTTTTCGGGTGTTTGCACCGGGGTCGGCAGCACACCTTTTATTTCACCCGGTGAATTAAGACTTTCCTTTTCCCGCAGTTCACTTACGTTTTTACAAATAGTCCCAGACATGCCTCTTACAGCAGGCAGTTCGAAGAAGCACGTGATAGGTCTTGGTTTACTTTGAGGTTTCTCAATAACTTTTCCTGGACCCAGCATTTGAGCAGCAGCGCATGCCACTTCTCTTTCTGCTTTCATCACTTTTAAAGTCTCTAACACGGTGTTCCAAAGTGTACGAACTGCCTTTATCTCCTTTTCATCTTTTTCATCTCCCTCAATCGTTTTTTGCCACATTGTTCCTCCAAAGTCCCACCATTCCGATACGGAAAATAACAGATGGGTGTCAGTAAAATGACCCCAACGCTGTCCAAGCGTAATTAATTTACACAATTGCTTCACTGGTGCCTCTATCCCTCTCTTAGAGAGTATTCCAGCTAGCAGTGTGGCTGCAGCCTCTGTTTCCATTGCTGTGCCTAGTGAGGAACGACCTCACACCAGCGTCTGCTCTGCCCTTTTGACCCGAACAGCGCCTGTATCTGTGAGGTGAGGAGCGACCTCACACCGGCGTCTACTCTGCCTTCTTGACCCGAGCAGCGCTTCTCTCAGCCAAAACTTCCCACTCCCCTCCTCTAGCTGCTTACCGCAGTCACGGAGAATGCGAGCGATGTTACCCTCCTCTGCTGCTCACCGCAGTCTCGGAGATCGCGAGCGACGTTACCCTCCTCTGCTGCTCACCGCAGTCTCGGAAATCGCAGGCGAAGTAACCATCCTCTGCTACCAGATGTCGGAGTGGGAGAGTTCGGACCCGGAGTAACGATGTAACCTCGATGCGAGTATGATCGTTCTCCTTTATTTCAGACAATTACAAGGCTTATATAGACAATCAGCAGAGCACGCAGTAGCAATATCTATATGATTGGCTCATTACATGTGTTCACGCGCTTAAGACAGTTATATGATTGGTACAGGGTTGCTGTTCACGCGAAGAGGTTCGTTAGCACATTCCGGACTTAGTTGTTGTCTCTTATGTTGTTTGCCAAGTAGTCCGTTGCTGTTCAAGGTCAGTTTATAGTATCCTCTGTGCTTCTTGATACACTAAAAGCAGGATTGCTCACACTGAAAAGATCATGTCCCTTCTCACTTAGCCATCCTTCCACACAAAACGTCTTACTCCACACCTACACAGTATTATGTCTAATTTTCTTCTTAATTTATCCTTTTGCTTCTTGTATATTAGTGGAAAATCAGTTTAAACACCAAAAAAACTTTGAGGGTATGCTGTTTTGACAGCGCTCAGACAATCTCCAAGTGTGAGGGGAAAAACTGCTGGAAATGAGAGTCTTGAACATGAACTCCAAACCCTTCCTGAGGAAAAAAACAAGCCTAGTCTCTGGGCAGAGTAACAACACTGAGTGCTTTTGGCAGTTCCTACCTGTGATCCCCACTCTGCTGTCAGGGACTGGACACTCTTCCCTGACTACTGTGGCTGAATCTAGTAAGTAATTTTTGATTGAATTAGTTTCTGTGACAGACAAAACAGACTTTACAGTAGGCAAATTGAATTTCTCTGGTTCAGTGACTGCTATGGCACTGCTCTTCTCAAGAAGATTTTCACATTATTGAGGGCTGGTAGGTTTCCTTGTAAATAGCCACAGGCAGCACACACTGCAACACAACTGATTCCTTGTCTGCTGTCATTAAAAAAAAAAAAAAATCTGTCTACGTCTGCTGAGTTGCTTACACGTGTGGGTATACACACACACACACACACACACACAAGGAAAACAAAATGCAAACATCTGCATAAAATGTTATTTCTGTTCTACCAAGACTATATTTTACATGGCCTGAAAATTCACATAATGGCCTCCTTGGAGAGACTTAGCATCTGTATCTAGTATTACAAAATGCAATATGTTTTTAATGGAGTGAAAAGGCAGGAATATCTACTTATCTTTAATACAATTATGAACGGGGAACTCACACAACTGCCATTGACTCAATTAGGCTAGAGGCTAGTACCAGCCATATCATGGAAGGAAACACAAGAACCTCCATATTTAAGTTACCACTACCATGTAATCTTGTATCACTGGTATCACAGACTTTCACTGCAGCTGGCACTGAACATAGTCTCCAAATATCTTCTTTATTTTATGAAACTAATATATATACACACCATAAAACTAGCATCTGTAGCATATATAAAATGCATTTATTTAGGCAGTGCTTATAAAATCATTAACACATACGAGAAATAAATTCACACTTTTCAAGCCTCTCAATTCACACTGAAGAATTTCCCAATCACTGTTTATTTTTCTAAAGTCCATTTTTATTATTCCACAAGACAAGGGAAATTGTAACATTCCTGTCATTTTCATGGACAGTTTTTACTCCCTCCAGCAGAAGTTTTTTTCATGGATAGTTTTTACTTTCTTTTTGCTGTGGATCTTAACAAATCATCACCACAGGATACAGAGATGCAGAACATGCAAGTGTACAAGCATTTTTATTATTATAAATAGTCAAGAAACAGTATCATTTCAGAGTGAAGCAGACACAGAATACCTTCACTGAACTTCAGAGCTGGTCCCAAATCACCATCAGCATTATGCATGTCTGATGAAGAAATACTCCACTGTACTTTTGAAGGATATTCAAAGGACAGAGTAGAGCTCCAACACAATATGGGAAAACACAAGTCTTAACAGAAAGATTCATTTTTGTTGCTTCTGGTATTAATCCATTATTTAGAGCTCCCCTGCTTCAAGTCATCATTGCAGCAGCAATACCTCTTGGATGAGGTAGTGCACATAGAGCCCTCTGGAGAGCTAGATTTTACAGGGGCCAGCAAAAAGCTACTTTTTCATTATTGTCTGGGGTTAAGAGTCTGGTTTATGAGGTGGTGAAATAACCAGGAAAATCTTAAATACTTTAAAAACAAAATGAGACAAATTTTTCTGGAAGCAAAGAAAGCACAGGAATATTATCCTGGCAAACATTTCAGCTCCTGTCTTTCAGAAATCAACAGTTATGTGAGTCATCTGGAACACAAAAAGATACACAGACACACACAGATACATTTTAAAAGTCTTTTAACCATAGAAAAAAAGATTAGTTTTTATTTCAGAAAAAGATTAGTTTGAGGTCTCCAATTTTAAGCAATCAAAGAGAGAACTTTTAATGTCCTCTTTCAGTTGCTTTTCATAAAAATTGATGCTAGGTTTTTATGGTTAAAAATTAAAAAGTTGCAACTGAAAATTTTCATTGACTCAACCTTATTTTTTGCATATTGTTACTTAAAAAAAATTGCCACAATTTTTTCTTTGTCAAAGACTTTTATCTTTATTTTCTCTTTGGCTTTTTCTTCATTACGCATAGGAGTAACCTCTAAACTGTCTTTGAAACAGTGTGGGTTTTTTTCCTGTTGAGCACTAACATGCCCCATTGGTGCCTGGAAAAATGAAAAAGAATCTTAAGCAGAGAGATCCTTAGAGACAGAATCTGTAATTCTATATATGTGAAGGCTATTAGATAAACTATACACATTACGTAGATGATATAGAAAACAAATAATAAATAAGTAGACTTTGGTCCATTGTAAGTGACAATCCCATCACCAAAGTTGTCATTGCACAGCTTCAAATGGCAATGACCTCAGTCACTTTCTTATATTTTTTATTCAGGTTTATCATCTACATACTTATATAAACAAATCCTAAGCAGTTGCAAACTTATATTGTTTCCTTTTAATTATTTATTATAATGTTGATAATATGCATTTAGGCATGAAAGTCCCATTATCTACTTTTGGCTTCCCATGGGATGGCTTTCCTACTACCACTTCATCCAAAGAGGAATGTGAAGTGATTTCAATTTTTTTATTTCTGTAAGACAAACAGAAATTAAAAGGGAATTTCAACTCTTTATGTTCTACTGTTTGGGTAATTAACACATTGTGGAGCAATCTTTTTAAATAGTTTTCATGTCTTTATTTCTACTTTTGCAATATAGAAATTAACAGCAAGAGATTCCTAAAAAGTTTTTTAAGAGCTGTTGTCTCTTTAAATAACTCTAAATCTATTTTTCAGAATTGTTATTTCTGTACTACAAGACACATACAGTGTATTTGGATACCAAGGTGGTGGTCAGCTTTTCTAATGTTATTAAAAAAAAAAAAGGAATTACAGTGAAAAAGGTAGGTAGAATAGCAACAAATTAATAAATCAGCTTTTTTTTAAAATTACCTTAAGACAAATACAGTATCTATTTCTTTGAAACTTTTACTGATGACTGGATACAATAATTTCCCACGGTAAATCTCAGTGTGCTAAGTCCCAGTGAAAGGAGATCTGATATTTGAACAACTTCTCAGTTTGAATGCGAATGTTACATGTTTCAGCTCTACCAGATCACAAGGCCTGTGAGTCTGTGGATTTTAAGACCTCAGAAAATACTGTGTAGGTCAGTTTAAATTTCTGTCTTACCTGTGCAGCCTCACAGCCTATAAAATTATTTATTTACTTGTTGCAGTTTGAGAACTCCGGGTAAGAGCATTCAAGTTTCTTGTTTGCTCATTTGCCTCCTCCTTTTCTTCAATCTTTCTTTCTCTTCAGGAATTTTTTTCACTCTACACTATCCTATCACAAAACAGTCTTCAGCTGATTGTCTCTTCAACTACCAACCCATCTCTCTAGTTGGTGGTTCCTCTCTTTTACCTCCCAGTCTGTTGAACATGCCATCCACATGTATGTTCCAGGACTCTTCTTCCCTGCTTCTGTCCCTGTTGTTATCACAAATTTGTTCCAAACTCTTCACTTCCACTGCCCATATGTGTAATTTCTTGGCCTCTACAGACCTTTACATTGGCAAATGTCTCATCTTTTGACAATGCAGTTTCTGACTAATTATAACACTTTTTACTTTACCATCCTAAATGTTTGCTACAAGTTGTTTCTGTCATGATTACCACCTTTAGAAGTGCAAAAGAAACTTTTTGGATTGCCTGAGGGGCAGTTTCTTCTGTCACAGGAGGAGCAGCCCATCAGTGGCCACATGATCGCTTGATCAAATGGCTGCAATTGTTTTTTAAGCTTATGATTTTATTTCTTACCAGACTACACAATTCAGTAGTATAAGTGGGAGAACTATACAAGAACCAATATTTTTATGCTTATAGAATCAATAAACACCTTATTAAAAAAAAGAAGGAAATAGAGCTTGAGACTTTCATGGTGTTTCTGAACCAGCTATGCATAATCTGGCAGAGTAGATAACTGAGAGATTAAGTAATTATTCATAGTCTACTGTGCTTATTTTAACTGAAAATCTGAACTTTTTTTAAGATCATCCAATGATAATGTTAACTTACACAACTTTTGGTCTGACTGAGCACCTTGTTGAGAAAATAAACTCTGATTTTTTTCAGGAGTGAAGTATAACAAACATAGTTCTAGAGTTCTTATGAACATTTTATTCATATAGCTTTAGCACAAGAATAATTTAATAGTAATAACAAGCAACTGCAATGGTATGTGGGAAATTACTGTCAGGGTGTGCAGTATTCTTTTGACTGTGTGATTATACAGAAAGTATTAGGGTACGAACTAGTCCTTGTTCAGAAGTGAATTTACAGCATAGCCTTCTTTTCATTCTGTTTTAATGGGTATTATTTTTTTCTATTGCATTATCCTAATGACACACATTGAGGATATAGATAGGCATATTGATGGAAACCCTTGAGCAATATTAATTCTTCTGTTGTGATAATGTTACTGTTAAAGGAGCAGCAGCCGCCCGAGCATTCACACACCATCCAGGGAGTCACACACACACCACACGAGACTTTAACTGCTAGGACCGGAGTCCCTTCACAGTGGGCAGCTCCACTGAGCTGACGGGCGCCCCTTTTCGACTCCTTGCTCACACACACACTCACCCGCGGGTGCTTCCTCTCCCCTCAGGCTTGACCCTAGGTTTCCCCGAAGCAGAGTCTTCAACATGATGTACGCCAGGCGAATTTATTGAGTGGTACAGTGGTGAAGAGCAGCTTGAGCTGGGTGCCTCCAGAGAGGGACCCCGAACAAAGTGATCCCTAGGCAATTATACCCTTACAGTCTAAGTTCCCCTCCCCTCATGCAATGGTTCAGTCCAATAGTAATTGGGTCTGGGGTCTTCTTGTTCCTTATTGGATCCTTTCCCAGTCTCCAGGCAGGTCATTCTTTTTCTTATCTTGATTAGCTGCAGCTTCTGCTGATGGTTTCGGCTACTTTGTCTTCCTGGTTTGCACCGGTTTCAGGGCCTTCCTTCATGTAGCTAGGTAGGAGTTCAGCATACGGTCAGTGTATCTAGGTGAACGTTCACAGCTTGCAGTCTAAGGCTTCAGCAGGTCTTTAGATCCTTATTTGAGGTAAAAATGACTTCTACAACATTACGATTAGTCTTGATTACATTTGCTGAGGGTGGGATTCTAGTAACAGGTTGCTTTGGGCATTTTTGTTTATGGATTTACATTTTCCCCCTTAATTTTGCCCTAGTGTCTTTCCTTTTTTTTTTTGTTTCCTTTTTTTTTTATTTTTAAGCAGATTTCTGTTGTGTTACATGGTGTCTATTTTACTTGCCATTGTAATAATCACTTTTATGTTTTCTTCATGCCACTTTTAACATTCTGCTACTGATGAACATTTTAATCATATTTACTGGACTTCGTGTTGTACATACAAGAAAACTTCCTTTATTTGTCTCTTAAATTTTCTTTTGCCTTTGTTAGTGGTTTTGCTATCTCAGTTTCAATGTTCTGGCTGGTTGCAATTACAAGTTTTTCCAGCTGGGAGCTTGTTTCATTCTTTTTGGTCTCTGCAACACACTGATCTATTTGGAAATGTAGTTCAAATTGTTTTGTCTCTATATTTTGCGTCTTATTTCCATACAGTATTAATGATGACTTTGTGGATATTTTTATGTTCAGAGTTTTAAAGAAAAACAGTAGTTACAGAAACTAGTGCTACTCTGTGACCTGTTACATTACAGAAAAGAGGGGTTTGGAGAGAAATGTCAATGCCTATATTTTACAGAAGGCCTGAAAGCTAGAGAAAGCTACTCTAGCTGTCATTGCGTGGTAGAGAAAACAGGCACTTCAAAATATAGATCTAAAGAATCATAAGTCTCTGTTTAGTTTCTGACTTTTGCCTGAGTCATACTTTTTAATGGCATTATAATTGAAAGTTGTGGTGTTGGTGTGATCTTCCTATGGCATAATCTTGAATGTAGACCAACTGCTTTGACCAGGTCAGGTAAGCGTTGCATTTGGTGGGCCTTACTCAATTAAGGGCTGCATGATCAGAGTTTTGAAGTGCTGTTTATCAGTGTGAGCATGCTCTGTTCTGTGAAGAGACATATAGATCTTAGTAGCACAACAGAAAGAGGTCTATGAAAGAAAGTGCAGGGGGTTGTTTGTTTTTTCAAGGAATACAAGTTGGCAAGCACTTTAAAAGAATACTATCTAAGGGTCATAATTTCAGGTCTTCAATCTAAATGTGAATTGCCCTATTTAATTATGATTGATTAAATAGGATCCTTCCTATTATCTTTGTTGATCTTTGTCAGTTGGCGAGGCACGCGGCAGCAGCAACGGTAAGTCCTATGACCGGGCGCTAGATTGGGGTGGAAAAGGGGGTTCCCTGTGCCAGGAAACCCGATAAAGATCCTGGTGGGGCCCTCGTGCCAAAGGAAAGCCAGCCGCTCTCGCGAGCGAGGCAGGCGGGACTTGGGCATTGCTGGGGCAACCGCGTGAGATATAAACGGGCTCCCAGGGAGCGCGAGCGACCAGGAGCGCGGCGAACAGGACAGGCAAACAGGGCGTGGCGCGTCAGAAAGGGCGTGGCGCGGCAGTTTGCGCGGCAGTTCGTGCAGGCAGAGTGAGCAGGCAGCCGGTGAGCTCTCCTCGTGGTCTACGCCGTCTCGGAAGAGACTCAAGCCATGGTTTCCAGTCGGATGAGAGCCATTGCCAGAAGGAACGTGGCGACACAGACAGAGCTCCCGCTAAAACATGCAGCCACCCAGGTCTCTGGCTGCAGGGAGTGCCAGAGCCTTGCTCTGGTAACAGAGGGTAGCCGAGACAACACCTGCGTGAGGTGCGAGCAGGTGGAAGATCTGCTCAGCATGGTGGCTGAGCTGAAAGAGGAAGTTGCAAGGCTGAGGAGTATCAGGGAGTGTGAGAGGGAGATAGACTGGTGGAGCCACTCCCTACCATACCTGAGACCAGCACACCAGATGGAACCATCTAGAGAAGGACAGGCTCCCCTACCCTCTTGCCACCAGGCAGAAGGAGGGGACGTAAGAGACGGAGGGGGATGGAAACAGATCCCTGCTCAGTGCAGCAGGCAAGTCCTCTTCCAGCCTACCTCACCTCCCCAGGTGCCCGTACACAATAGGTATGAGCCTCTGGACCTTGAGGGCTGGGAGGACAAAGAAGCTGACAGTAAACCATCCAGGTAGTTGACTAGGGGGAACCAGTCAGCCCCATGCATCACAAAAACAACTAGTAAGAAAAAAAGAAGGGTAATTGTCATAGGAGACTCCCTTCTGAGGGGAACAGAGGGCCCGATATGCCGACCAGACCCATCCCGTAGGGAAGTCTGCTGCCTCCCTGGGGCAAGGATAAGAAACATTACTAGGAAGCTCCCTAAGCTGGTAAAATCATTTGATTATTATCCGTTATTGGTTGTACAGGTTGGCAGTGACGAGGTAGCTGATAGAGGTGTAAAGACAATCAAAAGGGATTTTAGAGAACTGAGGCAGTTACTTGAGGGATCAGGAGCACAGGTGGTGTTCTCCTCCATCCCATCAGTAGCTGGGAGGCATACGGAAAGGAACAGGAAGACCCACCTCATCAACACATGGCTCAGAGGTTGGTGCCAGAGGTGGAACTTTGGGTTTTTCAACCATGGGGAAGTTTACATGGCACCAGGCCTGCTGGAGGCAGATGGGGTTCACCTGTCGCCAAAGGGGAAAAGGATTATGGCTCAGGAGTTAGCAGGCCTCATTGAGAGAGCTTTAAACTAGATTCGAAGGGGGAAGGGGATAAAACCAGACCTGCTAGGGACGAGCCCAGGGGTGGCACTCCTGTGCTGAGAAGAGATCGATAGCCCAACTGAAGTGCATTTACACCAATGCACGCAGCTTGGGCAATAAGCAGGAGGAGTTGGAAGCCATTGCGCAACAGGGAAACTATGATGTGGTTGCCATTACAGAAACATGGTGGGACGACTCGCACAACTAGAGTGCTGCAATGGATGGCTACAAGCTCTTTAGAAGGGACAGGCAAGGAAGGCGAGGTGGCGGGGTAGCCTTGTACGTCAGAGAATGTTTTGACTGTCTTGAACTCAACAAAGGTAACAACAAGGTTGAGTGCTTATGGGTAAAGATCAGGGGGAAGGCCAACAAGGGAGATATCCTGGTGGGAGTCTGTTACAGACCACCCAACCAGGATGAGGAAACAGAGGAAGTATTCTACAAGGAGTTGGCTGAAGTCTCAGAGTCTCTAACCCTTGTTCTTGTGGGAGACTTCAACTTACCAGATATCTGCTGGAAATACAACACAGCAGAGAGAAAGCAGTCTAGGAGGTTCCTGGAGTGCATGGAAGATAACTTCCTGATGCAGCTGGTAAGCGAGCCAACCAGTAGGAGGTGCCCACCTACCAGACCTTCACGAACAGAGAAGGCCTGGTAGGTGATGTGGTGAAGAAGGGGCAGGCAACTCAGGAGGACTACAAAGATGTTGTGAGGTTATGCAGGGAGAAGATTAGAAAGGCGAAGGCCCAGCTAGAACTTAAACTAGACACCGCCGTATAAAGATAACGACAAATGTTTCTACAAATATATCAGTGACAAAAGGAGGGCCAAGGAGAATCTCCATCCTTTGTTGGATGCGGAGGGAAACATGGCCACGAAGGATGAGGAGAAGGCTGAGGTACTTAATGCCTTCTTTGCCTCAGTCTTTAACAGTCAGACTGGTCATCCTCAGGGTTTTCATGCCCCTGAGCTGGGAGATGGAGATAGGACACAGAATGAAGTCCCAGTTGTTGAAGAGGTGGCAGTCACCAACCTGCTCCTCCACCTGGATGCCCACAAGTCTATGGGGCCAGATGGGATCCACCCAAGGATACTGAGGGAACTGGCAGAGGAGCTTTCCAAGTCACTCTCCATCATTTATCAGCAGTCCTGGTCAACCGGGGAGGTCCCAGATGACTGGAAGTTAGCAAATGTGACGCCCATCTACAAGAAGGGCCGGAAGGAGGATCCGGGGAACTACAGGCCTGTCAGCCTGACCTCGGTGCCGGGGAAGGTCATGGAGCAGATCATCCTGAGTGCCATTATGCAGCATGTGCGGGACAACTGGGGGATCAGGCTCAGCCAGCCTGGGTTTACGAAAGGGAGGTCCTGCTTCACTAACCTGGTCTCCTTCTATGACAAGGTGACCCGCTTAGCGGATGAGGGGAAGGCTGTGGATGTTGTATACCTGGACTTCAGTAAGGCCTTTGACACTGTCTCCCACAGCATTCTCCTGCAGAAGCTGGCTGCTTACGGCTTGGCCAAGTGCACGCTGTGCTGGGTTAAAAACTGGCTGGATGGTCGAGCCCAGAGAGTGGTGGTGAATGGAGCCAAATCCAGTTGGCGACTGGTCACGAGTGGTGTTCCCCAGGGCTCAGTGTTGGGACCGGTCCTGTTCAATATCTTTATCGATGATCTGGATGAGGGGATTGAGTGCACCCTCAGTAAGTTTGCAGATGACACCAAGTTGGGTGGGAGTGTCAATCTGCTGGAGGGTAGGAAGGCCCTGCAGAGGGACCTGGACAGGCTGGATTGTTGGGCCGAGGCCAACTGTATGAGGTTCAACAAGGCCAAGTGCCGGGTCCTGCACTTCGGTCACAACAACCCCAGGCAACGCTACAGGCTTGGGGAGGAGTGGCTGGAAAGCTGCCTGGCTGAAAAGGACCTGGGAGTGATGGTTGACAGCTGCCTAAACATGAGCCAGCAGTGTGCCCAGGTGGCCAAGAAGTCCAGTGACATCCTGGCTTGTATCAGGAATAGTGGGGCCAAAGAAGGGCAACAAGGTTGGTGAAGGGTCTGGAGAATAAGTCTTATGAGGAGCGGCTGAGGGAGGTGGGGTTGTTTAGTTTGGAGAAGAGGAGGCTGAGGGGAGACCTTATTGCTCTCTACAACTACCTGAAAGGAGGTTGTAGTGAGGTGGGGGTCGGTCTCTTCTCCCCAGTAACAAGTGACAGGATGAGAGGAAATGGCCTCAAGCTGCGCCAGGGCAAGTTGAGGTTGGATATTAGGAAAAACTTCTTTACTGAAAGAGTAGTCAGGCATTGGAAGAGGCTGCCCAGGAAAGTGGCTGAGTCTCCATCCCTGGAGGTATTTAAAAGATGGGTAGACATGGTGCTTGAGGACATGGTTTAGTGGTGGTCTTGGCAGTGCTAGGTTAACAGTTGGACTCCATGATCTTAAGGGTCTTTTCCAAACTTAACAATTCTATGATTCTATGATTCTATGACTGGCCTTTCAATTAGAGTAATAGAGGAAAAAAGCTTAGCTAGCTTTAAGGGAGAGAAACTATTCTAGTTGCCTGCAATAACAGAACCCTAAATCCAATGTCCAAGTAAGTTTCTCCCAGTTATATGTCTGTAAATTCTCTTGGTTTATACATCAATACTCAATCAATTCGTCAGTCAGTGACAGTTTCAAAGGATGCATCATACCTCCCTTTAAAATTAGACAGTCAACTAAATGCTGGCTCTTATGAAAGGAATTTCATGCAGATCCCACATAAAGCATTGAATTAATTCTGTTTTTTCTTGAAATCGTAAACAATATGGCAAATGACTTCAGGACTGCAAGGCTAAGCCTGAAATACTGATTGTCTTTCACTGTATATACACAGTCTTACATTGTTTATAAAAGGATGACTCCCATGGGTTCCAAGAAAGCTGAATAAAAGTTCAAGTTTCACTTCTGGTATTTATGCTGATGAACACCCTGAAATGTAACTGTTATTGTAGTATTAAAATAACTAGAAAAATTTCATTTATTTTCCTTTTTTTTTTTTTAATTGACAGAGTCATCCTGTCAGTGCTAATGAACATCTGAAATTTAATTTAGATACAATTAACTTATAACTATATGTTTGGCATGTCATTCTTAGAAAGGAGGGCAACTATAGTGTGGCACAGCTTCTGGAAATCAACAGCAAGACAGATGAATGAAAAGAAAAAAAGTATCAGAAATACCTGGACACTTATAAGCATCTCTGGTACTATTCTTGTTATTGAAAAGCTACATTTGGTTCTGCTGAAGTTTCATGCAGATTACTAAAGCCTACATTTGATATTATTGATTGAAATTCCACTATCTAGCAGAACTCTGAAACACGGACCATAGCTCAATAAATAAATCAATCATCATATAGTTCATACTTTTAATTAGCTAACATTATGTACATTATACTTCTTTCTATTCTGCTTTCTATGACCATTTTCATTACAAAATTTTATTAATAAATATATTTACTATAATTGATCTATGTACCTTCTCCAAATTCAGTGAAATTTTTGGAAAATTTCCCACTGTTTTTCAGAACAGGCCTTGCAAGACCGGAGTTTCAAACACACGTGGGAATGGAATCTTAAATAAGTTACCCACAAGTGTTCACATCATATCTGTCTACACAAGTCACTTTATCTGACCAATCATAGAATCACAGAATCATAGAATCATAGAATCATAGAATTGTTAAGGTTGGAAAAGACCCTTAAGATCATCAGGTCCAACCGTTAACCTACCTCTGCCAAGACCACCACTAAACCATGTCCTCAAGTACTGCATCTACCCGTCTTTTAAATACCTCCAGGGATGGGCACTCAACCACTTCCCTGGGCAGCCTGTTCCAGTGCCTGACTACTCTTTTGGTAAAGAAGTTTTTCCTAATATCTAACCTAAACTTACTCTGGCGCAGCTTGAGGCCATTTCCTCTCGTCCTATCGCTTGTTACTGGGGTGAAGAGACCGACTCCCATCTCTCTACAACCTCCTTTCAGGTAGTTGTAGAGAGCAATGAGGTCTCCCCTCAGCCTCCTCTTCTCCAAACTAAACAACCCCACTTCCCTCAGATGCTCCTCATAGGACTTGTTCTCTAGACACTTCACCAACCTAGTTGCCCTTCTTTGGATATGCTCCAGCACCTCGATGTTCTTCTTGAATTGAGGGGCCCAAAACTGGACACAGGATTCGAGGTGCGGCCTCACCAGTGCCGAATACAGGGGCACTATCACCTCCCTGGTCCTGCTGGCCCCACTATTCCTGATACAAGCCAGGATGTCACTGGACCTCTTGGCCACCTGGGCACACTGCTGGCTCATGTTCAGGCGGCTGTCAGTCAGCAGCCCCAGGTCCTTTTCAGCCAGGCAGCTTTCCAGCCACTCCTCCCCAAGCCTGTAGCGTTGCCTGGGGTTGTTGTGACCGAAGTGCAGGACCCGGCACTTGGCCTTGTTGAACCTCATACAGTTGGCCTCGGCCCAACAATCCAGCCTGTCCAGGTCCCTCTGCAGGGCCTTCCTACCCTCCAGCAGATTGACACTCCCACCCAACTTGGTGTCATCTGCAAACTTACTGAGGGTGCACTCAATCCCCTCATCCAGATCATCGATAAAGATATTGAACAGGACCGGTCCCAACACTGAGCCCTGGGGAACACCACTCGTGACCGGTCGCCAACTGGATTTGGCTCCATTCACCACCACTCTCTGGGCTCGGCCATCCAGCCAGTTTTTAACCCAGCACAGAGTGCACTTGGCCAAGCCGTAAGCAGCCAGCTTCTGCAGGAGAATGCTGTGGGAGACAGTGTCAAAGGCCTTACTGAAGTCCAGGTATACAACATCCACAGCCTTCCCCTCATCCGCTAAGCGGGTCACCTTGTCATAGAAGGAGACCAGGTTAGTGAAGCAGGACCTCCCTTTCGTAAACCCAGGCTGGCTGAGCCTGATCCCCCAGTTGTCCCGCACATGCTGCATAATGGCACTCAGGATGATCTGCTCCATGACCTTCCCCGGCACCGAGGTCAGGCTGACAGGCCTGTAGTTCCCCGGATCCTCCTTCCGGCCCTTCTTGTAGATGGGCGTCACATTTGCTAACTTCCAGTCATCTGGGACCTCCCCGGTTGACCAGGACTGCTGATAAATGATGGAGAGTGACTTGGAAAGCTCCTCTGCCAGTTCCCTCAGTATCCTTGGGTGGATCCCATCTGGCCCCATAGACTTGTGGGCATCCAGGTGGAGGAGCAGGTTGGTGACTGCCACCTCTTCAACAACTGGGACTTCATTCTGTGTCCTATCTCCATCTCCCAGCTCAGGGGCATGAAAACCCTGAGGATGACCAGTCTGACTGTTAAAGACTGAGGCAAAGAAGGCATTAAGTACCTCAGCCTTCTCCTCATCCTTCGTGGCCATGTTTCCCTCCGCATCCAACAAAGGATGGAGATTCTCCTTGGCCCTCCTTTTGTCACTGATATATTTGTAGAAACATTTGTCATTATCTTTATACGGCGGTGTCTAGTTTAAGTTCTAGCTGGGCCTTCGCCTTTCTAATCTTCTCCCTGCATAACCTCACAACATCTTTGTAGTCCTCCTGAGTTGCCTGCCCCTTCTTCACCACATCACCTACCAGGCCTTCTCTGTTCGTGAAGGTCTGGTAGGTGGGCACCTCCTACTGGTTGGCTTGCTTACCAGCTGCATCAGGAAGTTATCTTCCATGCACTCCAGGAACCTCCTAGACTGCTTTCTCTCTGCTGTGTTGTATTTCCAGCAGATATCTGGTAAGTTGAAGTCTCCCACAAGAACAAGGGCTAGAGATTGTGAGACTTCAGCCAGCCACTTGTAGAATACTTCGTTTCCTCATCCTGGTTGGGTGGTCTATAACAGACTCCCACCAGGATATCTCCCTTGTTGGCCTTCCCCCTGATCTTTACCCATAAACACTCAATCTTATCAGTCCTTAGTCCTGGTCTTCTAATGGTTAGAAACTTTCATCTAATTTCAATTCTAAATTTATTCATGGCAGTTTTATACCCATGTGCTCCTGTGCCAACATTGTCCTTTGACTTAATTGGTTTTTTTCTTTCCTCAGTGTTTACCCCGTAGTTTATTTATAGCAAGTAATCATATCCCTACTCTGTCTTTGTTTTCTAGTCTTTCAGAGCTAAGCTCTTTTTGTCTCCTCTTGGAAAATAATCAATGCAAATCAATGTTAGGTATGATATAAACTTAGGTTCAGAACTTCAACATTAGAATGCTGCATATGGGAACCTGAGCAATATCATCACTAGTGCTTTTTTATTCAAAAGATCAATAGATTAGCTTGTTAAGATTAACCTATCTGGATGGTAGTGGAGAGTGAGCATCAGACAGGTTGTTACATCAGGGGACTAAGACAATCACAAACATATTACAGTACTGGTGTGAAATATATGGTTGTTATAGAGAAGCAGTTGCTCATTATTGTTACTTAAAAAAATTATTGTGGAAAATAGTGCCATCTAATGTATAGCTTTGAGGCACAAATTATATACTCCAAACTGTGCCATTCATTCCATGAACATGACTAGAGTTGAAGTCTGGATATATCTGAGAGAAGAATTAAGCACTATTTCCTCAATTCTTCAGTTTCCACTGAGAAAATATATTTCATGATTTGTGGTCACAAATTATTTATGGAGACAGAGTGAGAGATATTTATGCACATATATTTTGCATACATGTATATATTTGTATATTTTTATGTTTTCCACAAATAACTTTCATATTTCCTTATTATAGGGGTAATTGTTTGTTTGTTATTTTTTAACAGGTAAGAAAGAATAGTACTATCAGGACAAAAGATTAAATAAATAATCATAAAACCCCCAAATTTCTGCTCTGCCTCCTAAAGGCCAGCTACAGTAAACACAGCAGTGGGTTCAGAGTTGACTTCAAATTGATGGCATGTTTGTTCTTCAAAGCTTTAGAGATTGTAAAGTTAAAAATTCAAAGCTTGCTATTTTGGTTTACTTTTGAGATTAGTACCTGATTCAGACACCAGCAGGCCTGCAATAAGGAATCACAAATGGGACTGAAATGGAAATACAGTATCTCTATGGCCTACCTATTATAAGAATAATTTGTGACAAAGCAATATATGATTTTTTTTTATTTAACTTAATAATATATTAAAATTACGTGGTGTTTTTTCCATTTATTTTTTCTTCTGCATTTTGTATTCTACTCTGAGTATATTTTATTTTTAATCGGACAAAAATAAGCTATAGTATCATGTATAGCTGGGACATTTGACAACAATGGTCAGTTTCAAAATTCTGTATAGCTGTGAAGTATTCCTGAAGTTTCTTCATTGTGCCCATATATGCTCCTTCCTTCTTTACTCATTATATTTTGACATTCCCTCTGTTTCAAATACAATTTCTGTTTCAAATGCAATTTCCCCAGCAATTCCGGACATGACTTGAGGAACATTTTCCTGTCTTGCTTTGCTTTACTACATCTGGTAACTTAGAAAGGGAATGTGTTATTTCTGCCATGGGAAATGAAAACTATAATTTGAAATCTCATCAAACACATTATAAAAACTTCAATTTTATTTTCTCAAAGGTTCTAAAGGGTAAACTCTAGATTTCAAGATCTGGAAAACCAATTCAAAAACATAGGAAGAGTGTTAGCTTATTGCATTATATACTGCTTTTTTCTTGCCTACTTAATATCAACATTTATAGTTTATTTTTCTGTCTTTTACATCAATTATATTATATTTAAAAGCCTCTATCTTTGTTAGCCTGATTTTCTTGTTTTCTCTTTTTTTTAATCATTCACATCCATGGTTCCCTACAAAATTAATCAGTCATGTGCCTGATTAACATCCTATTTTCTTCTTGAGAAGAAACTTTAGTTTTTTTAAAACTTTCCATGTAGTTCCAGCTCCCTGGGTGTTTTGTCATTCTGTATAATATTTGCATATCTTTTCTCTTTTTCAACACACTTCTGCAAAACATATCAGTCAAAATTATGACCGAATAACCTTTACTTTAATAACCTCACAATTCATACAAGCCTGTCAATGTAACTATATATAAATTTTGGTTCTAGTTGTAAAAATTGCTATAATTGGTAATACTATTCAAGGTCACATGCTGTGCTTAAAAAATTACTTGTAGGAAAATTGAATGCTCTCTATTTTTCTTTTAAATTTTGTGTCTGTTTTTACAAATACAACAATTTACATTTTTTATTACACCACTTTTATTTCAGAGCTTAGAATAACTGTTTGACATATTTGTTAAAAGAGACTAATGGAAAAATAGTTTGGGGAGCAATATCAGAGGGTAATGGAACAGACTAGTGACCTTGCACTAGGAATGGTCTAAAACATTCCTGTGAGAGGTTTGTGTCGGTTCTTAAAAGCTTCCAACAGTAGAAAGTCCACAGTCTCCCAAAGCAAGGTAGTCCAGTGTTTACCTATACTGCAGTTAGAAAGTTTATCTCAAAGTCTGGCCCAAATCTTCTTTGCTGCAGTTTGAGGCCATTATTGTCATCCTACTCATAGTGGACATGGAGAAAAAATATTATTCCTTTCTTACTAGAAGGACAACCTACTTGAAGATTTTAATTTCAATTCACCTCAGTGTATTTCCTCCTGAGACAAAAAACGTCAAATTGCAATACAACTCAGTTCAGGAAAATAAGTTTTATAAGGTAAACAAAGTAAATCATATATACTGTGCTCCCTTATTAATAGGTACTAAACATGGCCATGGACTTTTCATTATCATCATTCCACATAAAGAAATGCTTCCATACTCACAAGTGTACTGGTTGATATGCTGAATAGCCACTATTCTGCTTCTGTATCTCTTTGTGACCAGGTTGGGAGACATGACTTCAACCAGTGCTTTGAAAGCAAGCAGCTTTCAAAGACAATTTAAATATTTTGGAATTCTTATAGGGAGACCTCTTTCAGGCAGAATGATAGAAAGACTGGCTAAGCAGTCCAATACCAATGAACCGCAATGTTAGCGGAAAAACAGCCCTTATCTTACAGAAAGTCTTATTTTGTAGATCAGGAAGGAGCAGGATTGTGAGTTCATTTTTGCTAGTCAGTCTTGTCTCGGTTGGCTTTTGCAATAGATTGCATTAAAAAAAAAGTAAAATTGGTACCAAAAATGCATTTGTGTATATATGAATTCATATAATCTAGCAACTGACTGTGTACTTAAGCTATCAGGTTACAAAAGAATTTCCAGTTCCTGTTCAGCTGATTTGTATTAATGTATATTTTTCACTTAATACCAGTATGTTCTGCTTTCCAACAGCTCCAAGCTTAAAGGAATTCCCAAGGAACTGCCCTAGGAATGTGGAACGAGAAACAGAAAAGTACATCAGAACTTTATTTTGAAGTCTCAATAGGACTGATACTCATAAAATCCTGCAGGCAATTTTAAAAACCTTCCTGTGTGTGAATGGAACAAAGTTCTTTTTACTGGAAGACAACTACATGAGGGAATCATGCAGAAATTTGAGCTGTGTGAAAAAGACAGCATACCACGCATTTATGTAAAAATAAATCTGTAGTTCCACCAAAATTTATAAGTTTGTTAGTACTCAATTTATTGACTTTTAATAAGTGATGTTTAAGAAAAGATGACACTCTGTCTTCTTATATTTACCCATATGGATCTTGACCTAACGATGTTTGTATTTTTGTCCTCAAATCCATCTACACAGCATCTTTACTTACAAAACTTAAAATTGTATCTTCTATTAAGGCAGACCCTCTGCATTTTGCATTACTGCTGCACATATTTTTTTTTTTGAATACAATTAGTAATTCTGAGGAATGAAAATGGCAAAGTTTTCCACCTTTTTCAGACTATATCAATCACCACAGTTTCAATATCAGATTGTCTTCAAGGATCTGGTGGAGATTCCCATGAGTATGCTGTCTCATACACAAAGATCAAAAGATTTATTTACAATTTAAACAGTTGCTAGTATGTATTAAAGAAAACAGCAAGGCATAACAGGAGCAAAATGTGCATATTCTGTAACAAACTACAGCAATATTCAGAACAGTATGGCTGCTGTCTCAACACAGCAACAAAATTAAAGATGGAGTATACAGAAAGCAATATACCTTTTCAGGCTATATACACGACAAAATCATTTTTCAGAATTAGTTGCCTTGTAGGGGCTTTATGCCTTTTTCTGAAGCATCTGGCATCTGCTGTCATTGAAAGAACATTATTGGACTAGACAGAACATCTATTTTCTCCAGTACGGCATTTCTTATGTTCACATACATTTCGTCCTTATAAATTATTGCTATTTTGGTTGCTAAAAGAAATAGCCAGACCAATGTTGCTATTGCTGGTCCTTTTCTTTTTTTCTTTTCCAATTGTCTTGCTTGCAGTGCCCTAAATGAATGATGGAGTTTGTTTTGTATTTCCAGCAACAAGAACATACTGGTTTTATGATTCATTGCCAAATGCCACAAATTCCCGTTTTCCATTGTTCTATTTCTGAAGAATATTAGCAACACTCTTAATTTCACAACAGAACAAAGCAGTATATTTCTAAAGAAGCATGAAGACTGGTCTTTTAGACAGGGAAAGACTTCTTTAATAGACTTCAACTCTGATTTTTTAGAAAATAACTGTCTACATTGTTGTAAAGAAAAATGTGCCTTCATTATAGTTCATGGAATTTTTTCAATTTGTAGTCAGCCTTGAACAGAGTCTTGAATGAAGGACCACCATTTTAATGAGTTTAGCTCAAAAATCAGTGAAGAAACTTCAAAAACTACAATGTTCTTAACTGAATCAAAGTTTCAAAGGCAGGAAAGTATCATGAAAAAAAGAACATATACTTATTGAGAGCTGCTGCTTAATTTGCTTAAGGCTTAACAATGTATGACAGCACTGAAGGGGAAACAGATTAGATATATCTTCCTGGGTAAGCTCAGCAGTCAAAAGTTTTTCTGGATAGAGAGGAGAATAACATTACAGCTTTCCATCTCGAGTGGCAATAACCTCACTGACTCCCTGACATCTTGCTGCTGTGAAGCTGTGCCCTGGTTCCATGTCATCATCAGGAGGCCAGGGTGATTCGTTGCATTCTGTGAATGGAAGTACACCTATTGCAGGACTTCTGGTAGAATATGGAAAAATATGAAATTCTCATCCAAGGAAGCTGAGGTGACAAAGCTCCTTGAAAATCTGAGTCTAACAACTTAGAACTGCAGACTAATAGATTTGTTTGACTAAAATTAAGAATGAAGTAAAAACATACCTCAATTAACTGTCCTCTTTATTCTTCATTTTGAAATAAAATTTGAAGGGGTTGTGTTAGCACTTCTCAAGAAATGTTTACTCATGATTTATTTTTGAACACATATAAACCAAGAAATATAAGAAAAACATTGAAGACGCCTATTCATATGAGATTGTCAGTGTGATTTCTTAAAGAGTTTCAGGGGTTGTATTCAGATCATCTTGAGGTTGCTTCAGACAGATAATAAGAGGTGATTCAGGGAAACTGAATTTAGAAGTTACAGTTCTGTAGACAGTCAGAGGAGGTTCTTGTACATGGCAGCTTGGAGCCTGAACTCCTCATTGCCTCAAAGAAGAGGACTTGCAAAAACAGCCCAGAAGGCATGCCCAGAGGCAACACTTGGCAGCAAAAGAGGAATTCACAATGCTTCACTGTGAAACTGCCCATAGGGAACAGGTTTCTATGGGTGAGTTAGAGGCAGAAAACCCTATTTCCAAGGTGAATTTTCTGATTCAGGAACCAACTTTAAATATTTCCATTATGACGATCAAGTTAGATATTTGCTCTTTTTTTCCATTTCTCTTTACTGTCTTGGTTATTCATAAAGTGGCAAATATCCACATTTTTATATTTCCTAATTAATTTTAGCCCAAAAAACTAAGAAAATGTCTAAATCTTAATTTATACTGCTTGCATTCTAAGATTAAGTATGTATTTATTTTGTATATCTGATTTTCACATAGATCGAGATGAGAAAAAAGAATGACAAATGAAAGCACACAGACTAAACTCCACTATACAACACTTACCTTCAACAACTTAAAATAAAAATATAGGGTTTTTATTGGAAACTAACTGAATCTTTTAATGCTAATAATTGTTGGTCTCTAATACCTGCTAATTCTGATTAAAATTTTGTGATAAATTAATTGGGAGATAGAACAAAGAATAAAAAATGCACACACTTATCTGCAAGAATCCCATGACCTCAAATTGATTTGATTAAATTTAGATTTCTGTATCAAGAAATCATATTTTAAAAAATATTATTTCATGTTTAAGCACAGAAATACATTAATTCTATTTACTTCTACTCCACCAAAACTGTGCTAAAAATACAAAAAGTTGAAATACACATTTCCTGATCTTTAAAATCCAGAATCTTTGGAATCTGATTTGTATACAATGAGCAAATCTGTCACATAGAAAAATATGGCAAAGTGGTGATGTACCTTTTCAAATTTATTTACTGCTTTACTTATTGCTTATGTAAAAGTTACGTGATGGAAAGTCCTGACAGCTACTACACAAAGATGGAGTAGTTGTGGTGGGTTAACCTTGGCTGGATAGCATGTGCCCACCAAAGATACTCTAGCACTCCCCGTCCTCACATGGACAGGGGAGAGAAAATACAATGAAAGTCTCGTGGGTCAACATAAGGACAGGAAGAGATCATTCATGAATTACTGTCACAGGCAAACCAGACTTGACTTGGGGAAATTAGTTTAATTCATTACCAATCAAAATGGAGTAGGGTTGTGAGAAATAAAAACTAAATCTTAAAACACCTTTGCCCCACCACTCCCTCCCTGGGCTCAACTTTACTCCCAATTTCTGTACCTCCTCCCCACCCAGTGGCACAGGGAGACTGGGAATGGGGGTTGTGGTCAGTTCATCACACTTTGTCTGTGCTCCTCCTTCCTCCTCAGGGGAAGGACTCCTCACACTCTTCCCCTGCTCCAGTGTGGGGTCCCTACCATGGGAGACAGTCCTGCACAAACTTTTCCATTATGAGACGTTCCCACAGGCTTCAGTTCTTCATGGACTGCTCCAATGTGGGTCACTTTCACAGGGTGCAGTCCTTCAGGAGCAAACTGCTCCAGCATGGGTCCCCCACAGGATCACAAGTCCTGCCAGAAAACCTTCTCTAGCATTGGCTTCTCTCTCTCCACAGGTCCACAGGTCCTGCCAGGAGCCTTCTCCAGCATGGGCTTCCCATGGAGTCACAGCCTCCTTCGGCTATCCACCTGCTCCGACGTGGGGTCCTGCATGGGCTGCAGGTGGATATCTGCTCCACCGTGGACCTCCATGGGTGCAGGGGGACAGCCTGCCTGACCATGGTCTTCACCACAGGCTGCAGGGGAATCTCTGCTCTGGCAACTTGATCACCTCCTCCCCCTCCTTCTTCACTGACCTTGGTGTCTGCAGAGTTGTTTCTCTCACATATCCTCACTCCTCTCTCTGGCTGCAGTGACACAGGTTTGTTTTCCCCTTCTTAAATATGTTATCCCAGAGGTGCTACCACCATCGCTGATGGGGTTAGCCTTGGCCAGCAGCGGGTCCATCTTTGAGCTGGCTGGCATTGGCTCTATGAGACATAGGGGAAGCTTCTAGCAACTTCTCACAGAAGCCACTCCTGTACCCCACCACTACCAAAACCTTGCAACGCAAACCCAATATAGTAGCACATTCTGCATGGACACATGGAATTGCAGGGGCTTGAACTCAATTGTTCTAGCAGTTTATAGCTGCCTTGCTTGGTAAAATGGATATAAAAACAAAAGCCAGGTTAAACTGGCGAGAAGCTGATGCTGCTCTCATAGCCCTTTATAGCCAAGAAACAGCCACTCAAGGGATTACTGTATACCTATTTAAAAAAAAAAAAAAAAGATTAAAAAAATTAAGTCAGAACCAGGATCCTCAGCTTTCATCTAAAGGGCTATAGTGAAGCATATAGCTGTAAAGGTCCAGGTCTTTTGGGACTGGGACAGCCAGGAGATACAGGAGTTTGTGCGTGTGTGTGTATGAGTGTGTGCATATGCAAGTGTATGCCAGGGGTGGGGGCCAGGGATTAAACCACTGATGGGGCACATAAATATAAGGGTCAGCAACTGAAATAATGGCAGGAAGATATCTGTCATGTCTATGTCTGCTAAAGACTGGAAGTAGCTTATTGCCAGCCATGTCCCAGAAGAACCTTGTGAATGCAGCTGCATTCTAATTAAACCACAAATTTTTCACCCCTCAGTCTTCCTGTCTGGGTGCAACCATACAGCCCCTAGTACCTGAAAAGTGTTATAGACTGAGATATGTTGTGGCTGTTTGAAGGACTTCTTTCATTTGAGATGGGACACTATGGAAGAGGAACTATCACCTGAGCTTCCCTACCTGACAGAATAAACTCTTATTTCTGAATGATGAACATGATCAAGCAGAACTACTATATTAAAATAAGCTGTGGGCACTGCGCTTATAATGTTCAGGATTAGGAACTATATTTTCTCTCATTGTTGAGTTTGTCAAAATTTTGTTTTGTTTTCTTAGCAGCATCTGGATTATTTGTCTGGATAAGTTCATAAGTTGGTATGGAATGAGCTAGGTGTCTAGGAAGTGAGTTGTCTCACATCTCTTGATAAATCAGAATTCGATGAACACACCTTGCAACAACCTTCCCACTTCTAGTACTTGACAGAGCAAAGAAGCTATGCCCTTCCCCCACTGTGTAATTTTTACTAAAGGGGAGGACAGCATCATCCAAGAAATTTCCATTGTCAAGAAGCTTGGCAGACTGACAGAGTTGACAACTGCCTTTACAAAGTGGGGAAAATAAATGAATGAGGACAGCCAACTGATTGTAAAGGATTTACTAAACTGTCTAAATGAATGAAATTGGAGCTTGATACTATTACAACTTTACATCTTCATCTTCCTACTGCTTGCTTGTTATAATGGGTATTTTTCACTCAATAAAAGATATTAAAGTATGAAAAATCCTACGTGTAGGTGTAGGCAGTAATATCTTTTATTAGTCTAGCTGAGGTAGTTAGAAAATACAGTTTTGACTCAGGTTCTATACACAGACAGGGCAAAAAGACATTGAGAAGCAAGAAGAAAATGAAAAATATTGTTCTTTGGAGAAGGATTCCTGTGAGAAAAGGAAGTAGGATGAAAAACTTGGGACAACTCAGATGGAAGAGCTTCATATTTGGCTCAGCATCAGGGGAGCCGGGTGTTAAAAATAAAGCTAATACTGGCATCTGAGGTTAAGTTGCGTTTGTGATTTTGGAGCCCACTCAAATCTACACTTCGAATCCGATTTCAGCAACTACAAACTCACAGGGATGGAACCCAAAAAAAATGTTTCCACAAAGCATGTGGAAAATGAAACCTCCTACCTCTGTACTGTTGTACCCTTGGCAGGAAAGCAGCCTTTATTCAAAACCATGCATTTATTTTGAAAGTGCATCACTTCGTGAACTGTCAATTATTCAGTATTTTATTAATGAAGAGAAACAATAATATTTTCACTTCTGATAATGTGCATATTAGTGTCTAGTTGCGTATATGTGTGTATATTTGAGAAATATATTTGTATGGATATGTACACAGTAATATCCATAAAGATTTGTAATATCAATAAACATTTGTAAACAACTAAGAAAATGTTAATTTACTTTAAAACTAATTCAAACAATTTAGTTACAATCTAATGAAAACATGCTTTGTTTCGCAATATAAACTGTGAAGACCCTCATTAGCCCTTATTGACCAGCATACCCCATATTAATTTACATTTTAACTATCTCCTTTAAGGACACACAGAGCATTACATGTCTGTGAACATTACAAGGTATCCTTCTTGCACAATCCATGTTGCACACCAGAAAAAAGAACTAATTTTAATTTATTACTTATTTTCTACAAATACAATTTTGCAAAAAATATCGACATGGATGAAAAAAGAGTTTTATAAACAAACCAATAATGTTGTACATGTAATTATAAAAATGCTGCTTTATGAAGTCTATCAGGACAGATACACAGATTTTTTTGAAAAATTTTCAGCTATATTTTAATCCATCTGTATATAATACTGAAAATTTCATTAAAGCTAAATGCATTACATATTCTCTTACAAATACAAACCAGTCTCATTTCAGTCAATTTTGTTGAGACAAAATTTTTAGTCATGAACCAACTCTTCCAGTTAAAGTAGTCTTTTTTCCTTGTCTCCCCATTTCTATATAGAAAATATTTTCATATATGCCCTCTTCTATATGCAGAAATTTCTTTTGAGAAAATTGTTTGAAAATTTTATAAAAAATATATCCGTATTATACTACTATGTCTTCAAGAAACAGTATTTGATTTTTCCAGGTACATAAACATTAAGTGTTTTCTGTGCATTTTATTGATTAAAATGTCGGGTTTCAGGTCATATGTTTTTAAAGACAAGATGTGAACAATTAAAACAAGTTCTACCATTTGTTGCTTTAGAAGATCTGCACATTATAAATGACTGCTGGATTTTTTCTTTGATTCATAATTAAAATGTCAACATTAAAGATTGAATATATCTATTATTGCTATAATTGTTCATATATGCATTTCATTCCCCAGATCATTTTATGCAATCATTGTGCTAAAATGGACCAGACATAAAGTCATTGTGCTATTTTGTCACTACTTCAGGTTCATAAAAGGCTCTTTCTCCGGAGATATATCTTTCACCCGTTTAAAAATGTTAATGCTTAGTAGTTAGGTAAGATTGTTTCAAATTGACCTGTTTGTAAAGTTACATCTAAAAACTACAGTCCAATGCATGTAAAGACATTGTAGAAAAGAAGAAAAATGGTTGATGTTAATTCTCATTCAAAATTTAAAAATGCCCTTCTGAAATAATAAATACCAATACTTTTTTTTTACTCTATTTTTCATTTCATTACATTACTTTAAAACTTGAGCATTGTTTAGTCATCATTTTCAGTATGCTCATGTAGTCTACTTCTGGCAGTAGGTAAGTGCACAAAACAAGCATGGATCAAATGTCCAAAACTGCTTGACAGAAGGTTTGCCCTCAACTGATCATATTAGTGCGTAAGATGACCATCAGCCAGAGTAAACAGTAAGTGAGGATTTACAAAGAGAGATTTTGCTTGCAAAGGAGTATAAAAAAGCAGGACAATTTGTTACAGCAGAGGTAAATGTTGGAGTGAAAATAGCTGTAGCCACTCTTGGTGTCATGCTGCCAGGAACTGGTGGGTTAGTGGTGGTGGGGAGAGGTGCGTTTGAGTGGGGAGACAGCCCCTTCGGTCAAGTAACTGTGTATGCGTGAACACACGTGCACGATTAGACCATACTAAGATTAGTTACAAAAAGGTGTGTAGAAATTTCTAGACAGACATTAATTTTTATAACAGTCTAGTATTGTAGTATATCTGCTGTATTATTGATATTGATCCTGAATGTACAGTTCAGTAATTGCTGCTTAATTACATGTCATTAATAAATCAATAAACCACTCTGATCCTGATTTGGTTCAAACTACATGTACTGAGCAGTTTTTCCCTGTGACAGCTGTTGGAGAAGGAAAATGGGACAAAAAAGAGCTGTCTTACAATAACAATGGCTGCAAGATTGCTCACATAAACCAGACACAACCACAATAGAAAAAAAATTCAAAAAATGTAGGTTTTAAATTAGTTGTCTGTGTCTAATAACAACTATATATTCACAGTCCTGTCTTAGGGTTTATGATTTCCAGGTCTTTCTGCAAGCATGATAGGCACAAAACTCTCTTTTTTCCCCCATATTAATCCAAGAGCTGTGCCTTGATTAAATGAGCCTTGCCACCAGATTTTAAGAACTGTCAGGGATTTTGCTTATGTATGTTCCTTGCTTTAAAAGGAAATAAGGTTTATTTGCTTGTCCAACTAGCCAAGGCAAATGAATCTTTTTTTATGTAAACAATATCAGTTGGGTAATCTAGATAGTGACAAGGGAATTTGCCAGGAAAAGATACCTTTTCTCCTGCTACCTGATTAAGAAGCAGACATGTTCTCAGCAGTAAGCAGGCAGAAATGACAGGAAACAAACAAACAAACAAAAAAGTGAAAAGGAAAGAACTGATTTCTACAATGATTCTTCTGGGTTAATCACAGAAACCACCACAAGGAGAAAATCTCACTGTCCTCCACTATTCCAATTGTTATGGCCACTACTGAAAATAAAATGCTGCTTCTAATAACTTTCACTTCATGTTTATTTAGATGTACATTTTGAAAGCATAAAAATTAGTTAGATATAATGCCCCCAGCTGTGATTGTGAAAGCTGATATTATTGGTCTTTTAAAGCTTCTCATGTGCTAAAGCAAATGACATTTTAGAATGTTTAGTATTTAAAATTAATTTTAGACAAAAAGAATTTGACAGCTGACAACTACCCTTTAAGAAAAAAATATTTTCCTTTTTCTGTTATGCTGGAAATTGCCTCACCACACTGACTCTGACCACTTTCTCTCTCTTAGAATCATTTGCATGCAAGTTATTTTTCTTCCTTTTCTGAGATTTTTTTTTAGTGCATCCTTGCCAAACTTTCTTTTCACAATAACAGATTTATAAAGGTGACAGTCTGAAATCTGTAACTTACAATGGCATTTCACAATGATGCATCACTCCATTTAAGGGTCACTGAGCAGAAAATGGTAAATGTATTGATTTAAAAAAAAAAAATCTTGTCATGTTGCTTTTACTTCTTGATCATGTGCTTATGTGCATACTGATCCATTTTTTTAAATGTGATAAAAAAATATCTTCCAAGGTATTTTGCATTAAATTGTTATACAGTTTAATTTTTTTCTTCAATGTAACAAGTGTTCATGCTGCTGTTTTAACGGGTAGTGAGATGACCTGTGTCATATGGGAATGTACAATATTCAAAAGCAATTTATCACAAAATCTTTTTTTTTAATGCAAATACACTGTCATCTTCACACAGCTCCAAAAAGCTTGATTGCAATTAGCATATAATAATAGCATGATGGGTGAGACCCATTGTATAATAGCTAGTGAAGAAAAGCAAAGCAAGAAACAGAAAACATTTTGTTAGCGAAGTGATTGTGTTTTATCACAATGTGCTTTAAGTTCACATACACTATAGTGGATTTGTTATATACACTTAAATAACATGAACTATTAACCCTGGCACATTTCATCAGCCCTTTGAACATTAGGTTTCCAATTCAAGAAAGAAAAAAAGCAAATGCTTTAATTTAAGTGTGTGAATAGTCTCATGATTTTTAGTGGAGTTGCTCACAGGTTTACTCAAATGAATGTACTTCAGTGCTTTTCTGTGAGTAGCCATCGTGACTGGTACATGAGAATAGTTTATAGAAAAGGTGTGAAGCATGTGCAAACACTTTTTCAAATAAAATATGCAGTGTTATGTGACATAAAAATAAGCTACAGTTTATATACAGTTTAAATACAAAAAATAAGCCAACATTTATTTGGCTTCTGAGTTAAATTATGGAGTAGTAAAGAGGGAAGATATTTCAAGCTTTGAGTAATCCTTAGGCGTCTTAAATTCCGACTGCATTTTTTATCCTGAGTTCCTAGATCTTCTGTTCTCAACTGTCACAAATCATTACAGAAAAAAATGATTTAAAAATACATATTTTATACATGGCAAATATATTACTGATTATTTAGCTTTATAAAACAATATCTAGTTGCATTTGATATTTTAAATATTGAAGGGAATGATTATACTGCATGGTTATATTGAAAAGGAAAAAAACAAACAAACAACAACAAACCAGAAGGGAACCACACATAGAGAAATCAATAGACTCTTTAGAAAGATATTTTTTACAACCTGGCATCAGTATCAACAAATCTTGTTTACGATTTATTAAAAAAAGGAATGCACTCCTAAGAAAAGGGAGTTCTAGGAGAATATTATCTAAAGAGCATTTTTTCTCTTTTAACGGAGTCATTAGAAGGAAAAGACAGTGATAAGCCATTAATTGAAGAGGGTGACATTCCAAATCCCTCTCAAAATCAATGGTAAAACCCTTTTGTAATTTCAGTGGACTCAATTTGATATACCCTCTCGGCTAAAATTGGCTGCCTCTTCATTCAGGACCAATTCCATAGCACAGAAGATTTTCAATAGACTTAAAGAGGGTAAAAATCAATTAATCAGAAGAGGATGGAACACCAACTCTTGTGGTTTAACCCTGGTAGGCAGCTAAGCCCCACAAAACCAATTGCTCACTCCCCCGCAGTGGGATGGGGGAAAGGGTCAGAAGGGTAAAAGTGAGAAAACTTGTGGATTGAGATAAAGAGAGTTTAATAAGTAAACCAAAAGCTGCATGCACAAGCAAAGGAAAACAAGGAATCCATTCAGTCCTTCCCATTGGCAGGCAGGTGTTCAGCCATCTCCAGGAAAGCAGGGCTTCACCATATGTAACAGTTATTTGGGAAGACAAGCACCATAACTCTGAACTTCTCCCTTCCTCATTCTTTCCCCCAGCTTTTATCACTGAGCATGATGCCATATGGTGTGGAATATGCTTTTGGTTAGTTAGTGTCATTCGTCCCAATTGTGTCCTTTCCTAGCTTCTTGTGTACACCCAGCCTACTTGCTGGTGGGGTAGTCTGAGAAGAAGAAAAGGCCTTAATGCTGTGTAAGCACTGTTCAACAAAACCTAAACCATCGGTGTGTTATCAATGCTGTTCTCATCACAAATCCAAAAGATAGCACCATACAAGCTACTGTGAAGAAATTTAACTCTATCCCAGCAAAAACTAGTACATCAGAGTAAATGGGATAAGGAGCAATGACATTGACTAATAAATAAGTTTCAGCTTTCATAAAACCAATAGCAAATCTGGACTTACTAAAGTTACTAATTTCCCTAATACATCCATAGGCTTTTATTTCTCACTGTGTAGGTTGCAGCTTATTGCTCCCAGTTGTTGACATTATACCATTATTTGCATAAATTCTGATTTGACATTAAACCATTTGCAGTTTGTTGACTCACTAGAGTCAACAATTCTGATTCATGGAAGCATGCAAGATATTGATATTAGTATTTGTTCCACAGAAAAGTGAAAAGAGGGGAAAAAAATCTTTCAGAATCCTATTGGAAAAGATAAACTTGCGCCAAAATTTCTGCCTCAGCCTCAGAGAACACATGTTTTCATGCTAGAGACTTGACACTAACTCGGGATATGAAAAGACAGTTTTCAGATATCTCATCTGCTTGTTTTTCTCCCATATCACATCAAACCCAGGAAAACAGACTCTTGAATCCACATCCCAGGCGAGTAAATTTTGCTTGCTTTTTCGGGGTGGGAGGGAATTTTGATGACAAAAAAGCTTTGCCACCATAAATAATCTCAATCTTTCATTTGCATTGAAAATTCTGTTTTAAATGTGATTTCCATAAACTTCTTTTCCTTTATTTATTTATTTTCTTAAATTTTAGTTTGTTTATGTAACCAGTAACTCTTGATAGAGACATTTCTATTTTTTGCCTTGTGGCAGAGTGATAAAGACTTTTGTAAATGTAGCAAATGTGTAATTTAACATTTTGTAATAAGTTTTATTTCTGATTTCCATTGATGGCCAGGCACTAAGGTGGACATTGCTATTTATCCCCAGACAGCTGTCCCTAGTGTTTTCATGCCCTATGCATCATTACAGCACTGACTTGAAGACAGAACACTCTACTTTGTATCCACCAACTGCAAGTAAGTGAAAAAGGTCAATTTACTTTGAATTGTGCTATGTTTGTCTCAGGTGATAGCTGTGTTACCATAATTTACAAACACTTTGGGTTGTTTGGGTTTTTTTTTCCATTTATTATTCTGGTCTTTTAAATAGTTTCAAAACAATTCTTTTCTTACATATAGTGAAGGACATACAGCGTACTTCAGCTGATCTTTTTCTTGCTTACCATTTGAATTCCTTCTGAACTGAATTGCTCTGAACTTCACTATTTCCATTTTACACTTTTTTTCTCTTTTTTTACCATATGGACTAACTCTGACTTGATAACATCCTTCTAGACTGTTATTTCCTGGCCTGTTTGATGTCCTAATGCTAGTGTGCTGCCTTCGCTATGATATGAAAAGGGTATATCCTATTTTTGGGAAAGTTGCAATCAAATGTTTCATAGATCCTCCCTTTAAATATTTTCTATCTATACTGGCTCCAAAGCCTCCTCTATTTCTTTTATGATATACTTTATAATGAAAAAGAAACACAATTTACAACTATATCTGAAGCATAACATCATTGCTAGAAAGATTATGGGTTACTGTCCAGCCTTTCCAAAGTCATTTGTTTATGCTGTCCTTAAAGAAAGACTGTTCAGTTGCTTAGTCACATCAACAGTACTACTTTTTCACTTTAATTCCTACATACTTTCTTCATTTAAATGAGTGTTCAGTTCATTTAGTTCATATAAGTCCTAGTTGTGGAGTGCTAGAAAATTCTATAACCTATGCTGTCACTTTTAAACTAAGAGACATAATGCTGCATTAGCAAAATAATTCTACTAATTCATTAACAAGTTAAAAATAGTATAGTATGTTTTTCCTATAAAATGTTTTTTTTAATCCATACTTTGAAAAAATTGTTCAGAAATATATGTACTGGAGGTCAAGGCTCAGACTCCATCAAGATTCACCTCTGTGTTAAATCCATGTTTGATGACTACAGCAATTATACAAAATAGTAGTTTCAACTGCAGGGGAAAAAAACCCAACCAAACCACTTCTGACAATCTCTTATTCTAATCCCATCTCTAACTAATAAAAAATGCAACATTTTTTATGTGAGAACAAATCCAGAAATGTAGATTTACTAATTCTAAACTGCAAAGTATTTTGAGATGTTTATTTCTGAAAATGGAGCAGAGCTGAGCATATTTGCACTTTCACATAATTTTCCAATCCTGTTTATCCAATAGGATAAATTTTAGAGCACAAATGAATCAGTGTCCAAACCACATACTTTAAGTATAGTCTTTCTAAAAAATAAACTACTACTTCTCCTCTTAGAATTTGGTTTTCTATGATGTTTAAGTGATGGTCATTTTAAGTTATTCTGGTGCTTGATAGGTTCTTGGTTACAGTAAAATAAACCAGCTGTTAGATATTAAAGTATTTAGTCTGTGAAGCTGTACAGAGAATTAGCAGCCATGAAAAGCATTCTGAACACAGATCTCTAGAAATGACAAAAGTCAGCGACAATAAACTGTGTTGCTAGGAGACCAGAGCCACAGAAAATGTGTCTCCATTTGAAATAAGAATGTTGATTAAAAAACATTCTCAACAGATAATGAATAAAGGTGTCAGAGGTACCTGTTGTGCCAAAGATCAGACAGAACATTTAATTTGTAAGCTAGAGCAATATAACTAAATCTTTAACAGCAGGCAATTCGCCATAAGAATTTCAGGGTGAGGACAGAAGTTAAGAAAACTTTAGACCATGCTTAGATCAGGAGTTGTAGTACATGATATTGCAGTTGCAGGAATTCTTTATCTGTATATTGATGTTATATCTCTAAATTAACTTTAAAATGTTGTGAAGAAATTGCTATGAGGCCTGGTAGTTATGTGGTTTAAAGAACACAGACAGTCTCTGAAGAACAGAGATGACCCCAAACTGTAAAAATATTGCTATGAATATTAAAAATATATATAAATAATTCTATTTTTTTTAGTGTTGAAGGGAATGATGTAAATGGTTCTTTTTTGTCATAATCAATTTACTAACTATATGTATGAATAAATCACGATATATGGAGAGGCTTATAACAAATTCGTTTTAACATGCTGTGGTCAGATCTGTCGTTATCTCAACCCGGCGCCAGAAAGGACTGCCGTGGTTTAAGCTCAGTTGACAACTAAGTACCACACAGCTGCTCGCTCACCCTTTCCACCCCCTACTGGGGCCAGGGAGAGAATCAGAAAAAAAGGAAAAACCATGGGTTGAGATAAAGACCGTTTAATAGGACAGCAGAGGAAAAAAAAAAAAAAATAGAATATACAAAACAAGTGATACACAATGCAATTGCTCACCACCTGCTGACTGATGCTCAGCCCATCCCCAAGCAGCAATTGCTGCCCCCTGGTCAGCTCCCCCCAGTTTACATACTTAGCATGATGCCGTACGGTATGGAAGAGCCCGTTGGCTAGTTTGGGTCAGCTGTTTTGTCTGTGCCCCATCCCAGCTTCTTGTGTACCTGGCAGAGCATGGGAAGCTGAAAAGTCCTTGACCAGTGTAAGCATTGCTTAGCCACAACTAAAACATCAGTGTGTTATCAATATTATTCTCATTCTAAATCCAAAACACAGCACTATACCAGCTACTAGGAAGAAAATTCACTCTATCCCAGCTGAAACCAGGACAATGTTATTAAGTCCCACTCTACTACCAAGTACTTCAGAAACTATTACCTGTTAATCTTTTTTTGGCATATCACCATCATTTTTTCATGCTAAGATGATTCCAGGAGTTTATTGTAAATCTTCAGAGTACTTCAGATAATTGCAATGGAACCAGAGAACTGATTAGATAGACTATATTCTTAATTGTTTTCCTATTGGATCTCCTTCTCAGAATTTTTTTCTTTGGACTGGTTTCAGAATTAGGAGAGATTAAATGACATTTTTTCATCCAGCGATTTTCTGTCAAAAAATATAAATATTTCACCAATCTTTTTTTTTACTATTGAGAAAAGTATTTTATAAAGTCTGTGAGGAATACAAAAGTGTTAAATTTCATTTAAAATTTCCCTAATCAAAACATTTCATTTTCCATATAGAACTCTCTCAGATTTAAAATACTATTTTAAAATTTGTTTATAGCTTGAGTTTGCAAACTTGCATATTAATTGAAGACATTATTGGTCTCTTTCTTACTACACTTCAGGAGTATCATGTATTTTCCCATATTTGGTAAGGAAATGTTAACATAAATACTTTATATAAAAAATTGAGAGGTCATTGATGCTATTTTGACATTTAAAGTATTTTGTCGTGTTTAGAAGCATATGCATGGGGAAGGTTGGGCACCTTTGGAGTCAGCAGAAGCCACCTGGCTAATTGTGAGGCCAAACTGAATGGGGTAAAATGCAAAGGAATTTTGTTAGTGTGGCCAGAAATAAGGTTCAAGTCAGAACCCTGCAAGACCCTAAAGTCTTTTCAGAAATTAACAAAAAAAGAGAGAAAGATGGACCCTGTGGTATGGAAGAATCAGAGTGGTGTTCTTATAAAGGAAGCACATCTGAGCTCAAATACATTTCCGGTTTGCCAGCTACTGCTGCTTATACAGCCATTGTAGAAAAGAGAAGGGGAACAGGAGGCAGCGATAGGCTTAGGGAGAACCTCAGAAGTCAGAAAATGTCTTCCCTTGAGTCTATCAATAAAGAACCAAAATTTTTCAGGCTAGAAACATGACAGACAGCAATTTATGTCCCTACTCTGAGTCACTATAGAATCTAAGCATTTTCCAGTGATAAAATATGAGTAAATTATGTATTTATAAATAAAATGCAAGTAAAGAAAGTGTGACTATCGTTCATGGTTTGTTCTCTGCTTCATCCCTCATGTCTATACAATAACTGTATTTGTACTGTAAGCTTTTCATTTACACTCTGAAGTATATATGTATATAACATAAGGATTTACACTGGAGAATTAGACACTGAACACACTTCTTTGCACCAGGAGAAAAAGAGATAGGGTCTGTGTTTGTCCTTAGCTCTTGAGAAGTTGTAATCAGCTCCAAACTGGTTGTCAAAGAAGTTCTCTTTCTTGCAAGGATGAGCTTAACCCTTAGGATAAGGGTATTTCTTTATGCCTAAGGAGTGGAGTTGTCATCTAAGGTTTATCCTGGGTGCCTTTATAAAATAGGGAGGGAAAATAAGCACCTCAAAGTGAGAGCACAGACTTTGAGTTAATAATATGTTTGGGGCTTACATGGCAAGGTTTTGGTAGCACGGGATATGTAGGGGTGGGTTCTGTGAAAAGACATCAGGAGCTGCTATCATGTCAGACAGAGCCCGTTTCGGCTGGCTCCAAAATGGGCCTGTTGCTGCCCAAAGCCAAGCCAATCAGCAACGCTGCTGGCACCTCTGTGATAAAATATTTAAGAAAGGGTAAAAAAAGACTGTATAGCAGCTGTGAGAGAGAAGGGTAAGGAAAATGTGAAAGAAACAGCTCTGCAGACATCAAAGTTGGTGAAGCAGGAAGGGGAGGAGGTGCTCCAGGCTCCAGAGCAGGGATTCCCCTGCAGCCCATGGAGAAGATAAATGGTGACGCGGGTTGTGTCCCTGGAGCCCATGGAGGACCAGGCTCCTGGCAGGAACTGTGGCCCATGGGGCACCCATGCTGGAGCAGTCTGTTCCTGAAGGACTGTGCCCCATGGAAAGGAACCATGCTGGGGCAATTCTTGAAGGATTGTATCCCATGGGAGAGACCCCATGCTGGAGCAGGGGAAGAGCGTGAGGAGGAAGTGGCAGAGAAGACTCGGCACTTGGCACTTGGCCTTGTTGAATCTCATACAGTTGGCCTCGGCCCAACAATCCAGCCTGTCCAGGTCCCTCTGTAGGGCCTTCCTACCCTCCAGCAGATCGACACTCCCACCCAACTTGGTGTCATCTGCAAACTTACTGAGGGTGCACTCAATCCCCTCATCCAGATCATCGATAAAGATATTGAACAGGACCGGTCCCAACACTGAGCCCTGGGGAACACCACTCGTGACCGGTCGCCAACTGGATTTGGCTCCATTCACCACCACTCTCTGGGCTCGACCAGCCAGCCAGTTTTTAACCCAGCACAGAGTGCACTTGGCCAAGCCGTGAGCAGCCAGCTTCTGCAGGAGAATGCTGTGGGAGACAGTGTCAAAGGCCTTACTGAAGTCCAAGTAGACAACATCCACAGCCTTCCCCTCATCCGCTAAGCGGGTCACCTTGTCATAGAAGGAGACCAGGTTAGTGAAGCAGGACCTCCCTTTCGTAAACCCAGGCTGGCTGAGCCTGATCCCCCAGTTGTCCTGCACGTGCTGCATAATGGCACTCAGGATGATCTGCTCCATGACCTTCCCCGGCACCGAGGTCAGGCTGACAGGCCTGTAGTTCCCTGGATCCTCCTTCTGACCCTTCTTGTAGATGGGCGTCACATTTGCTAACTTCCAGTCATCTGGGACCTCCCCGGTTGACCAGGACTGCTGATAAATGATGGAAAACGGTTTGGCAAGCTCCTCCACCTGCTCCCTCAGTATCCTTGGGTGGATCTCGTCTGGCCCCATTGACTTGTGGGCATCCAGGTAGGTGGAGCAGGTCAGTGACTGCCACCTCTCCGACAACTGGGACTTCATTCTGCCCCCTATCTCCATCTCCCAGCTCAGGGGCATGAAAACCTTGAGGATGACCAGTCTGACTGTTAAAGACTGAGGCAAAGAAGGCATTAAGTACCTCAGCCTTCTCCTCATCCTTCGTGGCCATGTTTCCCTCCGCATCCAACAAAGGATGGAGATTCTCCTTGGCCCTCCTTTTGTCACTGATATATTTGTAGAAGCAAATCATTCTCATGTGAATTGTTCCTGTTCTGTATGTCTCTTTTCATGATGTGGATTCTGGGAGCTGCAGTTCTTAAATATTCTGGCCAAGGGAAGGAAAATGGGATTTAAAATACAATTCCTACAGGAAACGTAATTCAAGGAAAATCAAATACATTACCTCCTTGGGTTGATGACTTATGAAATTAAACATTGCAAATTCATGAGAGCTTTAGGATTTAGATCTTTCAGAAACAGGTTTTTTTTACCTGTTGAACTATGATAGAAAGCAAAGGATAGCTCAGAAAATGGTCTCTAAAGAGCAAAGACTTAATATTTAAACTTTTGAATGTCTCCCAAACATTCAAACTAGCTAAAAATCTGTTCTGTACAATTATTAAAATGAATACAAAAATCACTGCTCTCTGGCATACATCCTGCATGTGTATTATGAGATTGTGCATTCATGAGCTAAAATAGTACCAGAGGAAATAAAAGAAATATTAAGAGAGTATTAGCTGAAATATTATCAAAAGAACAGCTCATTGAGATGACTGGGCAGTGAAAAAATTATAGTAGGTGTCAGGGTTGGTTTGGTTTTTTTTTTTTAATTTTTTGCAAGCTTTTCCTCAAGAAGGATAACTAGAAAGAAATATAAAAAATTATTTGAACTGAGTAAGCTAACAACATGCCATTTCCATTCCTCAGCTTGCCAGCACGTACTACAAATCATTCTGTTCATCTCTGTAAAAGGAAGGATTTCTAAGAACAGAAAACCAAACAGAAGTGCATAACAGCATCAAGGAGAAGAAACCTTCCAGTTCAGTACAGTTTCTTCAGTATTGTGTTTAAGATAGTCTGTAAAACTGGGAGTGATTTGTTTTTTCCTGGGTTTTTTAGTTTTCTCCCCCCACACACACTTGAATATGGAAATGTTATTGTAATGTAAATCTCTCTTTCTAAAACTGGAATGCTTAACCTATGCATTAAATGAAAAGGGGCAAATAGTACCTTGGTTAGCAGATCAAAATTATCAAAATTAATTGGATTTAAAGATTCTTAATATTAATTAAATTCCTGATCTCAGGTCCCTCAGCAGTTCTGGAGTGGCTTTTCTTGCCTAATTAATGAATACACATTAGATTCAAAGGCTTTTGTTGAGCTTAGTCATAATTGTCACTTACACTGTAAACAAAAGATTACAAAATAATCTTTAGATCATCAAAAAAGAATTTAATTTGAGAAATAAGCTCAACGAGAAAATAAGAATATCTGATGCCTTAAGAAATATACCTAGTCTAAGAGTTAGAAAGGTTTCCTGTGGTTGGTTAGGGTCTGGCGGCCGGAAGATGTCGCGCTGTACGGAAAAATAGGGCCCCCTCTCCTGATAGCCAATAGCGTTTAGCCTATGACGTAAGCAGGCGGATGTGACGTTGTGAATCTCAGCTATATAAGGTTGTGTTACTTATCAATAAACGCCATTTTGCCATCCACCACATTGGTGTCTGTGAGCTGATGGCCCGAGCGGTCTGGGGTTGGCCGCCGTGCCGTTCCTGAACTAGGTCGCCGCGCCTCCTGGAGGCAACAAGTGGTGCCGAAACCCGGGATCATCGCCTGGACGGGTGAACGGCGGCCGGAGCGGCGGGACCAGCCCGGCGGGGAGGACGCTCCCACATCCACAAGGAAGATGGAAACCCTTGTGAAGGTCGTATCAGATTTACCCAAAGATTTTATTCTCGCCATTGCGAGGCTTTTACGAGTTGTGGTCGTTGATCAGTCGGTGGATACTTCCCACCCTGGAGTGCGGGATGAGCGCACTGAAGTGTTAGCCGAGGAGGCGATGTCCTCGGGTTGTGAGGAGGGTTTTGAATCTTGGGGAAAAGTTGCACAGGCTTTACAGAAAGTTATACAAGCGCAGGAGATCTGCGCGGCAGACTCACCAGACGATGGCGACTCTGCTGAGTCTACAGATTCGCAAGAGGGTGACATGCCCCCTCAATCCCCGAACTCCGTCTTGCTTACGGAGGGACAGAAACGAGCGAAATCTTTCTGGGGCGGGTTAGCCGAGGAGGCTAGGAGCGCTGTGGGGAGATCGGAGTTTGAGGACGTCTGGGTTAGACCACCGCCCTATGCGCCCCAATATGTCGCCGAGTCCCAAGGGGAAGGGCGGGGCGAAGATGTTCCTGGCGGGAAGAAGCAGGAAGTCAAACAGAGGGGGGAGGAGAACGAGAAGGAGAAAGGCGGTGGGGGCGACTGGAAAGGAGGAGGGAATGCGAATGAGAGGCTGAGAACCAATCAGAGCGGCCATCTGAAAAAATGCCCTTACAGGGCAAGCACCCCCACGCGCAGGAGGCGGGGTGAGCCAAGAGGGGGGGAGCAGCCCGCCCGCAAGGGAAGTGGGCGGAGCCGGAGCCTAATGAAAAAGTATCGGAGCCCGGAAGTAACCAGTCAGTCGAGTTCCGACTCTGAATCAGACACCATCTGGGATGAGCGGCTCGCAACTGATTCACATTTAAGGGAAGAGAAAATGAAAGTAAATAGAGCTAAGAGTAAAAACATTCCCATTCAAATTAATGAAAAACTGCAAAGAGGAGAAATCCCTCTCACGGATTGGAGGAAAATAAAAATTGCATGTGCCGATTGGGCCCCATCAGCTACACTAGCGTTCCCGGTCCGGGTGACGGAGGGGGAACAGAGGGTCCACTCGCCAATAAATCCTAAAGATATACAAGCGATTGTTAAAGCAATTGCGGATAAAGGGCTTAATTCTGCTATGGTTTCAACTCTCATAGATGGTATCTTTGGGGGGGATGATATGCTCCCATTTGATATAAAACAAACTTGCAGATTGATCTTTGATGGAGCAGGAATGATCGTTTTTAAACAAGAATGGGAAGATAATTGTGTGAGGCATTTAGCCCAAGTAACCGGGGCGGACCATCCACTACACGGCTCCAGCCTGCAGCGATTAATGGGTACAGACCCAACAATGATTACCCCCCAGGCGCAGGCCCAAGGCCTGCGGGCCCATGAAGTTATGACAACTACTCGTGCAGCTAGGGAAGCTATTAGCACAGCTTCTAAAATTATTGCCAAACCTTCGCCATGGTCCACAATAAAGCAAAGTGAAAGTGAGAGTTTTACACAATTTGTAGATCGTCTTCAAGCGGCAGTCGATTCATCAAATTTGCCCGCAGAAGCAAAAGGCCCGGTAGTTGCAGAATGCTTACGTCAACAATGTAATTTGGCAACTAAAGAAATCTTGCGATCACTGCCGGCGGGGTCTAGTATTGCGAACATGATTAAGCATGTCGCAAATGAAGAGCATTCAGCCCCAATCCAAGTAGCTGTTCGTGCTGCGATATCCCTGGATCCAAATGCTGGCAATTGTCAACATTGACCTCCCACAGAAGATTATGGACCAACCTCAACAGGGACCAACGGTCTTTACAGACAACCTCAACCGCAGCGGCGGTATGGCAATCGGGGGGAGAATGGCATTGTATTAAGGTTTTGTCAATGCCATCCCCCCAGGAGATCAAACATGTTTACTAGCAACTGCTTTGCTAGCATTGAATCAATTCCCCAGGGGAGAGGAGGTGAACAGCCCCACTCAAAAACACTGGGCCACTCGAGCGTTAGAAGAAGGCCCATTGGTTATAATTAGAAATGAGTTGGGAGAATGGGAACAAGGGTGGAGGTTAGTCCTTACAGGGCGGGGGTACGCTGCTGTCAAAAAAGATAATAGAGTTAAGTGGTGTCCGCTTAGATCTATTAAGCCAGACCTTCAGAATAAAACTAATGAAAATTGTGAGTCTTTGTTCACAGGATCGGATCATCTGACACCCCTGTCACCCGTACATCTTGGTGAAGAGAGAACAACAAGTTGACCAGTATCCGATCCACACCTGGGAGCTCTATACCGGCGGAATTCAAACAACGGCGACATAGCCCCTATGGGGAGGGGCTTGTGTTGTTTTGTATATTGAATAGGCTCGTGTCGTTTTTTAAAAGCCGGCCAGAGAAGGTTATTATTCCCAGTTATCTCTAAGTTACCCCAAGTTACACCCCATTATTACTAGCTACCTCCCAACTCTCATTTGTTTATTGTGCCTTATTCTTATTTCAGGTTCATGATATATGTTTTTAAGATTGTTATAAAACAAAGTTTTCTAAGATTGTTATATTTTAGCTAGTTTAGTTGTGCATAGGGAGGGGGGAAATGTGGTTGGTTAGGGTCTGGCGGCCGGAAGATGTCGCGCTGTACGGAAAAATAGGGCCCCCTCTCCTGATAGCCAATAGCGTTTAGCCTATGACGTAAGCAGGCGGATGTGACGTTGTGAATCTCAGCTATATAAGGTTGTGTTACTTATCAATAAACGCCATTTTGCCATCCACCACATTGGTGTCTGTGAGCTGATGGCCCGAGCGGTCTGGGGTTGGCCGCCGTGCCGTTCCTGAACTAGGTCGCCGCGCCTCCTGGAGGCAACAGTTTCCACGACAGAAATGTAGAATGAATTGGAAATGAAGTAGTTATAGTATTGTTGGATGGCTGGGTTTTATTTTAGATTTCTCTATATTAGAAGGAATACAATTAATGATTAGAGTTCTAAGAATCACTTTCAATGACAGTGTCCTTTAAACCATAGAAAGTAACCCCAAATAACTACAACAAAAGGAGTCAAATCTCAAAAATGACATTAAGATGTCAGTAAGAAGATAGAGCCTCCAATTTCTTCAAGCTGCTTATCTATCACTTGTATACACATTTACAACACCACCATCCCATTCTGATGTTGCTATCACATTATTCACTTGACTGTTGAATGGTAATAATTCAAATCAAGAAAAAATTAAAGACATAAATAATGTCTTTATTTTAGGTAACAGATGGAACAGGTAAATAACCTTCCACTGGTGTCTCCTATACAGGAGAAAAATATTTTAAGTGATACAATTAAGGTGATACAATCTTGCTAAGAAAATAAGCACATGAAAAAATAACAACTATTCTAACAGTACTCTAAATAGTAGTCTTAATGAATGTTCATCACAGGTCTTATCCAACTCCGAGTTATTTTCCCCTACTTACCATGGTGACTGCTGTCAACATTCTAGATGGAAGTATATTCATCTTAATTTGTGATAAAGTATGCTAAATGGTTCCAATATTATTCTTGTATTAATGTATATACATTTTCCATTATTTTGAAAAAATAACACTATCTGTGATCAAAATGAGTTTTCTGGGACAGCTCTAGGTTGAAGCTTACTGAAGAATCCAATGCTTTTCTTCTACAACAAAAAATATTGTGTGCTCTAGAACAATCACTTCAAAATGACATACACATTAGTAGTGATTTAGATAAAGTATGCACCAATTAGTAAAGTGAAAAAAACAATAAATGTACATCACTGCATTGTGGATTTAAATTTTAATGATCACTAAACTCTTAAACAACTCTTATGTCTCGTATCTTAAGATGTATTATTTTTTCTTTTCACAATGTTTTTTTTTTTTTAAATAATATATTCAATACTTCAACTAAAATTCAGTTATGTGGTTGTGCACATCAACATGTAAGTTATTTTCTGTTTGAAGATGCATCATGAATTTCTACTTATGTACAAATAATTAAAAACCTAGACAATTTGCTGCCAGCACCATGTTTCCACTTAATATGTTTCCATCTTTCACTCAGCCCATGTCATAGTCTGTGTTTTGCTTGCAGGATACAAGTTTCTGGGATATTCTGACTCTTCTTGCAACCGTTCAGTAAAAGACAAAAATGAATCGAAGAGACTTCTTTTAAACTTGTGTGAGAAAAAGTTAGTTAGAAAAACAGGATCTGCTACCTGGGTTACCTTAACCTGTTATTGTCATGGAAAAAAACCCTCAGTTTTCTTGTATAAAACGCACATAGATTGGAATAATACTGGTAGAATAAGAATAGATTTTCGTCATCTGTTTAAAGAGTATGTGAATGAGAAAAGTTGAAACTAAGACTGACCAGTGAAATTTTAAAAGCTTCAAGGCAGTCTAATAAAAAGGAATTAGGAGAAATATTGAGTAATAGAAGTTACACAGTTCTATTACAATAGAAGTTATGGAAAAACTGGCCCTCCAAGGATCAATATATCCAAACAGAATACTGAAAAAAAAGTAAAACAAACAAACAAAAAAAGAAACCCTAAAAAAGCCATAAACACTATCTTTAGCTATTTGAAAGTCACTGCTAAGACTAGCAGTGATAGACACACTGTCACTAGGAGGAATAGAAAATAAAGCTTTTCAGACTATTTGTAACCTTACTATAAATAGTTTATACTTTTAATAATGGACATAGACAAAACGTGAAATGTGAAAAAAGAGAAGTATAATATTTGGGATTAGTGGAGAAAACATTTATTTGGTCTAGATCTGAATTAATAATGAAGGCTTTCATTTCTATTAGTTCTCTAAATCAAAATCAAGAAGAGTTCTAGGAAGAAATTCTTCACAGACCAAAACTGATTTGAATTTTAACAATATTTTTCTCAATGTCAGAAATAAAAACCCTTTAATTCTTTTGTAAATTGAGAATAAGGAACATAGAAATCATTTGAGAAAGGGAAAGGAAGATTTGTAGATAAGTCTAGTTTTCTAAGATGGGTTACACAAAAGCTCTGCTTTTGTTCAATTTCAAAGTTCTGCAGAAGGGAAAGACAATAATTATGTAAAATTTCAAGACCAAACTTATTTCTCAGGATAGTATGTGCAGGGTGAACGGAAGTAAAAGTAACAGGGAGCACATTAATCTGGCAGAAATCATCAGCTTCCAGGGACTTTTTCATTATTTTGTTTGTTTGTTTTTTGTGTTTTGAGAAAGCTTGTATTGTTTCCTTTGTGCTTCCATGCTTTGCTTTTTCTTTCTATTTCCAACTGTTTTCACATATGAATTAACAAGAGGAGAAAAGTTGCCTTTTACCAAGATTTACACCAAAATCATGTAGCATACTGAGCCAAAGGAATGGGTTATAGAATAAGTAATGAAAAATCACTAACTTGTTTCGTAGTCTAACTTTTAGGGCACCACAACTTTGGCTTGAAACATGAGAGGCAACAACCTCAGAAATGCAATTGTTTACATGTGGGTTTTCATACAGTGGCGTGTTTGAAACTCTGTCTGTGGTGACAATGTAAGAGAGCCTTAGCTTCAAAGTTGGTCTCCTGTCTTTTATTCTTGCCTGTGATCTCCTGGATTTTGTTTTCCAGCCTTTTCATGACTTCTGTGTTCTCTTATAAATATTTCACTAACCTAGATGGTGTTCTAGCTTTTTTTGAGAAACAAAAGAAGAAAAAAAAATAGATTCAAATACAAATCCTTTCTGTAGGTAACATAACAGAAGATGTGCTAGAGAAAACCAGCCAATATCCTGTTGTAATGATTTTCTGAAAATATGGGGTATATTAAGCCCTGAGATTCTGGTTTTCTTGTAAGCTAATTCTTCCTTAATCGCTGTAATATGGAGTTATAAAGCAGGCCTTTCCTAAATCTGATAGTAATTAAAGGTTTTCATTAATACATTATATGCTCTTTTCAGTGAATTTGTTTTTAATAATAACAACAGCTTTTATAAAAGCCTTGAAGAGAGCCCTTCAGTGGAAACGCTTGTTTCCCTTTCTGATTTAGGCTTGCATTATGCAATATATGGAAGATGTTAGACCAGTTGACCAAGATAAAAATATATGTGCCTTTATAGATTACCTTTTTTTTTAGTGCATTTGTAATATAAATTTACTGCAATGTGTTTACATCAACTCCCTTCCTCCTCCCCCACCCCACCCCTTTTTTAGCAGCTATTGTTGTTCATGGATCAGGATCTTTCTGAGAGGAACATGCTGTTTAGCATAGTGTTATGAGGTTGAAAAATGCTAGCACCGCATGAGTTTCTCATTCTTCTAAATTCAGGTTAAAATATGCTAATAATTTCAAATGTTATTCTACTATTAGTGAATCTAAAGAAATATATTTTGCATTTATATGAGATAATTAAAAGATGTTTATACAGAAAAACAATGCAGGGTTTTTTTCGGTTAAGGTCAAACTGTATCCAGAATGTTATGTCTAATTCCACATTTTAACTTAACACTAATAAAAAGAAGAGTGATCCATTGGTAATTTTGTATGAACATACCTGTTTACTCACAGATTAGCAGAAGAAATTCCATCTGAGATACATGAAGGAGTTAGTTTTGTTCTTCAGTTTACAAATATAAGGTAGGGAAGAAATACAGTGCTTGTTTTTGCTACTTTCTAGAACTTACATGGCAGAATTTCTGTAACACTTATTCAGGTACAAAGGTTTTAGGGAAACTAGGAGACGCAAGCCTGTTAAGGAATTTATTTACATCTCCAAATCATTATGCGATACAGAATAGCCAGAGAACAGTGCAGCATTCTCCAGGTACTGTACTGCTCCTCTGATACTGAGAATTGTTACATCTGTTTGAAGGGTACATCCTTGTTACCCTGAATTTTACAGGAATTTTTTTTTGTTTTTTGGTTGGTTGGTTGTGGTTTTGTTATTGGTTTGTTTGTTTTGTTTTAATATACATAACTTGTTTTAATGTTTCAATCTGCATAACTTTTCCTGACCTCATTATACTGTGTCCTGTGTCCTTTTATTTATGATGGCACCTAAGTGATGGTGTTAAGATCTCACATGGGTTCCTTTTTTTCCTCTCCTTTCTTACTTTGGGGGTGACTATAATGTCTGACTTAAGCATATGATATCAGACATTGTTAATGAGAACCTCTTAAAGCTCCCAAACCCCTGTGGTAAATCTGCCTGTGCTTTTGCAATCAGCAGATCATTCTTCTACAAAGGACAGAAGATAAGAAGTAAAACTCCTGTAAAATGTGGAGTAATGTCACAGTAATTTTTTATATGTGAAGATATATAAATTCATGAAAGGAGAGATGGGCATATACGCAGGCAGAGTTCACATACATACCACATCTATAGCAAACACTGAGGCTCAAGTTTAACACAAGTAATTGAATTAATCAGGAAATTTTCACCTGCACATTTTTGAAAAATAATTGTTATGATGGTGTCTGACATGAACAGACTGACCTTTTAGATCAAAGCCACAAGGAAAGAGCCCACAGGACTCCCTAGATTGGTGGCTGGCCTAATTATTTGAGATATGGGAAAACTAGTTACTGCAGTGACTCAGGCAGGGACTTGAATGTGGCTCTGCCATGCCCCAGACAAGAGTTCCAGACAGGAGGGAGGCACATCCATCCTGCTGCTTTCCTTATCCCCCCACACCCAACTTGCACACAAATCAAAGCAGGGTTTTTAGTTTTGTTTTTCTACCCTGTTTAAAAAACCAAAACCAAACCAAACCCAAGTGTAAAATCTCAACACATCACAAAAAATAGTAGGTTTTCTGGCCAGTCCTAATAAACAGATAGTTTCATTGAAATGCACCTACAGTGTGGTTTACTTTTGCTTTGTTATTACAGTTTGTAATGTGATTTGATAAGAACAGTTTCCTCTGCTGTTCACCTCTTTCAATGCAGTACTTGATTCAGTGATTCTTATCAGGTACTATAGGCACATCAACCAACAGGGGTCACATTTACATGCTCTACTGGAAAAGAACTTTTAGTTGTTAAGTGCTCTAATAGTTCAGAACCTGCTGTGAAACATATGTGAAGAGACATTAGCCACCTACATGTGTTAGGAATGTAAGGGAGACTGAAAGACTGTTGTACAAAGTGGCAAAATAATTGAAACTTAATGAGGAACTTCTCAAGGCGGAAAATGACCTCTTGTTGCAGTGTCACTGAATTTCCACTCTTCATCAGGTGGCTCAAAAAATGAATCAGTAAGAGCACAAGGAGCAACCCAGTCCTACTGAGCAGTGTATTTTATTGAGTGTTGATTACCTTTAGGTGTGTGTTATTACATTGTTTCAGTGTAAAATATTCAAAGCAGCTTACATTGAGCTGACTTGGAATTTTTGCTTTTCCAGCAAAACAGAGGTGGAAAATTCTGTTGTTGCATAACCAGAATTTCCTTTCTATGGGAAATGATCTAAGTTAAAAGAAATCCTGCAGCTTTGTTGTAAAACAAACTGGTGAACTCAAGCTTATTTGGAGAGGCAACTGCATATGATAGCCTCTGGTGCTTGCACTATATGAATTTATCTTGACCTTCGATTGACAGTAAAGCCTAACTTGGCTGAAGCTTATATTGTGTTGGCTAAAATGATATTGACAAAAATAAAGTTATTGGAGTGCACTGTGCCAGTTTTTGCGTGCATGATTTTCTCAAAGTCTGGTTAACAAGTCTTATGCTGTAATCTACACAAACACATTTTTCCTGAAAGAAGTGTTGCTCATTTAAATCTATGTCACATTAAAAAAGTAGGCATAGACAGAACTTATGGATCCTATTACTGATTCATTTAACTTGTAAGATGAAGGGTACATCAAAGTAAGCATAATCTTGGAGCTGTCAATTTGCTTAGTTTTACTGTATATTGTAATGCATTTTAGATGAGAAAAGCACAATTAATCATGGATTGCATATGTACTAGGCAATTATTAGCTCAGCTAAACTTTGTGCAAGGAAGTTGGAATTTTCATTAAGTGTTAATACATTTTTAAGCTCAATTTTCATTGAAGTTTCAGCAGTTCAGTTATTTTTTTTCAAAATTCTCTTAGTAAAATTTTATTTGATAGTATAGAGTGTTTCATTTCTGCCAGCGTGGAGTAAAAGTTCATGTAAACATCAGAGGTTCACTATCAGGCTTAACATGAGAAGGAACGCTTTAGGCAAATAGCATTGTCTCCATCTGTCCCATTACATCTGCTGAAGGAGACCAAATCCAACTCTTAGAGCATGTCATGCTGTCAGGCTCTCAACAAATTATCCAAGGGAAGAATGTGATGTTGCTCTTACAAAATAGAGAGAGGGTGAAAAACATTTCCAGAAACTGGTACAGGGTATGTATTTTGGATGTCACAGAATTTATCTCAATAACTGGGGCACAACATTTGTTGCCTTCCGTTATTGTGTTGACCTTCCTTGTCCCATACTGAGTGTGGGGAGAAAGGGAAAAGTAGGAAGAATGAAAGTTAAAGGAACCCACATTCCATTTCCTTTCTGAATCTGCTTGACCTACTTCTCTTCCCATGATATGGAGAAAGATATTATCCATAGCATCAAAGCATGTTATTATTGCATATAAAATCGTAGTATTTTTTCACTTGTGGAATCTGCATAATCTTTGGAAGTCTTCATTTGATTTTATAGTCAATATAAAAATATAAGTAAAAAACTCTGGTAAAGAGAAATCTCAAGTAGGATTTGAGATTTCTGCTGCTTCACCCTCTGGGCTCAGCCAAGTCAGACATCATTTTGGTGGGCAATTTGAATTTGCCAGGCTTTGGTTTTTGTACTTTATTGGTCTTTAAAGATGATGGGTTAAAGATCTTAAACAGGTTATTGCTCCAGAGTGATGAATTACTCTTCTGTCTGGTCTTAATTAGTAATGAGTAGAGAAAGTATTGTTGATTTGCACATTTATGTAAATTGGTATATAGAAAGGTTTAACTCAGAATTGCAATATTACACTGGCAGGGGAAGAAGAATTGTATCCCCTTCTAGGGTAAAAGATTTGTGATTCTTCCACAGCCAGATGCTCTCTTTAGTGATAACAGAGCTGGTATAAAAGAGGTAGAAAAGAACTTACTTAGGTAACCTTCTCATGTGGATAAAACAGCAGAAGAGAGTGTTCTTTTGGCTTTCTTATTGGGGTAAAGAGAAGAAATTATTTTCTCCTCTTTTATGCCACTTGTGTGTTTAAAAATCTTTGTATCTGGATGTGGTAAGTAATTTTAATTTGCTTTTACCTTAACCTGGCTTCTTACAAGCAATTATAAAGTAACTGGCTAACATTAAAGCACTATATCTCTTTTGGATGTCCTGCAACTCAAAGCCAGAATACAGGAGCACTCTGGGACTCCTTAGAGTTCCAAAATATTGTCTCAGGATAGCTTAAGGGCAGCAGAATACAACTGCAGCTGCTTTGGATGATTTGGGAGCCAGTAACACAGTCTTCATTTTGGAAGAGCTGCTAGCCACTATGACACTTTCTCACTGAGAGCAGACAATGAGGAGCATTTCTGACACTTGAGTTTTCCTGGGGAGCTTGTGAAACACAGCTTTAGTAGGAGAGCTGGCAAAGTCTTGATTCCCTCATACATGAGAACTTTCTTTCTGCAGGGGAAGCAGGAATAAACAATGGGCAACATCTGTAAGCAGAAGTTTAGATTTTTACAGAGAGAATTATACTCCCTTTGGCAGGGATTAAGTATTCAGGGTTCAGATAACTTACGAGTGTTTTATACTAAAAGATAATAAGATATATAGTATAATAAAATAAAATAGTAATAATAATAATAAAAAATAAATCACTACCCACCAAATTAATGTTCAGAAATGCATGTTTTATGCAGCCATAGGCTATCATCAGCCATTTTGCTTTCAGGCTGGTGGCTCTTGGTAGTTTCATTTATGTTTATCCGGAAACACAAAGATGGTAAAGTAGGGGAGGGGTAAGAGGTAAAGTAAGAGGTAAGAAGTAAAGTAAGAGGTAAAGTAAGGGAAAAATACATAAAGAACACTCAACAATGTAAACTCTGCTGTTTATGGATTATCATCCCAGTGGACTCAAGGACTTGACTTTCTTGCTTGGGTTCCTTCTGGGTCCATGAAACTACAGAAAAAAGAAGAGCTCTGTACAGAAAGCAGTTAGTATTACCAACCCAGAAAGTATCCCCGATAAATTCATTGGACTTTCCTTGAAGTTGCTATTGGAAACACTTTGAGTTCAGGAGAACAATAGGATTTCAAAACTGTGTAGAAAATCCATATATGTTAAAGTCACAAAGATCATATTTGGTACTCTGTGAGGACACAGGGGAAAAAAAAAACAAACAAAACACCACTGAAGCCCCCCCCCCAAACCAAAAGGCTTGATTCCAGACTTTGTTAAATGTTTAGAATATTGTCATTGTACTGAATAGCTTCTTTCGTAACTGTACCAACAGTTTTACTCTTAAGTCTTTCAGGTGTGAAATACACATCTTTTCCTTTCAAAATTACTTTGCCATTGGAGTCAGCTGTAAAACACTGAACTAAAGTATCTGCACATCTCCTTTTCAGGATATTACAGCAGTAATATTAATAAAAATCAAGATCTATTCTCCTTTCCCAGCATTTGTCTCAGTTCATGATTTTTGCTTTCAACTTTTTCTAAGGCAAAAAGTAAATTCTGATGGTTGTAAGTTGAGCAGACCTCAGACATACATTAAGTATGGCCTTTATTATTTTCCTGCTAATCCCCTTCCATAAGCCATTGCCAACATTTATTTTTCACTTTTCATTCCAGCCTTCATCTCCACTGCATTTATCTGGCCTCCTAGACAGGCACAGGAGTTGGAGAAAGAAAGTTTCTCTGTATAAGTGTTATTATGCTCTTAAATAATGTCACTGAGCTATTATGGAAAAGCAAAGAATAGACTCTCATGTTGGTTGTCTAAGTTTACTATGCTCTTGGCATTTAGAAAGAGTTTTTCAGAGGTCAAAATGTTACTAAAATTTGCTAAGAGAAATAAATGTCCACTTTGTATATGTATATACATACACATACGTATATGCATATATATGTATATATAAATTATATTTAGGAAGGATATGTAGTATCAAGTCAAGGATCCTTGTTTTCTTGTAAAACCTTGCAGGCCACATGCTGCTTATTCTAGCCTGTGTTAGACACAGAGTAAAGCCACAGAAGAAAATGGACTGATGCTCCTGTGCTGTGCAGAATCTGTTCCAGAGTGCCAGAGGGCCAGACATTAGCTGCTACCAAGGGAAAGGCAACTCTTTCACCTGTGTCAACCTGAAAACAGGAAAACCAGTCACATCTCCATTCTTAACACTGTTCTTTTCTCTTCCCTTCCCTTCTGTCCCAAAGGATAGCTAGTTCTCTGTAAAAGGGATGAAAATTCACCTTGTAGGCTTTGGTAGTAACTATTCAGCCCATAGAGCAAGCATAAAGGGGGCTAAATGATGGAAAACAGAGCAACATGGCATTTCCAAAAAAAAAAAAAAAGGAAGAAACTGAGAGAAATGCATCTAGGTAGCTACCAAAATGCATTTCAAGGAGTCCTTGAAAGGATGATTAACAATCATCCTTTAGGTTAGAAAATCCATGAATCCTCACCTGGTGTAAGCAGCATTTATTTGTCTGACTATAGCTGACAAAGCAGCTAGTTTTGTTTATAGAGTTTTGTTTCCTTTCTTTTCATAACTTGACTAATTCATCTTTATTGAGTTTTTCACTGCTAATTTTTCCTCTCCTTTCCTACTTTTCCTCCTGAAAGAATAATGAGTAATATATTTCCCATCTTCTCTTCCTACAATAATCTGTTTTACTGCTACAGACATATGTGGGAATTCTACTGCTACCATAATGTCAAATGTAAGGCAGAAAGAAACAAGGAATAGTGTGAAAATGCTTTGTTATCTGAAAAGAAAAGGAAGAAATGCAGGAAACAAGAAGATATATTTTACAGTGAGACAGGTAGGGCTTTTTATGAACAGGACAAGCAAATTTGGCAAACAACTGAAAGCTGGAGCATACAGTGCCATGTGCCATGAAACAAATTAATTTTTCTCCTCCACATGGGGTTTTGATGGCCACAGATGTACCGACACCTGCATCTTTCCCTCCCTGGGTGTTCCCTCCCCAGCCAGCAGCTAGGCACCACATGGCCGCTCACTCACTCCCCCTGCCCCAGTGGGTTGGGAGGAGAATTGGAAGGGTAAAAGTGAGAAAGAAACTCATAAACTGAGATTAAAACAGTTTAATAGTTAAAAAGAAATAATTTTTAAAAATGGAAGGAAAAGGCGGGGTGGAGGAATGACCCAAAGAGAGAGGAAAATAGTACCCAAGAGAGACAAGTGATGCAGATGAAATCAATTGCTCACCACCAACCAGTCAATGCTCAGCCAGTCCCTGAGCAGCACCCTCCCTGCCAACATCCCCCCCAGTTCTATTGCTGAGCACGATGTCATATGGTATGGGATATCCCTTTGGTCAGTTGAGGTCAGCTGTCCCAGCTGTGTGCCCTCCCAACTTTTTGTGCATCTCCAACCTACTTGTTGGCAGGGTAGTCTGAGAAGCAGAAAAGGCCTTGATGCTGAGTAAGCACTGCTCAATAGTAACTAAAACACCAGTGTGTTATCAACACTATTTTCAGCACAAATCCAAAACACAGCCCCATGCAAGCCACTATGAAGAAATTTAACTCTATCCCAGCCAAAACTAGTACACTAGGGTACTTAACACAATTCAGAAAAAGTACCTTTGAGACCTCTACTGTTATGGAATTTGGATAAATACAATTTTTGAGTTTAAAATTTATTAGGACATATATACATATCCTTATAAACACTTGAAAAGAAATTACATTCCACCCACAGCAGTGGTTTTTTTTTTTTTTCAGAAGATGAGGTGTAGTTCTGACTTGAGTAGTTGTGATGGAGGAAATGGATGATGGATAGTGTAGCTCTGAGACTAAAAACATCATCATAGAACATGAGAGGGACTGGACTTTACAGTCAGGCTTACTGGGAATCTATATCCTTTTTGCTGTCTTTGGCAAATTCATGACCAATCTCTGTGTAATATTCCCATATTGAGATCACTTTACACAGGAAAACACTACAATGCAACCTCTGACGTGATCAAAAGATCTTTTAAACATTGTATCATATAACATAATATTTTCAAAGTGAAGCTGGACCAAATTCCCAAAGCACAGTAAGGGCCATTTTAAGACTTCTTTTATTTATACTTTAAGGTTTGTTTATTTAAAAAAATAGTTTACATATAATTTATTTGTTTTCATTATTTTTTGTAATAACATTCCTACTGATTTTCCACACAATGCTTACCACAATACTTTTTTTTTCTTTATTGTTTGAGTCTTTTTTACCAACAAGCTTTATTTTCTCTACTTACTTTTTTTTCCCCTTTTGTACAGCACCATTGCAGTCAAAATTCAGTATGTAAGGTTTTAGACTTTTGGATATGCAGCAAAATCTACAGACAGGCATGGCAGAAGAGTCTGCAACACTTCTGTCACTCCAATACCCTCTCTACATGCAGGAAAATATTCTGTTACATCAAAACTGCTTTAGAATTGCTTTGTAGTTTCATAAAATCTGTGGTTACACTTGATAAACTAGAATTCGAATCACTAACTAATTACACTCCATTATTTCACTAATTAGATAAATTGAAATAAAATTTTAAAAATAAATCACCAAACTGTTTGTAGGTGTTCTTCCTTAGTTCCTGACTGGTTTTAAGGGAGGTGAACTCTGAGAAAATGAAGTTCATTCTAATACGTAGAAGAATAACCTATAACAAATCATATCAAAAACATTATCTTAAAATGTTATACTTAATTTAAAGAAACACATTAAAGTCAATTTATCAGACACAATCAAAATTTGATTTTTGTTTTCTTAGTTGGATTTGTACATGGTGAATGTGGAATTCTGAGACACCTGGAGAGATGAAAGTATATTTTATTATCTACAAAGGTGTATTTGCCAATTATGTCATAGTATTTGTGGCTTATATCATAAATTTAGATTATTAATCTTATTTTTATCTCACTCTTTCCTTTCAGTTCTTTATACTTTGTCGGTGCTTTCAGTAGCCACAGGAAAAATAATGATGGCAAAGATTTTTTTTATTTGTTATTGGGTGGATGAATTTGCATTGAAAGAATACTTATAGATCAAAATCTGACAGAGGTAGAACAAAGTACAAAATGTGTTACATTCTGTCCTTGACAATGCAAAGAATTGTAATATACTCTGACTTTAAATTTTGTGATTCAGAACTCCCTACACTCTTCTTAATCAAAATGCCAGTGTTCATAACAGTATATTTCAATTTTAGTATCTCTCTCTTTTTGTCCTCTAATGCTATTCATACATTCAGTGTTAATTCATGTAAAATTCCATCAGGTCTGCATGTCCTATTTTTTACGTATTAAGCAAATGCAGTGTAACCATTTGGTATATTTACAAGAAGGATTATGAATATTTCTCACCAAATATCAAAGAATTAAAGCCAATAATTTGAAAACATGAGTAAAAAGATGGGGGAAAGATGAGTAAAAGTCAGATATAGAGAAAGGACAACAAATTGCAATACAAAGCAGTTTCAGAGAGTCACAGGTATTCTCATTTTGGTTGACAAATATTAGCATTTATGAACTTTTGTAAAAAAGCCGGATAGGTAAAGGGCCATATTGGCACTATGGATATGTTTAAAACACAAACCTAATTCAGGCACTTATTTAGTACTATTAAAAGAGGTAGTCAGAGAAGTACCTTATTGTTATATTTGATTGAAATATGATTAAAAAGTTATTTTTATTGTGTCAGAGATACTTAGAATAGAATACTTCAGTTGGAAGGGCCCTACAATGATCATCTAGTCTAACTGCCTGACCAATTCAGGGCTGACCAAAAGTTCAAGCATGTTATTAAGGGCATTGTCCAAATGCCTCTTAAACACTGGCAGGCATGGGGCATCAACAACCTCTCTAGGAAGCCTGTTCCAGTATTTGATCACCCTCTCAGTAAAAAAAAATGTTTCCTAATGTCAAATCTGAACCTCCCCTGACACAACTTCAAGCCATTCCCAGGCATCTTATCACTGGATCCCAGGGAGAAGAGACCAGAACCTCCTTCTCTACTTCCCCTCCTCAGGAAGCTGTAGAGAGCAATGAGGTCACCCCTCAGCCTCCTTTTCTTCAAACTAGACAAACCCAGAGTCCTTAGCTGCTCCTCACAGGACATGCCTGCCAGCCCTTCCACCAGCTAGTTTGCCCTCTTCTGGACACATTCAAGTACCTTAACATCCTTCTTAAATTGTGGGGCCCAGAACTGCACGCAGTATTCCAGGTGAGGCTGCACCAACACTCAATACAGCAGGATAATCACCTCCTTTGACCAGCTGGTTATACTGTGTTTGAGGCACCCCAGGATGCGGTTTGCCCTGTTGGCTGCCAGGGCACACTGCTGACTTATATGGAGCTTACTGTCAACCAGCTCCCCCAGGTCCCTTTCTGCAGGGCTGCTCTCCAGCCACTCCTCTCCCAATTTAGACTTGTGTCTGGTGCTGTTCCATCCCAGGTGGAGAATCCAGCATTTATTCTTGTGAAATTTCATGCCATTGATGATTGCCCAATGCTCCAATCTATCTAGATCCCTCTGCAAGGCCTCTTGTCCTTTGAGAGTGTCAGCAGCACCTCCTAGTTTAACATCATCAGCAAACTTACTAATGGTACGTTCAACTCCTGCCTCCAAATCATTGATAAAAATATTGAACAGAACTGGCTGTAGAATTGATCCCTGAGGAACACCACTGATGGCTGGCTGCCAGCCAGATGTGGCCCCATTCCCTACAGCCCTTTGAGCCCTGCCGTTCTGCCAGTTCATCACCCAGCACACCATGTACCTGCTCATCTCACAGCTGGACAACTTGTCCAGAAGGTTGCTGTGAGGGACAATATCAAAAGCCTTATTGAAATCCAGAAAACCAACATCCACCACTTTCCCTTCCTCCACTCCGTGGGTGACCTTGTCCTAGGATATGAGATTAGCTAAACAGGACTTTCCCTTTGTGAACCTATGTTAACTGTGCATGATGATTGCATTGTCCTTTAAATGCCTTTCGGTAGCACCCAGTATGATCTTCTCCATAATTCTTCCAGGTACTGAGGTTAGACTAACAGGTCTGTAGTTTCCTAGGTCTTCCCTCATGCCCTCCTTGTAAATTGAAATAACATCGGCTAGCTTCCAGTCAGCGGGAACCTCCCCAGACTCCCAAGACCTTTGGTAGATGATTGAGAAGGGTCCTGCAGTAACACCTGCTAACTCCGTGAGTACTCTAAGATTAATCCCATCAGGCCCCATGGACTTATGAACATTCAAAGGATACAGCTGGTCCCTTACAATTTCAGTGTACACAAATGGAAAGTCGTTGTTCCTGTAGTGATGGTCCTCCGACTCAGAGGACTGGGCAGCCCAAGGTCTATTAGTACTGTTAAAGGTTGAGTCAAAAAAAGCATCAGATGTCTTCCCTTCTTCTTTATTCTTATTTGTCAGGTGGCCATCTTCAACAAGCATTGGTCCAGTGTTTTCTTGAGACCTTCTCTTGCTATTAACGTACTTAAAAGAGCATTTCTTGTTGTCTGACACAACACTAGCCAGTTTCAACTCTTGCTGAGCTTTGGAGTTTCTTGTCTTCTCCCTGCATACACAAACCATGGCTCTGTAATCTTATTGCAAAGCCTGACCTCCATTTCAGAGATCATACAATTCCTTTTTCCTCCTGAGATCCAAAAGGAAGCCTTGAAAGTTGAAAAATGCTTATACTTATATTTGAAACATATTAGTAAATTATTGTCCTGGTTTCAGCTGGGATAGAGTTAATTTTCTTCCTAGTAGCTGGCATAGTGCTGTGTTTTGGATTTAGCATGAGAATGCTGTTGATGACACACTGATGTTTTGGTTCTTGCTGAGTAGAGTTTACACTAGTCAAGGACTTTTCAGCTTCCATGCTCTGCCAGGTGAACAAGAAGCTGGGAGGGGCATAGCCAGGACAGCTGACCCAGACCAGCCAAAGGGCTATTCCATACCATATGACATCATGCTCAGTATATAAACTGAAGGAAGAAGAAGGAAGTGGGGAACATTCGGCATGATGGCATTTGTCTTCCCAAGTAACCGTTACGTATGATGGAGCCCTGCGTTCCTGTGGATGGCTGAACACCTGCCTGTCGATGGGAAGTAGTGAATGAATTCCTTGCTTTGCTTGTGTGTATGGCTTTTGCTTTACTTCTTAGACTGTTTGTGTGTCAACCCATGAGTTTTCTCACTTTTACTTTTCTGATTCTCTCCCCCATCCCATCGGGGGGGAGTGAGCAAGCAGCCGTGTGGTGCTTAGTTGTTGGCTGGGGTTAAACCATGACAACTATATATATAAAAAGGCAAAAAAAAAAATGCAAACTAACAGAATCCAGGCAATTCTAAGGCAAACTGAATGGTATAATAAATAGAAGTTGGAAAGAATGGAAAGAGTTAAGCTGTTTAAGAAGAAACAAGAATGGAAAATCATGCCCATTTTCTAGCCACCATAATTTTCGTGAACTATTGTGATTTCTATGAAGCCTTAAAGACATTTTTGTGCAGTATATGACCATAATGGTTTCTTTTAGGTGGAAATGTAGCCACATATTCCTTTTATGTGGAACCGTCAATATGAAATCTACTATGCACACTGGGCCCCTTGCTGGCTTGTACAATCAGTGGGTCTGGGCTCAGCTGCTCAAGGAACACCCCCTGTTCAACTGCAGCCTCTCCCTGTCCTCATGTATTCCTCACATGTCCCTCACTGCTGCTTTCTGCTGCTTCCCCTGCTGCCATGGCTGCTCTTTGCACTGCTCCACTGTCCATTGCAGTTTGGTGAAACATCACATGAAAAGAACTTTAAAATATGTGTTTTAGTAGATTGAAGTCATTAAGAGGTACTAAAATGGCCAATGTTAAGACTCCTTCATGGCTGAAACTGCCTGTGATAGAAGGCATTACAAAAAATTTCAAAAATATTGATATTAATTAGCAAAGGGTATAATTTCATCAAACATATAGGCATTACTTACTGCTAAGTGGGTACGAACTTAAAATAAGATTTGTTTTCCAGAAAATGTGAGAAATCCTTCTCACACAAGAATTTTTTCTCAGATCCCTTTTCCGATGCCTTTTAAAAAAGAATAAAAGCAAAGATAAGTGAAATTTTGGCTGCCACACAGTGAGACAAGATGAAGCCACCCACAATCAGAGAGGCAACATAAATCGTAATTGGTTTCCTTGTCTCTGTCTTGTCTCAAATTGTGAAGAGATGATTTGTGGTAAGAGTATCAGAAACATACTTGCAGGGAAAAAATGAGACAGCAAGAAACATAATCCATAAATTTATTAGGTTGGTAATAAGTAGATTCTCCTATCTATAATAGTTATTCGTGCACCTTTAATGAACAGTTTTTTAGTTCAGAATTAGAGAAGATTTTCTGTTAAAAACACCCATGGAGGGTGGCCAGCCAAGTCCTTATCCTTGACTTATATGGGCTTTGAAGAGTTTAAGGCATGCTTACCCTCTTTTTATTTGACACTTTCTTTTACGCTCTTTGAAATAACTAAATTGAATTTACACCATGGTCTCAGGCCATGAAGGGGCATTTCTGACTCTTGCATGAAATAAAAGCAGTTATTGCAGCAACTCAGTAATTATACTACTGTCTTTCTGCTTTCAGCCACACCTCTGAAACACAGTCTGTAGAAGTCTGTGAGGATGGGTATTATAATAGCAATTTAGGACATGTCTTTATTATCACTGGTGAGCAACCAGTATTATTACTGCCCATGAAGCAAAGGAGACAGCTCATCACAGAATGCTGAATGATAAAGTTATACAACAATTAAGAGGAGGTAGAACTGAAATAGGATAGAATGACATACATTTTTGTATAATGCAGCCCAGCAGAAAAAAAGTACAAGAAAATTACTGCATGATGTGTCATTAGCTTCCACCTCTCATAGCACATGAGTTTGCATATATCTCTGGCATCTCCTTTTGCATTGTACTCTTTTTTTTGTTCAATCATACAGGCAAAGAGATTGATCAGATACATAAACTTGAGCTGGAAAAAGAATGCAAATACGGGAATAGAATATTGACTTGTGTCAACCTGCCAATAGACTAACAACATGTTCTAATTGCTTTTTTTTTAAATTCAAAAAAGAGACTGTGGGCAAGCTTCCAAGGCCCATAGGCACTGCAGCTTGTGGCAAGATTTTTGCCACTCAGGACCTTGTTCTTGCTGCCCATCAATCTCTTAAACTCTTTCTGGTCTGTTTTCTTCTCAGGTTGATCAAAATTGCATTAAACAGAAGAACAGATTGCTGTGTACATAGTTTACAAATATATCTGTAAGATAACCTCCAAAGACATGTTAGATTGAGTAAGTAATTTTTGTGCCAATATTTTCGTTACTACAGACTATTCTAATTTCATCTTTCCGGTAGATTGAAACAGAACCCTTGTAAAACACCACTATGTGGACATCCAGCATGAAGCCAACGTATAATCACAAATTCAGTTTTCCTTTCTGAAGGGATAAACTATACACTATTTAAACTTCACCTTACACACTGTTCGATTCCCCTAATTTTTTAGGTTTTACAGCTGTGAGCTGTTAAAAAAAAACAGAGATACCAGCATAACTACTAAATTGCAATCATTAGTATGGGGAAGAAGTGATCTTACTTTTGTGTGTATTATATCCCTGAATTTTCAGACTTTCATATAAATATATGAATATCAAAAAGGCTGCACAGACTGTTTACTGAGGGCTCACAAATTATATTTGTGGTGCCTTCCAAACTAAACTCTCATATCCTGACTGTTCACAGTTCAGAAGGTGATAATTTAGTCATAGTAAATTAGAACAATTAATTGTCTTGTTCATGCTTACTGTCCTGTCACCTAGTGATGGGTATGATCTAACCTACAATTTTCCTGGGGAGTAAAGGAATAGAAGTAGCTAGCATTTTGTTTGTTTACTGAGAAGTTCAACTACAAGGTAGTTAGCCCTGACTATCCTTTTGCAGGAATGAAGTATCATCAGTTAACATGGGATGAACAAGACATTTTACAAAATTAATAGTGAAATGAACTTGATAAAAAGAATGGAAGAAGCAATCATGTTTCATTGTAATTTTGTTGCAACGTGACTTACATCCTGATTAGGACTATATCAATCATATTCAACAAATAATGAATTTGGTTTTCTACTTGTGAAATACTTAACAACTAGCCTAATTTTATGCAGATCTATTTGTTCATGTAATAAATAAAAAAAGAAAAGACAAAGAAATGCCAGTCTGTGAGTTTGTCTCAAAATCTCTGGTGGTAACAGCTGAACTTTTAAAATTTATCCTAAGAGTAATAAAATGAGATATTTGGGGTTGGTTTTTTTGGTGGGTTTTTTTTTTTTTTGGCTTTCAGAGACTACTTATCATTCAGTGTTGAATATATCTATTTCTGGTTGAATATAAATATTTGACATCAAATACATACATTTGACTGAAACACGCAAACCAGTTACAAAGACTTGTATATTCACAATTGCTGTTCTGTTTATGTATAGTCAAATGAAAACAGTCTAAACATATTCCAGTTTTTCTGAATTTGTTCTCAACACTGATCCTAATGTGATCCTCTGTGAAAAAATGTTGATGCTAATCTAACCTTCTAAGTTATTTCATATCTACATCTCCATGGGTTACTGGAAGTTCATGAAGAAACACGTATTGGGAAGATTATTGATTTTTCATGCTCTGTTTTTTTAGCAAATGTAGTTCTAGAGGAAACGTAATTGTGAATGAATTATTTTAACAAGTTTATTTGTTTATAGGTATTGAAGTGTTTGACTTGATATTACATATGGTAGAATGTCACTTAAATATTCTGGGGAAATGATGCTGTTTAAAGTTTTATTGGTGCTATCACAAAAATAAGAAACAGGTCACATAAATCAGAAAAGAAAGGAATCTTCTTTCACTATATTGATGAGCTACCAGAGGCGGCTTTCTCTCACATTTTCTTAACAAAGTCTCTTAAATAATTTAATCAAAAATATACTAGCTGAAAATAAATGTCTAATTTGTTTTTTTAAATTAAAAGTAAATAATAAACAATTACTGTTTACCATTGTCTCTGGTTCAAATATCAAACCTGCTGACTATATCAGTGCAACAAGGGAAAGTTGTTGAGAAAGAGAAAGAGTAGCAAAAGCATAGAGAATGAGTCTTTGGAATGAGTCTTGAATTCAGGAAACTAAAGCAGAAGAATAATTCATGTAGTTTTATAGATCCCACTTTTCATCCATCCACAAATCACAAGTTTACATGAGAACAGCAGTCATTTTATTTTAAATCATAGGTAATGGAAATGTGCATAGGAGATATGACAGAAGGCTCCTTTTAAAGAAGGGGCCAATGTTTCTGTTCAACTGGCAAATGTATGTCATATAATATTTGTGGAGAATGGGCCACGCAAGAAAAGTTTTGGAAAAAAACAAATAGTGAAGAAAAAAAAAAGTATTGATTTGCATGTGCTGAATCAATCCATGGAAGGCGGTGTTGAAGTATCTCTTGCATACATTATTCTCTATCAGCTGAAGTCCCTCACCAAATGTTTTGGTTTATGATATTTTACCAACTTTTCTCTTTCAGCCAATGAAGACTTGATAAAATTTTATCACATCATGCAAGATATAATCCATCTGGGAAACCTGGCCCAAAGAGAAGTTTGAGCATACAAAGCATTTGCGCAATAAATCCCATTACTCAAGCTTGTGGTCTTCGACTGAAAAATATTCTGTACTCTCATGTTTGGAGAGCTGTTTTTTATAGACAAAATGATGAGTTTTTTCCACAGGAAGCAGGCAGTTTTCACACAAACAAGAATTACTCTGCTGAAAACTGGTTTTCTGTCAAAACAATTTTAACTGAAAACTTTGAGCCATCTGTTTTACATCTTCACAGTGAGCAGAATTTGGAGGTAGCTTGGTATAGTGTGCACGCAATTCCAAGTGCATTTGCCTCTACCAGCTGGTACAGACCAGCTAACAAATCTGTAGACTATAATGTTCAGTAGAACTCCAGTCAAACTATTCTAAGTAATTCCATAACTTGAATAAGTGGACTCCATTATACACAGAGTAAATTATATTTCTTTAGTTTCTATCAGTGCTAGAAAGCAAATCAGGTATCTGTTATTCATCTGGCCACTTGACAGTATTCATGGAAGAGGGGAAATGAGGGTTATGCTATGGACAATGGGCACATCTGTTCTGATAACCAAATTATGGCCTATGCAGTAAACAAGGTGATCTGAACAAGGCATACCATCTGTGTTTCTTACAGCTTGCTTCCTTATTATTTCAATGCACTCTAATGTACATCCTGTTTGTATTCTGTATATGTCTAATAAGTAGGGCTTTTTCTCTTTATGAAGAATCTTGTTTGCATATATTTTCAACATGGCAATATCCAGTGAAAGTGATATCAATTATATCTGTTTGCATAATTCAAGGAAAAATGTCTATGATCCACTTTGAAGAATCTGAAGGGGAAAAAATAAGAAGTATTGACAAAAATGCTTGCTAATTAAATAGAATAAAGATACTTTTCTGCATCAAGCATTAAATCTTCTATTTCTAAGCATGGAAATATAGGCCTGAAAGGACTTTCAATTCTTTTTGAAAGCAAGATAAGTATACTTGAATAAATATTTCTAAATACTTGAATAATTTCCAGTGACACCAGTTCCACAAACTCCCTGTCTAGCCTGCTTTGTTGTCTAACTATTTGTCAGAAAGATTTATCTAATATCTAATGAAAATATTTGCCATCAATTAAGTTGGTTGTTATGTGGACAAGTGTCTGTCCTGACCATACAGCTAAGCTAACAAGAAAAAACCTTCCTCAAATCAGGTTTTGCAAATCCTGGCTAAAGGGGACTGCTAAGACAAACATACTGTAAAACTGGCCAGCAGGCAGAGCTCAGCCTCTTTGAGCTATTGCCTGCTAGACTCTTCCCATCCTATGTTTTCTTCTCTGTTATTGGGCCTGTACTGACAATAATCACATTTTGAGTGATGCATCTGTTAATGAAACTTGTTTATTCTGCAACATCACCACATGAATGGCTTCAGTCTGTGATTTACTGTGACCCTTACTCCCAGCTCTTTAAACACACTACTTCTTTAGTGCTTTTGCTACCCAGCTATTATACATTTTGATTTGTGAATTTGATTTCTCTTCTGAGATGTGTTTTCCATTTGTCCTAAATGAACTTCTTCACTTTTGATCTCAGTTCACTTCAGTGGAAAGCAAAGTGCATACTGGTGGAGTCCTGTGAAATGTCCTTCTTTTGTACTTAGCCTTTGAAAATTACTCATGGACTAAATTTTTAATGAATTCCATAATTTCATCCAGCTCTTTCCCTTGTCTGTATAGAAAAAATATTTTGGATATCTTGCTAATTCAAGATATATCACATCTACACTTTCCTAGGTTCATAGTTCAGACATGAAAGAAGTTATGGGGTTTATTGCAGGACTTTATGATACATTGGTAGAGACATTTATTCTCTTGAAAGTGTGAAAAACCACCTGTAAAAAGATGTTTTTATCTTCTGGGCACATTGAATCCAGCTTGGGGTTTTTTTAGTTCTTTTATTTTATTGAGATGATGGTTAAAACAGTCAGGATGGATCAGTAAGTGCAAAGTGGATCCCATAGTCAAAAAGGGGCACAATTGCAGAAGAACTGGTGGTTGGGATATGCAGACAAGGAGAAAGGAGACTGTTTAGGATAACTGCCTTTCCCTCAGTAGTGCAGTTCGCTCTGCAGTAGTCCAGCCACAAGACTATTGTATGAGGAGCTGGTGAACCGCATGCTTGATTTCTTTTCGTGTGTTCAGGTGCACTTTGAATAGCCTGTGACAACTTACCAGCCAGCTGTGGTATCCATGCTTACTCAGGTGTATGCCTCCCTATGATGAACAGCATGCAACTGTTCTATACAATGGTGTGATTAAGCAGTGTACATGTAAGCAATGCATAGTTGATCAATATACATTTATTTGATGTATACTCAATCATAAGTATATGGATAGTGCTTTGTCTTGTAGACATGAAATGTTATATACAGCTGCTGGGGAACTGTAACTTTATTGTGATAAAGGTATTGGAGCATACCATCCAAGGGTCTCTTCAAAGTTGAGTCCACGTTCCAGACATGTCTGCTATCAATGACTGATGACTCTGTATTGTAAGCAAGTTCCTATACAAGTACTAGACAGCTTGGAGCTGGTAAATGTCATCACAGATGGGAACTCTGCTCAGCACATCATGATCTGTGAGGCGGGACTCATCTAATGTTGCAACATTTGGGGTTCCCAATAGCAGAAGGCATGTGAGATTGCTGTCAACTTTTCTATAATTTCCACACTTTACTCAATAAATTAGTTAGCTAGCTTTGATTGTCTGTGCCTTTCTTACTGAGATCCCAAAAGAACTGACACCTCCTCAGCGCAAAACAGTCTCTCAGAGACTTCTGAAGGAATGTTCATTCTGCACAGGACTCTCTCCTTGAGTAAATTGGAGTAAAAAGCATATGCTCCAGTAAGCTTTCTTAAATTCCTGTTACCAGGTTGAACTTAGTTAAAATTTGAAATATTTCCCATACTACTAATAAGGATAACACAAATACAGTGCAAATTTCAAGACCTCAGTTTAACAACTGATTGTTTTGTGCTTATTTCATGCTGCTGAAAGCAGTGCTCATTTTCACTTCATGTTTTGTAGTTCCTCATGATCAAAGAATGCTTGTGTTTCCTATGAATCTGTGATAGCACTGCCACAAAGCAGGAGTTCAGTTGCAGCTTGCGAGATATAAACAGAAGCATACAATAAGAGCCCTAGTGAGGTATTTGTCTTAGGCATCAAAGGCTAGCAACATGGAAAGCTCAGCTAGATAAAGCTGAGGATGCCACAAGTTTTATTTGTCTTCTAAACTGTGGCAAAGTATCTTGTACAACTGAGCACCATGTATTGGTGCCTTAACTACAGCTAGTTAATACACTGACACAAAGCACCATTATGGCACTCTAATGCCATTAGTTAAAAGTCATCAGAAGATACTCCACTTGACTCTTCCCACTCAAAAGTGTGTTTTTCCCTATGTATTTTTTGACTAAGAAATTACAGATGCGAGAAAACATAACATTGTAGCTCAACTCATCCCAAAATTCTGTGCATAACATTTAAACACAGTCTGCAATGTGTCTTACAGTTCTTGAAAAAAATATGTAATCTGAACTAAGGAACATGCAAGAAACTAAAGAACTAAGTACCATTTATCAGAAGACAGCTGCTGCCTCTATATTCCCATTTAAAGTTTAAGGCACATTACTTTGCCTGAAAAATGGATTAATGTGTGTACAAGCACAAGCTCAGGGAGAGAAGATCTGCACAGTATCATACCTTGTGCAACAAATAAATAGAAAGTTGTGGAAGAGGAGTGAATGTTGAACTTTCAAGGACCACATCTAAAGTGTGTCCTGTGATGTCAGTGAAGATCAGAAAACGAACACAGAGATGTTCTCTTTTGATGCAATTAGACTGGCATAATCTATTACAGAGTTTGAAAATATTAGAGAAATGTTAATATTCACAGTAATGAAATAAATACCTCCCTAAATTTTAGTTGTAGGTGGCTTTTCTGCATGTTTGATGGGCTGGTTATTCACAGATGAACTATTCTTTTCCCCATCATATTTGCCAGGAAGGCTGCACACAGAACTGGGAAACTGATGAGTCAGTGACCATCTGTCTGCTGTTAACTTGAACACTTGGGAAATTTATTTGTGATTGATTTTTTCCCTTTTCTATTTTCAGGGCCCATCCCAACTCAGGCTGGTATTGTGACTTTTCCAGAACTCTCCCTTTGCCCATAATTAGCACTGTCACGCTCCATTTGCCTCTATTCACCAGACTTTCTTTTTCAGTGCTTCATTTCCTGATCAGTGCAGAATGAGGTGTTTAGTTTTGTTCCCCCCATATGTCATATTTCCCCATTTGCATGACTTTCTGCAAATTGGGACATTGTGTGCGGAGATTCAACATCCTCGAGAGGCAAAATGAAAATGATGACTGTGGTGTACTCTTTGAAGAAAGCTGTAGAATGGAAGTGTATGCTACAAGTTCCCTCAAAAAGGAGGCCAAGAAGATGCCAAGGAGAATGTGGGCCAAAAATATTGGTAAATCAATCAGTAGAAAGGACCTGCAAGATATCCAGTGCTGCTAGAGATGAAATATTGTTCCAAAATATATTTAGTCTGTAGGCTAGGTAGTTATTGAGAGTATCTATATCGAATAAGTATTTTAAGTTGGCTAGTTTTTCCTTACACTGTTTAAAAACGCTGTTTAAATGATGCATGTTTTCTTCCCTTTTATTCTCATTGTTCTAGATGGTTTGTAATATCTGACAAAACAATAAACATGGAACTAATACTGACCCTCCTTACCTATACACAAATACAGCTTTCAGCTTCAGCTTTGCTACTGCAGCTGCCAGACTTTCAGGGGGTTGAGATATGCATATGGGTGAGACATCAGAGGAAGCATATGACATAGCTGTAATAGGCCATTAACAAAGCAATGAGACCAAGTATTCACAAAATAATCTTTAGTGTTACTTCAGTTTGACAGTGGCTCTTCTAATCCCAGTACATCTGCCTCTAAATCAAACTTTCAGAAGATCCCATAAAATTGCCTGATGTTGGAATCATTCTGAAATACATCTTAGCTGTCCTATTCTCATACTGAAATTAAAGACAGGGAGATGGTATAAAGTTCACAATAAATGAAAATACATTAACATTTAAAACATTTCCAGCATAAAGTAAAACAACTTCTCATCCTCCCTGGTTTTCCCTTACTTAGCATTAGCCATGTCACTGTCTTGGATCTAAGGTACTTATAACTAACGCAAAGAATGTGCTCTAATTTTCAGATGCATTGACAGGTACTGATTTTACAGAATTTTACACAGCCTGAAAAACTTCACTTCTTCCCCACTGCTTCACTTCTACATAAATCATTTCATTTTAGAGCCATTAAAAAAGAGTTTAAAAAGTCCATTTTTATTAAGTAGATGAACTCAAATTCAGTTTCATGAAAAGTAATGGAGTGAGAGAATCTTCAGCTTTGCTAATTGGATTAAGTCAATTCAGCCTTTCTTTTAAGCCATGGTACTCATTATTATAAATGTTTTAGAATGGTAGTTTTGCTAGTGCAAAGTAGAGAAGTCAAGAGGATGACTTTAGCATTGAGACTGAAGAATGATTACCACAATTCAGAAATTAGAAATATAATTCATCTAAGAAAAATGGTCCTTTAATCTGGAGAAAGAGTAGTCTGTTCACTTACAAAGTGTGGATTAAAAGCTAACTAAGCTTGGTACAAATCATGTAAAAATAGCTCTTACTTGACTTCAGTAGGTTTTAGATCAAATTTCATGATCTTAATAAGATATGGTTTCAGTGGTTCTATATAATACATTAAATGTTTTCATCACAAAATCCCATCTGCAGATAGTGTTCATCTGGTAACCCTGGACAGCATCTTGAAACTGGATTAAAAGAATAGCAAATAGTCCATCTTTACAGTGTACTGCGTCAATCCTTGAGAAAGTCTTACGAGAACCACTTTATTTAAATAGTAACTTGACTCCATATGGCTTCATTTTTATGGAGCCCAAATTCACATGCATAATTTTCTGGGGGAGAATAAAGGTGTTAAAAAGTAAGGCACTAGTTCTCCTAGTGAAGTGATAGAAACTAGAAAATTAGCAGCGGATTGAACATGTTTCACTAAGTTCAATGACCGTGGTTGCATAGCAGTGTGTTTCATATGCCATAGATCACAGCCAGTTCAGACACCTTGTCACAGACAGAATATATATTTTTTATGGCTTTAAGTGGATCTACACCTGTACATATGACAACAGTTTTTCATTTATACAAGTGTGTTAAATACCAAGACAGAACAAATAAAGAAACAAACAAGGAAAAAATAAAAAGCAACTCCAGCCTTTTGAAAATAAGCACAATAATTGTGCTACTTTGCTTTTCAATTTAAGTTGTTCTGAAATTGAAATATATTCTCTGCAGTTGGAGATAATTATTTTCTTTCCCTGAATCTGCTGAAGCTTTTAAACTGAGAGGTGGAACAATTAGGAAAGCAAGGGTCCAGAGCAATACCTAAACCTAAGGCATTAAGCAACTACAAATTAATCTTTAACTGTGGTCTCCCTCCTCTCAGTGATGTGAAATTTCAGAGTTAACTTCTCAAGCATGACTTGGAAGACCTGGGTTCATTTCATTTCATTTGAGATATTTTGAAGCTTTATCTATGAGACAGTTGTAACCTGAGACCAAAAGCAACTAAGGATCAGAGTGTCTTCGCTGAAGATTGACCACTATAAAACGGTAAACTTATCCTTTGGAACAAAAAGAGAAGAAATGTAAAGTAGGTCTGTGTCCCTGTACCATGACTGGCTCTTCTTTTCTTTAAAATAAAGAACATCTTTATAAATATTTGAATAAGAGACAATATCACAAAAGCCAAGTTCATCTACTTCTAGCATCTCTGTTTTTTATTATCTTCCTATATTTTGTCGGTACAGAGCCTCATTATGATTCTAGTTGTGTTTAGGATGTCACATTACAGCTACATATACCAGTCTATCTAAGTCACATGTGAAATGACTTTTAAGTCAGGTATCTAGACATGTTAGAGTTCTGCATACATACAATACAGAGATATTTTAGAGCTCCGTTGGTTAGCATACTGAGACAGTACTATTATTTCCAAGTAATAGTCTTCTCTTTACTTTGTATTTCTGCAGAATTGGCCTAATAGTATGTACCCTGCAGCAGTTCTTTTAATGCACTCTCATTTCCATTGACTGAGACCTGTATATAGAAATTGATAGACAGAATTTCCCATAATCTGGGTGGAGATATTAAAAACGTATGTCCATCCATCATTTTGCTGAAACAAAGCTTGATCAGGTTTGAATCTTTGAATGAAAAATGACAGTGTTCATTCAGTTACACTATTTAAAAACAATGTTCCTGAAAAGAAATATTATTTTTTATTTATTTTAAAAGAGTGCACATTTGTGTCTAGTCACTACCATAAATGAATTTTCTACACAATGTAAGTTACTATTGTATTTTTTAAACTTCTTTCCCCTCACTCCCCGGTGGATGTAATAACCATACTTGGATATTACATCTCTTTAAATGCCACTGTAACAAGTGGCCTACAAAACATTTAATTTTAAGCAATCTTATATTTTAAATACTGCTGTACAGTAAGTTACATTTTCAAGATATTTTTCAAAATGTCATAATTTGTAAACCTATCAGGGAACTTCAGTGAACCCACTTTCAATATTTGTAACTCAGGCAGTCCTGTGACTAATCTGACGGTTTCATTAATACACATAATGGGAGTCGTAAAGAAAAAAATATTAAAACCTTATTTCCTTAGGCTAAATAATCCCTAGGGACACAATAGAATCATAACTGTCTGAAATCTTGCATTTTAACACTGAAAAGAGTAGAAAAATATTATTCTGTATTAGTTTTAATCTTTTTTATCAGGGAGGGGAACAGATGGACTTTTTGTTTATGCTTCTTACTGTGAGCCTTTTTTCTGTGGTGTTTGTGCCTAGAATTGAGATGGCAGTGAACATGTGTAATATCTTAAGAATGCTTTCACACCTTAAAACCTGAAAAAATTTGAAACAGCAATTACATTGTTCAATAGATGCTGAAGAATTCTGGATTTTTTTTTTTTTTTTTCTGAGAGGAGATGTGTGGTCCTGAAGACTGCAAGCTGCCATGCAAAATGATAGGTGTTTTCCAATAAATGTGCTTTATTAAGCTGTTGAATTTTAAAACCAAAAATGCTCATGTTTTGATTGGTCTATTCTTGTTGGACTGTGCTTCCCTTCCCCCTTCTCTTTCTGATCAGTTGTGGGAGAGGGAAAATAAAAACATAATTTTTATGAAATCAGAAAACTGTGTTTACTTATAGTGATAGTAGATCATATATAGACTCAGTCATGTCTTCTTCCTTATTTAGAGAGTCAAACTTTCAATGATACTATAATGTTCAATCAGTTAAAACTAGACTCTTCCCCTCCAAGCTACTTTTGAACATCAGTGTCCAAATAACTTTCCATTTCGTAATTCTCAGAGATGACCACCAGTCTTTAGCATACAGTCCTGGACTTTTACTTTCCTATTTAATGTTACTGGCTAAGGTTTCCTGTTTAAGGTTGCAATTAGTATTAGAATTACCTTTATGCATTATTAGGAACTGTAGGAGTGTTAAGTGTTAATATGAAGAATACTTGGAAGGTAATGCTTAACATTATTAGTATTATAACTTTTACAACACTCTGTAGGGCTCAGATAGGCACTCCTTCACACATATAGATTTGTGGTGTGGTCAGAAGTGGTTTTGTGTTTCAGGCAGTTTCATATTTAATAGAATAATCAATTTTGAGAGGAATTAATCAAATTACTTCTGGAACCGATACATCTATTCCTCTCTTTAATATTCTAACACTGATGCTACAGCCTCTCAGGCCTTCATTAGAATATGTAATTTTTTTGTATCTCTTATTTTTACATGCTTCTCCTTTGCTGTTTCCTTGCTATTAAATTACTGCTTCCCTCTGATCATCAGTTACAGTGTTATGAGAGGGCTAAAATGAAATCATAAGTCCAAGATATCAAATTCTTCTTTGCTAGTCTTGCTTGAGACAAATAGATTAGGTAATTTATATCTCCTTTGTTTCAGTCAGAGGATCCTGAAATTCCATTGTAGAATTAGCTTCCAAGAAAATTAAATCTTTTATCTAGATACTATTTTTATGTTTATGTTGTAAACTTTTTTAACTTGAGTAATTTAAACTTAAGAGCCTAAAGAAAGCTTAAACTTTTAAAATAAACTTTTGTGTCAATATCTCTCTCAATTTATCTAATTCTGATAAGTAAAATGTTAACTACTTACAATAAGCATAGTAAAGAAAAGAACTAAAAGGTTTAACCAGTTCTTTTTTAAAGGAAAAACAAAACACGAAGGGAGGAATTAAGAGGCTTTATGAATATTCAACAACTCTTTATATCAGATCACCTATTATTTTATGTATATTTTACCACTGCATCTTAGAAAAAAGGACTGAGGAAATTTATTATCCATTAAACATGAAAAATTTTTAAAGGTGAAAAACTGTATTCATGTAGGTGGATATAAAATAATGAGAGATGCAGAAAAATGCTTGTTGACTGCTACAGTCTGCTAAGTTCTTGGTTTGCACTAATGTTTTGTAATGAACCTCAGAAACAAACTGCATTCAGAGGCATTAATTGGCCAAAACAGGAGTGAGAGTGAAAGTGAAAGCAAGAGAATAAAACTCCATAGAGACAGAAAAATCACCCATACTTGGCCACAATTTTTACAGAGAAATTGTTGCTCTAATTATGTTATTGTTGTTCTTGCATTTACACTTCTTTTTGATACATACATGTCTTTCTGTATAGCAAATGTAATGTAATCACACCATGTTTTCTCTCAAGGAAAAAATCAATGGTTCACTCATTTAAATTCTTTCTACCTTCTAGAAGAAGAAATGGGGGTTTTACATTGAATCAAGTCAGGTCCACACTGTGAATCCATAATGACATTTCATATAAAATTACATATTTTTGATGGTATGCTATAATTGTTGAACATGCCCTTCTATGAAACTCAGTATATTCTCTTAATTTACAAATTTGAACTATGTTTTCTGCCTTTTCATTTAACCTCATCTCTATATATGAATTTAATTATGAAATCTGAATTAAGGTGAAAAAAGAATCATCATAGAATCATAGAATCATAGAATCATAGAATGTTTTGGGATGGAAGGGACCTTTAAAGGTCATCTAGTCTATCCCTCGTGCAATTGGCAGGGACATCTACAACTAGATCAGGTTGCTCAGAGCCCCATCCAGCCTGTCCTTGAATGTTTCCAAGGATGGGGCGTCTACTACCTCACTGGGCAACTCATTCCAGTGTTTCACCACCCTCATCATAAAAAATTTCTTCCTTATAGCCATTTTGAATTTACCTTCTTTTAGTTTAAAACCATTACCCCTTGTCTTATCACTACTAGCCCTGCTAAAAAGTCTGTCCCCATCTTTCTTATAAGCCCCCTTTAAGTACTGAAAGGCTGCAATAAGGTCACCCCGCAGCTTTCTCTTCTCCAGGCTGAACAACCACCGCTCTTTCAGCCTTTCCTCATAGCAGAGCTGCTCCATCCCTTTGATCATTTTTTGTGGCCCTCCTCTGGACCCTCTCCAACAGGTCTATGTCCGTCTTGTACTGAGGACCCCAGAGCTGGACGCAGTAGTCCAGGTAGGGTCTCACCAGAGCAGAGTAGAGGGGAACAATCATCTCCCTCGACCTGCTGGCCACGCTTCCTTTGATGCAGCCCAGGATACGGTTGGCCTTCTGGGCTGCGAGAGCACATTGCCGGCTCCTGTCCAGCTTTTTGTCTATCAGTACCCCCAAGTACTCAATCCCTTTATCCCCCAGCCTGTACTGATACGGGTGATTGTCCCAAGCCAGGTGCAGGACCTTGCACTTGGCCTTGTTGAACCTCATGAGGTTCACACAGGCCCACTGCTCAAGCTTGTCCAGGTCCCTCTGGATGGCATCCCGTCCCTCAGGTGTGTCAACTGCACCACTCAGCTTGGTGTCGTCTGCAAACTTGCTGAGGGTGCACTCAGTCCCTCTGTCTGTGTCATTGGTGAAGATATTGAACAACGCTGGCCCCAGTACAGACCCCTGAGGGACACCACTCATCACTGTTCTCCATCTGGACATTGAGCTATTGACCATCCAGCCAATTCCTTATCCACTGAACAGTCCACCCATCAAATCCATATCCTTCCAATTTAGAGAGGAGGATATTGTGGGGGACCATGTCAACGGCCTTCCAGAAGTCCAGAGTGATGACATCCGTAGCTGTATATTGTGTCTCTTCTTATGATAATTTTCTTTCTATTCCTCTCAGCATCAGACTGAAACAGCATAGTACTTCAAATTCTTAAATTTCTCTTTTCTTTTAACCTATTATCTGTTGTTCTCAGACTGTCATGGTTAACAACCTTTCTTTCAGTCTCCTCATTTTGGTTCTCCACACTCTGGCAAATAAGTTATATTTTGAGTAAATACTAAGTGTTTTCACAGGGAATCTTTCTTGCTTTTTTTCTTTCTGAACAGATATAAGTGTTTTAGGACCCTTTCTAGAACTGTCTAAAATCTCTGATAGATCTCTGTGATTATAGCAATTAATATTTTATTCATCACCTGCTCATCAGTTAAGAATACAGACATTCTTACCTTGAGGACTATTTCTTCTGAGAAGGTGCAGAGAAAGATGGTATTTTTTAAAAGTTGAGATTGCATTTCTGGATATGCAGGATTTGTCTTTTCTAATTAATTAATGTTATTTCTTTTTGAACTCTAGAAAGTGGGTAACTTAAAATTCTTCTCTATGAAAAGTCAACAGTTTGAAACTTTGTAAGGATTTAGTCAATAGTCCTTTCACAACCCATCCATTTCTTTATTCTGTCTTTTTCCACATTAAATATTAAACTACAGTAGTATTTTTGAAATAAAATTATTTAGAATAGAATACAGCAGTTCAGTTGGAAGGGACCTACAATGATCACCTAGTCCAACTGCCTGACCAATTCAGGGCTGACCAAAAGTTCAAGCATATTATTAAGGGCACTGTCCAAATGCCTCTTAAACACTGGCAGGCGTGGGGCAGCAACCACTTCTCTGAGAAGCCTGTTCCAATGTTTGACCACCCTCTCTGTAAAGAAATGCTTCCTAATGTCAAGTCTGAACTTCCCCTGATGTAGCTTTGAACCATTCTCAGGCGTCCTGTCACTGGATCCCAGGGAGAAGAGATCACCACCTGTAGTGGACTTTCATATGCAGACACATGATGATGACTCCTCTTTCTGTATATTTTGGGTTTTCCAGTAGTACACATTTAGCCATAGTGCACTGCTGTTATTGTTTCCTTTTCCTCATATACATATGGGTTTTTGGACAGGTCTTTTAGAGATGATTGATAGGTTTAAGAAGATGAAACCTGGATAAGTATTAATTTACAAAATGATTAAAAGTGACAAAACTGTACCAGGTAGGAAAATAATTGTTTTAATCTGATTTGGAATTGCTGTAGCTGATTGCTCTAGCAATCTTTTCCTTCTTTTGCTACTGAATACTTGTGGTCAGTTAGAAAATAATGTATCACAATAGCTGTCATGTCTATCTATTTCCTAGGAAAGATTTGTTACATTGGCTTCAGACTTTTTTCCTGGCTTCAGCATACAAGAATAAATTGCACTAAGGTGCACAGTAACTGTAGGAAGAACCTAGAAAACTGTGTTATTGAAACAAAGAACAAACAAACAAACAAAAATTTTATTGAAGACGACTATATTATTTATGCATATAATACCTATATATGCATACATATTCTATTGTATATCCATACACATACATATGCATATAATACATATAATACAAATAAACTGGTATATTATTCTGACATTTTGTCTTCTGTAGACTCTTATAGATCAACATGACTGTTAAAATCTACAAACTCTCAGTTTTTCAGATGTTCTAACAGTTATAAAAAACCTGAACTTTCAGTAGAGAAGAATGAAAATGGTTATTTCTGTGGTTAAAATAGAATTTTTAACTGGAGAACAAAAGTGTATTTTTTATGTTACCTAATTTTAAATAAAAGATGAGTATCAAAATGTTTTGATACTTAGCAATGTTTTGCTGTGTTCTTACAGAGCTTCATCTGTCTATTTCCAGGGATACAACAACATAAAGGAGAAAATAGTGATTATTTCTTCATGTGTGGTATTGCAAGAGGACAGCCTACACATAGGTTAGAAATAGTGATCTAGGCATCTTGAAAAAGAGAGAAAAGCCAAGCAATAACTATTAAGCAAAATCTTTTTTTTTTTTTTTTTCCCAAAAGAGTGAGGGATGTAAAAACACATAGACTTATGACTGAATCAGAAATTCATTGTTTGGATCTTATTTAAATAACAGGATAAAGATTAACCACTGGTAGTAAAAAATCTGACCCTAGTGCAAAAGTGCAGAGTAAAAGGTTAATATGGTTGTGCACCTCTGTTGAAATTAGTCAAAACAGCAGACCTCTGGCTTTATAAATCCAACAAAAAAAACGCCCTATGACAGGAACAAATGGATGAGATTCAGAAACTCATTTTGAGTTTAATAATGCTTAAAACAAACAAAAATTTTCTCTTCAGACCTAAATTGCTCGTGCATGCTTATTATGTCCATATTTTCCTGTTGTTAAGGTTCATTAAGTTGTGGTCCTTTATAACTGTACACAGCATTACAAGAACAAAAATATCTGTCACCTCAGAACATTAAGAGGTTTTACACCGTTTGTTCAAAGGCTATATAGACAGTGTGGTAAAGCTCCTAAACAGTACAGAAAGATACAATGAATAATCCTCTTGCTAAAGACAGTTAAGCTTCTAGTGGGTTTCAAAAATAATTTTAGTTAATTACTTTTTAGTTGGAATCTGAGGACGCTTGTGAATCTGAGGACGCTTGTGAATCTGAATAGATTTCAGGAAACTTGAAGTAACCTTCAAAAGTGTTTCAAGCCATGCTTTTTCATTTTGAAATCAAGCTGGAAAATTCCACTTCTGTTTAATATAATTTCGTATTTCTTTCATTGGATGAGTTTATGTTTATCCCACTGGCTCAGCATACTGATTCAAAGATAATCCAGTCCTGTGACGGAGGTTATTTTTGGGTTTTGATGCTGAGCAGGTCTTCAGCCATGAAGTAAAATAAAACAAACTTAATAGGAAAAGGAAATATTTGTGGCATATATAAGTAGCAAATCAGTAAGGTATACTTTTTCTAACTCTTAAACATGGCTTTTAAGTGAAGAAGCTTCACCTTTTTGCAGAATTTAAAGTTAGGTGTAGCAGCAGATAAAAAGATACTTCGAAAAAAGACCTCTGAAAGACACTTGGGACACAATATAGGATTCATATCTGTGAGGTGGAGAGGAAAAAGGAGGAAGAAATATTTCTCTGTTTTTAATTAGTTCATCACTGTACAAACTACTGTATTTAAATAACTCAGCATAGTGGTGTTCTCCAGAATTTGATCACTGATTTAAGCTATAGTGATAGGTGGGATCTGCATTAGAAAGGTCACTTTCTCCACCTCTTGTGAGCATTATTTGGTTAGACAAAAGTGAGAGGGGAAGAATGAATAGGCAGTGTTTTCACATTGTGTTTCATTCAACTATAGCTGCCATCAGCTGCAACTCCTGAACTTTTCCCTGCCAAATGAAATCAGGCAGGCTGTTGAATTCTGAATAATTTCCAACTTGATGATGAGAGCAGTGCCTGTACCAACCGCCAGCTATGCAAATACAGAATTAGTTTGGACTGTTATTGCAGATGAGTGGAGACATTCAGCTTAGTGAAACAGACAAAATACAATCACAAAGGAAACATGGCTCAAAAGGTCAGTGCAGAAGGAAAGCAAATGGATCCAGGTGGTACTAGACAGCTACTCTTCAATTCAGCAATGCTTTCTATGTGTTCTCAGAGTTCACTGGAATTTTTAGGGCAGGCAGAGCAACCTACATCCATGAAATCAGAGGGCATTGACACCTTTCCTCTCTCTTTTTATGGAGCATATGTGTTGATCTGAGAGGTTGTAGCAAATTCTATTTTGCACAAAATAAAAGCTGTGTGGAAAGGTAGATGTATTTGGTGATGGAAGCATGTTCTCTGACATTTAGTTTCACATCACCTCTGCAGAGCAACCAGAGAAGTGTTCTGTGATACAAACTTCTTAATGAGATAGAGAACATCCTGTACTCAGAAGACTCTGGAGGACTGTGAACTAGTCTATGTTGCCTCTATCTCCCTTGAAAAGGAGGAGTACACTGCTACTACTGCTGATAAAACAATGGAATACATCCAGGATAAAAATGGATACTTCTCAGAGTACCAGTTGCTGAACAAGGGTATTTGATCAGCATTATACAAATTTTCTGCCACTTATCTCCTTCACCCACTACTAAGCACATTTTCAGCAAGGTGGGTATTGTCATCTCCAGCCAGTGCACGTGTTCAGTCATCTTTGGATCTCAAATCACAAAACACAGTAGCATGTACAAAGCTATCACGAGGCTTTGTATGTATGCAAAGATCAAACCTCCATCTTATTCTTTCTTTGCTACACATAACACTCTCTCCTTTTGCTAATGCATATTTCTAAGACCAAACATGTTCAAAGACACACATAATCCAACATTTCTTTCAACAATAGCAGGTATTAAACTTCTGAAGAACTTTCTCACAGTCCACTTCACATTTTATAACAATTCATAACTGCAAATGAGATTTGGAAACATGAGGTTGAATTATACATTACTGAATAAGCACCTTATACGTCCAATGTTGCTAAGCACAGAGTGAGGAGGAAGAGTCAGACCCTTAAATAAAATTTGAAAACTACTGTCAAATGATTTTATATCAGCTCTGAAACCAAACTTACAGTAAGACCCAACATTTTAAAAGCCTGAATGTGTATTCCAAAAGAGAGGAAATATAATAAAACATGATAATCTTCAGGCACTTTTTCCTAATAGAAGAATAATTCTACTTTATGAAGTCTGCTGAAGAAGGAGAAAAAGCACCTAGCCAAGCAGATTCTTAAATAGCCCCCAAAAGCTTTAGTTGTCTCTTATGAGAATTACTTAGCTAGAACAGTAAATTTTCAGAGAGTTCTCATACTATTTTTGATGTCTTAAAAAGTACAAGAGGAGCTTAATCTTCAGAATGCTCTTTGTTCACAAATTAATCTATAATAAACTGAAATATCAGTTACAATGAGCTGATTTCTCCCCAAGACACAGTTTATGCATTCACAAACTGTCTAATAAAAGGATGTTTCCCAAATTGTTCGATTATCTGTTACAGGAGTTATTCAAATTGCCTTTCAGAGGAAATAAATCCCACCTTATGAATTCTATACCTATTAATATTTTTGAGGTTATAGGTCTGGAGCAAAACCCCCACACTATGCCCAGACTGAAATCCTTCACTTCACTGAGTGATAAAAACCTCACTTCTATCTCTAAAGGGCTGATTTACCAACATAAAGAATGTCATGGAGATTAAGCCCCTTCTGTATGGTGTGGGTGCTCTAAAATGATGTGAAAAATCTAATTCAGTAATAACACTGTCCCTGATGACTACTTCTTATGAGAGATTAGTTAAAAACATTTGAAATTTAAAATGTCCATGACTAGATATCTACCTTCTTATGAAATTAGCTTTGTGTGTACCTGCATGTAATTTAAATTTGGACTTAAAAGAAATTAAATAAATGTAACCAATAGCTTTTAAATTAAAACTGCATGGTCAGTAACTTGAAATGTTAACTCACTGTTCTTGGGGATGGGGGAGTGGGTGTCAATGTTTTGTCATTCTTCATCTTCATTTTATGTCTCTACCTACATCATTTAGCCTGCTTTTATAAACAGATTCAAAGGATTGCATTTTTTCCCTTGATTGCAGCAGATACAGTCTACAGATATGCTTAATTTGAAATATATATGTATTATGTGATGTGATAATTTTTATTAAATATTTAATTAATAATGAATTGCGAGATTGATGTTTTAATGAGGTTGAGAAAGGGATGCAAAAATAAACAATACTCTGTTTTGCTACTAATTAAATCAGATGTCTTTATAGTAAGAAAATTTCCTTCCATCATTGTAGTACATGGCTATTCTACAAAGTACATTAATATGTGAGGAATTTATAGGAGTTTATTTTTTTCAGAGGACATGATCAGTTACTCATTTGGGAATTTTGCAAAGGGTATTTGAGAAAGAAACAGATAATTAAAGAAAATTAGAATGAAGTGTAAAGGAAAGGCCTATAGTGTTGCTGAAATGAATAAACCTAAGCTTAACTCTTGGCACATAGCACATTAGATGCACAACGTCTTTGGGGATAACATAAGCTCAATCTGTCCAGGTAGCATACGATTTTATAGGAACTTAAGACCTACAAAAATTAAAGAACATTATGTCTGTGCAACAGTAGAAATGTGGGCAACAGTATATGTGCATGCCACATGAGCGGGAAGGTAAATGTTATAACCATATATTCCAGGTCTGACATAAGATATGGAACTCATCTATGTGACAAGTACTGGGTTCTGGACTGTGTGCTAATGCACTGGTTTTTTTGTTCTCGTGTCTACCAGTTAGATCTTTGTGAATCTGCTGTCCCTGTGAATGCTCCTGTGAGCTAGCAGTATGGATGGGCAGTGAGTCTCTCCTGAAGTTCAACTCAAATAGTAGAAAAACTCCTCAGAGTAAACCTATCCGTTTTTATGGCCAGGGCCTTGATCATCCTTACTCAGCTATAGCATTTTGAGGAGATCTCATCATCATATGTGAAATGTTCTGTACAGGTCTGCATCAGTTTCTAGCAGATTTCATGTAGAATTTGAACAATACAAACAAAGTAATGAGGGATTACATCCGTAGTCTTTTAGAATGGCAGTTGGCCATTGTGATCTCTGGGAATGAAGCACTTATGTTGGGTGCACTTTTTCCACAAAATTTTCTTTCAGCACAGCCTTGAAGCCTAAAAAGAGCAGCAGATTCTTTAATGACTCTTATCTATTTTGTATCTATAAAAGAAAGGCTAAATATTTACATGTAGCAAAGAAATTGATGAGACTTTTAGAATGTGACTGTCTAAAACATTTGTTTAGCATCTAACTTATATATACTCCATGCAAGTTGCATTATTTACAGTTTGCTAAGAGTGATGCTTACCACTTCTTTTAATGAGAAAAAAAAAATTATGTTTTTTGCTTTTTCAATCAAAGATAAATTCAGATATGTATTTTTAGAAATATCCTCAATGAGTTTCTGATTAAGGATTAAACAAGTAAATATGGTCTACTGCTGTTTGCCTTCCTTCTCTGTTTCAGCTCCATTTACAAGCACTGACTACATTCAGAAACAGTGAATAGAAAATGGAAACGCTAAGCTCTTGGACTGTCTCCTGAAATAACCAATTTGTGGGACAACCGGTTTCAGTTGTATTGGTGGATTTTTGATGTTGATGTGTCCTCTGTAAATTGGATAAAGGCCATCAGCTCCCTTTGCATTTGTGCCAAGCAGCCAAGATGGTAACAAAGATGCTATTGAAATGGTAATGAATTGCTGTCAGTACATCATGTGTCATATTCAAATCTATGCTTGGCTGTTTCTAGTCTCTTGAGCTGCATTGATCAAAGCAAAATGTTTCCTTTCATTTATTTATGCCTTTATTAAATAATTCAAGGAAAATGATGCTTTGTATTTGTTTTGTCTAGCCATTAAATCTGTTTTATAAAAATGGAGAAGCAACCTGTGCTTATTCTCAAATAGACAGGAGTCTGTGAAGTATTTTACATTTTTAGAGTCCCAGAAGTGAATGATAAATTAAAAGAGATAAATTATTCATAATTGTAGCAGTCTCAAAAATGACGTTTATAACTAGAAGGTCCTGTTCCAGCAAGGAACTTATTTACAGTCTAACTTTTAGTGTATAAGTGGTTTCATTGAAGTCAGGCAAATAAACCCATGTTTAAGTGCCTTCCTGGATAAAAGCCAGAGTTAAGAACAGAGTAAAATTAGAGAACTAACAACTACTTAATGCAAAATGTGAAAGAAAGCTGTTGTAATCCCCTTGAGGCTGGGATCATGCAACAGATAATTCTAGGAGGAAAAGCTTAATTCTGTGGATATGCATTGGTACTCCTCACTCAACAATTAATTCTCTCTCTTTGTCTTCTGCCCTTGCAAGTGTGTCAAGAAACCTTCATTAAGTGAGAAAATCACCAGAAATCTTTCCTAAAAGATCTTCTAAGGTCTTTCTTATAGAGCTTTGGGTTTTGGTGGCTACATTATGCAGGCAAGTTGTTGATTTCAGTAGTGTCCTGGCATGCCAAGTGACACCAGACCTACAATTCATGTACAGAATAGGCTTAATCAATGAAACGACTCATGGGAGTCATGCCACATGTACTTTTTCAAAATTATACATATGGTCATCATCAAGGAAGAGGTTCTTGGTGATGTTTACAAATTAAAGTTATAAGAAATTGAAAATATATACGCTGCTGGTGGTTGCTAAGATATGTAGCAGAGTCCTGTGAATTTCTTAGGATGATGTTTTAAGTCATTTATGAGGAAAAAGTACATGCAAGGAAAAAGATATGTAGATGTCCCACTCTGGGATGTCTCCCTAGTTTTATCTGTATTTGTAGTTGCACTGAGGAGATTTAATGTGTCTTTTTATATTTTCCCATGATGAGTAAAGAAAAGCTGTTCGTTCAATTCCTTGTCCATTCATCCCTCCCATCACATCTTGTCAGCTGATAAGCCCTTATGGAGAACATTTGCACACAACTCAGAAGCCATGGTTCTCTGTGTGACCCTCTTGTGTCCCCTCCAGTCTTCATGCAGTGGAACTAAACTGGTTTTGCACACAAAGTTCCTCTGAACAGAATATGTCCCATAATTTTATGTAATAAAAACTTAAGTTGAAGAAAAGCAGGTTAAACAACATATTTTATTGCAATGCATCTTGTATTATTAGCCTGCATATTTTAGAACTGTCATCTTGTTTCCAGACAATAAAGTATGACAGAAGAAAACAATGCATTGATATAGTCATAGGGGAGAATAATATTTTGAGAGAAGTGGCAGATACATTACAGATTCAGATCTCTTACGTGTGTTACAGTACAGTTAAATGACTGTTCATGCTTGTACAAATCTGAAGACATTTCTACACTCTCATTTTCAGTTGTGTCTTCACATGCTGAAGTAGAATTCTGGTGCATTGCATCAATTACATTATTTCTGCCCTTCACCTCCATTTATCATTCATTATTTTAGACATTTTACACATCCTAGCAAAACACTTTGTAGGCTTACAGATTACTTACTGCTGGTTCACAATCCCATGCTCACTGACCTCTGTAGAAATACCAGCAGCAGCTCTTATTTTGTTTAATAGTGGATAGATAAAGGGACAGATGTATTATACTAGGTCACATATTCAAAAATGGTGAATCGTGTTTAGTCAAGCAAGTGAGGAATTATTCACAGTATTATCTGTCTGTAAACAAGCTAGGGTTTATCTACAGTTAAAAGTGTTACTACCACAGTTATGAATGGTAGGAGTGAGAGTGGAAAGATCATCTAACTAATGGGGAAAAATTTCAAACAAACAGAAGTGCCCTGGGCTTTAAAAAAGTTTATTATGTTAGAGAAACTGCTTTGAGATGAGTTGAAATTGGGTTAAAATATGGACTGTGCAGAAGTTACATAAGGGAATGGAAGAAAACTTGTTCTGCAAACACATTCAGGCCACTCAGTGTGTAAGATGATGCCCTTGGAAAGGGCTGTAATGCTGACTCCTGATTGTTAATTGCATTGGGAAACGCAGGTTGGCACCCAGTAGAAACCAGATGACTGTGCCACCAACTCAGTTTACCAGAGAGCATTGCTGAGGCTTTTGAGAGGACTGTGCTCATGTAGGAAGGGTATGGTGCAACCTACTGGTATTGTGCTGTAATTGGTTGGTGACCTATATAACGTCAATGGCATTACACCACAAAACCTTTTGCACATAAAAGACAAAGCTTTGGAGTGAATGATGATTTTAATGGTTTTCTACTGTTTTGTCTTTAACCTTTTAATTTTTGGTCCTCAGGTTAAGAGCTGCTGGGATCCATAGACCGATGAGGTAGCTTTTCCAGTCCCTGATGGTGAGCAAAGGGAACTAACTAAAAATCAGTTAGATATATAATGCTTTAAAAATTTTCTTAAAATGCTATATAATTCAAGATTAGGCTTTGTATAAGTGCTTCTTCAGTAAGAAAGAAAAAAAAAAGAAAAATATTTTATTTGAATGTGTCTCCTTTGTGGTAAGGACTGTCTGTTTAGTGAGATACATTTGAAGAATGGAGCAGCCAGTTACTTCAAAAGTCCTATACAGAACTAAACTGTAGCAGTAGGTTACAGTATGTGTCTAGGAAGAAATGTGAAAGCCTAAAGTTTGATTTCTTCTAACCTTGACAAACAATAGTAAGAATGAATGAAAAGGAAAGGAAGGCTATAGTTACTTCATTTACCGCTCCCAGTCAGAGGACTGTTTGGAAGGGCAAATGTACTCTAATCCTGATAGCCTCACTTGAAATTGTTCAGTAGATTCACTTTTTGGAAGGTTACACTGCATTTGTCTTTAGCATGACTTTCTCCTCAGTGTGAAGTTACATTTGGTTTAAACTGTGGGATTTATTGTTAACAAATCAGGAAGTTTTGCATATCGTGAGGAACTAAGGAATGCAATTTACTTTTGCAGGTTCCTAGGCAGATATTAAAGAATTTTGTTTTCCACCCAAGAAGGAATCTCTGATCAATCGTACCTCACAAAAAACCCCAAACAAGTGACTATCTACAAAGAAAGCTTTTATATAAAATAGTGAGTGACATCATCAGCTGTGGTCCAACTCTTTCTGAGCTACTGAAGTGGTAGAAAAAGAAAGTAAACTTTTGTACCTGCCACTTACTAGTGGAGAGGTGTAAAGCCCATAAAACTCTTGTGTTAATGTGCTCCCTCATCTTCACCTTCCCAGCATACAGGTGTGCAGCAAGGCGCAGGGCAAAATCAGCAAAGCAGTAGACAAAAATACACATCTCCTCAGAGACAATTTCTGTGTGACATATGTCCTGCAGGCAGTTGTAATGAGGTAGCGGAACCTCAAGGCTAATGTCAAGGTGGTTTGGGAACTAGGCAGCCAACAGTGGGTCCCATCTGACCACTGGTTCCCACCTCTTACAGAGCATATCCATCAGCCTTCTACTTTTTCTAAGCATTTCTCTTGAAGTTGTTATATAGTACAAACTGAGGTATTGAAAAAACGTTTTGATATTCACAAAATGAAGCTGAAGCTGAAAGGCAAACAAGGCAAGCTTAGAAAAACTTCATTCCTAAAATTTTTTCCAGCATCACAGCTGCTGTTATTTTATATTCCTGCATTTTAATTTCAATGTAATTTTAATTGAATATAATGCTGGAAAGATACTGCATATTAAAAACAAAACCTTTCTTTCCAAAATTCTTTGCCTGCTGTGATTGCACTCTCTAGCTAGTTCAAAAAACAGTTCCTTTTTTTCTTCCATACAAATGTATAAAATTGTTATTTATTGTACAAATCACAATTTTCGTGTAAGCAACTTTCTTTCTTCTCAGAGGATCAGTCAATGCAGTACTTGCAAACCAAAATAAAGATAGGCTAATAGACGTAAGACCAAATTAAAAAACCACCAGACTTCTTTTATAGAGGGAAAGATCTGGCTGTAATTATTAAACAATACTCAACTCTTTGGGGGAAGTTTTGCCCATATTTCTGTTCTGGATAGCTACAAAGAGATGATTTTATTATTGTTGTTGGTTTGTGCCTTAATATACATGGTGACAGCAGGAGTATGTGCAACCAGATGAAGGAACATCCCACATGCAATTTCATTTTATCTGCTAGGCCTCAACAGGAAAAGAATACTCAGAATTCTTATTTTTCCTTGACGATAAAGGAATATGGTATGTGTGCAAAAACATTTACTGTGAAGCGAGGGGCAACATAAATATTGGCTTTAGGATTGCTGATTAGACTGTCTTACATCTTTCTGTGAAATAAATGTGTTCTGTACATTTCACTTGCTTACGGGTTTTTTGTTTTGGTTTGTTTTTTTTTCCTTTTTGTGATCCCCCAGTTCATACTGAACAAACTGAGTTGTGTTCTGAGAGTAATATACTGAGAGTATGTCTGCACCACATACTTTAATGATACTTTAATCCAAGGTTGCTATCAGTGTAATCTGTAATGGAGTGGAGATTAGCATGCCTGAATATTGTTCACAGTCCCATAGACAAATACACAGTTTGGAATGACCTCTGAGGTATGGGTGTAGTAACAAGTTTCTTTAGAGCTAGCCAGGTATGCTGACAAAAGCTACAGTCTCACTTCTGACAGCAACATAGACATGCTCTAAAGGACATCAAGAATGGGAACTGAAAAAAAAACCCAACCTACCAAACACCTCCCCCCGCCCCCCCCCCCTCCAAAAACTAAACAATGTTCATAAACCAGCCAGTATGGACAGTCTATTTCTGTCCTTAGCTGTATCAGTGGAAATTCTTTTTCACAGACTCCTGAAAATATTCTCAGTGCTTTTGAAGATCCCTTCAAAAATGTGTAGCTTAGAAAGTGGAAACAGGGCTATATTTTTAGTATTTATAAAGCTGTCCCTATTTTAATGTGTTATTTTGTATTGATCATATATTCATCAATTTGGTTTTGACAGTAAAATTTATTCTTTCATGGCATAAAAATGGTAATGAATTTAGGTTCCATACTATGACTTTAGTCCATATTAAGGTGGAAATGCCTAGAGTTCCATTTTTCTGAATTCAGTAATCTGATTTACCACTTGCATCATTATTACCAGTAAATATATTTATTGTATATCTAACAATATTATCCATTTGTAGTAGTTTATGAGGGCATATGTGACAGTGTGTGTGTTTGGAGAGGAAAGGCATGGGGTTTCAGAACAAAAGCATGAAGAGATAAATTGTCAATGCATAAATCTAAAAAAAATAAAATAATGTCTTTCAACAGTCAGCATCAAGACTATGAAATAAATTGCTTTTGAATACTTTTGTAACAGATGTCAGCCATCTTACTTATCACTGAACAAGCCACATTTGAACTAAGCAGCTCAGTATCACAGAGGGATGTGGTTGCTGATTGAACACAGGTGTAATGGTTGATATACTGTCACACGGTCTGATGTTAACCTAAGATCTTTGTTGAAATACTTATTACTGATGGCACGAAATGTAATTGCTAATTTTCTGCCTGAATGGTTACATATTTTCTCCAAATCTTAAGAGTTATTCATCCCTTTTCCACTGCCCATTTCTCAGAGTTTAAGGCAGATGTGTCACTGGTCCACAGACCAGTAATTGAACCTGTCACTTGCAATCTACTGACTTCATTCCTCAGAAATGTATCCACTGCTTCATTCACCTTCCTGCTTATTTTTCTCTAGGTATCAAATGTCCAACTTAAACCTACACTAACAGATATTCACTGTTTACCTTGTAGATCTCTGGTCACAGAGCAAAGTATTCAGGAGCAACCTGGGCTGATTATTACTTTGCATTCATTGTAGAACTCTTGTTCAAAATAAGCTGTCCATTACTAGGTTATTTTTAATAAATTAATCAATCAGGTTGCAGGAGTTAGTGTAAAACTAGATAGAAGAAAATACACAAATAAATGGCTACACAAAATTCAGACCCACTGAAATTTTTTGGAATCTTCCAAAAATAATCTGGATGACAAAAAGGATTTTTACCCACTGAATAGCTACAGTTATACAGCTTCGGTGACCAATGCTTTGAAAGATAGTACAAAGCACAGGTGTGTCTGCAGAAACTTATAATGGGATTGCTGTAAAATAATCAGCACCACACTGTAAAATAATCTTGAAATGAGTTCTTACCTACCCAATAATAATTGGGTGTTTTCAGGCTCCAGTCTGTAGATGCCTGTACAGATGAGTACCTTAGTAAAAGTACATGTGATTGTATTCATAAAATCAAGGCCAGATAAATAAAAGAGCAGAAGTCACTAGTAACATATTATTCAAGCAGAAATCATGCTTTTTTTTCCAAGTGAAAACTTTTGGAAATGCCCATGAAATGTTCAACTCAAGTGTGTATTTATTTTTATTTATTTATTTATCTGGCAGTGTAAAAAATTGACTCAGACAATATCAAGGCAGTGTAGACAGTCTGAAATACCGAACACTACTGCATACAGTGTCTAAAAAATACTTTTTGAAGTATCACATTTGGAACTGTTTCACTACCTCATCACAAATACTCATAACCTAGTCAATGGCATCCTAGCTATTGACCGTGAGGGTTATTTGGTAGTGGAGGCAGGATATGAAACAAGTCATCTTCCGCTCAGAGCATCAAGAACAGCTGCTGCTATTCACATAATTATTTTCTCATTCAGACAGATAAATACTGGGAGGTAACACTACACTAGCTTACACAGTTACACCTTATTCAATACTTTTTTTTTTTCCCAGTATAATGTACAGCATGACTTATCCAGAACTCAAAATAACATTTCATCTCTTCTCGCTGATTTCCCTCACTCCCTTCCCCTCCTCCAATACTTTGTCAGTTAGAACGGTGCTAGGTCATATATACATTTTTTGGCCACATCAATCAACTGTTATTCATTGACATATTGAATATATTATACATAATACTAAAAAATGTCTAAATGGAAGATGGAAGAAATTTAGTAACAGAAGTACACTGCAGGCTATATGAATAAAAAAGACACTTAAATATTTCCTCAATGCCACCTATATGTTGTTTTCATACTGTTTTTGAAATATAGTGTTTTACAGTAGTAATACCATCTTTAAATACAATTTTTTAAAATTCAGGATATTAGGAAGGTTGTTAATTGTAGTGCTATTTAGAGAAGAATCCCTCAGTCCTCTTATGTTGTAACCTTCTGCCATTCTCTTAGAATGGGCACATACTCAGTAATTGGACCCTTACCTTGGAAATTCTGCCCTATCTGGGAAATTTCCTCAAGATAATTTTATGTCACCTCGAAATCTACTACCAATGACTCTGAGGGGCAGAAAAAAATATCTTGGGATAGCACTTTAATCCTAACAAAAGTTCATTGCAGGATGAAACATTCTACCACTTTCTAATTCAAACTTCCAAGCTTAACTGCACTGAACTGAAACGAGTTGGGGTGGGTAGGGCTAGGTGTTGCATTGTCCAAAGGAAAGATCACTCACAGTGGAGCCAATGTGCTCTTTTTCATATAATTTATGATTGTTTTTTTCACTAAATTTAGGAACATAGAAGAAAAAGGAATATGGTACCATTCCTCAACAAGTTTCACAAGGCAGTTTTTGCTTCAGTACCTATCCACCCAAGGATACTGAGGGAGCTGGCGGAGGAGCTTGCCAAGCCACTCTCCATCATTTATCATCAGTCCCGGTCAACCAGGGAGGTCCCAGATGACTGGAAGTTAGCTAATGTGACGCCCCTCTACAAGAAGGGTCAGAAGGAGGATCCAGGGAACTACAGGCCTGTCAGCCTGACCTCGGTGCTGGGGAAGGTCATGGAACAGATCATCTTGAATGCCATTATGCAGCATGTGCGGGACAACTGGGGGATCAGGCTCAGCCAGCATGGGTTTATGAAAGGCAGGTCCTGCTTCACTAACCTGGTCTCCTTCTATGACAAGGTGACCCGCTTAGTGGATGAGGGGAAGGCTGTGGATGTTGTATACCTGGACTTCAGTAAGGCCTTTGACACCGTCTTCCACAGCATTCTCCTGCAGAAGCTGGCTGCTCACGGCTTGGCCAAGTGCACTCTGTGCTGGGTTAAAAACTGGCTGGACGGCCGAGCCCAGAGAGTGGTGGTGAATGGAGCCAAATCCAGTTGATGTCTGGTCACGAGTGGTGTTCCCCAGGGCTCAGTGTTGGGGCCGGTCCTGTTCAATATCTTTATCGATGATCTGGATGAGGGGATCGAGTGCACCCTCAGTAAGTTTGCAGATGACACCAAGTTGGGTGGGAGTGTTGATCTGCTGGAGGGTAGGAAGGCCCTGCAGAGGGACCTGGACAGGCTGGATTGTTGGGCTGGGGCCAACTGTATGAGGTTCAACAAGGCCAAGTGCCGGGTCCTGCACTTCGGTCACAACAACCCCAGGCAACGCTACAGGCTTGGGGAGGAGTGGCTGGAAAGCTGCCTGGCTGAAAAGGACCTGGGGCTGCTGACTGACAGCCGCCTGAACATGAGCCAGCAGTGTGCCCAGGTGGCCAAGAGGTCCAGTGACATCCTGGCTTGTATCAGGAATAGTGGGGCCAGCAGGACCAGGGAGGTGATGGTGCCTCTGTACTCGGCACTGGTAAGGCCGCACCTCGAATCCTGTGTCCAGTTTTGGTACTGTCACTACAAGAAGGACATCGAGGTGCTAGAGCATATCCAAAGAAGGGCAACAAAGCTGATGAAGAGTTTAGAGAACAAGTCCTATGAGGAGCATCTGAGGGAAGTGGGGTTGTTTAGTTTGGAGAAGGGGACGCTGAGGGGAGACCTTATTGCTCTCTACAACTACCTGAAAGGAGGTTGTAGTGAGGTGGGGGTTGGTCTCTTCTCCCAAGTAACAAGTGATAGGACGAGAGGAAATGGCCTCAAGCTGCGTCAGGGCAAGTTTAGGTAGGATATTAGGAAAAACTTCTTTACTGAAAGAGTAGTCAGGCACTGGAACAGGCTGCCCAGGGAAGTGGTTGAGTCCTCATCCCTGGAGGCATTTAAAAGATGGGTAGACGTGGTGCTTGAGGACATGGTTTAGTGGTGGACTTGGCAGTGCTAGGTTAACGTTTGGACTTGATGATCTTAAGGGTCTTTTCCAACCTTAATGATTCTATGATTCTATGATCTCATGGCTAGATCACACTGTGTGTGCCCTGCCTATGTCTTCAGAGCTTTTTAAGATCCTGAGAACCTGCCTAAGTGCCAGCCCCAAAGCTTTATGAGAAAACCTAATTGTTTTATTTGAATATCATCTTCGCAACTCATTTGCTGCTGGTAGGCTGGTATCTCATCATGAAGTAGATAATGCTAATTAAGTAGTCATGTCTTTACACTAACATCCTTTATTTAACTGGTAATGATCAGATGGAACAGTAAGCTTCAGCTATATTAAATGTCTGTAAGAGTCTGAAGTGTTAAGAACAATTGTCTCAAAGCTTGCTTGGGTGTGTTTATCTGATGAGACTGGACAGCAGACCACTCTTCTGTCTGATAAGACCCCAGGGTGGACCATTCTTTGGCTTATCAAATGCCACTATCTTACAAAGGGATGTGCAAACTTGCTGAAGCTGCAGGCCATTCTTTGGCTTATCAGGTACCATTAGCTTGCAAGGGAACATGCAAACTTGCTGAAGCAGCTGGGCATTCTTTGGCTTATCAGGCACCACCAAGAATGGGACACCAATTGGTATCCGGGCCAGGCCACTTGCCCACCAACAGTCTGGGTAACCAAATGGAAATGAGAGGGCAAACTCCCTCTCCAACATGGGATAAAAGACGGTACAATGAAACCAGAAGTAGGAAGGAAGAAAGAAAGGAAGAAAGAAAGGAAGAAAGAAATGGAAGAAGAAGCTTTTCCACCCCTGAAGAACTAAAAGAAGAAGAAACCTTTCCACCACCAGAGAACTGAAGACTGAGGACCAACGGGACGCCGCTGGATCCAGGGTGGTGACTATCCTTTGCTTACCTCTCTGATCTCTTGCTTAATTTCCTCCTAATATTTCCTGCCTTTCCTATCGCTTTACTCTGCCATATTTATCTAATAAAACATCTGATTGGCGGCATATGACCTCATTTGTGTCTTAATTTCGCCCTTGGGATCATTATGAACTTTCCCCGAGCCTGACAATCAGACCGGGTCGTAACAATGTCTAATAAAAGACTTGTATATACAGCATTTGTAACATGAAGCAGGATCCAACCTTAGAAATTATAGTTGGAAATTATACCTTAATTTCTTTAAAAAGGTTGTTCTGGGACACATAAAGGTAGTCCTAGTAAAGCAGGAGTTGTTTTGTTTACAGTTATTGTTCTTGGCTGGAAGAGGAAGATCTGAATGATTTGGAATCATTCTGGGACTATGATCCATTTTTTTTTTTTTAAGTTGTTCTGGCTAATTAACAGATTTTGCACTGATGATTAAGAAATATGACACATTACATTAATTAGTCTTCTACCCTGAAAGACTTAGTTGAGATTCTTTTTCAGAAGCAGAAATAAATATTGTGTTCTGACTTCAATAACTAAGTTTTATTCATCCCCATTTGTCCCCCAAAATTCCAAACTAAAATCTGAATGACTGACAGGACTCAGTAAAATAAATATTTTTAAAATGAAAAATTGTGCACTTAATATACCTTGAACTCAACCTTATCAAAATCAAATTTGTAATTAAAGGTGACTAATATTACAATGTAATCAGTTCTCTTTATTATCAGGACAATAACATCAAGAATAACAGTTCTGAAAAAACAGTGTTGATAAAGCTTCATTTAGGATATTCTAAATACATTGTGATATATTCAGTTAACGAAGGATGATCTGAGAGAATAAGGGTCATTCTTAAAACCAAAATTAATGTATGGATTATTCTGTGTACTAAAATCAGGCAAATGGGTGATACTTGTGCTTTGCTGATGATGTGTAGAGGATATGAAGGAGGAGGCAGGAGAAGGCAGGATAACAAGAAGAAAGAACTGCAAAGCCCGGAGAGAATGTTTGCTATGATGGATACCTCTAGAAAACTTCCCACAGTATAGAAGATGACACTTTTAGAGCAGCCTTCCAATAATAGTTGTATAAGAGAAATAACTTAAAAAAAAACCAAACCAAATTACTTTAAGATAAAGACATTTTTAAAAGAGATGACTGATAAAGATCATAGTGAATCCTTTCATTCTTATTTTCTTTTTTTATTTCTTTTTGCTTGTCTTCCAACTTTTTGTAGATATGTTTCTCCTACCCAAATCTATAGAGCTGGCAAAGATGTAACAATGCAAATACAAGTGGGGATGAATTCATCCATACAGATGGAAAACATTACATAGATGATTTTTTGTACATGCGTAATGAAATACAATTTTCTGAAGGGTCTTTAACTACATTTCAACACAGACAAAAGCAGAATATGATTCCTTAGTACCATTTGAAAATCCGTCACTACAACAGGTTTGAGGCTATAGCTCCTGATCTAAACAGAAGTATGTCTTCATCTGCAGTTCAAAAGCTAGTTTCATTGGAACTTTCTTAATCAAGCAACATGACATAGCTGATTTTACTAGCCACTGTTATTTATATGTCTGTTAATCAATGTTTAGCTTCCACCTGAAAACAGATTTATATCATGAAGAGAGAGGGAGACAAGCCATGGTTGAGAAAGATTGTGACAGCATCATTTTCTCTGGCTAGAATTTAATAGAAGATTGCTTAATTTTTTCAAGATCAGATGATTCTTCCTAATTATCAATCTTGCATTGACTGCCAGGAAAAGGATTCCCAAACTAAACCCCAGAAAACTCTCCAAAATGAAGTAATGAACTTGAGACAAGTAACGGCATTTGCTCCATGTGCAGAAATTTTGCTATGCGGTATGTCTCTTTAGGTATGGTCGCAACATGATGGGATGTAAGTATATGGTAAGTGCTCTGCAACAGAGACACAGAACAGTGGCTTGAATTAACTAGTCAATTTTAAGCTTCACATCTTTACTCCTCATTTATTACTACTACAAGGATAAACAAGATTCCTTCAAACTTCCTCTGCTTTGGCTGTTTTGCAAGACAAGATGTTTTTAAAATAAATCTGGATTAAATGCAAATTCTATTAGGAAATATTTTGAGATTTTAGACAACTTAGATGATCATTATATAATTTGGATATGTAATATTCACAAACAGTACATTGCAAACTAGAAAAATACAGTAAGATTTCTTTTTCCTATAACTCTGCTTTGACTACTGGAAATCTCTTCAACCGTAGACATCTCATTATAAAAAAGAGATTATTAAACTCTAAGAAGTTCAGCAAACAGCATAAAAATATCACGGATATGGAGAAATTGGCATAGAGGAAAAATTTAAGAAGGATAAATATGTATAAATTAGCTGTGAGAATAAGGGAGGGACAGTTACAAATCTTAATAGCAGTCAAGGTGTACTGTAAGCACCAGGGGGAAATTATTAGTTTTTGAGCAGTTGGAGAATGAAAATATTTAAGCTGAGTATTAGGAAAGACTTTTTTGATAGTTAATGGTATTAATCCATTGAATATTTTCCTAGCAGAATGGCACAAACTACTAAAGTTTGACTGCATAAAGCATCAGAAAATTTATTACTTGAAATTATTCTACTTTGTTAAGCGTAATAGTCATATATTAGAATTACGACTTGTCAAAGACAATGGATTTTTTCCTAGAGGACTTCAGTATTTCTTAGTCAGAAGTTTGATAGAGATTCCAACACAGAGAAATTTTAGAGAAGCCATAAGAAGAATACTGGACACTCCAAACCCTACCATAAATAAGGGATGGAAGAAACAACAGAAAGTATGAGACAGTAAAGGACTTTGGAGCCATGATTGTTTCCAGGGAAATGTTACAGTGTTATGCATGCAGTTGCTTTGCTGTTGTTGAGTTTCAGATTTCATTTTTTCACCAAAACCCACACAGAACACAGAGTAATTCAGCAAATTAGACTCACGAGCCTTGTGTTTTCAATTTTTTTGCCATTAATCTCACTCAGGTTTCTTCTGTCAAATTTCTTGAGAAGAAGAAACACAGGGTTTACAGCAATTATCAACTAGTATTGAAATCATAATGACATAATGATATAAGAATGTATGGGTGTCTGAATATTGAGAAAAATATGGACACAGCAGCAAGAGGGGGTTTTTTGCTTGGTTTGTTTTTTTTTAAAGAAAAATTTTATTTTAGATTGTAACCTGGCACAAGTAATTTCCATCTTGAGAAACAGATTCATCTTGATGTGTAAGAAATATTACTTCACCTAAGGAAGGAGATAAAAATATATTTCTTTTTGTTCTTAGGCTTTAATGAAGAATTGTTTCTTATAACAACAGTGTTCAGAAAAATAAAAACTATGTATATTGTAAAAAAATGCAATTAAATTGCAGATTTTTTTTAATAGAAAGAGAATTGTTAAATTTATACATAAACTTCAGTCATGAACTGACCTCTGAGTTTCAGCATTTTGTCATGAAGTATTAAAAATTGTTTCCTAATTCTACAGGTAAAAAGGTTTTATTCCATTACATCCTTCATAAATCTCACATTGTCTCAGCAGAGCACCTTGTGTACAGAAGTAAAATAAGATTTGACTACAGATCAGAGATAAGCTCTGAGGGCAGCATGAGGGATGGTGTGCTAGTGAGGTCCTTTGGTCTGCCATCTCAGTGGAGGTAGGGGATGGAGATGCATGTGGCAGCAAAGACACAAGGGTGGTTGTTGTGTTAGAAACCATGGAAGCAACTGAGAACAGTCACATAGAATTTAGAGCTTCTTCCCCAAAGAAGGTGGTGGGATCAATAGCCCAGCTGAAGTGCTTCTATACCAATGCATGCAGCACGGTCAACAAACAGGAGTTGGAAGCCATTGTGCAGTCAGAAAACTATGATAGAATTGCAAACATGGAAACATGGTGGGAAGACTCACACAACTGGAGTGCTGCAATGGATGGCTATAAACTCTCCAGAAGGGATAGGCAAGGAAGCAGAGGTGGTGGGGTAGCCCTATATGTTAGGGAACAGTTTGGTTGTCTAAAGGTTAACAATAGTGACAATAGGGTTGAGTGTTTATGGGTAAGAATCAAGGGGAAGGCCAACAAGGCAATTATCATGGTGGGAGTCTCTTATAGACCACCCAACCAGGATGAAGAGACAGGTGAAATATCCTGTAAGCATCTGGGATAAGTCTCACAATCAATAGCCCTTGTTCTTGCTAGCCCAAATGTCTGTTGGAAATCCAACAGAGCAGAAAGGAAACAGTTTAGGAGGTTCCTGGAGTGTGTGGAAGATAACTTCCTGACACAGTTGGTGAGGGAGCCAGCGAGGGAAGGCGTCCTGCTGGACCTGTTTTTTGCGACCAGAGAAGGACCTGTGGGTGATGTGATGGTTGGAGGCTGCCTTGGGCACAGAGATCATGAAATGGTAGAGTTTTCAATTCTCAGAGAAGTAAAGAGTTGGGTCAGCAGAACTGCTACCTTAGACTTCTGGAGGGCAGACTTTGTCCTGTTTCGGGGCCTGGTTGACAGAGTCCTTTGGGAGGCAGTCCTGAAGGGCAAAGGAGTCCAGGAAGGCTGGATATTTTTCAAGAAGGAAATCTTAAAGGTGCAGGAGCAGGCTGTCCCCATGTGTCAAAAGACAAGCTGGCAGGGAAGAAGGCTGGCCTGGCTGAACAGAGAGCTTTGGCTGGAACTCGGGAAAAAAAAGTTTATGACCTTTGGAAGAAGGGGCAGGCAACTCAGGAAGACTACAAGGATGGTGTGAGGTTATGCAGGGAGAAAATTAGAAGGGCCAAAGCCCAACTAGAACTTAATCTGGCTACTGACATAAAAGACAATAAATAAAAAATGTTTCTACAAATACATTAACAATGAAAGAAGGGCTAAGTGGAATCTCCCTCCTTTATTGGATATGGGGGAAAACATAATGACAAAGGCTGAGGAAGAAGCTGAGGTACTCAATGTCTTCTTTGCCTCAGTCTTTAATCGTCAGACCAGTTGTTCTTGGGGTACCCAGCCCCCTGAGCTGGAAGACAGGGACAGGGAGCAGAATGAAGCCCCCATAATCCAAGGGGAAATGGTTGGCAACCTGTTACACCACTTCGACATACACAAGTCCATGGGGCCATTTACTGGAGGTTAGCAAATGTGACGCCCATCTTATAGAAGGGCTAGAAGGAGGATCTGGGGAACTACAGGTCTGTCAGTCTGACCTCAGTGCAGGGAAGGTTATGGAGCAGATCATCTTGAATGCTATCATGTGGCACATACAGGCCAACCAGGTGATCAGGCCCAGTCAGCGTGGGTTTATGAAAGACACCTGTTCTATCTCTTCTTTATGGTTTTGATTTCTTTTTTTTTTTTTGCTTTCTAGGTGACATTATATCTGTTCACAGAATGAAGTTGTTTTGGTATGCTGTACTCTATCTGCAGATATACATTTAAAGAACACCAAAACCCCCTGTATCATTTACTCATTTGCATTCTGTTGTTTTTCTCTACCTATATGTCTTAATTTTTTTTCTTATTTTTCCACATCTGTTATTTATCTGTACAAAGTATTTGAGAATAATTTCAAGATGTTAAGCACAATTAACATTTTATCATATCAGTAGAACCATTTATCGTGATGATTTCCAATAATCTTATTTTCTTTACAGAAACTTATTTAATAGCAGGGCAGTCTGCATTTTATCCTGGCATTCCAATAGCTGAGTTACTGAGAATCTTTAAAAGATGATCTTTAACTCAATGGATGAAAAATTCTCAGTAGGTCATTTCAGTGATGGGTGTATGCTGTCCTGTAGGAAAAATTTAATTACTCAACATGCTTTGGAGTCTATAAACCATTTTTATAAAGAATTCAAAATAGTGTATATTTTTATATAGGTAGGGTTCTCAGCGTTTTTTTTCACTGTTTGTTCTAAAATATAATTTGTTTGAAAGTCCATCATAGTATCTTTTTTATTTTACCAGCTGTAGTTAGACATATATTATAACAACTGGATAACAAAGTTGGTGCACTTTTATTAGATCTCCTAATTTTCATATACTTTATAAAATGCATGAATTCTAGAGATATCTGCAGTTATCAAAGACATGCAAAGCTGTTTTTCTTTCCTTTGTGTCCATTGAAAGGAAACATGGACATTTCTGAAATCAAAGAATGCTTTGTTTCAGCTTGTTCAATGCAACTGAAAAACCCTGTATCCTAGAATGATCTGACTTTATTTAGTGTTCAGTGGAGTCGCAGTTTTAGGTGTGATCTTGGCTGTCATTTGGGTGCCACAAAACCACATTCTTCTTTATGACTGATGCTCCTCAGCCAAAAATTCGTAAATTCTGGGATACACTAAGGCCCTGCAGTAGTTCAGGGTGCTGAAGTCTGCTTTATATCACAGTAACTGTAATCCAGCTGCAGGATGACTGGATCTTAGGACAGAAGGAAGGTATGACACACATGAACCAGTGATTCTACTAAGCATTTTGTCAGCAGAGGCAGACACAGAATGGGTATGACAAACCCAAAATCAAACATAGCAGTTTGATTTGAAAATATGGAATATTTTAATCTAGATCAGCTTGAAGCAGATACTTATCTTTGCCTATTTCTTCTCTTTTTTTTCCAAATTAAAATTAAGAGACATGACATTTTGCTATGTAGAGATTTTATTGAAAGGCATATAATTAAAATTTTCCAATCAATTGTAATAAATCTTTAAATAAACCATTTCAGAATGGTACAAACCAGCATTGCATATGACAGCACAAATTCATTCCTGTGCTCTAACTTCATTATGCTCTTCCATACTGTTCAAGACAGAAACAGAGAGAAACAAGCTATTTTGCTACCAGGGAACTGAGAAGGTATTGGAGGTGAAACATTTTGCAGATGCTTTTAGGGTTTTTTACATCTTAGCAAGACAGGAAAAAAAAAAAAAAGAAGAAATAGTAATCATAATACTATTCCCTTATTTTTTATTTTTTTATTTATTCTTTTATCTTTTTTTCTTTTTTTTCTTTTTTTTCTTTTTTTACTAAGTGACTTTTTGTGTTACACCAGCTATGGCATTCTTCAGCATGTAGATTTTTTGTGTCATTGTCCTAAGAGTAGAGGGGGAGAGTTACCTCCCTTGACCTGCTGGCCATGCTTCTCTTTATGCAGACCAAGATACTGGGCTGCAAGCACACATTACTGACTTATGTCCAATTTTTCATCCATCAGTATCCCAAGCCCTTCTCCGCAGGCTGTTCTCAATCCATTCATCCTCCAGTCTGTATTGATACTGGGGATTGCCCTGACCCAGGTGTAGGACCTTTCTCTTGGCCTTGTTGAGCCTCATGAGGTTCACATGGGCCCATACTTAATCCTGTCAAGGTCCCTCTGGATGGTATCCCTTCCAACAAGTGAATCAACTGCACCACTCAGCCTGGTGTCATCCACAAACTTGGTGAGGGTGCACTCAATCCCGCTGTCTATGTCATTGATGAAGATATTAAATAGTATTGGTCCTGGTATGGACCCTGAAGGAACATCACTCATTACTGGTTTCCACTTGGACATGAGCTATTGACTAACTCTTTGGAAACAGCCATCCAGCCATTTCCTTATCCATCTAAAAGTCCGGGCATCAAATTGGTATTTCTCCAGTTCAGAGGTAAGAGTGTTGTGGAGGTCTGTATTGGCTTACAGATGTCTAGGCAGCTCTTCCCTTGTCCACTGATGCAGTCACTTCATCATAGAAGACCACTAGATTAGTCAGGCATGATTTCCCTTGGTGAAGCCATGTTGTCTGTCTCTAATCACCTACTTGTCTTTCATATGCTTCAACTTAACTTCCAGGAGAATTCGTTCCATAATTTTACCAGGCATGGATGTGAGGCTCACTGGTCAGTAGTTCCCTGGGTCCTCCTTTTTACCCATTTTAAAAATAGGTGTGATATTCCCTTTTTCCAGTCACCGGGAACTTCACCTGACTGCCATGACTTTTCAAATGTGTGGCTTGGCAACTACATCAGCCAACTCCCTTAGGACTCTGGGATCCATCTCGTCTGGTCCCACGGACTTGTGTACATTCAGGGAACTCAGGTGGTCTTCATATGCAGTGTGCCTATATTCTTCCCAGGATACAAGTCCCTGGTTCTTCTGCCTATGTATTTCATTCTTACATTTTATTTTGACTGGAAGGTCCTTACTGAATCATGCTGGCCTCCTGCCTTCCTTGCCTGATTTCTTACATGTGGGAATCAAGAGCTCTTGTGCTCTAAGAATGATGTTCTCAAAGAGCTGCCAGCTCTGTTTAGCTCCTTTATCCATGAAACCAGTTTCCTGGGGGTCCCATCCACTAATTCCTTAAACAACTGAAAATTTGCTCTCCAGTGTCTTCACTCTAGTCTTTACCTGGCCCATATCCCTCAAGAGTCTGAATTCCACCAGGTCATGATCACTTAAGCCCAGGCTGCCACCAATCTTGACCTCTCTAGGTAGTTTGTTTCTAATTACCATCTGTGTTGGTAAGGAACAAGTCTAGTAACTCTTCTCCTCTGGTTGGGTGGTCTATCACCTGGATTAAGAAATTATCGTCAGCACACTCCAACAATCTCCTGGACTGCTTACAGTTTGCTGTGCTTCTTTTCCTGCAAATGTCAGGTGGATTGAAGTCTTCTAGCAGGATCAGACTCTGTGAGCATGATACTTCTTGTTAACAGCCTTCCCTTGGTCAAGTAGCCTGTAGTAAACACCAACTGTTACGACCCGGCCTGATAGTCAGGCTCAGGGAAAGTTCGTAATGATCCCAAGGGCGAAATTAAGACACAAACGAGGTCATATGCCACCAATCAGATGTTTTATTAGGTAAATATAAAAGAGTAAAGCGATAGGAAAGGCAGGAAATATTAGGAGGAAAATAAGCAAGCGATCAGAGAGGTAAGCAAAGGATAGTCACCACCCTGGATCCAGCGGCGTTCCGTTGGTCCTCAGTCTTCAGTTCTCTGGTGGTGGAAAGGCTTCTACTTCTTTTAGTTCTTCAGGGGTGGAAAAGCTTCTTCTTTCTGCCTTCTTTCTGCTTTCGTTGTGCTTTCTTCTTTCTGCCTTCTTTCTGCTTTCGTTGTGCTTTCTTCTTTCTGCCTTCTTTCTGCTTTCGTTGTGCTTTCTTCTTTTCAGCCTTTCTGGTTTCGTTATACCGTCTTTTATCCCATGTTGGAGAGGGAGTTCCCCCTCTCACCTCCATCTGGTTACCCAGAGCAACATCATGTATGCCACACCTGCACATCCAGTCACACAATATGTATTGCTGGTGGGCAAGTGGCCTGGCCCGGATATCAATTGGTGTCCCATTCTTGGTGGTGCCTGACAAGCCAAGAAATGCCCGGCTGCTTCAGCAAGCTTGCATGTTCCCTTGCAAGTTAATGGTACCTGATAAGCAAAAGAATGGCCTGCTGCTCCAGCAAGTTCGCACATTTCCTTGCAAGTTAATGATACCTGATAAGCCAAAGAATGGTCTGCCCTTGGGCCTTATCAGACAGAAGAGTGGTCTGCTGTCCAGTCTTATCAGATAAACACACCCAAGCAAGCCCTGAAACAATTGTTCTTAACACTTCAGACTCCTACATCACCCCGTGGCTCAAAGATTGCTGTCTTGACTCGCAGATCTCTGTCTTCACGGTCCAGGGTGGTGATAGAAGGAGAGGATAGTAAGGCAAGAAAAGAGAGCATTTGTTTACACAATTTTTACAACTAAAGGTTTTGGCTGGTACACTGCACGGATACATTTAACATTGTCAGGTGATGGGACGGCAACAAACTGCATGTTAGTCAAAACATGTTGAATTAATTGAACAAAACATGGAATGACACATGGTAAAAATAACAACATTGCTAAACCACACAACATATAAAACAAGATTCGCTTAACCCAGGGGTTACCCGGAAGCCATGAAAAGGGATCAAATTCCCAACGTCTCCAGGTCTGCGTGAGTGCAGTCCGTGTTTCTGTTTTTCATGCCCTGGTCTCTGCACAGGCGCCTTGTGGTCTGCGTGCATGCAGTCTGTCGGAGGCTGGATGTCCAAGCCAGAAGATGGTGGTATAACAGCAATGTGGGGACAATTCCAGTTCCATAAGAGTCCTTGACACCACCCCGTGGCTCGACATTGCAGTTTTAGGACAGATGAGAAGAGAGAGAGAGAGAGAGCAGAGCAGAGGTGGGGACAGAAGCAGAAACAGAGGGGAAGGATAGAGGAGAAAGGTGGCATGGGACATGGTAGGGGAATGCTCAATTCGCAAACAAACAAATAGGAATATTGTCCAATGCGAACACTCTTCTTCCTTAATCTTAACTTTATAGAACAACCCTGAGAAATTCTTTGAGCGAGGTAGTTCACCATTATAACAAATATAGAACAACCAGTAAGTGCGACATGGGTAGGAATATGCAAATTTTTTTTTGTTAAACAATCAACAAATGTAAAGGGAAACAAGTTCTAAACAATGGTTATTGTGGTGGGTTTTGCCTGGTGAACGGCGCGGATTTGTTTTACGCCGTCAGGTGAGACAGTAGGTATGAACTGCATATTAGATACCACATGTCGTATGAGCTGAACAAAGCAGGGGATTATAGAAGGTAAAAACATTAAAGCAGCAAACACACATAACAAATATAACAGCAACTGTTTTACCCAGGGCGCCCCTGGCAGCCAGGACCACAGATTGCCATCCCAACCATTCCAGGCCTGGACAGGGACGTGGGCTATTTTCCTAATGTCTTTGGTCAATTGAAGGACAACAACAGTTAGAGACATTTAATTTCCCACATACCCCCCCCTCTTCAGCCAGTAAATAATCTAAAACCATGCGGTGTTGAAGGATTGCCGTGCGCATTTGTTGAGACTGTTGAGTTATCTATGGCATTGGTGTAGTCTGTGCTTTTCTTTGAGGTCTCTGCTGCAAGAAGGGGAGAAATTCTTCCAAGTCCTTTTTTGGCCAACGTCTCCACATCATTTTCACTGCTACTCCGTCCAAAGCTCCCAAGCTCTCCAGCTGCCCAGGATCGACGCTTCTCCTCCAGCTCCTTTCGCCTTTGTAGACTATGAAGTTCCTGGACCTCTCGTTTCCTATTTTCCTTAACGGCTTTGTTGAATCTCCATTTGCCGTTTGGTTTTCGCACCAGCCATACAGGGGAGTTAAAGGGGGAGTGAGTGGGAACTATAGTCCCTTGTCCCTTTAAGTCCTCCAGAACTGGGGCGATTCTGTCCCTGGCTCCTATCGGTAGTGGGTAGGGTTTCACGTTTGTTAATTTAGAATGGGGGAGGGTAGGCGCCGTTTGCAGCAGCCACACCTCCGTGCCAGGGGCTTCGGCTAATTGCCTGATTTGGGGGATGCCGAAAGACCACGAATTCCCCCGGGTGTCACGCCATTGTCCACCCTTTGCATTGCAGGTGAGCTGCCTCACAAACATCCATCCTCCGCCCTCCCCCTCACCTTCAGGGGGCGGAGGTTTTAGTTCTCCACCGCCTTCTCTTCCTGGGCCAGTTTCCCCTCGAAATTTATCAGGAATAGGGGGGCTAGGAGTTGGTTTCAAAGTGGCCCCGTGCTCTGACCACCTCCGCACGAGCTGCTCTAATTTTTTGGTTGGGAGCCCGTCCATTAAATCTCGGGGGACGCCCTTCTGAAGCCCCAACTGCCACAGTCCCTGTCGGTGCAGGGGCTTTTCCCTCCCGGCCGAGTCCTGGCCCCTCCCAAGGGGAGATTGCCGCTCACTGACTCGTTCTGCCGCCCGTACAACTCTGGTCTCGGTTCTTTGGGAGGGTCCACCAACAGGGCCGTATTTCCTCCCGAAATCAATTAACTCCTGAGCTACCTCCCCCAACCATGAAGTTTCCTTTGTGGGTTTGGCCCCTAATTTTTACTTGTAAACTATCCACCCATTCATCACTGTTTTTCAAAAACAGCTCTGTGCAGTCAATCAATTTTTTTACACAGAGGGAAACCTCCCTGCCCCTCCAACAGCCTCCAACACCTTTTGCACTTGGTAATATTTAGTGGTGTTAGAAAGACAAAGAATGTAGTACTTAGTTTGGCTTTCCTAAAAATTCCCAAGGCAACACTTCTATTGGATGCTAACTTAACCTCTGCATGTTTTTTGGCATTATCAGCAGGATGGTTACTGAGTGACATTTTTACTGTGTACACCAACCCAGAGAAGATCTTGAAGTTGAAAGGCACATATATCTAATTTAAAAAATTGAAAATCCTTGTTCAGCTAAAGGTGGGGAGTGATCTGAGAGATGACCAAGCTCCCAGGATGTGATTCCACACTGCACAGGGCGATGCACTGTTCTCTAGTTCACTGTGGACTTATCTGTGGCAGAAACTCAGGCATAAAGACAGAGGAGGAGCAGTGCTTCCCTCTAATACCCTTTATCTACAGCACTGAAATTCTTTACAGAAAACAGTCTTACACTCTTCCTTCCTTCCTTTTTTCCTTCCTTCCTTCCTTTCTTCCTTCCTCCCTTCCTTCCTCTGTTTCTCTCTTTCTCACTCTCTCTTTTTCTCTCTTTCTGTCTCTTTCTCTCTCTCTCTTTTTCTTTCTTTAATTTCTTAGAGTTATATCTCTGCTTAGATCTGTGGTAGTGTGGATGTGACTGAACAGCCCAGCAACTCTTTTACTTGGATCTGACCCAGACCAAAAGCCAGGCATTGTACTTGACTCAGACCACACCTAATACACCTAGGTAAGACAGAACACTTCAGAAAATACAATCGTGACTGTCACATTTGTATAAAACACAGACAGAAGAAGAAAATATATTCTTTTTTTTTTTTTGTAAAGAATAAAGTGTGTTAGAGAACTGCAGAGTAGGAAGTCTCACTTCAGTTTCTATTTCTGCCTAAGAGGTCTCAAATCTACTTCTTCAGAAAATGATTTAGCCACTAGACCATGACCTGTTGTGCAGGAGTATGCTCCATCATGCTGGGTGATGATTTGCAACCATCAGGAAGAAATTCAGCATTCATAAAGTGGGGAGAAAGAAAGAGAGAGAACATGATGAGATAGCATTGACTTGCTGCCTGATGGATACAACATTTCTCCTGAGAAATTTTAACCCTGTCAAACTGAGGGTGGAATTTAGGCTAAGTTTGCCATCTCCTTGGAGAAAGCTTTCATATGAAATTGCAAATGATATTACTAAAAGCTCCAGTTAGAGTGAGTTAAGGAATAGTTTCTTGATACTGCCTGGATTTAGGTATAAACTATTCACCCTATTCCCCCTCCATGGGTAGATGCCTCAGCTCTCCATAGTTCCTGACATAGATGTCAAGGTCTATTCCTGAACTCAGTCCAATAAAATCAAGTATCTTACATAGCACTTCCTATATGTCAGAGTAGAAGGATGGTGATAAAACACTCAACACATTGTCCCAAGTTAACCAGCCCATGCTTATTTTTTCCCACCTGCTGGTTTATCTCTCTCCTATGAGGCTTGTGATATTTGCTGACAGGGAAGTTTTATAATATCCCCAGACAAGTAGTCCTCTTCTGAAGCCTAACTGATGAATTACTAAGCACTGGCAGAATTATAGGGACTTGAAAAAGGGTAACCCTCTGCTTGCAAGTCAGTTGTAGGAGTTAATCGGTATTTATTGCTGTCTACAACATCAGTAGTAGTTTATTTACCCCTAAAGCTGCATGCATACAGAGAACAATCTCTTGCATAGATCTGAAATGTTTATGAATTTCTGAAAAAGAGTGGGGAGGAATGATCAAATTATTTTAAGGCATTGATTTTGCTAATTGCCCCCTGTGCTTACATGTAGAGGAAGATTGATATTTTTGCCAATCAAGAATATTGGGTTAATCCTTGGAGCTGCATTTAAACAGAATGATAGTTTGACCTGTGGCCCAGCATCTCAGAGAGAGGGAGTGATGACAAAATTCATTCAATTATTTAATTTCCTGATATGCTCTCTGGGACTGACATATAGTAAAGGTTATATAAAGAGAAAGAGTAGCAGAATTTATTTCTTTGTTAAGCAAAATTAGTTTGATGTGATTATCATTTCAGGGTCTTTTTGTTCACAACTTGCCTAAATATAGATTGATATTTAATTGGTAAGTAAAACAACTGCATAAATTAATTTCATTTAAATTTTAATCTAGAAAAAAGCTGTGTGGGTATATTCTATGCATAACAAGTAGTGTTACTTCCAAATAACAAGAGCATTTTCCATTGTGGGACTGATTTTAATTTGCTTCAAATGTTGTTAAGCAAGAGGAGCATGGAAGTTTTCCAACAGAAATTTTAGCAGTTGAAAGAAAAAGGCTTGATCAAAAAGTATACTGTTTTGCCTTATCAACGGTTTTGCTGAACTCCACTTCTAAAAGTACTCATGGCTCTGTAAGTAAGTATCTGAAGTAAGAGTAAGAATCTGAAACTGACACAGAAGTGCAGAGGTGTAATTCTTTATTCTTATGCAGAGTCCACCCTTATCCGTTCAGTTCAGAAATCTCCATTCAGAAACAAACAAACAAAAAAACAAAAAAACCTGACCAAACTAGCTTTTATGTATCGAACTTAATTTTCTTTAGCAGCTCAAATCTCTTCAGACATCTTCTTTTGTGGTACTATTTTGACTGAGCATGTTCCATCCCAAAGCACCATTAAACCAAGCAATGCAGAGCTGATGCCTTCTAACAAAAGTGCTGCTGGTACCTGGAACGTGGCGTCCTTTGTGTATTCACAAATGGACTCTTTCTTTCTGCCCATGCATCTCCTTTTCCTGTCCTGTTGTTAACCCAGGCATGAAAAAAATTAGGTCTACTGATCTACTGGGCAGAAGTTTTCTATAAAGAGGAAAACAGTAAGTATAGGTCTGAATGCAAAGGGTCCAAGACACCTTACTTCTACTTGAGATGTGCCATGCATCATCTCACATGTTTGAATTCTGACACACTGAAGACACTTTAGAGTTACCGCACTTCCACACAAATTTAACAGGAGAGGAGTGTGGGAGAAAAGAAAGAACTGAGCACAATTGTCTGCTCACACAGCCTGGAAAGATTGAAACAAAAAATATTAGTGAGGTATTTGCTGGACAAGAGGACTTGATGCAGAGGCTTACAGCAAGCTATGCCTTTGAGTGGAAAGCAGGAGAGACTGGAGTACACTTAACTGGCAACTGGCTGGCTTGAAAGTTTGCCAAGTAATTCAGAAGGGTGCTATGCGAGCACAGAGAAAAGAAAAGAAGAGCAAATAGAGCTGAAGGAAAAAGTGATAAAGGCTTTCTTGCACTTGTTAGCATAAATACAGGCTGCTTCTTATGCTTATTGACCATACCTTGAGCAGGGAATAGGCAAATGAAGTCTCTGAACAGGAAAAGTAACTTCTCTAGGAAAAGTAATGAGTAAGCAAATTACTTCAGGTGTTCAAATGACCATATGGCCAGTACTGAAGTTGTTGTCAATTTCTCTAGCAAGTCTTATGCACCCATATAGCATTTCTATCCAAAATCCAACATGTACTTATCATTCACTTTCCTTCAAGAAGTATTTTCAGAAGTCACAGGCAGCTTTACATGCAAATTAAAATTAAAAAAAAAAAATCTGTCTGGCTGGGTATAGATTGCAAATACATTCATGCTTAACAAAAGACAATTATTAACTAGCTGAATAGAAATGGAAATTGAATATAAACTGAAACAGAAGTGTTAGAGACATTGAAAGGAGTATGAACTGATAAAGATGGTTTTATTCATTATTACATTCTTTTTCTAAAACAACAACATAAGAAGGAAAAGACACTGGATAATATCTTTAATAAGGGCAAACTTACAATAGGTTATGAAACACAGAGTTTTCATTAAGTACTCAAGAAGCCTATAAGTGACTAATTAAAGCTGCAGAAGTGAAAACAAAACAATGAGTATTTCACATTTAAATATGTAGTGTTCATCATTATTTATCCAAAAAGCTTTAGGGAAAGGGAAGGGTAACTTTGGTGAATCAGTGTCATTATGTTGTTTTGAGAGGCTGATTTGAGGGAATTATATGCATACTTAAGAACTCATTTTCATAAGATGTAAGAAAACTATGAGCACCATCATTTTCAGAAACAACTTCTGAACTCGTTTCTGCAGATGAACTTTCTCTTGATAAACTAGCCTAACAAACCACTTCTAATGTGCTTATGCTACTCCTCTTCACCAAGGAAACCTATAAATAACCTGTGACCTATTAACTCTATTTCTCAGACCACTGGGGACACTGAAAAAGAGAAAAAAGTACAGATATATCCTAAGTAAAGGAACTTGAATGCTCATTTAAAAAGGGAGAAATAGATGCTGGCATTAGAATACTCCTTCCAGCCGCTTAAAGATATTTTTACTGTCTAGAACCAAAAAATAATAAAAAGTAAATTACTGTGAGCTTTCAGATTAATTATAGCCACTCTGAATTTGTTTTTCTATTCCTAACTCTGATGTTCCATTTACTACTTGCTCTTTAACCCACACAAATATGAAATTCTAACTGCATTCATGTTGAACAATGGTTTTGTAAAAAAACCTCACTCTACTATGTTTGCTAACTTTGGTCTCCAGAGCAAATGTACTCATATTGAAACTAAAATACAGATATGCAAGGGAGAATTTTATCATTAGCAGTCTAATAGGTTTATCCTGAAATTCTTCTCTTTTTAGTGTGTAGGTGATACCTCACCCACCACTAAAAATTTAGTGTGTGCTGAGAGAATCTTGGTCCACACCCTGGAAAGTTTTTGCAGCACTGACTAGGTACTATCCTAGTGTCGTGGTTTAACCCCAGTCGGCAACTAAGCACCACGCAGCCGCTCGCTCACTCCCCCCACGGTGGGATGGGGGAGAGAATTGGAGGAGTAAAAGTGAGAAAACTCATGGGTTGAGATAAAGACAGTTTAATAGGGAAAGCAAAAGCCACGCGCACAAGCAAAGCAAAGCAAGGAATTCATTCACTACTTCCCATGGGCAGGCAGGTGTTCAGCCATCCCCAGGAAAGCAGGGCTCCATCACGTGTAATGGTTACTTGGGAAGCCAAACGCCATCATGCCGAATGTCCCCTCCTTCCTTCTTCTTCCCCCAGCTTATATACTGAGCATGATGTCATATGGTATGGAATAGCCCTTTGGCCAGTCTGGGTCAGCTGTCCTGGCTCTGCTCCCTCCCAGCTTCTTGTGCACCTGTCAGAGCACGGGAAGCTGAGAAGTCCTTGACCAGTGTAAACTCTACTCAGCAAGAACCAAAACATCACTGTGTTATCAACATTATTCTCATCCTAAATCCAAAACACAGCACTTTACCAGCTACTAAGAAGAAAATTAACTCTATCCCAGCTGAAACCAGGACACCTAGATACTGTCAAGGCAGGCCCAAAACAATGGACAAAGACAATAGCAGTTGATAACTTGTAGAAGCTGAGGTCTGCCTGCTAGCCAGGTTTGTTAGCTCTCCCGATAACATACCAAGAGCAGCCATAGACATGAAATTTACAAAGCATCATTTCCTTTGAACTGGTAGCCACATAACCCTGACAGGTACAACAGCATCATACCTATTTGAAAAGAAAGTCCAATTCTCTAAACTTTGCTTAGCCACAATTTCACTTACAAATATAATCCCTATAAAGGAAGTATAGTGACTTTTCAAGCTTAGTACCATACTGTAATTTTTGAATAAACATGCTTTCAGAGCTACACAGTTATGAAAATTGGAATCACCCTCTTTGGCTTCTGATATGACATGACTTCAAAGTTTTAGCACATAATGTCAAGAAGGCATTATGATTTACTCAGAAAAAATGCTGCTGTCCTGAGTTGTCAGGGTTTGAATAATTTTTGGTTGCATCTATAATAATAGAATATGGATATTTTCTTTTTTACAAATAATTACATATTATATGGACTTGAAGTGATATGCAATAAACTTCTCTGCTACAAAATTAGACAGAGTATCTCGAATTTGTCACTCTATACTTTCCAGCCATTTTTATCTGAGCTGATAGGCAGTTCTTAGCACGTTTCTAAGCTCCTCTGCTAAAGGCAACATCCCATCCATCCCTGGACATATGGATACCTTTCCAAGGATCTCTGCTTAGTCATCAGTATACCTCTTCACACAGGTAGCATGTTATTCAGGATCAGACTCTAAAACCTTCAGCACCACCACTGAAAAGGAGTGAAAGGAGTTGAAGTTTTGCACTTCACCAGCTGAAGCCTTGAAAGAGACGGCAATGAAACAAAAACTCTGCTTCAGAAAGCTAATAATTTGCTTATCTTTAGGCAAGTAAGAAAGGAAGAACATCACATAGAAGATTCTCATTTTAATTGTTTAGATTTAGCACATCTGAGTACTCTTTTAAATTTATATATCTATTTCATATATATAAAAAGTTCCATTGTTGAGAACTATTAGTAGAAGACAACCCAAAGGATGTAGAGTGGTTTCTGGAGCAATTTCTAAAAGAGGATATCATAGAAACATAGAATCATAGAATTGTTAAGGTTGGAATAGACCCTTAAGATCATTGAGTCCAACTGTTAACCTAGCACTGCCAAGTCCACCACTAAAGCATGTCCTCAAGCACCATGTCTACTCGTCTTTTAAATACCTCCAGGGATGGAGACTCAACCACTTCCCTGGGCAGCCTGTTGCAGTGCCTGATTACTCTTTCAGTGAAGAAACTTTTCCTAATATCCAACCTAAACCTGCCCTGGTGTAACTTGAGGCCATTTCCTCTCGTCCTATTGCTTCTTACTTATCATTAGCTTCTGTATATATTTAGTACACGTTTGAACATATACTCAGTATACATTCAGTGTACTTTAGCTTCAGTATACAAACATTTAATATCTCCTTTGAAAATATCATTGTACTTTACAAGCTGTATAGCAAGTATATTTGTGTGTGTGAAGAAAGTCACAAAAGTTTAAAAATAACTTTTATGAACTTTTATTAGGCAGTATATGTTTATTTCAAGTGCTGGCCATAGAAAGGTGTTTCCTCTGAAATAAGAATATTTCAGAGAAAATATTACCAACTTGTATCCTTGAGAAGCTCCTTCATTCACAGATTTTTTTTTCATTTTTGAAGAAAGCATAAAAGTGCCAAAGGGTGTTTCACTTTGGCATATTCGTTTTGCAGAAGCCAACAGCAGGAACAATAGATTTTAAAATACAATCCCAGCCCATCCAGTTACGTGAGAGAATTTAAAATTTTCATTAAATTTTTTTTAGCATTATGACAACTAACTCAATATCAGCAGCCTACCTGGCAAGCTTATGAATTTTATCAGTATCATTTTAAGTAACCACAGTCTATTGTTTCTGTAACAAACCACAGCAACCACAGTTTCATTCTACCTCAGATTATTTATTTCTTTCATAACCTGGAAGGATTATATTTGTACTGCATAACTACATCTCAGCCTTATTGTGATATTTGATTTTATATTGTTAAGTAGCTTCTGATTTTCCAGTGTCAGGTGGACATTTTTGTTGTTTTGTTTTTTGGGGTGTTTTGGGGTTGTTGTGGTTTAACCCCAGCCAACAACTAAGCACCACACGGCTGCTTGCTCACTCCCCCCCGATGGGATGGGGGAGAGAATCAGAAAAGTAAAAGTGAGAAAACTCATGGGTTGACACACAAACAGTTTAAGAAGTAAAGCAAAAGCCATACACACAAGCAAAGCAAGGAATTCATTCACTACTTCCCATCGACAGGCAGGTGTTCAGCCATCCACAGGAACGCAGGGCTCCATCATACGTAACGGTTACTTGGGAAGACAAATGCCATCATGCCGAATGTTCCCCACTTCCTTCTTCTTCCTTCAGTTTATATACTGAGCATGATGTCATATGGTATGGAATAGCCCTTTGGCTGGTCTGGGTCAGCTGTCCTGGCTATGCCCCTCCCAGCTTCTTGTTCACCTGGCAGAGCATGGAAGCTGAAAAGTCCTTGACTAGTGTAAACTCTACTCAGCAAGAACCAAAACATCAGTGTGTCATCAACAGTATTCTCATGCTAAATCCAAAACACAGCACTATGCCAGCTACTAGGAAGAAAATTAACTCTATCCCAGCTGAAACCTGGGCAGGGTTTTTTGTTGGTTTTTTTAGTGGTTGGTTTGTTTGTTTGGTTTTTTTTAAGATAAGTGTTCAAGGAAGTTCTGTTCAAAGATCTGATTCGAGATCTGATGCTTAGTAAAGCATTTGGATATCTCAGTGGAATTGAGAACATTTAATTCTGAAGTAAAAATTGAGAATACATTTATACTTTCAGTCCTTGGGTATTTCTTAATTGCAGAGAAGTTTTCAAGCCATGTGAGTCGAATATTTTCTTGCCACTTTTGTTTCCCTACCAAAGTGTATTATTGTTACTCTTTTATCTAAATATATCCATGCTCATTTCATTTATTTTCTTGCTCCCTCAGTCAGGTAGTAGGAATTTGATCACATTAGGTAGTCCAAGTGAAAAACAGATCAAAATTCTTTTGCTACTTATAACTCAAAGTGAAAACTTGACTCTTGTTAGGAATACGTGGCTGTTAGAAAAGACTACTGATAAAGGTCGACTAATAGTAGATGTATGTTTGAGGTTTGGGCAATGATCAAACATTTGGTTAAAATAGCTAAAGAGTGTCCACTTTTAAAGTTTGGAGTTGTTTGTACACATGAACATAAATTCTTACAAGTAAGCTCCAAGTTTTTCTGTAGTCTTTAAACAATGATAAGCTCCTCAGAGCTCCTTCATGGAAGGAAGAAAAAGAGAACTTTGTTTAATGGTAGCTATTTCTGTTGTGGCAGACATTAATTCTCATTAGCTGCATTTTGTCCTGACATATGGGAAATATTATTGAGCTTTGAAGATGTAAGGTACCTGTCATTTAGCTAGTAGAGAAGAATGCTCCTTTCCCAGTTCTGCTGCCTGATATTTCATGGGTATATTGTGTATGCTCAGTCCATTTATATCTCTCTGAGACAAATATTTGGCATTTGAACTAAAGTAAAAGTGTGACTATGCTTCGGGAGGGAAGAAAAATATAGGCATCTGCATAAGCTGAAGATGGGGGTTAGTTTCTCCCCTGAGGTTACAAGAAAGTTGCCCTTGTCTTAACTCCACAGATGCTCAAGGGCCTGGGATCATTTCTAAATGAATTATTAGTCTGACTTACTACTCCAGTGGGGCAAATTCTAAACATATTTGTTTTCTTCTGCTGACATCTGTGGCAATTTTGCACACAGAATGAATATATAACATACCTCTTAGACTTTCACTCCACAGTAGGCATCAGGATCCAGCAGCTGAAACGCTGTTTCTAATTTTAATGGAAGCTTGTATGTGGAATGAATGGAAAGCATTGCCCTACAGTTTTACAGGTTAATTTCTGGCTAGTCTCTTTGCAGACATACAAGGGATTTTGGTTTTGTTTTTAATAGAAAAAACATGAGTGTCTTTCCATTAGAGCAATGAATGAACCTTCTCAGCAATGAATAAAATCTCTGATTTTAATAGGCATATTGAGTAGTCATGGTCCACTTGCTATAAAAGCTTTTTTATAATGTGACCTTATATAAAAGGATATGTTATCTTTAAATTGTACAGATTAAATGAAGGAAAAATATAAAATGTTATACAAATGTATAATCATAAAAGAACATACAAACACCTTGCTTTCTTCCTAGTCAATTGAGTAGTATGCTATTAGCAATTACAAAACATTCTAGTGCCTATCACTTCATATCATGTGCATTGTTATTCATGCAAAACAAATAACAATGCAAAAAGGAACTTTAGAGTTTTAAAAGATTTCTGTCTGCATCATTTAATACATTGGTTCTTGATGACAGTATTTAATGCAGTGCCTAAAATCCTGTTACGGAGTTGCCATAAGATCATCCTCTGTGTCCTATTACTGACTTACTGTAGCATCATGACCCTATTGGCTTTTGTAATGCAGTCGTAGTTCTCAGGTAGTTCATCACACAAATTGTTGTCTGTCATAAAAGACAATTTTAATGAGGTGGGGTTTTTTTTTAGTGTTTACTTGCATATTGGAGAAGCAGAGAGAATGAGTAAGTCACTAAATTTTCCATTGTTCAATGCAAATCATCCACTGGAACAGAGTGCAGCACAGTCCATCATGTGGCAATTTGATCTCCTATGTTTTCATAGAGCTTTATAGCTTTAATTAGTCCAGGAATAATAGTGATGATACCCTTTTTCCTCAAGTATCAATCGCTAGTTTATTCTTTGAGTCTTCCATCACCTATTACAGATGTAATTTAGTATGACAAGTTAATAAATATTACAAAAAAACAAAATATATGAATGGTTATCTGCGACAGTTTTCCATAAAATTTTAAGGGAAAGAAAGAAAAAAACAACTTATTAAACCTGCTGCCAATCTATTTAATAAGACTTGCTTCTTTATATGGTTGAGAAGACCTATTACAGCTGACAACTCAGAAATTCAAGGCTCTGAAACAATATATACTAGAACATATTGTAGGTATTCAAGTACCTTTTAAAAGACAAGATAATTCCCACAAATAAATTCCCTTAGTTTCCTTCCAAACTTTTTCAAGTTAATGATTCAAATTTTGAAACTGTTTAACACAGACTGCAAAAAAAAAAAGAGGTGAAAGTACAACGGTTATCTAAAAAAGCTAGGTACAGTGTATTGAATACGGAAAAATTCTTTTTCCAACCCTAAATCTGAAAAGGTACGGCATTCTTAAAATAAAGCATAAATTTCTATTTAAGTAAATATGACTTTTAATTATGTTGTCATTATGAAAAAACAGAACATCTTGACTTTATGGGTTTAAGCTGCAGGAAAGAAATGTTGGTAACCCATACCAGTGTTTGTGAACTTCGGGAAAACCCTGAAATACTCACCTATTCCTCTTAGAAATGCATTTATATTTTAAAAGCTTTTTTTAAGAAAGGTTTCCTTTCTTAAAATTTTGTGTTTTGTTTGTAGTTGATATAATGAATGTGTGTTCAGGCTGTGGATGTTGTATACCTGGACTTCAGTAAGGCCTTTGACACTGTCTCCCACAGCATTCTCCTGCAGAAGCTGGCTGCTCACGGCTTGGCCAAGTGCACTCTGTGCTGGGTTAAAAACTGGCTGGATGGCCGAGCCCAGAGAGTGGTGGTGAATGGAGCCAAATCCAGTTGGCGACTGGTCACGAGTGGTGTTCCCCAGGGCTCAGTGTTAGGCCTGGTCCTGTTCAATATCTTTATCGATGATCTGGATGAGGGGATTGAGTGCACCCTCAGTAAGTTTGCAGATGACACCAAGTTGGGTGGGAGTGTCAATCTGCTGGAGGGTAGGAAGGCCCTGCAGAGGGACCTGGACAGGCTGGATTGTTGGGCCGAGGCCAACTGTATGAGGTTCAACAAGGCCAAGTGCCGGGTCCTGCACTTCGGTCACAACAACCCCAGGCAACACCACAGGGTTGGGGAGGAGTGGCTGGAAAGCAGCCTGGCTGAAAAGGACCTGGGGCTGCTGATTGACAGCCGCCTGAACATGAGCCAGCAGTGTGCCCAGGTGGCCAAGAGGTCCAGTGACATCCTGGCTTGTATCAGGAATAGTGGGGCCAGCAGGACCAGAGAGGTGATAGTGCCCCTGTACTCAGCACTGGTAAGGCCGCACCTCGAGTACTGTGTTCAGTTTTGATACTGTCACTACAAGAAGGACATTGAGGCACTGGAGCATGTCCAAAGAAGGTCAACGAAGCTGATGAAGGGTCTAGAGAACAGGTCATACAAGGAGCGTCTGAGGGAGCTGGGGTTGTTTAGTTTGGAGAAGGGGACACTGAGGGGAGACCTTATTGCTCTCTACAACTACTTGAAAGGAGGTTGTGGTGAGGTGGGGGTCGGTGTCTTCTCCCAGGTAATAAGTGATAGGACCAGAGGAAACAGGCTCAAGTTCCGCCAGGAAAGATTTAGGTAGGATATTAGGAAAAACTTCTTTACCAAAAGAGTAATCAGGCATTGGAACAGGCTGCCCAGGGAAGTGGTTGAGTCCTCATCCCTGGAGGTATTTAAAGGATGTGTAATTGTGGTGCTTAGGGACATGGTTTAGTGGTGGACTTGGCAGTGCTAGGTTAACGGTTGGACCTGATGATCTTAAGGGTCTTTTCCAACCTTAATAATTCTATGATTCTATGAGTCTTTTCTCTCACAGGCCCATGCTGTAATTCTTGGATAGAGTCACATCAAATTAGACTGTTAGTTGCTGCTAAAGAGCAAATGAAATAACAATTCACTTATGGAAAGTGCACCATTTACTATAATCAGACAAAAGATGGCAGTTCTTTTGCTAAAAAGGCCTTGAATAAAGCAGCGTGAAAACTCAGTGAAGGGAGGGAGGTTTACTTCAGTCACAGTAAAGCTATGTGTGGAAACTTCACAGTATTTCAATCCACCTAAAATCAATGCTTCACATAAGGTAATATATGAGAAAGAAAACAAACCTGAAGAAAGGTTTGATTGTTTCTTCAACTATAATACAGTAATTAATGTACCCTCTAAATCTCAAGACTTCCCCTAAACAGCCTGTTTTACCTCCTAGCTTTCTCTTGTTCATTATACAATGACATGTACCTATGCAGAAATATAACTTGTGAGTTGAAATTAATTTTTGTTTCTCTATGAAAAATCATGTTATGGATTAAGATAATTCATATGCATTTTTTTAAGACTGAAATAAGTCTTGTGATTTATTTATGATTAGAGCTCTCCAGGTATTTGAAGGAAGGAAGTAGCCAAGAAATTAGACTTAAATACAAATTTTTGCATAGTAGATTTCATATTGACGGTTCCACATAAAAGGAATATGTGGCTACATTTCCACCTAAAAGAAACCATTATGGTCATATACTGCACAAAAATGTCTTTAAGGCTTCATAGAAATCACAATAGTTCACGAAAATTATGGTGGCTAGAAAATGGGCATGATTTTCCATTCTTGTTTCTTCTTAAACAGCTTAACTCTTTCCATTCTTTCCAACTTCTATTTATTATACCATTCAGTTTGCCTTAGAATTGCCTGGATTCTGTTAGTTTGCATTTTTTTTTTTGCCTTTTTATATATATAGTTGTCATGGTTTAACCCCAGCCAACAACTAAGCACCACACGGCTGCTTGCTCACTCCCCCCCGATGGGATGGGGGAGAGAATCAGAAAAGTAAAAGTGAGAAAACTCATGGGTTGACACACAAACAGTTTAAGAAGTAAAGCAAAAGCCATACACACAAGCAAAGCAAGGAATTCATTCACTACTTCCCATCGACAGGCAGGTGTTCAGCCATCCACAGGAACGCAGGGCTCCATCATACGTAACGGTTACTTGGGAAGACAAATGCCATCATGCCGAATGTTCCCCACTTCCTTCTTCTTCCTTCAGTTTATATACTGAGCATGATGTCATATGGTATGGAATAGCCCTTTGGCTGGTCTGGGTCAGCTGTCCTGGCTATGCCCCTCCCAGCTTCTTGTTCACCTGGCAGAGCATGGAAGCTGAAAAGTCCTTGACTAGTGTAAACTCTACTCAGCAAGAACCAAAACATCAGTGTGTCATCAACAGCATTCTCATGCTAAATCCAAAACACAGCACTATGCCAGCTACTAGGAAGAAAATTAACTCTATCCCAGCTGAAACCAGGACAATAATTTACTAATATGTTTCAAATATAAGTATAAGCATTTTTCAACTTTCAAGGCTTCCTTTTGGATCTCAGGAGGAAAAAGGAATTGTATGATCTCTGAAATGGAGGTCAGGCTTTGCAATAAGATTACAGAGCCATGGTTTGTGTATGCAGGGAGAAGACAAGAAACTCCAAAGCTCAGCAAGAGTTGAAACTGGCTAGTGTTGTGTCAGACAACAAGAAATGCTCTTTTAAGTACGTTAATAGCAAGAGAAGGTCTCAAGAAAACACTGGACCAATGCTTGTTGAAGATGGCCACCTGACAAATAAGAATAAAGAAGAAGGGAAGACATCTGATGCTTTTTTTGACTCAACCTTTAACAGTACTAATAGACCTTGGGCTGCCCAGTCCTCTGAGTCGGAGGACCATCACTACAGGAACAACGACTTTCCATTTGTGTACACTGAAATTGTAAGGGACCAGCTGTATCCTTTGAATGTTCATAAGTCCATGGGGCCTGATGGGATTAATCTTAGAGTACTCACGGAGTTAGCAGGTGTTACTGCAGGACCCTTCTCAATCATCTACCAAAGGTCTTGGGAGTCTGGGGAGGTTCCCGCTGACTGGAAGCTAGCCGATGTTATTTCAATTTACAAGGAGGGCATGAGGGAAGACCTAGGAAACTACAGACCTGTTAGTCTAACCTCAGTACCTGGAAAAATTATGGAGAAGATCATACTGGGTGCTACCGAAAGGCATTTAAAGGACAATGCAATCATCATGCACAGTTAACATAGGTTCACAAAGGGAAAGTCCTGTTTAGCTAATCTCATATCCTAGGACAAGGTCACCCACGGAGTGGAGGAAGGGAAAGTGGTGGATGTTGGTTTTCTGGATTTCAATAAGGCTTTTGATATTGTCCCTCACAGCAACCTTCTGGACAAGTTGTCCAGCTGTGAGATGAGCAGGTACATGGTGTGCTGGGTGATGAACTGGCAGAACGGCAGGGCTCAAAGGGCTGTAGGGAATGGGGCCACATCTGGCTGGCAGCCAGCCATCAGTGGTGTTCCTCAGGGATCAATTCTACAGCCAGTTCTGTTCAATATTTTTATCAATGATTTGGAGGCAGGAGTTGAACGTACCATTAGTAAGTTTGCTGATGATGTTAAACTAGGAGGTGCTGCTGACACTCTCAAAGGACAAGAGGCCTTGCAGAGGGATCTAGATAGATTGGAGCATTGGGCAATCATCAATGGCATGAAATTTCACAAGAATAAATGCTGGATTCTCCACCTGGGATGGAACAGCACCAGACACAAGTCTAAATTGGGAGAGGAGTGGCTGGAGAGCAGCCCTGCAGAAAGGGACCTGGGGGAGCTGGTTGACAGTAAGCTCCATATAAGTCAGCAGTGTGCCCTGGCAGCCAACAGGGCAAACCGCATCCTGGGGTGCCTCAAACACAGTATAACCAGCTGGTCAAAGGAGGTGATTATCCTGCTGTATTGAGTGTTGGTGCAGCCTCACCTGGAATACTGCGTGCAGTTCTGGGCCCCACAATTTAAGAAGGATGTTAAGGTACTTGAATGTGTCCAGAAGAGGGCAAACTAGCTGGTGGAAGGGCTGGCAGGCATGTCCTGTGAGGAGCAGCTAAGGACTCTGGGTTTGTCTAGTTTGAAGAAAAGGAGGCTGAGGGGTGACCTCATTGCTCTCTACAGCTTCCTGAGGAGGGGAAGTAGAGAAGGAGGTTCTGGTCTCTTCTCCCTGGGATCCAGTGATAAGATGCCTGGGAATGGCTTGAAGTTGTGTCAGGGGAGGTTCAGATTTGACATTAGGAAACATTTTTTTTTACTGAGAGGGTGATCAAATACTGGAACAGGCTTCCTAGAGAGGTTGTTGATGCCCCATGCCTGCCAGTGTTTAAGAGGCATTTGGACAATGCCCTTAATAACATGCTTGAACTTTTGGTCAGCCCTGAATTGGTCAGGCAGTTAGACTTGATGATTGTTCTATGTCTCTTCCAGCTGAAATATTCTAGTCTAGTCTAGTCTAGTCTAGTCTAGTTTATTTTAGTAACATATCTGTTAACTTTTACAGGTGAATATCTGGGAAAATGCTAAAATTTTGTATTTTATGTTTTCTTAAAATGGGAATAATGCTCCAAATTATCTCTGAAAAAATTGATAAAAATGTAAGAAAAGGTATTTTTATTATGTTTTTTTCCATAAGAGAGAGAGAACTGTGATACTATCTGAAAGATTTTTTTTCTGAAAAATTTTCTTATTTGTTTATAATTTTCATATACATTTTAAACATTTTGAAGTTTAGCATTTGGATTCTGCACTCCTATTCAGATATTTGGAATTAAGAATCTTAAACCCTTGTAAATATCTCAGTCCCAAAAGACTATATTGTTACTGTTGTTCCAAAGCTTACCCACAGACACGGGGCCAAATTAATGACAAAATGGTTTTATATCCACAACAATTGCTTTCCCCAGCATGCTCTGGAAAGTCCCGATCTTCAGAAATTATTTACAAATCTTGAATATAGGGATCTGACAATATATCTACTGAGGTATCATTGTCTTCAACACAGCAAGATGCTGATATGCAGTCATTTAAATCAGTGTACTGGTTTTGACTGAGATAGAGTTAATTTTCTTCATAACAGGTTGTATGGTTCTGTCTTTTGGATTTATTACCAAATCAGTGTTGATAACCCAGGGATCTTTTAGTTATGGCCGAACAGTGCTTACACAACATCAAGGCCTTTTCTGTTTCTCAGACTGCCCCACCAGCAAGTAAGCTGGGGATGCAAAAGAAGCTGGGAGGGGACACAGCCAGGGCAGCTGACCCCAACGGACCAAAGGGATACCCCAGACCATATGGCATTGTGCTCAGCCATAAAAGCTGAGGAACAGGGAAGTTTCGTGTTATGGCATTTGTATTCTCACATAACTATTATGTATGGTGAAGCCCTGCTTTCCTGGAGAGGGCTGAACACCTGCCTGATGATGGGAAGGAGTGAATGAATTTCTTATTGTGCTTTGCTTGTGCATAAAGCTTTTTCTTTACCTATTAAGCTGTCTATATGCCAACCCATGAGTTTTCTTGCTTTTACCCTTCTATACTCTTCCCCAGCCCTCTGAGGGGTGAGTGAGTATCTGTTTGGGGTGTAACTGCCTACTGGGGTTAAACCACAACAATCAGAAAGCACACACCCCACACCAAGTAACTAGAATTAGAGGATGTTAAAGTAATTTTCTTAGAAATATAAGTAAACAAATAAAGAAGCAATTCTGGTGGCAAGGACCAATACGGGAAACCACAATGTGTGTAATATGTGAAATGCTCCAAATTCTTATACAAAGGTGTGGTGGGTTGACCCTGGCTGGATGCCAGGTGCCCACCAAAGCCATCCTATCACTCCCCTCCTCAGCTGGACAGGGGAGAGAAAATAATGAAAAGCTCATGGGTCGAGACAAGGACAAGGAGAGATCACTTACCAATTACCATCACAGGTGAAACACACTCAACTTTGGGAAATTAGTTTAATTTATTACCGATCCAATCAGAGTAAGATAATGAGAAAATAAAAACTAAATTTTAAAACACCTTTGTCCCACCACTCCCTTTTTCCTGGGCTTAATTTTACTCCCGATTTCTCTACCTCCTCCCCACCCAGTGGCACAGGGGGGCTGGGAATGGGGGTTGTGGTCAGTTCATCACACTTTGTCTGTGCTCCTCCTTCCTCCTCAGGGGGAGGACTCCTCACAGTCTTCCCCTGCTCCAGCATGGGGTCTCTCCCACGGGAGACAGTCCTCCACAAACTTCTCCAATGTGAGTCCTTCCCACAGGCTGCAATTCTTCACAAACTGCTCCAGCATGGGCCCCTTCCATGGCATGCAGTCCTTCAGGAGCAGACTGCTCCAGTATGGGTCCCCCACAGGGTCACAAGTCCTGCCAGAAAACCTGCTCCGGTGTGGGCTCCACGGTCCTGCCAGGAGCCTTCTCCAGCACAGGTTTCCCAGGTGGTCACAGCCTCCTTCGGGCATCCACCTGCTCCAGCATGGGGTCCTCCACAGACTGCAGGAAGATATCTGCTCCACCGTTAACCTTCATGGGTGCAGGGAGACAGCCTGTCTCACCATTGTCTTCACCACGGGCTGCAAGGGAATCTCTGCTCTGGAACCTGGAGCACCTCCTCCCCCTCCTTCTTCACTGACCTTGGTATCTGCAGAGTTGTTCCTCTCACATATTCTCACTCCTTTCTCTGGCTGCAGTTGTGCAGGGTTTTTTCCCCCTTTCTTAAATATGTTATCCCAGAGGTACTACCACTGTCTCTGATGGGCTTAGCCTTGGACAGCGGTGGGTCCATCTTTGAGCTGGCTGGCATTCGCTCTATCAGATATAGGGGAAGCTTCTAGCAGCTTCTCACAGAAGCCACCCCTATAGCACCCCTCTAGCAAAACCTTGCCATGCAAACCCAATACAAAAGTGTATTAGATTAAGTTATTATTATTAATTTTTTCCCTAATGAGGAAGCTCAGAAGAAGCAATTTACACAAGTTGTAAAGCAGGTTGCTGTCATGGAGTCTGTATGATTCACTGTGTCTCTTATTTCTTACTGTTGTGTCCAAGCTAATGAAACTCAATCTCATTGTCTACCTGTAAAATAGTTGCCAGAAACCGAGCTACAAAGGGGGTATCAGTGTTGCAAACACTGGCAGATGAATGAAATTTGAACATGTATATTAAATTTTGATACATTGATAGCTTTTTATAGCAGAACATTCCAAAATATGTAGTACATTGTTAAGAAGATTATGACGGGAGAAATGTAAAAACCACTTTCCATGACCTAACACCTGTAGATACGTTGTAGTGAATAAGCTAATAAGCTTTCAGGCCAAATATAAAAATTGATAATGATATATGCCATGCTGAACAACATTCTGTAATAGAAAGTGTTGGGTAATTGCAATGATAAGCATTGATACCAGTTCTGTCTGAAATGACTTATTATGTATATATGTCGGAAGAGAGACAGCATTTAGCACATGCAGTTTCACTCTTTTTCAAAGGAGTATTATATCAAAATAGCTGTAGCTGAAGAGTTTTTTATAGAAAAAAAATCTTACAGATTACAGAAGTAGGTTGTGCTTTCACTTATCAGAAAATTAACTTCTACTTGTGAGACATCGTGTGATCCACATATCTTCTAGTTTGGAAATTCAGCAATGTTTCCTGTGACTTAAATCAATGTTTTCATTTTCCTTTCCCTTTTATTTTTTAAAAGGCTTTTCATAATTAAGTTGAGCATCCCTGTGTTTCTCAGGCAGAGTCCTTCACTGCATCTTCTCTCAGACATTAGTCCCATTAATTGGTTCTGTAATGTGAATTATGTGTCCAGAAAGAGAATGAAGAAAATTACTTCTTTTGTGAGCTATTATTCAGCTACCGTTATTGGGAATGTTGTTCACGTTAAAACTCATATGATGTATTCTGCTTCATCACTTAGGCCTTTCTCATGCTAGCTCACTAAATAGCTCACCTTGGGCCAAATTATTAGGTGGTGTAATCAATGAGACTAGATTTGATTTCAAAAGACTCACACTGCCATGATCTCTCTCTCTCCTTTCCCCCTCTCTCTCTTTCTCTCTGTATATAATATGTAAATACATCCTGATCTTTGTATATATGTACACACACATTTCTTTTAAAAAAGAATGCTGTATTTTAAATTAGTGACAATAGGATATTATAATTCTTTTGCTAGCCTTTTTGAATGGTTTCATTTTTATTCAGTGTAATGTGTATTATACTTGCAAATTCATCCATCCCAGAACCACAAGTACTTTGTTACAGAATACACTAGCCCCCAGCAGAAGATATGGGGAAAGGTTAGAAAAATATTCTATCTGCTTTTGAACAAAGGTATATATCAGCTAGGAAGACAGAACAAGCAATTCTCTATCTGCTCTAAAGAAAAGTGTATTAGGGTAACAGAAAGATCAAAACATGACTAATACCTGTTGGATTATTCACCGTTCTCCCACACGATAGGGCACTCAGAACATGAGATAGTTCAGAATGACTAAAAGCTGAATTATTTTCCCAAAGGGGGCTTTATAAAGATGATGATACCCACTTCTCTTAGAGTATTCACACCTTGTCACCTTTGCAAGGAGGCTTAGACACATGGCAATGTAACAAAGAGCACAACTGTAAACAGATAAACTGATGCAATTAGATGGCACAGGACTTTAATACCTTAGCTTTTTATATTCAATACTAAATTCAAAGTTGAATTAATTAACACCAGTTTAATGGCCACATTTGAGCCTCCAATGGGTATTTTTTTCACAGCATAAAACCTCCAACCTGTTTGGAGCATTTTATGATATTTTTCCTTAAGGCTTGCCACAGACGCATTTTAGAACAAGACTAAAAAGCCTTGTTAGACATGCAAGAGGTAGACAATGAACTTACTAGAAACATCTAACACAATGATATGAATTTTAAAAATTCCCTGAATATGTTGTTTAGGAATATTTAGATAATATTAATGTATAGGTAATATCAATTATAAAAAGCTTATTTGTGCTATTTGTTAGGCTCATATCAAAATAATCAGCACTAATAGACCTTACACTGAACCTAACATGGTGGAACTGCAGAGTCTGTTATAACACAGCTCTGGTTTTCAGAATGAACCTCTGCTCTCAGAACATCAACTTTTAAAGGTAATGAAATAATGTTAGTTTCAAGTATCATAGTGACTGGTGATAAGAACTAGGGTAAACTGCCTATCAGTCCTCCCTGTGATTATATTTGACTAGCTAGATCTTTGCACTTTCTCCTGAGAAACAGCTGGCTATTTTATCAGCAAGTCCCTGGCTGATAAAGGTTCTCAGCGTGCCAGTTCCTATCCACAAGTGGCCAGGTTTTTTTGTTGAAGAGTTTTCTGTGTGACAACAGGAAATAAGTATGCAGGATCCCTCACCTTCTTGAACCATGTTGGAAAGATGCCAGGAGACAGCCTGTACTTTCATACGGTGTTCAAATAGTCACAGTATTACAAGGACAAAGGTACAAGTTTTCTGCCTGCACAAAAGGGACAAGTCTGAAATAGAAGAAGGAAAAGGTAGACAGACAAAATCATTCAAAGGCTCACATGATAAGAGATGAGGAGGTCTCACCTGGCATGTTACATGAATGTGATCTGCCTAGCTTCTCTGCCAACACAGTATAGCAAAGGGCATGCTGCGTTTCTACTGACAGAACTATTTTCTTGCACAAAGCCCCAGTGAATACATGCCACAGGAGTTCCTTCATTCTTTATTGCAAAGTTCAAATGGGCTCACCCTGACCCTCTCATGTATAATGCTGTCACAATGAACCTACCTCACCTTCTCTTTTTCTCCAGCTTGTAGCAGTTCACAAGGAACTACCTATGCTAAGGGAAGTGTGTAAAAGCTGACAAAACAACGTAAGAAATACCACTGGATATATAGCGTTACAGAGTCAGACTCCATCATAGTAAAAAAAAAAAAAAAAAAAATTAGTATGGGATGAGCAGCAAAAAAAAAAATTGGCCAGTTAAGTGTGCAACATTCTTATGGTTTATATGGCACCCCTTGTGATACAGTGTGAACACAACTGGGTTGCTATGAAGGTACTTCAAGAGACTGCAGTGTGGTAAAAGCAAGATGGAAGCACATGGATATAGCCATCGGGCACAGGCACCTGGGACTATGCACACACCACTACAATTCCTTTCATTTAGTGATCGATCTCTACCTTAAAACTAGTTGTGTTATTTTTCTCTAATACTTCTACTAGAAGAAAGTTTCAGAACAGTCTTGCTTAGAGAATTCAAAGATTTCTTCCTGTTTCTAGTCCTATTTGATCTGTGGCTAGTCTACTCTCATATGTTCTTGTACCTCCTTTGTCCTTTAACTTAAATGTGTTTACATTTCTTTTTCAGTGCTGAATTACTGTAACCCCTCCTTGCTGTACAGCGGTCACACAGAAATACCAAAATAATTGAAGCATAAAGAAAAGTTTCTGCTGGTAAACTCATTACCACAATGACATACTGTATTTCACAAATCTTTCACTCCCCTTTCTGGTTTTAAAAATAGAGTGTGGCAGATTAGGTTGTGCACTTGTTGCAGTGTAAACTTAGGAAGAATAATTTTAATGTTCTTTTGTTCAAGTCATATATATTTTATAACCCTGTTTACTCAAACTGAAGTGCTGTCTGGGAGCATGCATTGTGAGTTCATACAGCAGTCTATACTCGTAAAGGGGGAGCAGCAAAATTGCTATGTGCTTCTTGCGAACGGAGCGCTGTCATTGTCAGTAATCAGGATAAGTAATATGTATCAATCAGAGCCAGTCCTGACACCTTCTGACAGCTTAGTATACACATAGTGTTTCTTCACTGCATTTTAAGTCTTCTGACAGGGGCTGTTTCCCTTCTTTTTGGGTGTTCTGTTCAGGTTCTGTTTGGTCAGACCATTTGTGGTTTCTTCTCTTTTTTTTTCAGTTTTCTAAATAAAATAGGAGAATACAAAGGCTCTATCACACAAAATGTTGATTTTCTCTTTTTCAATATGCCTTTCTAACATGCCTCATTGTAGTAACACCTGGTTATACTCATTCTAAGAGGAGGTTAAAGTAGGTTAAAGAGAGAAAAGCGGTCTAAATTTAAAAATGTGAATAATGTTGATAGCTCTGAAGAGTGACTGGCATCAGCCTCAAGGCTATCTTGCCTTGAGAGGCTTCTCAGTGAAAAGCTGACTTCATCATGTCTTTTTATTCACTTATCAGGAGCTGTTAGTTCACCAAAGTACAGTTCTCTCACTCATTTATAGGATTTGTAGGTGTGAGGGGAGGCAAATTAGTCCCTGGTGTCATCTCAGTGATTTTGCTTGTCTTATACCAAAGAGGAGTGAAGCCCAGCGTGTACATTTTTTTCCATTAAAGATGGACTAAAATGAAAACAGAAGAGATCCAACACTTTTTAGAGTCATTGTATAGATACATAAAATATAACACTGCATTTCAAATCCTAATTTTGTCCACCCCTGTGAGTGGCATTTTTCAATTAATTTGAAGCCTGTGGTCAGGAAAATATTTATAAGAAGTATGCACGAGAGAGAACCTAAAAAGAAATATTTCTCTGCATATGAAGTTCAACAGACAGAGCAATTTTTACCTGGTTAGACACATAAAAGTGTTTAATCTTAGTATTTTATTTGGCACACCTTTGATGGCTTTTGAAAAGTCACGGCAGTCAGGTGAAGTCCCCAGGGACTGGAGAAAAGGGAATATCACACTCATTTTTATAATGGTGTAAGAGACTGAAGCGTTAACAACAATTGTCTCAAAGCTTGCTTGTGTGTGTTTATCTGATAAGACCAAACAGCAGACCACTCTTTTGTCTGGGAAGATCCGAGGGCAGACCATGCTTTGACTTAACCAATGCCACCAGCTTGCAAGGAAATTTGTGCAAACTGGCTGACCACTAGCTTGCAAGGGAATGTGCAAACTTGCTGAAGCAGCAGGCCATTCTCTGGCTCATCAGGATATTGCCCTGGGTAACCGGACCGAATCGAGAGGGCAAACTCCCTCTCCAACACCAGATAAAAGACGGCACAACGAAGCCTGAGTGTGGCCACCTGAAAGGGTTAAAAACCACAAGAGCAAGAGAGATGTTGTAAATACCTTAGTCACTCAATTAGACCAGAAGACACCCTGTTGTGATTTAAGGATGTTGTGAATACCTTGTTAGACTTAAGGGTGGCCTGATGTGATTTAGGGAGTAGCTAGAAGAACAGTTATAAGATAAGGAGGGCTCCGGGATAATCTCGTTACAGACAACTCGGCCTTGGAAGAAACAGGAGAATGGCAACAGCAGTCTTGAAGGACAACGTCTACGTGACCCTAGGACTGAGTTTGCGCAGAAGCAAAGGTCAATCAGCGAACACAGTGAGGAAGACTACGAGCCTTCATCTGAAGACCCCCAAAGACCACCACAAGAGATGACTGCGCATGCGAATCAGATATTTGCATATGTTAATAAGTTCCTGGAAATCTCATGTTTATGCACAGAAATTCTCAGAAATCCTATGAATATGCATGATTGTATAGTATATATTCTCTAAAAGTTCATTGACTCGAGGGAGCACTTATGGTGGAGAATCCCCAGTGCTGCCAGCGCTGCAATTATCACACCCACCACCAAAGGACTGAAGACTGAAGACCAACGGGACGCCGCTGGATCCATGGTGGTGACTATCCTTTGCTTGTCTCTCTGAATGCTTGCTTAACTTCCTCCTAATATTTCCTGCCTTTCCTATCGCTTTACTCTTTTATATTTACCCAATAAAACGTCTGATTGGCGGCATATGACCTCGTTTGTGTCTTAATTTCACCCTTGGGATCATTACGAACCTTCTCCGAGCCTGACAATCAGACCGGGACTTAACAAATGGGTAGGAATGAGGACCCGGGGAACTACCAACCAGTCAGCCTCATCTCCATTTCTGGTAAGATCATGGAACAGGTCCTCCTAAAAGTTAAGTTGAAATGTAAGGAAGAGAAGTAGGTGATTAGACAGCCAAAATGACTTTACCAAGGGCAAATTGTGCCTGACTAATCTAATGGCCTTCTATGATGAAGAGATTGCATCAGAGGACAAGTGAAAAGCTACAGATGTCATCAACATGGACTTCTGTAAGGTCTTTCATACAGGACCCCACAATATTCTTACCTTTAAATTGAAGAAATATGGATTTGATGCATGGACTGTTAGATGGATAAAGAATTGGCTAGATGGCTGTGTCCAAAGAGTCAATGGCTCCATGTCCAAGTGGAAACCAGTAATGAGTGATGTTGCTCCAGAGTCCATACCAGGACCCATCACAGTGGGACTGAGTGCACCCTCAGCAAGTTTTCAGACGATACCAAGCTGAGTGGTGCAGTTCAGGTAGAAAGAAGGGAAGCCGTCTAGAGGGACCTTGACAGGCTTGAGGAGTGGGCCCATGTGAACCTCATGAGGCTCAACAAGGCCAAGAGAAAGGTCCTGCACCTGGGTCAGGGCAATCCCCAGTATCAATACAGACTGGAGGATGAATGGATTGAGAACAGCCTGCGGAGAAGGGCTTGGGATACTGATGGATGAAAAATTGGACATGAGCCAGCAATGTGTGCTTGCAGCCCAGAAAGCCAGTCATATCCTGGTCTATATAAAAAGAAGCATGGCCAGCAGGGCAAGGGAGGTGATTTTGCCGCTCTACTCTGTTCTTGTGAGACCCCACCTGAAGCACTACATCCAGTTTTGTGGTTCCCAGCACAAGCAGGATATGGACTTGTTCAAGTGGGTCCAGAGGATGGCCAGAAAAATGATCAGAGGGGTGGAACACCTCTCTTAAGAGGACAGGCTGAAAGAGCTGGGGTTGTTCAGCCTGGAGAAGAGAAGACTCCGGGGAGACCTTATTGCGGCCTTTCAATGTATAAAAGAGGGTTATAAGAAAGACTGAGAGAGACTTTTTACCAGGGCCTACAGGACAAGGGGTAATTGTTTTAAACTGAATTAGGGTAGGCTTAAATTGGACATAAGGAAGAAATGCTTTGTGATGAGGATGGTGAAACACTGGAACAGGTTGCCTGGAGAAGCTGTAGATGCTCCATCATTGGCAGTGTTCAGGGTCAGGTTGGATGGGTGTTTGAGCAGCCTGATCTAGTGAAAGATGTCCCTGCCCATGTCAGAGGGGTTGAACTAGATGATCTGTAAAGGTCCATTTCAACCATTCTATGATTCTATGATTCTATGACAGCTCATCACTGCTGCCTATGGGTAGGGAGTCTCTTTTGCCCTTTTGACCTGGGGAAAAAGGGATGCACTTTTAAATCTTCTTTATTTCACTATTATAACAGATGTTAGTTTTCTTTCCTCCAGTATTGGTCTTCAGAAGGTGAGAGGAAACAGACCAAAAATATGTGCTGGACACAAGTCTAAATTGGGAGAGGAGTGGCTGGAGAGCAGCCCTGCAGAAAGGGACCTGGGGGAGCTGGTTGACAGTAAGCTCCATATAAGTCAGCAGTGTGCCCTGGCAGCCAACAGGGCAAACCGCATCCTGGGGTGCCTCAAACACAGTATAACCAGCTGGTCAAAGGTGATTATCCTGCTGTATTGAGTGTTGGTGCAGCCTCACCTGGAATACTGCGTGCAGTTCTGGGCCCCACAATTTAAGAAGGATGTTAAGGTACTTGAATGTGTCCAGAAGAGGGCAAACTAGCTGGTGGAAGGGCTGGCAGGCATGTCCTGTGAGGAGCAGCTAAGGACTCTGGGTTTGTCTAGTTTGAAGAAAAGGAGGCTGAGGGGTGACCTCATTGCTCTCTACAGCTTCCTGAGGAGGGGAAGTAGAGAAGGAGGTTCTGGTCTCTTCTCCCTGGGATCCAGTGATAAGATGCCTGGGAATGGCTTGAAGTTGTGTCAGGGGAGGTTCAGATTTGACATTAGGAAACATTTTTTTTTACTGAGAGGGTGATCAAATACTGGAACAGGCTTCCTAGAGAGGTTGTTGATGCCCCATGCCTGCCAGTGTTTAAGAGGCATTTGGACAATGCCCTTAATAACATGCTTGAACTTTTGGTCAGCCTGAATTGGTCAGGCAGTTAGACTTGATGATTGTTCTATGTCTCTTCCAGCTGAAATGTTCTATTCTATTCTATTCTATTCTATTCTATTCTATTCTATTCTATTCTATTCTATTCTATGCTATGCTATGCTATGCTATGCTATGCTATGCTATGCTATGCTATGCTGTTCTGTTCGGTTCTATTCTATTCTATTCTGGTTTATTCTATTTTTTGAGGTCCAGAAAATGAGAACCGAGGGACTGGAAGTTATTGTAAATAATAAGCTTTAAGAAAGGCTTCTTTTGCATTGCAGTAGGAACAAGAATTTTGTCCAGTGATCTTGTGTAAGAGAAACATTTGCATAGGAAGAAGGTGGGCACTCAGTGTAGCAAACAGGATAGGACAGGACGAAAATAATGCTTCTCTGTTCTCATAATCACTTTGTAAGTCTAAAATGCAGAAAGTAACTACTATACAGAAAATATGTGTCAGGAAATGTGCCTTTTATAAGGAAATAAGTATCAAATGTAATGTTTTTGCATCTTGCAAAGTTGGGTCATCCCTGTAAAGAGCAACCACATCTAAGAAACCAAAATTCATTGGAGGGAAAGAGAAAAAAAACCATAAGAAATTAAAAGTTCAGGTCTGATTTTGAGATATTAATTTAGAAATCTCTAGCCAGACCAGTTGGCTGAAGTACTATCTGGCATTTGTTATTTTTAAACACACAAAACTAGTAAGCTTGTGTTTTTCAGGCTGAACTTATTCCTGAGGGAAAAAAAAGAAATTCTAGTTTCAACCTGTCATACAGAGACAAGAGTTGGTAATTTGTTTCTCTCAGCTCCTCAATCTTTATGCAGGGTGTCAGAGTCTAAACTGATAACAATTCCATTGTACCTGCCACATGATCAACTGATTTGATCACCCACCAGAATCCTTCACTGGGACCACATTGTGAGCTTGTGCATAGTGTTCCCACAGCTGAGACAAGACTCAGGACCTTTGGGCTATATAGGCAGCAATCCTACCAGCTGAGACATAAGGGAGTCACAAAGAACAGTGTTAAATTGGTCTTAGTTGGAAGCTGATGTGTAAGAAACTTTGACTTATTATTGAGAAAGAAAAAAGAAAGGAGAAAAGGTCAAATTTTTTCCATTCCCTGACAGTATGGTAAATTGATAAACTTTCCTAACAGGATAAACTCTGGTATTCCAAATGCCAGTACATACACTATTGCATACACACAGTTCAACATCCAGGAGGAAAAAAACAGATAATTGTAGACTATCTCACCTACTTGCATTTTACATAATTCCTGCCTTAAATAATAATTTTACATTTCATAATGTGATGCATAACACAAGACACTGTATATTGCCACTAAATGAGAAAATTAAGTAAGCGAGCTTTAAGATGTCAGTCTTTCCCATCTTTATCCATTATATTTCGCTTATTATCACTCAAATATGGAACAAAACTCCTTTAAAAACAAATACACATGCTGCCATTTACATAAGAAATTAATTTATTTAATCTCAGATACAGTAGTACATTGTGCTAAATTTTATAAATAATCCAATCACTGATCTTGTGCTAAATCAGATTCCCTATCTGAAAGAAGTGTCCTTTTCAGACTTACTTGATGGTTCTTGTTAATAAACCAATACCATTGTTAAAGTTCTGGTTTTCTTCAAGGACTAAAGTGCGCTGCTGTGGCCAAGAAGGCCAATAGGATGCTGGGTTGCATCAAAAAGGGTATCACCAGCAGAAATAAAGAAGTCATTATCCCACTCTACTCGGTGCTTGTCAGGCCACACCTGGAATACTGTGTACAGTTCTGGTCCCCGTTATACAAAAAAGATGTGGACAGGCTGGAGGGGGTCCAGAGAAGGGCCACCAGGATGATCAAGGGTCTGGGAAGCCTGCTGTGTGAGGATAGGCTGAGAGAGCTGGGTTTGTTCAGCCTTGAGAAGAGGAGGCTTTAGAGGTGATCTCATCACCATGTACCAGTACTTAAAGGGGAGCTACAAAGAAGATGGAGACTCCCTTTTTACAAGGAGTCACATGGTGAGGACAAGGGGTAACGGGTGCAAGTTACTCCCAGGGAGATTCCAATTGGACACGAGAGGTAAATTTTTCACAATGAGAACAGTCAACCATTGGAATAATCTCCCCAGGGAAGTGGTTGACTCCGCTTCGCTGAACACGTTTAAGACTCAGCTGGACATGGTGCTGGGCCATCTCGTCTAGATGGTGCTAGACAGGTTGGACCAGATGATCCTTGAGGTGCCTTCCGACCTGGTATTATATGATTCTATGATTCTATAAAGGACTACCTTTTTATAGGGATCATCTCACTATATTTCATTGATTTTCTCTTTTCCTTAATGTTATAATTCAAGTTGTAACAAAAAGAAAACTTTGTTTTGAATTCTTAATGTAGGAAGGAAAGAAAAGGCAAAGTCTTGCATCATTGTATGTTATTTCTTTCTATAATTCTCATCACCCAGTAAAACATAGAAGATATAGACAATTTAAAAATTCTTCCAATTCCTTTACCCAGTGTGCTTACATACTTTCATCTTTATTACTTATGTCTACCATCTCTGTATATAATCACATCTGTGCTAAGCATCTGCAACATTAATAAATGGATACTTTCTTGTCTCCCTTCCTTCCTCTTTCAAATATTTCTCTCTTTCATCTGGGGAAATATTGCAGCAAAAAGTCATTAAAATGACCAATAACCTCTGTAAATCTTCTTTCAATACAGACAATGAAAGGCCAAGCACTCTGCTGACGAAAAGAATCTTCAGATTGCCCGTAGATTTACTTCACTTTGATTTCAGTGTCATAGCAGGTCATTAATTTTCAGATATCATAGAACATTGTAATGATGCAATCCAAAGTACAGATGAGCAAAAGTGAAATAGCACGTTTGTATCCTTTGGGAGCTTAATGGATCCTTGTTTTGAATACCATTTAGTCTCATCTAGGGCTACTAATCTGTCTGATACCTTCCTAATGAAGTTGTTTTGGAGACTTTGCATGTTAAAGTTGCAGAATGTTCACATATAACTTTTCTAAAAAAGGAAACTAACCCTATAATTTCCAGACTATTTATGACATCATTTTCTTTTTAAATGCTTTACCTTTACAAAATCCAATTTAGTCATTCATACACAGTGATACAGCACTACCTGACAAAACGGACCTTAGGAGAAATTGTGATGTATAAGCCAAGCAAGCCACTCTAAAAATGTGAATCAGTAGCAACGGCAGGGGTAGAGGCTAATTTTTCTATTTCCTGTTTGGCAAGTAAGTTGTTTGTAGTGGTTGGTTTCCCAAATCTTTGTTTCAGTCAATTTGGTTGTTTAAGTTCACACTGTGAACCTCTTTCTTCTTTTATTTAATGTTGTACTTCACTCCCACCTGGCATGGTTCATTTTATCTTAGAGTGGATGGAATGGATTTAATAAGTAAATTTTTGTTGAAAATCAGCCTCCTGCTTATAATCAGCCAATTAGGATGTAGAAAAATTAAAGGTAGGACTATTGGTGGCATTTAGATGAAGTGTCCAGTATCATCCAGGATTTTCATCTGCTGAATCATTGATGTATCTATCATTTATTGATATGGGTTAGCAACAACCAAAGCAACAGCTAGGATATTGCAATTGCAACTCTAGACAAAAAAGCCTATTTCTGCTACCATTCACAAAGTCACTGCCGCCTTTGAAAATGCTGACCTTGTTGCAGCAGGCTTCTCATGGAGGAGGTATTGAGAAAGAAGAGCTGAAGCTCTGAAGCCCTGAGAGCTGAAGCAACAACTGAATGCTACCTGCTTCTGACATCAAGACGTTACAAAGGAGTCCACATCCTGGCTGTTTTCCCTGTCAAGGCTACATGGAATTAAGCTCTTGAGATCCACAGTTCTCTGTGCTTTAGTCTGGCTATAAGAGACTACCCTGTATGACATTACTGCAGCAGTATACTAGCAATGGAGAAGTTTCAGCTGATTTCTTTAATTTACACAGAGCTCCATGGCCAGGCATTTTAAGTTCTTCAGTGTGAGTCTTTCTGTCTGTTGCTTGTAACTTCTTTTTCTGAATTTATGTGAAGGAGTGGTCTGAGGTAGCTTGGGGATTTTAGGTACTTTTGATAATCCTTGTGAATTTCAGGATTACAACAGCAGCTTGCATTTTGTGCCTGTTCTTTATTTTATGTTTGATTTGTTTAATTGTTTTCATCTATTCTACGGAATACAGCCCAGTAAGTACAATTTAAAATGAATACAGAAGCAAAAAATTTCATCGGTTGTTCTTTTTAATCCCCATCAGAATTGCCAGATTGAATACACTCCTACTTGAATACCGTACAGCAAAGGTGACAAACTTTCCTGACCATAGAAGCCCCTCCAAGATACTTCTGTGGAGGAATCAATGAATGTTTCTGAATGACAAATAAATCTTAAAGATGTGAATGATATTCTTAAGAAAGTAACTTGAAGAAGCTTCTGGTTGCTCCAAAATATACCTCTAATAATCAGACATTTGTCAGAAATTGTAAGAATAATTTATCATATGTAAAAAATTAGATTTATTATTTGTTAATCTTACTTCAAATACCTCCCTTTTTTGCAAGAGAGCACTGTAAAAATACTGTTAGTATTATATTTTAGATTCTTTTTAGTTATTTACAACATATAACTTAAGGTTCTTAAATTATATATCCAATAACCTTATATTAGCTTACATTCCCAAGGCTACCCCCACATTCAATGAAGAGACATAAGCTGCTCCAGTGAAAAAATCAGAAACTCTAATTTTAGGCTCCTACTCTGAAGGAATCCCTCTTTGTCTTTGACTATAAAAGGAGACATGACTTGTAACTCTACACCAAAACTAGATAGGCATTTAATGCCATTGCCAGAGTTATGGTTCCCCTCCCCTTTAAGTGAAATATGTAATGAAATGTATTCTTCAGAAAAGAGAATTATTTTGTAGTTTCATTTCTTTTTTTTTTCTTAGAAATGTATTTTCTTTTGTTGAAAAATATGTTTATAGATCAAAATATAACTGGGCACTGTGTTCTATTTTAAGCTACCTTTCCCAACTATTGAAATGGTAAAATTAATTTTCAATACTTAGAATTAGTAACTGTTAACATCCAAGTACATGTGAATAAAGTGTTCCACTAGAATCTTAGACTTCTGTGACTATCTGGAAAAATAAGTACTGAAGCTTCATAGCTGGTTGTATCTAGTATGTAAGATGAGAGATTTAAGAGGGTTTTTTTAATAAGACATATTATAATTTTTTCTTGATAATGTGATCACATAAAATATTTGCAAACAAAAAATATGGAAATTAATTATAGTTAAGCAGAAAATCTAAATGTGGTTTTACTAATTTCATTAACCTTATTATCAGGTTCATAAGAAGCATAGAAAATTGGTACAAAGAATTCAAAGTTTTTGTCAGCATGTAGCTGTGGATATTGTGAATTATTGCCACACTTAGTTTATGTATCTTACTGAAGGTGTTTGGAAACTGGAATGTAAGACTCTGGAAATGTGGATGACACAGCATCTGTCCCTTTTACACATCGATGGCATTTTTACTAGCCGTGAAAACATTAACTGTATTTTTAAAGCTATTGTCATACAAAGTAAAAAATTTACAAGTATTTTGAGACTTGGAGCCCAGTTTAGAGCTTGATTCCAGAAGCAGTTAGAACATGTGGATGAATGAAGCACAGGCAGAGAGACAGACTTACGGACCTCACTGCAGTTCTTATAATTTAGCAAATGGTAGGGAAGTCATCCACATACCCATACCTCTCCAGGTTACTTCGTTAGGGCAGTTTTTGCCATGAGCAGATAGACTTTACAATCTTAAAAGTATAAACCAATTAATACCTCATGCACAAAAGACAGTAAGGAGAAACAAGTTACTGGGCTAGGCGTTAACATGCCCATCATCCCCACTGAGCTTCTGCTGTCCAAGCAGCTTTCCACTGGAAGGGGAAGGGACAGCTTCCACTGCTCCTGAACACAAATTTGATATTGCTGGTTGCCATCTCTTGACACCTTGGTTTTTTGCCCTGGGATTTTCTATCATACCGTGTGAATGTTCTTCCTCTTGAATCCTTGAGTTGCTGACTATCCCTGTTCAAGCAATCTTACCTCTGCTTACAGTTCTGGCTTTCTTACTTTACACACTTGTATGAACTTTCTCACAGCTCTTCCTTACAACTTAGCAACATATTTAGAGGTCTGAGCTGAGGTTATGCAACTGGACTGTATCAAAGCTAGGCCGTGGATGAAACTCTGTGGAGGAGGGAAACCCTTTGGAGGACTGAAGTGACAGGTTACAAACCCTCCAGTTAGTGTTCATTAAGTAATAGTAACAGCGAGCAGAGATGCCATTTCTTGTAGATGTACCCTGCAGCCTGCTTCCAGAACTGCCATCATTTAAGCTTTTTAGCTTTTCCTCCAAAGGACCCCCAAAACTTACAAGCAAGGACCTTCAGTTGAAAGACTTTGGTCCTGTCTTTGTCCTGTTCCAACAATTCTACAAAAGTTCTGACTCTGCAAGCTGAATCTTTTATTCTTTACTGGATAACAGCCACAATTTCTTCATTACCTCCTAAATGTATTCTTATTCCTTTTAGATCAGCTGTTCCTCCATAATGCTCTGTGGAACCAAAAATGACTTTTGGGTCCCTGCCTGATGAGTCTCATAGGAAGAGAATAATCCTTTCTGATTCCCACCTTGGTTATTGGTTATTAGTTATTGATTATTGGCTAGAGCCATCCTCTCCCAGAGCCAGCACAGCAAGTATCACAGACATAAGAAGGGAAAACAGTGCCTCTAACATAGTAAGATTACCCTGTGATGTAAGACAAGGGTATGTAGAAGAATCCAGAATCTGTAGGTCAGAGAGAAATACTTCTCGCTTTCCCCCACACACCATGATGTACACCTTGAATGGCAGGGAGGGATAAATATGTATATATTTTTCTTCCATTTCCTTAATGGGCCTGTAGGAAGCAAACCGTACTTGTAGTCTGATCCAGCTTCCCATGCTGCAACCACTGAGGTATACTGAGATGCCAACCATGCTATGTACCACATGTCACCTCTCTCTCCAGATTTCTTTCTTAAGAGTATCACCTTCAGGAAAGTTGCTTGGCTTGGGATTACTGTTTCTTTTGTCAATTAAATGTTTTAAAATACAACAAAAGCATTTATGATATTGCCAACTTTGCATGAAAATATTCTTCTTGAGAACGACTGTTTTTTATTTCCTGTTAAGATGCATTGTCATTACAAGTCTCTCAGTTCTAGGTTTTGGTGTTTGCTAATCTTGAATGGATTTTGCTTCATGATTAGCCAAGAAAAATCATTTGAAACTGTGCTTAGGGAACTACTGAAGTGAATATTCCATCAGAGTGATAGTTTTTAGTTGAAAAGTGGAAAGTAGCTAAATGCATGCTATCTCATGAAACTGGATTCAGTGACAATTTTCACCAGCAAGTCAGAAAACGATGTTAGATTGTTTTATAGAGCAATGTACAAAAATGTCACCTTTTTAAATAATGCAAAGTATTAATCTAATTTCATCCACTGAAAGACATATGCATGATTTTTTTGTTGTTGTTTAAATGCTTTCTCATGTAGGTTTTAATGAATTGGACTTTCTGGTATTACAATGAAAAAAAGGGGGGGGGTGTTTGGTTTTTTTTTTATTCCAAAGTCCAGTAATATTAGATCTACTTTAGTAAGCTGGAATCTGCTTAAGCAGAACAAGAATAATTCCTGCTGAAAGAGGTATTGAATTTGCTTTTGTGAATCCTGATTGAAATCCATATATGTATTAAAAAAAAAAAAGACAAACTTTTGATGAACAGATACCCATCCTTAACCATCCTGTTAGAGCTAGGAAGCAATTATAAAAACAATTATATAACTGTGGAGCCAAATTTTCTCCACACAAGGAGATTTTCATTTACACCACAGAGATTTAATTTATGCCATGGTTTATAACAAACCTTACTTAATCTAGCAGTTAAATCAAGTCCCTTAGGAAAGTCAAAACAGCATTTTGGAATGCAAAATCCCATTATTAGTAAGGGTGTTATCCTTACAGAAAAAGGACATATTTCCTGGGAATCAAAAGTGAATTCTGGTGCTCTGTGAAGAAACAAATTTCTTGGCAGACAATAACTCTTATGCAACTTTCTGGATTCTTTTCTGGAAGAGATGACTTGACTGTGGGGCCTGACTAATGTCACAGTTTAAAACCTCTCTTTGTTTTAGATATCGTGGTATGAATCTGGCCACTTCAATGGCCAAAAAGTTTGTTTTTCTCCATAAGCATGAGGCAGTATTCGTAGAAGCTGTCAGACCTTGCAGAGGTTGCTAAATATGTTTCTAAATAGTCATGCTCATTTCAGCTGGAAGGCTGTCTGTCTGGAGTGGCTTCTTCACCATCCCATAATCTGTCTCTGCATTTTCATAGAACGCATTCCAACTGTTCTCCTAGCTGTACATCTGTATGAGTATGTATAAGCTACTGTGTCACCTGTGTCCTATTAACAATCAGCTTTATGTTTGTTTTTCACTGCTTCTACATGCAAGTTTGTGCTTGCTTTCTGATTGCCTGGGAAAGCTGGAGATCTGCTTGAAAGCTAATCTTTGAGACCTGTTCTGGGTAAGACAGTGGGGTTAATGAGGGGCAAATTTCAGGAAGATTCAGGAATTAGTGATGATTCCATTAGCTACTTCCATTTCTGACAGTGCTTTCTCAGTCACTCACGTAATGAGATATAAATTCTAGGGTGTGAGAGTTTTCTTGAACTGGTTCTTCAAGTGTCATTTTTCCTGAAGATTTCTTCTGTTTCTAGCTGTATCACGCACATTCTGGTTTTACCTTCAAGTGGGACTTTCTAAGAATAAAAGTAGATATACAGCTACTTCGGTATTAGAGATTTCAATGATTCATAGCAGATAATACTTTAAGTGTACCTTTTTTTTCTAATTCAGTTTTAGACTATCAGAAGAAAATTGAGTTTTTATAAAAGTATTTATGAAGACTTTTTCCTAATTCTTCTCTGTTTCCTTCCACAGTATACCTTTCTTTTTTATATGCAGAGTTCATCAAGGAAATTGCAGTACTCCCGATCCACATGCTGTAGTAGCACAAACTATACAGAAAAAAAGTTTTTAACCACCTACAAGACAAATCATATCTCCCTTTCTGAGTTTTTATCTTTTTAATGTGTAAAGCTAACTGTCTAAAAATGAGCTGAAGTAAACTACTTCAGCATTGCAGGATGATTTTTTTCCAATGAGAAATATTTCAAAATCCAAGTCTAAGCACTGTAATAATTTTATAACATCTTTGTACTACATTTTTCTTAGCAATTTCCAGCTTCAGTATCCTAGCACTAAGACTTTCCTTCTCATCTCTGTTCTTTTGAAGATGTTATGTGGTATTTAATCTTCATTCTTGGGAAATTATATTGCCTAAATGTAAGCTGCGGAAAATATGACCAAGTCCTTTGCTGATGGAAATATTATAAATACATATAATATGGTTTCTTCTGAGTTCTTATACTAGTGCTGAAAAAAGAGGATTTGTAAATTTTCTACAATGGACTATCTTCCCAGGTTTGGTCATGTAAACCAAAATTTTGCATTGATCCATATAAGCCTAATAATGTGGTTACCTGTACAACAGATTTTTTTTTTTCCCGGAAAATGTTAGCAATTTTGTACTTTTCTTCATTCCAACACTTAGTGCTGTCTTAAGATTTGTTAGTTAATATTAAAACTAGAAATGTTAGTCTATGATAGTCCTTAGTAATGGTCCCCAAAAACGCAGTGTCATTCTGCAGGCTGAGACCCCATAACCTTTTTATACTGTTGTGCTTTCTAAAAAGATTGTCTAAAAATTCTGTAACCAAGTAGTGCAGGCAGTGTTACTCCTGTGATAGAAAAACAATGGACTGAGTAGTTAGAAGGGAAAGTTCTGGTCTTTGACCTCTGAAACACAAGTTTGAACTCAATTTTATCTTCATTTTTAGTGGGCATTAGGTCAAAAGCAAAACTAATCAAGCATCTGGGCACAACATAGCACATGAGTAAGCAATGGAATTATCACTGTCATCTGTCTTCCCAGTGATGGAAGAAGAGAGACAAAGGAAAGGAGATAAAGGTTAAGGATTATTAGCTCCTTTCTGTGGAGAAGCCATCACTCCTCTGAATTAAAAAAATAACTTCTAGTCCCAGCATAGCAGTACGTTTCACCAACCGTTGTATCAGGTTCGACTTCCAATGACAGAGTTCATATGTGAAACATCTTTAACATTTTAAATTCCTCCATTTCCATAGCCATTAAGATTTTGGGTTTTTTTTTCCCCCCAAAATGACATATATGATATACATAAGATAAAAAAATATAAACAGAGTAGAATTTAAGTTGAAATTTAGTAGAATAAAACTTAGAAATTTAAACCCTAGAAAAACTCCTCACAAGGTTGTTTTTTCTTTTTTTTTTTTTTAACTGATGAAAGTTTCAGTAAGAAAGTAAACTCCACATTTTGTTTTGATGCTTTTCAGAACTTTTGTTTAAGCTTTTTGCTTACCCAGCTCATCCTTGTCTTGTCATATTGCCTGGTCCACCACACTTATCTGCCTTTTATTTTCCACTCCACTGTCCTTAAGTGCCTCTTCCTGTTCCACCGTGATGAACATGTCTTAAATGCAGTTTCCCATTGTATAATGCTGATTTTTTTTTTTTTCCCAAGCTGGGATAGAGAAATTCTTGCTTAATTCAGAGCATCATCTTGCTTAATTCAAAGCACCATCTAGAGTTAAACACAAACCCTTGCATTGTTTATATGGGGTAGGGCCTTTCTTTATGCTGAAGGATATTATGTTTGCTGTTACTTTCATCACTCTGCTGGCATCTGTCCACTCTTCCTCATTTCTTCTTTCTCATGCACATTGAAAGAATTGGAAGAATAATGTCAGAAACTACAAGATGAAGAAAACATGAACTGGTCTACTCATAAAAGTATTTATGGACAGTGATGCCTAGAACAAAAAATGAGGATAGGAACATATTGTTTGTAAATGGGTCTCTGTTAAGCAGAACACCTCTTTAAAACAAGTACTACAGCAACTATTAAAAATGTTAATGATGTTCTACATATCATGTTCAGCTCAAGGCCGGATCAGATATACAGCTAAAGTGCTTTTATTATCACTAAAGGAATATGCATTAAGAAATAATTTTTAAAAAATTAGTGGAATCCTCCTTTAAATATAACTTTGCAGACAGAATGATTCTTCAGGCCTATATCCAGCTGTAAGGATGTTCCAGCCTACGCTGACTTGGCTAACTTCCAGTTTACACCTCCTCCCTGCCCCTCAATTTTCCAGTTTAACCAATCCTGACAGATTAGGATTAAAGGAGTGAAATATTTATTTTTTTAGCTAAGAAAAATGCAAAGATATAGAGATTTCATTGTGAAAATAATGAAAACTAGGAAAATAATGCATTTAACTTCATTCTGAGAAAAACATGGTAACTTATTATGGCTTAAATTGTGTGTGTGAAAGCTGCATACCAAAAATCTATACCATTTGGATCTCAGTTCATATAATTTTAAAAAAAACACCCTCTTTTTTATAAAGTAATAGTCCCCTGTCTTATAAAAATGGCTAGGGTTGTAGTTTCTAGTCTTCAAGAAGAGCCAACAAATCTGCAGAGATTCAACTTAAATATGTGTTATTTTAATTAATAAATAAATAAGTAAATAAATTTGTTCTGTGCAGCTAAATGAATGATACCTTAAGTTTCTTTCCTATGGTACTGACCTTCATGGTACTAAGACAAAGCAGCTGCACATCAGATTCCCCACATGGAATGTTTTTTGGTTTTCATTTTCTCTAGCTATTGTTCCATATTGAACTATCCAATTGAATGAAATGTATAAGCCAGGACACAACTAAATCAGGGTTTTTTTTTTTAGCCTAAAAGCTTCTTTTTATGGCTGTTCTCAGTGAGGTACATATATATATCACACGTCAAGGTAATCATCAGCACTCAACTTTTTTGCACGTGAAGGTGCGAAACAATATTCTTGATCTCCCATTCTCTCATCCTCTGTGTTTTGGTCTTTTGCACTTCATCAAAATACTGAGTGAGGTGGTTTGTGTGTGTGTATGCACACACAGAAGTACCATGTGCAGTAGATATTTTCTTAACTCTGCTAGACTGAAATGCCTTCATAAGGCTGCCTGGAGTCATGGAGGACTGAGCACAAGGGCTCAACTGGTTCTTGTCAATTCTATTTTTGCATGCAGTAGAGATTCAGTTGATTTGTGGTCTTAAATCAAGCTAGTCTGGAAATACACCTCCCCTCTGCCACCTCCAGGAAAATAAACCTGTTTTGTTGAAACACATGGTTTGGAGTCACGTTTGTTTGGAAAAACGTGGAACATGACATTGTTCCACGCCTTAAATAAATAGATATAGATATATAGATATTTATATATCTATATCTATATCTATATAGATATCTATATATCTATATATAGATCTATATATCTATATCTATATAGATATATAAATAAAAGATAAAGCTGCCTTAAATTGCTCCTGCCTTTTTGGAAAGCAAATACTTGCATTTTGTCTTCTAAAATGGTTATTTTTTTCTAATATTTAATTAGAAAAAAACCCCAACTTTGTAAATACAGAAATTGGAACATCCATTTAATTCTCATCAAAATATGGGAAAAGGAAATACCTATCTTTTCCAATTGCCTTTTAAAACACAGATTACTGTGATATCTCAGAACTTCTTGCAGAACAAGAAACCTGGACAGTGCTGGCACTGAACATTCAGTTCATCTTCAGTTTTAACTTGCAATGTCTCTGCTTTCATGTGTTCAAAGACAACTTAAAAGAAATTAAATGAAGTATACACTGGTCAGGCTACTACTGTACTGAGGACTTAGCTTCAAGTTAGGAAAATGATTGTCTGTTCTCCCCAAAAGAATGCTATACGTAGAGCTGAAGAGACATGAAATCTGGGGCTTTGTCACTGAAATGATTAATAGTATGGTTGTTGGTACCACATATTGACATTCAGCATGGTATACCTTTTAGAACTGTCTTTCAGCTATGAGATCTTATGAAACCATAATGGAAAGGTTTCCAAAACCAAAACCAAAGCAGAATTGACAAACTTAATCAAACACTTTTGGTTCCCAAAATTATCTGGCTAAAATGTGGGCAAAATGGTTACTTTCAGACTATGCAATGTTACTCTTCTCTTCTCAGTAGCTGCCTGTAGCATGGCAAAATATGAGGCTTTAAAGAATTTGTGGAGACTTGCAATCACATGATGAATAATTGGTTAGTGATTAAGATTTTTGATTGAATGACAGGTTAGCATTATACTGCAGGAAGAGATCCCAGATGAAAGAAGCAGTTGAATTCATAAGTGCACCCAGGTTAAGCAGAAAAAAAGTGAGTAACACCCTTCTGAATTCCTTATGAGTCAGCAGGTTGATCACAGACAAATGGAAAGACAAGTTCAGGGGAAAATGTACCTGACAGTGCTGACAAATCAAAATATTTAATTTGTTAACTAAAAAAAAATGGAAAAAGGAAAATTACTCCCCATCCTGCTAATTGCTACAGCAAATGAAACTTTTTATGAAACTTCATTTTGAATGCTGGAGAATTAAAATCATGCTGAATTGCATTTTGCAAAGGACTACTCATAATGAAACCATAAAATAAGGATCTTCCTCATTTTGTCAGTTATTTTGAAAACTGTGGCACAAACAGCAGGTGTTTGAAAGCCTTAACGTGTTAGCTCTATGATCAGCATCAGGAAAACAACCGTCAAACAGCATCCTCACTTATTTTAGAGATGACCCAAACTTTTAAAGTACCATCTGGTTGCAATCAAGTCTTTCAGTAAGTGTGAATACATAGCCTATAGCTCATGATGTTTCTGTGGGCAGATATCTAACATGCAGAATTATTAATAGAGTGTTGGACCTCAAGTGATTCAGTTATGTCTGCGTGCTATAAATTATAAGATAGCACTCAGAAGTCAGCAAAACCTGAAAGCTCTGTGGGTTTAGGTGTTAAAGCTCCAGAGGAATACATGATAGCTCAGATTCTGATTCTAAGTCATAAACAGAAATCTTGTCTATCCTTAGCTGCCGGCATTCTTCCTTTTAGCATATATTCAGTCTATGACACTACAGCAAGTATACAACCATGATATTCCCAAGGACACAATGAGTTAGTGCTTGCATGAAAGGACAACAGAAGTTGATTGTGTATTGTCAAGCTAACAGAGGAACTGTGAGAAATTTAGAATGTGCTATTGACTTGCAGGAGTGACCGCCAGGTGGAAATGAATACTTCAAATGTGCTGAATGTTATTTTTCATCCAATGTGATAGAAAGATTTCTTTATGTTATTAACATTGCTTACTGCAAGAGCATGAGCACCACCTGCTACACGACTTGCAGAAATATGGTCTTACTTTGGCTCTGATACCCACCAGCTTTCCAAACTCATAAAAAAAGTTTCCTACAAGGTCAAAGGAACATCATCAGTAGCTGAGGCAAAGGACTGGAAGAGGTCAGTAACATTATGCTAAGCCTTTCATCTGCAGGTCACTGGTTCGAATTCAGCTAAGGTTTATACCAGCTAAAAGTAATTAGGATGACTGCTGATCTATGTGAAACATTATTGACTTCTACATCACAAAAGTCATCCATACAACCAATTTTTGTGTTCAGGTTCTTTTCGTAGGGGTTAAATGAGCCACACCTGCAGGTATGGCATGTCAGAGTTGAGACCTAAGGGCAAACAACATGGGGAAACATGTTTCATTTTCATTGAGCTGGTTATGTGGATAAAAGGAAATGCTGGTCTCCAGAGGTCTTAAGGGTACCTTTCATAAGCACCATATTGATCAAAACAATTTTGTTTGTTTGCTTGTTTCACCCCAAAGGGATAATTTTCAGGTTTCAAAGATAAAGACTTTGACACATGTTTTGGTTTTTGTTTGTTTCTTTATTTCTTTGTTTTCTTTGTCATAGGTGGAATAGATAGAACAGTTAACTGAGCTGGGGCCAAGCAAAAATTTTGCATAATGAAAATATGTTAAAAAAATACTGTGGTGGTTTGGATTTTTTGGGGGAAGTGGGGGGGCTTGATTTTTTTTTTTTTAAATAATGTTTACTTCTGTGTTACAGGATCTGAAGCCATATTTTATCCTCAAAAATTGTACTAAACAATAATGAGATTGTATGGCAGAAGAGACTTTCTTCAAATAAAATAAATCTTAAGTAAGAATCTTATTTCTGTGGTTCCCTTGAAAATATCTAACTTCTTATTTATTTGATTTACTTCCTTCTTTGTGTATCATAAACGTGGAAAAATTGCAGCCGCATCTATACAGACTTGAAAACATGGTGAGGATAGGAAGATGAAGATATAAAAGCAGCTAGCGGAATTGAACATAATCTATACTACGCTTTTGATACTATCTCCCATAACATTTTCAAGAACAAAGTGCTGAAGTGAAGACAAGACAAGTGACAGACAGGTGAGCTGAAAACTGGCTAAACAGCCAGGCTCAACTGACTGTGATCAGCAGCACAAAGTCCACCTGGAGGACATTCACTAGTGATGTACCCTAGTGATCAATACTGGGGCCAACACTGTTAAAATTTTAATTAATGATCTGGATGATGGCATAGAGTGCACCCTCAGAAAGTTTGCAGATGATACAAAATTGGGGGGAGTGGCTGATGCACCAGAAGGTTGTGTTGCCATCCAAAGGGACCTGGACAGGCTGGAGAAACAGGCTGACAGGAACTTCATGCAGTTCAACAAGGAGAAATGCACAGTCCTGCACCTGGGGAGGAACAACCCCACACACCAGACCACCCAGCTGGAAAGCAGCTTTGCAGAAAATGACCTGGGGATCCTAGTGGGCAAGAGGTGACCCTGAGCCAGTAACATGCCCTTGTGGTTCCCTCTGAACATCAGGAAGCACTTTTTTACTCTGAGGGTGACTAAGTACTGGCACAGGTTGCCCAAAGAAGTTGTGGAGTCTTCATCCTTGGAGACATTAAAAATGTGATTGGACATGGTCCTCAGTAGCTTACTCTAGGTGTCTCCCTGCTTTGAGGAGGGATTTGGACTAATTGTTCTCCAGAAGTGCCTGCCAACCTCATCTGTTCTGTGATACTGTGATACTCAGATTTTTTACCATCACATGTCTGTTGAGATACATATGGGTGAAACAGTTTGGGATGTATGACCGGCAATCCCATGTTTCTTGTGTTTCCTCTTCATCTCTATATAACTGAAATATCCAATAACTTTCCTTAGGTTAATTGTTGAACATGTCTTATATCAAAGAAATCTGTCTGGAGACATTTCTGTCAGGATTTAGTGACCCATTCCTACCTGAGTCATTTACTACAGAATGATATGTACTCAGCTTCAATAAACCAGAAGAAATATTTGCAAGTTAAAAAAAAAAAAATCCAGGAAAACAAAAATAATGAATGTTGCTAGCAGAAGAAAAGAAAAAAGGAAAAGAACAAAACCAAAAAAAAGCTATTATCTGTAAGGAAATGTATTTCCCTTGGTACTCAGAATAGGAACAGTTACAGTAACTCATTCTTTATTCATTATTATCAAACCATGCTCAATGTTTCAACTTGTTTGTGCTTTTAGTTATTGTTACTGATCTTCATAAGGCACTCGTGTCTTCTCCCTTTTTTTTCTCTCCTTTTTCTGATTTGGTGAAAGAACTCCTCTTGCCTATGCCCGTAAGCCTGCTTACCTATCTACCTACTTATCATTTCCTTGGCAGCCTGAGAGTAGGTAAGAGAATAATTTTACTGTACCTCTGGGGAAAACATACAGAATTCAGTCTTTTGTAGACTGTCTTTTCTCTGCTGAATACATTCTTTATTTTTGAACTTTGTGATATGTGATTATCTTCTGACATGGTTGTAGTGGATGCTTCAAAGTGCTTTGCAGAAGTGCAAACATAAATGTACAAAGGCAAAAATAATGTGCTATCTCACAGAGAGTGCTGAGCATTCCAGGTGATCTTAAAAGATGCTGCATGACTTACACTGCTGATGGTAAATAATTAGGGTAGACATAATATCACATATAGGGACAATCAGATGTACTTAACCTAAGACAATTATATCATGACTAATAAATCATGGCCTAGTTTGGGAAAAGTGCTTATCCACACAATGGATGCCAGAGCTAGGCATAACAAATTCCAGCACTAAGTTTGGTTTTGTAATGCTTTTCTTTGTAATTTAAGTCACAAGGCTAGATGCATTTTTTCTATATATCTTAAAATCAGACCTCTAGAATAAATATAAGATACTTTAAAGTAAATTCTACTGGTAATTAGAAAGTAAGATATTCATCTGTACACTGCTCAACACTCACAAAGTGCTTATCTCTGTCATGCTGCTTCTTCTAGTTCCTTTCAGTTCACTGATACTTCTTCCTCCTCCAAAAAGCAGTAATAGTCTTCTCCTGAGTGTATACTATTTGTCAAAAGCACTAGGAAACAGAATGTGCACCCAAGAAATTAGCACAAAAGAAAAGGTAATCATTAGAGTGATTAGCAAAACAAATTATTTTACATGAAAAAAAAAAGAAAAAGAAAAAAACTTCTGTGCTTACTGGTAGAGTATGATGTGTTAGAATATGAGGTTATTTGTGAATTCAAATTGGAATTTGGGAAGCCTGTGAAGGACAAGCTGTGTTTTCACAAAGAGGGAGAGATGCCTCTGCAATCCCTGTCTGCAATGATAAATACATAATTCCTGTCCTATGGGATCATATAGAGACGATCATGGGCATTCAGTCTCCTTACAGAGATACAGAAATATGTATTAAGCAGAGTGAGGACTGGAACACTAAATCTTTAGCATCAGACTAAGTATTCATAATTGTCATCATTCTTAATGATTTGATATGTTATGTCACAAAAAAGGTCTAATCTCGTCTGGCAAAGCAATTCTACAGAGCTCTGACTCAGAATACAGTATAATCTTGTGCTTAATGCATTCAGATGAGAGGTAGAGGAGACAACTTCTAATCCACCTCAGGGAAAATAAATAAATAAATAAATAGATAGATAAATAAATAATGTGAATGTTTTATGTGTGGGAATGAAAAGAGTGGGTGAATTATTACTCATATTCGTTCTTAGCTAGTAGGCGAATTAATATCAAGTTACTTCAGTTGTTGCTTGATTTTTTTCCACATTAAGTATTTTACAAGATTTCTTTATTGAAAGAAGTATGAGGAGAAACCAACACTCCAGAATCTCCTTTGATTAATTATTTGGGATGTAAGAAAATTATTTCCACTCACACTAAATTAATTCTGTATCCAAAAATAGTGCTGGGGGACAAACTCTCTTTGGGCAGTTCATAGACTCTTTGACCATAGTCCAACTCTTTACTCTTTTCTTCTTTGTGATTTATCCATTCAGAATTATTCAGGGGAATTATAATTTATTTTTATTTTTGTTGGAACTGTGTTTTTGCATGCATGGGTATATACATTCCCATGAAGTACACAAAAAAAAGATAATACAACAGAAAAAGCCTCTCTAGCTCAAGGTTTGAGGTGGCCATGCTGAGCTATAGTTTGGGGACATGGTAACAGAGACAGTGCTAAGAGCTTTAGGGGCAAACAGTTTATCTCTAAATAATGGCATGATAATAAATACAGATTTATTATCCATGTCATAATGACAGAAGAGCCAGCAATTCACTAAGAGTGGGCTAAACTTGCTGTCCAGGCTTGCAAAGACTTACAGGACCATGGCTATCAGGCAGGCAGGCAGGAAACAGAGCAAGGCAATATTAGGGCAACCAGGCAGTTCTAGGCTTACAAACAAATGTAGATATTGTTTCATTAAAAAAAAAAATCTGTCTGCGTTCTTAAATACCGTCATCAATTTGATTTTTCATCTGTAATTTCTTATAAATAAGAGTTGCCAAAGGTTCTCTTTTTTAAGTATCTCTTCTAACATTAAGGTATAGAGAAAGAGCATTAGTCACCATACGTGAATATCATTCTAGGTTTAAAGATTTATTGACTCTGTGTTTGTTACTGGTATTAAGACACTTGTCCATTCACATGACAGGGCTGATTAATTTGGATCAAAGTTTTGTGTGAGTTTGCAAAAAGATGGAAAAAAGTCTCCACTCAGAAAGTACAATGTATATGCTGGGCAAAAGAAAGCACGTGGTTTTAAGTCTCTGTTCCTGAGCATCACTTTTTTTCTGTAAAAACAAGTACGAAAATAAGTAGGGAAGAGTAGAGGAGAGACATGTGAGCAGCTCTCAGGAGTAAGGTTGTCTCAGTTTTTCTCTGGGGTTGCCTTTACTTACATGAAGAGATTCAGGAATCTCAACTACGCCTAAAAGAAATGCCTAAATGTCAAAAAAACCCCCAAAATGTCTGTCTTTATACAGAAAATCTTGTGTGCTACAGGTGAAGAATATTGTCATATATTACTCCCATAGATACTGTCTGCATGTGTTACTCAGGTACATGCCAATATGATGACTTTCTGTTCTGAAGTTATGTTTTGAGAAAATCTTAATTTACTGTGGGCAATGTCTTTCTGTAAAGGACATTAAATTAGCTATCAGGACTGTTGAATACAGAAACGTCATTGTGGGCTGTATTGCTTTTAGGTGGCTATAGCATTCGGTTGACATCTTGGAATCTGAAATGGAATTACTTTGATTTAGAGTCATAAGACTCCATGCTGACTTACAATTTACAAAACCAATATCTGCTGAAAAACACAGAAGTAGCAAACCTTACACAAGCTAAAACATTAGTGAAATTGGACTTAAAGACAGTAAAAACATCTAACAGGAATATCCTCGGTGGGACAAAAAAGTCTCAAAAGTTTTCTCATAACTTGGATGGTTTTACAATTTTTTTACATATGAAATACCAGGCTGCATGTTAATTCACCTATTTAAAAACATATATGACTATTTTACAGTTACCTCGTTGTAAGAGACTGAAGTGTTAAGAACAATTGTCTCAAAGCTTGCTTGTGAGTGTTTATCTGACAAGACTGGACAGCAGACCACTCTTCTGTCTGATAAGACCCAAGGGCGGACCATTCTTTGGCTTATCAAGTGCCACTAGCTTGCAAGGAAACTTGTGTAAACTTGCTGAAGCCGCAGGCCATTCTTTGGCTTATCAGGCACCACCAAGAATAGGACACCAGTTGGTATCCGGGCCAGGCCGCTTGCCCGCCAACAATACATATTGTGTGATTAGATGTGCACGTGTGGCATACGTGATGTTGCCCTGGGTAACCAAACCGAAACGAGAGGGAAAACTCCCTCTCCAACACCAGATAAAAGACGGCACAACAAAACCTGAGTGTGGCCATCCACCATGGAAGAACTGAAGACTGAGGACCAATGGGACACCACTGGATCCATGGTGGTGACTATCCTTTGCTTATCTCTGAATGCTTGCTTAATTTCCTCCTAATAATTCCTGCCTTTCCTGACAAATATAAGCATTCTTATTCCACACTGTTTTTTAATTTTGTCAAAAGAGATTTTCAATTTTGTCAACTTCATAAAAAATTGTTGCTATTTTCCAAGAGAGGCTTAAATATTATACTCCAAGGATGTTTTCAGATTTTAAGAGCTATTATTGAGAAGATGTTCCAGGATGATATGACATAAAAACAGGAACCAATCATCACAGAAAGTTAGATGATTATGGCTCAGAACATCTTACATTAGGAAAATTACAATAATCAGTCATCTTGAAGCTCTTATTTATATACAGGTAAATCAAATGTAATGTTACTGGCATTTAAATAGTCACATTAAAACATATTTGATTTACATGAGACTAGAAGAGTACTTGGATGAAATATCCTACAGTCTTTCCTTGTTCTTCCTTGGGCATTGATTCCTTAAGTGCCTGCCTGAAATGAGATATAAATTTATATATCTGAAATGCATAAAGACTAGATAACCTTTGATGTGACTCATTTGGGCCATTCATATGCTCCTTTGAGTCAAAGCCGATTGAATTAAAAATGCATCAGGCTGAAAGAATTAGATCTGCTACATCTAAGCAGAACTAGAAAATGATGAAAAATTGAGAAAATTCATATAACTACCTCCTGTGTTGAAAGAAATGGAAAACTGTATAAGAAATTTGAAAAGTAACAAGGAATATGGAAATGTAAAAAAAAACAGTTGATTTTTACTATGCTGAGTTCTTTTCCCTAACAGGTATTTTTTGTTCTTACAGTCCGGAACATGGAGGTAATTTAATTAAACTATTTCATTAGACTATTAGAGTGAATCTACTATAAAAATTGTATATTAACAATGTGTTTAGGGGAAAATATTAGAACATTTTTCTACCTAGATAACCAAAATCACTTTCATACAGTGTCATTTAATATGCTGTTTTAAAACTATGACAAGTTCCACATACAATGTAAAATCTACATTTTACACAGCTTTACAGAATGTGTTATAGGAGCTAAGCATTGCCAGTGAAGAGGAATGTCATAGGCTATGTGCACAAGTGAAAATCTACCACAGCTGGTCAGTGTGAAGTCAGAGACAACTGAGCACTCACATTTTTTTCTGTGGTTTAAACTGCATGGTTATCATTCATGGACAAGCAGGTGTAAGCATAACTCTTACTTGCATGAGATTTTGATCTGGGTGGTGGATTGAGTGAGACAAGGTTATTAGTACAAATCTCAAATTATCTTCTGACTAGGTGCTGCCTAAATTTGCCCTTCTCTTATGAAGACCTGAATGGTACACCACAAAAAATTATTACAGCAAAAAAAAGACATGGAGCTCTAATTTGTCTGCCTATAGGAAACTGAAGACTGGGACTAAACTGAATGGACATTTTTGAAACTGTTGTTTAAGGCAGCAGGGATAGCATCAACCTCATGTAAGAGAAGAGTTTGGCCAAAAGAAACAGATGGCTGTTAAAAAGCTTTATCTTAAACTTTTGCAAAACAGAGAACTATTAAGAGCAATTTCAAAGATAGGAGATGCAAACTGTGCAACCAAAGTTCTATACATTCCTAAAAAGATACAACCAGACTAATTACCAAAAAGAAAAAGGGAGGTGTTTTCATTAAACAAACAAACAAACTGCAAATTGGTTATGTAAGAAGGAGGATTTGTTGGATTTCTCTTTTAGCAACTCAAGAAAATATTAGCATTGGGGCTTTTCATACATTTTGCTGGAAAATTAAACGCGGCAGATATACAAAATCGTGTTCTGCATAGCTCATCGTTGTATATGAATTTTTCCCTAGAGAGTTATACAGAACAGACCTCAGTAAGAGAAATAAATAAAACAAAACTGATCCAATATGTACTCAACTTATTTGTGCACAGGCTGCCATTGCATCATAAGTGCTGAAATGTAAGAAAAAGTACCATATCAATTAATAACAGTCAATTTTGTAAGGCTGTGGAAAAATTTACCTTGCAGACCTGTGAATTTTTTTTTTTTTAAATTTATTGCATTATTAAATTAAACATGAGTTTAGCTGTCCTTTTACAAATAAACTTAAAACATTCTACTCTACAGTTTGAATATGTTGGAAATAGCATGCAGTTCTGTGAATGTATTTATCAGTTTACAGCAAGTAATCTTCCAAATAGTAATTTTGACAATTTGAGATTTTAATTAAGTATACATTATGTTGCACTATAGAAACTTAAATTTAGAAAAACAAATCATTAGACCAAGTTCCTCAGAAAGAAATGTGGGTGCCATCACATTAAACTCCATTGTTCTGTGAACAGCACTGAATTTTTGAGTGCATTAATTTCTGATTTGACTGAAACAAAAATCAAGCTCAAGCTCTCTTAAGTAGTGTAATTGGAGGGCTTAATCATGTCCTGCTGCTGAAGGAGGTGTCATCTGAAATTCTGGTTATATTAAAAATGGTAAATATATACAAAATAAATCCATCCTCTAGAATGCACTTATTTCCCAAAAGATAAAAGGTTATATGGATTTGTGTCTGTCTGAATTTGGTCCAAATCAATCAGAATTTGATGCCAGTTCTTACTTCAGATTATGTCTGGCCTTGAAGCTGTCACTTAACTGTCCTCAGTTTCTTTTCAGCATCTGTAAATTTAGATAATATTTAGAAAATAGATAATATTTACTAAACCACATCAAATGAGTGTGAGCGGTTACACTCATGTGAGTAAATGATTACTTGCATTGGTGTTTAGAGACCTTTGGAAGACCTCAATGGACATCAGTAGAGGAGTTTTGCAAGGACCAGTCTAGAAGGTGATCCTGTGTAGTATTTTCATTAATGAATCTAGACAAAATAAAGCAGCAAGACAACTCAGTTCATCATGGAACAAAATTGAGAGGTATCTGTTAATATAGATAATACGAAAGAAAAAGTGAATAACTTTAATGACAGATATTCTAGATATGGGGTGGCATAGAGTGCCACAAATTTAAAACAATTTGTCTACAAAAGACTAACAAGAATTTAATCTAAAATTCCTCAACTGGATATGATTGGAAGTGAAAAAATCTTAATAACGTGATAATTAAGATATGTTTCCATGAGAGTACAAACAAGATAGTTCCAGTAGAAAAAAAAAAGAGCATTCCTGAGCACTGATGAGAAAAAGGGAGATGTTTCATCTCAACACAAGAAATAAATTTTTTATAATAAGAACAATCTGTACTGGAACTCTCTCCCTAGGGACGTGATAGAATCCCCATTGCTGAAGGTTTTCAAGATGCCATTGGACAGGATGATAGATAATCTCATCTAGGTTCCCTTTCCCACAATAAGTTGGATCAGATGATCTTTCAAGGTCCTTTCCAAACTGGGCTATTCTATGATTCTACAAAATCAACTGAAATACAGGGTTTCTTCTTGTTACACTATGAATTGAAACAGGAACAGATGAAGATGAAGCCTGCTGATATGTTTAAGGCAGTGCAAAGACATTTACGTAAAAAAAAAAAAAGGCAAGGGATTGACTTGTTGGACCTAGTGGGTGAAGGTACGTGAAAGGAAGAAGAAATACTTACGTAAAGGACAGTGTTGGTGCAAGACCAAATAGACAAGCTATCCTTCAATAAGTTTAGGCTGGATATTAGAAGGTGTCCAGTCATCAGAAACATGGTTCCTGGAATAGACTTTTAATAAATGTAATGAGTCCTCATTGATTAGTTTTGGAACTGATTATTAGATGCTGTTACCTGATTAAGAGAAGATAGTTTTGATGACCTGGAATAACCAATTTCCACTAAAGCACAAGGAATTAGTATGACAAAATGGTAGCAGAGAAATAAGGGATGCTAGATGAAGCTTTAGTCCTGTTCTCATTTATATCCCATTGATGAAATTAATGCAAATTTCTGCAAGATTTGGTCCTCTGTTACCCTATGTGAAGCATGGAAATGAAATGCAAAGGTTTTGATTAATCAAGCTTTCATATCAGAGAAGAAATACAAACAAGGCATTAAAGCAATTCTAGAACACAATTTTGTTGTGTTGTTTTTTTTTTTTTTTTCTCTATTATGGCCTTTCAAGTCCTGTTGTCAGTTTTCTTCCTGTGAGTTACTCAGCTAGAAATAAAAGTGTCAGGAATTAAGTAGATTTTAAGCAGTGTGGAAAAATAAAAATGAATTGGAGAAGCACAGCAGTGCATCTGGGTAGAATTCCCTGCAGCTTAAATAATCTACACAGCTTGGTGTTGATCTGTCAGAGTCAGAAGCAGGTGGTCTGGAATAACTATCACACCTTGTAATGGATGATATTTGCTTTGTATTCCTTCTGAAGAGTATGTTACACCAAAGACAATCAAAAAAGAATCTGGGATATGCAATCAACTTTGCCTTTTGTCTGAGTAGGCAGCACAGAGTCAAATTTTGCTCTCACCTATGCACAGCAATCAGAAATTGAACATGATATGATCCAGCATCTCAGATCTTCTACTCATTTTTCAGAATATGCAGGCAGAACAGGAGGGAGACTTTAAGGGAGTTAATTCTCCCCTTCCCTCAACACAGGATAGTCTCTCCAGTTCCTAACACTAACCTCTGACAAGGAATCAGGCTGAACTCTCTGATGCCACCACCTCCCACCACCTGCTCCTGCATCCCATACATATGTTCTATACATTCCGTCACTGTGACCTGCTTCCTCTTCTGCTGCAGTACTCCCAACCCCTGTCTGTACCACAGCTGTTTTCCAAAATTCTGTCAGCTCTTTCCTCTGTCCCCTAGCTGGCAAGAAATGGCTCATGAAAGGCTGGGTCTGAATGCAGAGTAACCAGGTAGTACATGTATGTTCACCAAGCAGCCAGTTTAACCAGAAACCTGTCTGTTAGTGCACATCATAACCTTTCCTTTTCCATAACAACAGCTACTAACTGACCCAAAAAATGTAGGTGTTTTAGAAGACCTCCCTTCCACTGTCAAATACAGCTGAAACAGTTAATTATTCAAAAGTTACTGAAGAGCACTGAAACACAAAACAGTCATGTGAAACATATTCCTCAGGAAACCAAGCCAAAAAAAAGATTACTGATTAATATCACATTTCCTATCTTAAAATTATCCTGTAATTTTCTTAGTAGGCCAATTTTCTTTTTTCTCAGCTCTCTATTGCCATTGTATTTGAAGGATCCTTTGTTCATTTCAGCACTACGTGCAATTCAGATTTCAGTATTTCATTTTATTCCTGCAGTTATTGGTTTTAACTTAGTTCTGCATAATTTTTGTAGATCCCGTTCTTTACCATGCCATGTGTATATATTTTTAACACTTTTCACTTCTTGCTTGAACTGCTCTTTATATCACCTTACTTAATCATGTTGGCCTTTTCCGACCTTTTTGCTGTTTAAATTTAAACAGGGATGGATTTCAATTGCAATCTGTTCAAGTATTTCGTAAATATTTACTTCTTCTCAGTACATTTGCTATGCATTATAGAATTTCTATCAAAATCACCCAAGGCATTTTACATTCTTTCAACTCAGCTTTTCCAGACTGAAAAATAATGAAATAAACCCTTAAAACCCTTGCGTATTTTTCTTTAAGTGTTTACCCTCTTGAGATTTTAAGATTCATTAATGCTGTATTTTTAAATTCTAATTTTCTTTGACTTGAATTTGCTATAGATTATGGTGTTAATTGCCAATGAAAATCTAATTCATGAAGGTCAAAGAGTCAAATCATGTGCATTTTTTCGTGATTGTGGCACAATGAATTCTAGATAATACAAACCCTACACCTTTTCATATCACATATTCTTTATAAAATATTCCTAGTAAATATTCCTAAAAATCCAATACAATATAACAATTTTTTATACCAGTGTCATTGCACTTTTCAGTGGCTTTAAACTGGGAAGAAACTGATAATGCCATAGAAGATTGCAGAAGCAATGTAATAGTATGAAACACAATTATGAAGTCTAGAAGTCAACTATGACTTCTTTGTAAAACTACATCATATTTTATAATCATGAATTATTTTCTACTTGGCTACTGAGGCCTCTGTCATTCTCTGTCTACTGGAATACCTTCAGTTCACACACCAGACAATGGGCTACGGTAGTCTGTAAGATATTTTTTATATGCAATGAGATTTCTCTTTTGTGTGAATCTATTTCTCTTCTCTCTATGGCTTTAATACAAATACTTTGAAGAGTCATAATTGCTCAAGAGTAAGAGGAATTGTACATAACCCTGCATGAGAGACTCAAGGCCAGATCTGGACTTCTGTATGAAAGAAAAAGGCCTTGAAACTTGTGCAGAAAATGTGTCAAAAGGATTAACAAATGGCCATGCAGTAATTCCACACTGTGAAAATTCAAACTGAAAAAGTTACAATATTGTCTGTTTTCATTCCATCAGAAACTAGCTCTTCTGTATCTATGAGGTTCTATTGAATACACCTGGGTTCTGTGCACACTAAATTGTTATTCTTAGTTAGTGAAATTATACAGCTGGTGAGTGATGCCTAAAGGATCAAGAAAGTAAAATCCAAGTCCTGGACTTCTAGTGCAGCATCTGAGACTAGCTTCATTTGCTCAGAATGCACTGGCTTTGGATGCTTGTGAAGTCCCAGGTTCATTTTGCAAGCTGCACAGAGTTAAATCACTCTGTGTAAGAACAGTGTCCAAAGCCCCTAAGCATTTTAGGATGGCCTGATTTTGGTGCATCCCTGTGAAGGCCCCATGGCTTCAGGGTAGCTATGATAAATGTGAACAGAAAAAGAACATTATTTAAAACTAATTTCACAATGCAAGGTAATTGTTAAATTTTTCCACTTTTTTAACCTCTTCCAGGATTTTATGTGCAGTAACTTAGACACGTAAAAAAATCAATGTCTAATTAATCTGGCTTGATATAACTTCTGTTTCAGCACATATCTGGCCAAAAGAAATATACTGAATCTGCAACCACAAAGTAACACAACTAATTCAGCAAAAGGTCTGATGGATATAATTTAGCTGTTTCTGGAAGAGGTTGTAAAATGTCACCACTTGGTCATAAATTTCCATGTAGAAATGCTGCAAATCGTTTGAATGAACACTGTCGTGGTTTAACCCCAGCCAGAAACTAAGCACCACACAGCCACTCGCTCACTCCCTGCGGTGAGATGGAGGAGAGAATCAGAAGGGTAAAAGTGAGAAAACTCATGGGTTGAGATAAAGACAGTTTAATAGGCAAAGCAAAAGCCATGCGCACAAGCAAAGCAAAGCAAGAAATTCGTTCGCTACTTCCCATCGACAGGCAGGTGTGCGGCCAACTCCAGGAAAGCAGGGCTTCATCATGTGTAATGGTTACTTGGGAAGACAAATGCCATCACGCCGAATGTCCCCCCCCTGCCTTCTTCTTCCCCCAGCTTATATACTGAGCATGATGTCATATGGTATGGAATAGCCCTTTGGCCAGTCTGGGTCAGCTGTCCTGGCTATGCTCCCTCCCAGCTTCTTCTGCCCCAGGGCAGGGCATGGGAAGCTGAAAAGTTCTTGACTAGTATAAACACTACTTAGCAAGAACCAAAACATCAGTGTGTCATCAACAGTATTCTCATGCTGTCCTGGTTTCGGCTGGGATGGAGTTGGTTTTCTTCCTGGTAGCCGGTATGGGGCTGTGTTTTGGGTTTAGGTTGAGAACAATGTTGATGATACACTGATGTTTTGGTTCTTGTTAAGTAGTGCTAAGTACTTGCTAAGTGGTGCTCACACTGGTCAAGGACCTTTCAGCTTCCCATGTTCTGCCAGGGGCACGGGAGGCTGGGAGGGGGCACAGCCGGGGCAGCTGACTCAGACTGGGCAGGGGCTATTCCATACCACATGACGTCATGCTGAGTATATAAGCAGGGGAGTTGGCCGGGGAGGGGTTCAGTCGCTGCTTGGGGGACGTGCTGGGCATCGGTTGGCGGGTGGTGAGCAATTGTACAGTGCACCGCTTGCTTTGTATTACTACTGTTCTTTTTTTTTTATTTTACTTTAGTTATTAAACTGTTTTTATCTCAACCCACGAGTTTTTCCCCTTTTGCCCTTCTGATCCTCTTCCCCATCCCGCCGGTGGGGAGGTGAGCGAGCGGCTGCGTGGTGCTTAGCTGCTGGCTGGGGTTAAACCACGACACATGCTAAATCCAAAACACAACACTCTACCAGCTACTAAGAAGAAAACTAACTCTATCTCAGCTGAAATCAGGACAACACTTTTGGAAAATAAACAGATAAAATATGACTATGAAGGAAAAAAAAACACAATCAACTAATGTAAATTACAGTATTCCAGAAAAAAAAAAAAAAGCACTTCATCATGTTGGCTCCATTATACAAAAAAAGATAAGTGACTAAACAAAAAAACATAAATGAAAACTATATTAGCTATTTTGTTACATGGTTATCTAAAAATGGGAATCTCATCTTCAATGACAAAAATGCATGTCAATAAAAATGAACATACATATTAATAAAGCCGTAAGTTAAAATACAGTATCTCTCATAGCAGTAAAAGATATGACATCTTACATTCCTTAATTTTCTGCTTTTGGCATAGAAAGTTTATGGAATTTCTGTTTGTGGTTTTCCAGGGCTCATGAAGACTGTTGGAATTCTTATTAAGCAGATAAATGCTGTCATCACCTTAGTGTATTCAATGGGCTTTTAACAGCTTTTAAGTTAAATCAGATATGCAACCACTCAGCAACTGAACTTCTTGATGGAGTGTGATTTCACACAAGTTAAGCATGTTTCCTTACAGTAAACAGGATGCAATACCTGACTGCCTATCCTCTGATATTCTCACAGCCAACTTGATGTTATAGGTCCAAATAGGATTCCTGTTCCAGTCAGCTAATCACAGATGCCCATTTGCCTTTATGCCTTCAGATAATCTTTACAGCTCTGAAACAGTCATTTAGTAGCCACTCCTCCACTCGCCTTCATATGGAATTGATGGTCTTATCCTCTTCTCTCTACCTCCTCTTTTTCTCCCTATTCACTTATGTTCACACTTCTAGCATTCCAACTGACAAAAGAAGGCGGCTTACAATGCTATGGGGTTGTCATAACTATATCAGGAGGTCAGGGGGAATCACAATACTACATGCTTGTCACTCTAAACGAAGACCAAGACTTAGTGTTAAAAACTAAGCTCTTCACATTTCCTGAAACTTCCTGCAAGAACATGCTAAAAGAACAGCAGTCCTTTCTCCTGAAGCATGAACAGTCAAATCAACAGCTGAAAAATTTAAGTCCCCATTTTCATAGAATCATAGAATCATGGAATCATAGAGTCATTTAGGTTGGAAAAGACCTTTGAAATCATCAAGTCCAACTGCAAACCTAACACTGTATCAAGTTTTAACCCCAGCTAGCAACTAAGCACCACACAGCCACTCATTTGCTCTCCCCCACCCCTGGTGGGATGGGGGAAAGAGAACTGGAAGGACAGAAGTGAGAAAACCGGTGGTTTGAGATAAGAACAGTTTAATAAATGAAATTAAAAAAATAATAACAATAACAACAACAACAATTATAAATTGTAATGAAAAAGAAAATAACAGAGAGAAATAAACCCCAAGAAAGACAAGTAATACAACTGAAAACAATTTCTCACAACCAACCAACCAATGTCTAGCCAGTCCCTGAGCAGTGACTCCCCCGCCAACCTTCCTCCTACTTTTGTTCCTGAGCATGATGTCCTATGGTATGGAATATCTCTTTGGTCAGTTGTGGTCAGCTGTCTTGGCTGTGTTGCCTCCCAGTTTTTTGTGCACCCCCAGCCTACTCGCTGGGGGATATGAAAAGGAGAAAAGGCTTTGACTCTGTGTAAGCACTGCTCAGCAATAACTAAAAGATCTCTATATTATCAACACTGTTTCCAGCACAAATCCAAACCATAGCCCCATACTAGCTACTATGAAGAAAATTAACTCTATCCCAGCCAAAACCAGCACATTCTTCACCCCTTATTCCATACCATTTATATCATGCTCAGGTCTCACACTATCCAATATATTCTCATTGCCCACCATCAACCGTCCCATCCTTTGGTATAATACATAGATACCATTCCCTTAGTCTGTGGACCGCCCCTATTAAATGTCTGTAAAATGTCCATAAATGTCCACAAAAAGTCCATTGGGTTCATTTAGCCCATAACTTTGAGCTCCATCTTTTATGGTGGTCACACAGGACAGGAGAGGTGGTGTATTGCGTGGAGTTACTGGGCACCAAAGCTAGCTCAAGTTGGGTCACTGCTGCACCTGTACTGCTTCTTGTAAGGCTTGTCCTCCATTGATTCAGGTGGTTCTTGATATAGTAATTCCAATAACATGCAACTCAAATCCCCGGTTACAACAATTTAAAGGTATATGCATTACAATCTCCAAGCCCAGTCCTTTTGGGCCAGGTTATAGGGTTTAACATTGCAATGTACTCCTCCCCTTACTCCTAGCCAGGGTAGCCGCAAGGGGTTCCTGCTATAGTAATTCCCATAACATGCAACTCATATGATGGATTATTTTCACCCAGGACTAAATCCCTTTGAGGTACATATTGGACCCCCCCATCCTTCTGCATTATCCATCAAGCGCATCCAGGTCCTTGAGCAAAAACAATCCCACAAATAGGTTTACCCTTTCCTGAGTAAGGAATAACCCACACTGTTTTTCCCAACAAGTTCCTTATATGTACTATGGCAATCTCATCTCCTTCCACAGTGTGCAGGGGTTTTGATTGGGCAGGGCCAGGCCAACTGGCAGATCCTCTAGTGTTAACTAACCAAGTGGTTTCTGCTAAATACGTATCCCAGTGTTTGAACATCCCTGCATCCATTGCTCTCAGTGTAGTTTCTAACAGTCCATTGTATTGTTCAATTTTCCTGGAGTCTGGTGCATGATAGGGGACGTGACACACCCAGTTAATGCCATGCTCCTTGTCCCAGGTGTTTATGAGGTTGTTTTGGAAAGGAGTCCCGTTGTCTGATTCAATTCTTTCAGGGGTGCCGTGTCACCATAAAACTTGCTTTTCAAGTCCCAAGATAGTAGTCTGGGCAGTAGCATGGGTCATACGGTATGTTTCCAACCATCCAGTAGTTGCCTCCACCATTGTAAGCACATGGTGTTTGCCATGGTGGGATCATGGTAGTATGATATAATCAATCTGCCAGGCTTCACCATATTGCTATTTCAGCCATCATCCTCTGTACCAAAAAGGCTTTAGCTGCTTAGCTTGTTTGATTATGGCACATGTTTGACATTTATGGATAACCTGTGCAATGGCATCAATAGTCAAGTCCACCCCTTGATCACGAGCCCATTTGTATGTTGCATCCCTTCCTAAATGTCCTGATGTGTCATGGGCCCATTGAGCTATAAATAGCTCACCCTTATGTTCCCAATCCTGAGCCACTTCAATTCTAGAGGCCTGGTCCACCTGCTCACTGTTTCGATATTCTTCAATGGTACAACTCTTGGGTATGTGAGCATCTAGGTGACGTACTTTTCAACCATATTCTCTACCTGAGAAGCAATATTGTGCCATAATTCAGCAGCCCAGACGGGTTTACCTCTGTGCTGCCAGTTGCTCTGTTTCCATTGCTGTAACCACCCCCATAAGGCATTTGCCACCATCCATGAGTCAGTATACAGATAAAGTACTGGCCATTTTTCTCATTCAGCAATATCTAAAGCCAGCTGGATGGCTTTCACCTCTGCAAACTGACTCAATTCACTTTGTCCTTCGGCTGTTTCTGCAACTTGTTGTGTAGCACTCCATACAGCAGCCTTCCACCTCCAATGCTTTCCCACAAGATGACAGGACCCATCAGTGAAGAGGGCATATTGCTTCTCATTTTCTGGTAATTTATTATACAGAGGGGCCTCTTCAGCACAAGTCACCTCCTCTGGCGACACTCCAAAGTTTCGGCCCTCTGGCCAGTATGTGATCACTTCCAGGATTCCTGGGCAACTGGCGTTTCCCATTCGAGCCCGTTGCATTATCAGTGCAAACCACTTACTCCATGCAACATCAGTTGCATGATGCTTAGAGGGGATTCTCCCTTTGAACATCCAGCCTAGGACAGGCAATGGAGGTGCCAAAAGGAGCTGTGCTTCAGTGCCAACCGCTTCTGAAGTGCCTCAAATTCCTTCATAGGCTGCTAATATTTCTTTTTCAGTTGGAGTGTAACAGGTTTCAGATCCCCTCTATCCCTGGATCCAAAACCCTAGAGGTCGACTTCGAGCCTCTCTAGGTGCTTTCTGCCAGAGGATCCAGGTGGGCTGTTATCCCTGGCTGAGGTGTAAAGAACTTTTTTCACATCATGTCCTGCCCGGACTGGCCCAAGTGCTACTGCACAAACTATGACCCGTGTAATTTTTTCAAATGCTTGCTGCTGTTCAGGTCCCCATTCAAAGTCGTTCTTCTTCTAGGTCACTTGATAGAGAGGGCTTACAATCAGCCTGTGAGCTGGAATATGCATTCTCCAAAAACCCATGACACCTAAGAAAGCCTGTGTTTCTTTTTTGTTAGTTGATGGAGACATGGCTGTTATTTTATTGATCACATCCATTGGGGTATGACAATGCCAATTTTGCCATTTTATTCTTAAAAACTGGATCTGCTGTGCAGGTCCTTTGGCCTCACTTCATTTTATAGCAAAGCCAGCTTTCAAAAGAACCTGAATTATTCTTGTCCGTACTCAAGACAGCTCTACCAAAAGCCCACTGGTACCATTTTGGGTCTTTGAAGTACCCTCTCCTGAGGTAGTCTATGCCAAGGATACATGGAGCCTCCGGGCCAGTCACAATAGGATGCTTTTGCCACTCATTCCCAGTTAGGCTTACCTCAGCCTCCAACACAGACAGTTCTTGGGATCCTCCCATCAGAAATACAGATGGATTCTGCCTCTTTATAATCTGATGGTATTAGATTACACTGTGCACTGGTGTCCACTAGAGCTTTATACTTCTGTGGGGCTGATGTGTCAAGCCATCAAATCCACACAGTCCATTAAAACTGGTTGTCCTTTTCCTCTGCCTGGCTGAAAGTAGGGCCCCTCTAGTCCTGGCTGGAGTCTTCATTACTGGATTTTTGAAACTGCAAATCAGAAATCCCTTCATAAGGGTCAAAAGTATGATCAGCCTTCCTACTCTGCCCAACAGACCCTGGAGCAGTAACTTTCCTGGATGGATGCTTTTTGGCAGTGTTTTTTTCCTGTAGTTCCTGTGCCCAAGCTTCTAGTCTCCAGATAGGTTCACCATCCCACTTCGTCATACCCTCCCCCTGGTCACGCAGGAAGAAACACAGGATTGCATGTGGTGTGCGCCACCAGTATCCTTTCCCTTGAACAGGAAAAGGTTGACTCTTAATAGCTGAGGCCTTGGTTGCAGTGCATGAGGAAGACCTACCCTTCTAGGCTTGCTTGGGCATTTTTTGGGGCAGTATGTCCACAGTCAACACATAGGCCCACATGGAGAATGAGATTATCTTAATATTCTCAGAGTTATCTTTAAACAAGATTATCTTCAAACAAGATTATCTTCATATTAATCTCTAAGGGAGATTATCTTCATATTCTCATCATCTATATGTGGTATCTCTGTGTCTGTCCAGCTCATTATCGCTAGGGTGTGGGTGTATGATGTCAGTGAATTTCATAAAAACTTTCAACACATGGACCGCATGTACCGGATTTCATCTAGGTCTTTGGATGCCTGGTCATCATCCAGGTTGTTATAGATCACCTGCAACACGGCTAATTCCCTCAGATACTGGATATCTCCCTCAAAGTTGGTCCATTTGCTTCAGGAATTCGCAAGTTCTTCCTTGAAGGGATACCTGTCCTTCACGCTTGACAGGAGTCACCACCAAAGACTGAGGACTCCTGCCTTTTTTCCAATCCCTTTGTCAATGGCCTTATCCTTAGCAAGGGATCATAGCTGCAGGGCTTCCTTACCCTCTGATTCCTGACTACTGGCCCCAATATCCCAGCAGTGGAGTAACCAGCTGAGAATTAGCTCACCTGGTTGGTGGCTAAAATCTTTTCACATATTGCACAGCTCACTTAGGGATAAAGATCAGGTGATTTCAGTCTCATTTATGACTTCAGTCTCTTGCTTCTCCTGTTCTTGTGACTGTTCTGCTGCAGAACAGGCTGCCTCTCCTGATTCTGTCTCCTGCTCCCTCTTAGGAGAAGCTTCTTCATCCCTTACTAAACAAGCTGATTTCTGCTTCCATTGTTTCTTTTTCATTACAGGGGCAACTGAGGGAGTGTCTGGTTTATCCATAGTGTCTTTTGGTATGTTTTCCCTCTCTTTTCCCTGAGGGTGCTGCACAATATTAAGCAGTGTTTGGTAGATGCTGTCCAGGGCCCAGCACAGTGCAGTAAGTTGTGCCCCTTGGGAACAGCCACGTTATTTTTTTTTCAAACATTCTATCACTTCATCAGGATCCTGTTAGTTGTTCAGGAGTGAAGTTCCAGACCACTGGAGGTGAGAAGTTCTCTAGGTACCTGCCCATATTTTCCCACATGCCATGCCACCCATGACCATACTCTCACAGAGCCTGAGTCATATTCCTAAATTGCTTGTTAGCTTTAAACAAAACCTAAACAATATTCCTAAGAAATATCAACAGAAATATTTGAGCTACCCAAGGATGTCCAAGATACTGAGAAATACCTTTCTGTATTTCCTACACAAAAAAGGTCTCAGAGGAAGAAGTATATTTGTTAATTGTCTTCATGAGACGGTACCCAAAGTACAGTAATGGCTTCAGTACAGAGCCCAAATACCAGATTAAGCTCAAGGTCAGTGTTTCAATAACAAATCCTTCAGGTCAAGCATCACTAGTCACTACAGAGCACAACAAATTGCAAAAGCCAACACCAGTCATCTTTTACATGTACAGCAAAAAAAATAGCATGGCACAGATCAGATAAATTAATATCAAGAACAGAAGAATGTCTATCGTGACCTGCAACTGTTAACATATAAAACCCTTCTAATATGCTCTGGTCAATCTGTTATCATCTCAAACCCTTCAAGACCCTATTCGGGCACCAAAAAGGACTGTCGTGGTTTAACACCAGCCAGCAACTAAGCACCACACAGCCATTCACTCACTCTCCCTCACCCCTGGTAAGATGGAGGGAAGAGAATTGGAAAGGTAAAAGTGAGAAAACTCATGGGTTGAGATAAGAACAGTTTAATAATTGAAATTAATAATAATAATAATAATAATAACAGCAACAACAGTAATAATATGTAATGAAAAGGAAAATAACAAAGAGAGAGAAATATAACCCAAGAAAGACAAGCGATGCAGATGAAAACAATTGCTCACCACCAACTGACTGATGCCCACCCAGCCCCTGAGCAGCGGCTCCCCTGCCAACCTTCCTCCTAGTTTTATTGATGGGCATGATGTCCTATCATCATCTAGTCCAACCCCCCTGCCATGGGCAGGGACATTTTCAACTACATCAGGTTGCTCAGAACTCTGTCCAACCTGACCTTGAATGTTTCCAGGGATGGGGTATCTACCACCTCGCTGGGCAACCTGTTCCAGTGTTTCTGCACCATCATCATAAAAAATTTCTTCCTTATATCTAGTCTGAATCTACCCTCTTTTAGTATAAAACCATTACCCCTTGTCCGATCACTACAGGCCCTATTAAAAATTCTGTCCCCATCTGTTGTGGTTTAGCACCAACCAGCAATTAAGCCCTACACAGCCGCTTGCTCACTCTCCCTGGTGAGATGGAGGAGAGAATCAGAAGAGTAAAAGTGAGAAAACTCATGGGTTGACACACAAACAGTTTAGTAAGTAAAACAAAAGACATACACACAAGCAAAGCAAGGAATTAATTCACTACTTCTCATCGGCAGGCAGGTGTTCTGTCATCTCCAGGAAAACAGGGCTCCATCACGCATAATGGTTACTTGGGAAGACAAATGCCATCACTCCAAATGTCACTCCTTACTTTTTCTTCCCCCAGCTTTATATGTTGAGCATGACATCATATGGTATGGGATATCCCTTTGGTCAGTTGGGGTCAACTGTCCTGGCTATGTCCCCTTCCAACTTCTTGTGCACCCCCAGCCTACTCGCTGGTGGGGTGGCGTGAGAAGCAGAAAAGACCTTGACTCTGTGTGAGCACTGCTCAGCAATAACAAAAACATCTCTGTATTAGCAACACTGTTTCCAGCACAAATCCAAAACATAGCCCCATACTAGCTACTATAAAGAAAATTAACTCTATCCCAATGAAAACCAGCACACCATCTTTCTTTAACCCCTCTTTAGGTACTGGAAGGCTGCAATAAGTTCTCCCCAGAGCCTTCTCTTCTTGTGGTGGTGTGCTCCCCCTGTACCCTCCTGCTTTCCCTCCCCATCTGACTTTTTCCCATGGCCCTGCTCAAGTGATAATCACCAGTGGCAGCTGTGATGAATGCATCCAGCTCAGACGTGGATTCAGGGGAGACAGATAACAACACAACAGCCAAGGGCTAATTTATGGCAATCTGTCTACCTACCCACAGTGCTGGTCAGTGTCCAGCTCAAGCTAGATTTGGAAGAAACTAACATATGGAGTTGGTATGTAAATATGACTATGAGTCAATCGCCTAACCCCCATAAATAGTGAGCAGCCCAAGAGTCCTTTGAGCTCTCCTGCACGGCAGCAGGCTGCACGCCAGGATCTCCCCTTGAGTAGGGATGCCTCTCAAGGTTACTCCTCGAGGCTGACAGATTCCTTGCCGCAACAGATCCTCTGTAGGTGACTAATAGCATGCTAAACTTTGAAATCTTAGCAAAGTGATATAAAGGATTGATTGTGCATATATAATCCTTTAGACATAAACTGTTGACCAAGTCTGGGACTAGGATTGGATCCAGCTGCACCTAGACTCCTCTCTGAGAAGGAGTTTAGAAAGAAAAGGGGGTCCTTTCTGAACCTCATGACTCAACATCAGGGTCTCTCTGACAGTCTTGTCTGACCCTGTCCTCTATGCAGTAAATAATCAAGTGCATCTTACCATTGAATCTCGTTAAACCACTGTTGCATTTGTTATCAAATTTTGTTATCAATAAACATATTGCTCTTACAAGTGCACTCTCACTCCGTCTGTGACACTTCTCCAGGCTAGACAACCCCAACTCTCTCAGTCTGTCCTCATAGGAGATGTGTTCCATCCCTCTGATAATTTTTGTGGCCCTCTTCTGGACCTGCTCCAACAGGTCCGTGTCTTTCTTGTACTGAGGACTCCAGAGTTAGATGCAGTACTCTAGCTTCTTCTGTGTATCTTTAATGCCCAAAGTGTTATGTTTGTGGGAATATTCAAGCATCTACCTTGCCTTCATCTTACTTTCTCAAGGGTTGTCTCTTACTGCTCTGAAATGTAAAGTGTGTCTTTATTGACCTGGTCTTCACTTTCTCAGATCTGACATTGGAAAAGTAAAGTTTAATACCAGACAGTCAGTGAAAGACAGTTCATAAAGAAATAGTTATTTGCTAGGGGAGGCCAATATGATGCACAGTGATACTCTTCTCTTTTTTCTGTTCCCTTTGTCTAAGCACACAGGTAGCACTGTTTTCACATTGACACATGAATTTCAAGGAATGAGGCCTCCAGCCAGTAGATGCTTGCTTCACTAACCTACAACTTCCAGATAGACATGGATTATCCTTGAAATAATTCTCCTTAGAGTTCTCTGACATCCAGACATACTATTCTTGAAGCTTTCTCAGAAGTCTTTGAGATAAGCAATACCTTCAGGGAATTATACCTGCAGCACTGGATATGCTCCAGACAGAGTCTGCAGAATTAATCAACATTGAACAGGTGCATCTGGAAGAGATTAAAAGTAAGGGTAAGGTGTACACTCTAGAATTTACCAATATGTGCAAGAGCTAGCAAAAGTGGAGGGTGAAGTGATAGAGAAGAAATACGGGTAGATATTGCAATAGCTCTCAAGAGCAGAAGGAGCTGCACAAGTTTTTTACCTTGGATCAATATTAAAAATTATTCCAGCAAAATGGAAACAATCTATATTGCTTCTCTTTTTGTTTGTCTGTGTGTGTATTGTTTGTGCATTCTAGAAAGTAGCCTCTCTGAGATTTGCAGGATAGCTATGGACTCTGAGCAGACACATTTTTTTCTTTGTTTTTCTGTTAAAAATTGTGTCATGTTCCCTTCCTATTTTGTCCCTCATTATTTCTCCAGACTTGAATCAATAGAATCTGCATAATAGTTCATGAGATTTCATCAGATCTTTATCTTTATGCTTGAGATGGTGGATCCATGTCTTCTGGGGAACAATCTTTGAGAATTTCATAGTTGCTATTTCTTGAGAAAAAGCATAGTCCATATGATTATTCTGAAGCTCACAGTATGTTTAACTCTACTGTCACTGTCAGGATAAAGTCTGTCTGCGATAGGGTATCTGCATTTGCCGTACAACAAGAGGAGACAGCCAAAAAGTTCACATTACCATTATTTCTAAATAGCTCTACTTATTATAAGGCTTAGCCATGATCCAGGAATCTCCAGACTGGAAAATAACCACCCAGAATCTGAGTGCATGAATTCTTGGTCCATGCAGTAATGGCTGTATATTTAGGTTAAAAGTCATGAGACCACTTGAATAACCTTGTAGCAGAACTTTTGGAGCAAGAACCACTGAAAAATTAAAATCTGGCAGATTTCATACGCAAAAAAATGGGATAGTGTAGTATTACCCACTGTAAATGCCTGTAGTTAACTGTTATGAATCTGAGAGTTGGCCAAACAAAACTAAGGAAAATAAGTGCAAATCCAAGAAGATACAGGGATTAAAAACTTCTAGTTTAATTCAACTCCTGAGTTACTTGTAGCCGTCTTAAAAACTTTTCATTGTTTGATAACTAACAAGTTATCCAAAATTTAAAATCTCCCCCCTCATTTTGTTTCTCAAAGAATTTCCTATGTGTCAAACTGCTTCTCCCAAAATGGAAGTTCAAGACCTCATCAACAATCATTGCTTAAACAAGACTATTCGCAATTTTGGAAAGCTATGACCATGAAGAAGCATTACAGTTTTCTGAGCTTTTCCCACCAGTAAGAAAGGCAGATGGTAGTAACTTTTGGAACCATGGATAGAACTGTGACTATCCTTGCCTTTTGTCTCCATCACTCCTTTGTTCTATGCTAGACTGCCAGGTGGCCATAAACTGCAGTTTTGCAAAAAAGAGAGTTTTCCTCTATTTTTATTAACTTTTAAAACCTGATGGCTGAAAGCTTATTAAAAGGAAAGCCTCCAGGCAAGGTGAAATAATTTGTGAATCCTCTCCCAAGATAACTATGTTTTCCCAAATGGACCCCTACAAACCTTATTACACTATAAAAAAAGACTTTCACAGTGGGAGAAAATGTTCTCTTTAAAGGTCTGATTACACTATACAGCACCCAAGGAGTAAATGAAAGACATTTTGTGTGAATGGCTTTGGGTATTTATAATTTCCACTGATGCTGATTATTACTGAAATTCCCAAACTGCTTTACTCCAACTCATTTTCTTTTCAGGGCAAGGCGGGAGGGCTACCATATATAGTCAAAACTCAGTAGCCATTTAGGAAGTTATTGACCTCCTGCCTCTTATATGAATTGCTGCATTTGTAGTTATCACCTAGGAAAGGATAAAAATTGCAGTCCATCCCATCATATTAAATAACAGAAAATATTCTTCATTTCCACCACAGAGTCTTTAACTGCTAACACAGTTTACTTTTGGAAACAGCTTGGGACAGAATCCCTACAACTCTTGAGTTATATATATTCCTCTAGCTGATAAAAAAGTAGAGCCATTGCGGAGGTTTTACTGCCATTCTGGTTTTATGTGCCACAAAACTATTTATCTCACCAGGTACTAGTTTACTGGCAGTCAAGTCTGTCCTTTTGCCACAGTACTATGTCAGCAAGAACATTAAGTGAAAGTGAAGCAGAACTGGTTTTCATGCTAGGCAGCATACAGCAGAAAGGATGGCAGTGGCAATAAATACAGTAGATTAATAGGTCTGGAAATGATACGTGCTCCCAGCATAGAAGTACTTTTATCCTGCTTCTTACAGAAGCTGGTAAGAGGGAGAGAGGTGAAGCAGGTGGAGGAGGGAAGAATCTCCCTATGGCCTCCCTTTAGTATGTTTTAGTTCATGTTTCAAAGTCTTCTTGGAAAGCATGAAGTAGGCTCATTTAGGATGAAAAAAACCAGCAAGACGTGCTCAGGCATACATCTAATATGTTCCAACGGCAAACAGATAACCAGTCCTCAGTACTGGACAAGAGTAAGTTAGCAGAAAAAACCCATAGTGTGCACATTGTGTTGCCCCACACTCACTTTTTTGGTCATATTGTGCTGCATTACTTCAATAATAACACAGTTATTGAAATTCAGATGAGGAAGCACTAGTTGCTACCTGAGGGGTTCCTAATGCTTTAAATCTGTCCAACTGAATGCACTGGAATCAGCTGACAATACCCTAGAATACACTTTTAAATGTTTTATTTATATGTGAGGCACTGGAAGCAGTTTGGACAATATTACTGTAAAAGTGAACACACAAAGGACATCGTGAAATTCTAAACTTTTTCAGAAGGAAATTATTTTAATGAAATGGCAAATGCAGCTGGTTTGAAGGGCATCACATTCAAGATAACTTGGGTCACTGGTGGAAAATAAATTCAAAACATAATTGATTATGTGATTAGAAACACCTTCTCATGTACTAGATAAGGTCTCATCTCATCTTGTGGCAATACAGCTTTTAGAAGAGAGAGAGTTTCCAGGCACTCAAAATATTTCAGGATAAAATGGCAGAATAATCTGGAGAATAAAAGAGAGGGAGGAAATCATATTGTTCTGATTTGTCCACCATGCTGTCAGTAGGTTACAGCAATTTTTCCTCCTGTGCTTGAGTTATATATTAATTCAGATATTTTAAGTTGCAGTCAATGACACCATGGAGATATTTTCAATGTATATATATCTACATAAGCAAGTATCACCATCTCCTCTCCATCTATAGCACCTGCTCTTGAATCATATTATTTTGTATTTTTTAATGAAATATAATAAATATAAGAATACATTCCTGATAATATTTGCTTTCATTTAAAAGCTGCTGAAAATTCTACTTAAGAATTGTTTATATTGATTTCTGTGGAAAGTTTCCTGAAACGAGAAAATTTTTTTATGGTCCAATCCCTACAATTTTTAAAGAAAACTGTATTGGAATGAAAGTATCCATCACATAGTATAATTAAATTAATGAGTTTATTTAATCAATAGATTTGCCAACTAAGCAAACATTGCAGCAATGCCATTATCCATTGAAATACATTTATTTAAATATTTGGTTACTGTTAAACATGGTTCATTATATGCTTTAGCCTTATTGCATAATGTGCATAATAATGCTAGAATATAGCCTTGGGATACTGTATTCAATATTAAAATTTCAATGCCCCTTCGGCAAAGAGGAGCATGAGATGATATAGTGCTTTTGCATCTCAGCTTCAACTTGGAAGCTTAAGGATAATTAATGAGGGAGTTAGAGGAACATATTGGGAATAAACAAATAGCCACTTGGTAAATAACAAAGCCCATGTGATATATAACCACCTTAGGTTAGGCTTTGCCCTCCAGTGCTCCCACAGTATAATTAAGTAATCTTTGTGGAATTATACTGGAAGACATTGCCAGAGGTTTTTTGTTCAATACAAAATAATTTAAGACCAATGTACAAAAGTATTTCTCAGACCTCCAAATATTTTTTTCTACAAACCCACATATTAGTGTATGATACATGTGGTATACATTAAGGTACAGTACTTCCAATTTCTTCTAGCTTTTTAAAGTGTTTTATTTTAAACATTTGACAAAGACGAATGATTCTTTAAACAGAAAGAAAGAAAAGAAAGAAAGAAAGACAGAATTTTTTTGTCATTTGAAAATAGATAGCCTAACTAAATTTCTTGCTACTATTGGCCAGGTAGCTTCTGAAGTAGCCAAAAAATCAAATGCTGAGGTAACTACTGGTTTTGTTTAACCTCCTCCTGAGTTATAGTCTTGCAGTGTTATTGGAGTTGAGAGACATTGTAAGTAACCAAAGATGCTTGGTTTACTACAGGAAGAGTCATAAAAGAAAAAAATCAGAGACTCAAGGTCAGAGACAGTAGCTTCTTGTGCAGCAATATTTTAAAGACTTCAGTGATCAGTAGTAATGACTCACTAGGATGGAGAGAAGAGATAATTCTTAATTTTAAATGATATCTTATAGTGTTTAGTATTCCTGATCTGGCATTTCTGAATAGCAATTCTGTCATCCAAGTGGAAAAATCATAGGAAAACTATCTGTATGGATGGATATGTCCAATATTTAAAAGAAAACAATTTCATGCTTTCAAATAGGTAGAGAAAGGGCTTAGATGGAGAAAAAATGTAGCTTTTGTAGCTCTGAAATATATACTGTATTTTTCCCCTGTGATGAAATAGAAAAGCAAATATTTTAATATTAAACCCAATAATATGAGTTAATATGAGCTAGCTGAAATTACTGAGGAACTGAGCTAGAGCAAATAAAGCCAAACCAAGCCAAATACGTAGGACTTGAATAGTCACTGCATTCTGCCATGATAGTGCAAATGTATGATTACCTGTTCACGGGTATCTGCATAATGGAAGGGGAAGTAAATAGTGCATATTTCTTTTAAAAAGTGTATGTCTTAAAGCTATCCAAGGGAAAAGGTAAGTTTCATCTGTCTTGAAGTCTTGCAATCATGTCAGAACTTTTCTTATTTATTTATTTATTTATTCCAATACAGAATATTCAGATAGACTTCTGTTGTGCTTTATTGACTATTCCAAAACTTAAAAGTTTGAAAAGTCTGAGAATAGAGTCAAACAAACTGGAATCAAAGATTTTACAGGTGAAAGCACATAGCTAATGAAAAATCACCACTAGTAAAGTCTGACTTGCTGTGACTGAAGAGTATGTCTTGCAGTAAAGTATGGCATAAGGATTCCTCCTAATGCCAGCATTATATTTTCTAAAGCCAATTGACTTACAAACAGTGTTAAATGCAAATTTTATTAAAAACACCATTAAATCCACTGCTGACTTAATGATTACTACTCTCAGCAAGTGGGCCTCATGGAACAGGTAAAGGATCTCTTTGGGTACCTTTCAGTAAAAGATGTTGAAGTGAAGGAAACACAGGTTGAGCCCCAACAAGTGGATAATGTTGCTATTGTGATCTGAAAGCTTTAACTGTGATTCTGCCAACTGGTGTATAGCTCTGAAAAATGAGAAATGAAACCTTAGCAGCTTGACGTCCAAGTGGAGATCAGTGACAAGTGGTGTCCCTCAGGGGTTGGTGTTGGGACTGGCACTGTTTAACATCTTTGTTGGCTACATGGACAGTGGGATCGAGTGCACCCTCAGTGATTGTGCTGACGACACCAAGCTGTGTGGTGTGATCAACACCCTAGAGGGTAGGGATACCATCCAGGGGGACTTTGACAGGCTGGAGAGGTGGGCCCATGTGAACCTCATGAAGGTCAAAAACACCAAGTGCAAGGTCCTGCACATGGGTCAGGGCAATCCCAAGCACAAATAGAGGCCAGACAGAGAATGGATTGAGAGCAGCTCTGAGGAGAAGGACTTGGGGGTGTTGGTTGGTGAAAAACTCAACATGACCCAGCAATGTGTACTTGCAGCCCAGATAACCAGTTGTACCCTGGGTTGCATCAAAAGAAGCATGACCAGCAGGTTGAGGAAGGTGGTTCTTCCCCTCTACTCTGCTCTCATGAGACTCCACTTGGAGTACTGTGTTCAGCTCTAGGGCTCCCAACATAGGAAGGACATGGAACTGTTGGAGCGAGTCCATAGGAGGGCCACAAAGATGATCAGCAGGCTGGAGCACCTCTCCTATGAGGACAGGCTGAGAGAGTTGGGGGTGTTCAGCCTGGAGAAGAGAAGGCTCCAGGGAGACCTTATAGCAGCCTTCCAGTACCTGAAAGGGGCCTACAAGAAAGCTGGAGAGGGACCTTTTACAAAGGCACATAGTGATAGGACAAGGGGTAATGGCTTTAAACTGAAAGAGGGTAGATTTAGATTAGCTATAAGGAAGAAATTCTTCACTATGAGGGTGGTGAGTCTCTGGCACAGGTTGCCCAGAGAAGTTGTGGATGCCCCATCCCTGGAAGTGTTCAAGGCCAGGTTGGATGGGGCTATAAGCAACGTGGTCTAGTGGGAGTGTTCAAGGCCAGGTTGGATGGGGCTATAAGCAACGTGGTCTAGTGGGAGGTGTCTCTGCCCATGGCAGGGGGGTTGGAACCAGGTGATCTTTAAGGTCCCTTCCAACTGAAACCATTCTATGGTTCTATGATTCTATGAAAAACAATGTAAATTATAAACAAAGTAAACAAGGCAGCATCAATAAAAGTGTAAGGTGGTTAATGAAACTGTTAACATACTTGTTCAGGAGAAAAAACTATTAAATTTTTAACTGATCTTATAAGGATAGGCAAAGAAGTTGCAATTGAGATTAACAGAAAGAGGGGGTGTGGTTTTTTTCAGGCCTGGGTTCTGAGATTGTTAACTGCAAATCAGTGGTGTAGAAATGTAATAGTTATTGTAAGAGCTCTGCAATATGTAGAGTGCAATTGATTCTGAATGTTCTGGATGGTGATCTATTAAAATGTCAGATTTAAAAAAGCCCTGTTGGGTAGACAACTAGTTTTATAGAACTTCTCTGTCATGCTACTTTTTACTGTTTATTGATCTGGTAACCAAAGAGACTGGATAATAAGTCCTTCATAAAAGCTTGATCTCTACATTGCTTGACATGTAAAAGGGGAGTTATTTGACCTGAAAAATCAAAAACTGATTTAATTTATGTACTCTCAACCACATCTCAGATGAGAAAATTGAACAATTCAGAGAAAGTATTCCAGAAGATAACCATAATTTGCCTTCATGAAGATTTTCTTAAAACAGAATATTGGCGGTGAAGGGGAGGGATCATTTGAATGTAAAATTCTACTTTTCCTCCTTTGCACGTATATATATACGTATATATTTGCAGTATGTGCTCTGGCAATGTTAGTGGCTCCCTCATAAAACACAGGTCAGGTGGTTGAGAAAGGCTATTGAGATACGCTCACTGGCACTAATGAGTATTCTTTGAGTAAAGCAAGGCTGTACCAAAATGAACACGTTCATCTAATGTCTTTATATACTTAGTAAAGCAAGTGGTCTCCCACACGTACAATTTTTTTTTACAATTACTGGCCTCAGAAAACCATATAATCTCTTTCCATTTAAGGACCATAAAACACACTCAGTAAGTGAAGACACTACTATATAGTAGGTTATATCTGGTATGTTGTCTAACTAAAGAGGGTGGTGAAATCAATGCATTTGACATCTTACATGCACAGTGTTGTATCAGCTGCATACAAAGTATGAACAAATCCTAATGTTGAACCTCGGGGTATTTGTTTGTCTGAATTCTTCTCATTCTTTTGCTCAACTGGGAATCACTACAGTTACCCTCTAGAGATGTATAGTTCCCCTAGAGAGGGAAGGTGGTACAGATTTTCTTTGAATCCCTTACTCCACAAAGCTAATTTCTGATTTGACTAGTCTTTTTTCTTGCTCTCTGTGCTACCATTTGTTTTATTTCTAAAAGTAGACAGACAAAACCAATTTATTTATATATGAAATTATCTATAGATTTTAGATATAGATTTTAGATATATGTATAGAGGTAGAGTTGTATACTCCAAACTAAATTTACCATAATCCAAAGAATACGTATTTTTTCCTTCTAAGTGGCCTCCATGAATATTGATATCATAAGACCACACAACCATGTATACAATTTATCGCACAGTTCTAAGAAACCCAAACCTAAGTCCAGAATGCTTTTCTCTTAGTTTTATTTTCTTTAGAACAGCAATGGAATGTGCTACATATGTTAACTAAGGCAGCAATCTCAGACTCGTAATGGAGAGACTTAAGTAGGATGAGATGGACCCTAACATATTGTAAGAGACTGAAGTGTTAAGAACAATTGTCTCAAAGCTTGCTTGTGAGTGTTTATCTGACAAGACTGGACAGCAGACCACTCTTCTGTCTGATAAGACCCAAGGGCGGACCATTCTTTGGCTTATCAAGTGCCACTAGCTTGCAAGGAAACTTGTGTAAACTTGCTGAAGCCACAGGCCATTCTTTGGCTTATCAGGCACCACCAAGAATAGGACACCAGTTGGTATCCGGGCCAGGCCGCTTGCCCACCAACAATACATATTGTGTGATTAGATGTGCACGTGTGGCATACGTGATGTTGCCCTGGGTAACCAAACTGAAACGAGAGGGAAAACTCCCTCTCCAACACCAGATAAAAGACGGCACAACAAAACCTGAGTGTGGCCATCCACCATGGAAGAACTGAAGACTGAGGACCAATGGGACACCACTGGATCCATGGTGGTGACTATCCTTTGCTTATCTCTGAATGCTTGCTTAATTTCCTCCTAATAATTCCTGCCTTTCCTACTGCTTTACTCTTTTATATTTACCCAACAAAAATGTCTGATTGGCAGCATATGACCTCGTTTGTGTCTTAATTTCGCCCTTGGGATCATTACGAACCTTCCCCGAGCCTGACAATCAGACTGGGACATAACACATATATAATATATTAAAAAAAAGAGGAAGTTAAAAACCTGGTTTTGTACTGCAGGTTTTTTTCAGAAATAAAGTAATTGTCCGTGAGATGGTTTCTTTGGTTCAACATTTGAAAGGAGAAGTTACAGGATTTAACTCTTCACTGACATTCTCTAAAGTTCTCCAAATCTGGAATCAAGGATGCTGCATTTTAGAAAAGGTGCATCATGAACCTAAATGCCCAGCTATATTCTGCTACAATTAGACAAACAGGAGAAAAGGAAGGAAAACAATTTCAGAGTGAGAAAGTACCGTCTCCTACATCATCAGTCCAGAATGGGCTGTAAATCTTCTCTATTATTAAGTAGCAGTTTGAGGGATGCAAATTGTAGACATGAGAAGGTATTTTTTAAATTTGACTATTTCCAAATGGTTTTAAGAGAACCCTTTAAAGAAACTAACAAGCAGTCAAACCATTCATTGCAATCTATTTAAAAGTTATCAGTCATTTTAAAGTACATTAGAATACATTTGGTTTATATTTCACTTAGAATTTTCCTTTTTTAAAATTACAATTATCTAAATTCAGGAATATTTTTTTGTTGTTCTGTTTTTGGTCAAGCAAAGAATCGCTTTCATTTGAACTGAAATAATTTGCCTTTTATCATTTACAAATGTCAGCAAAATGAAACAAGCAACCAAGTGAAGAAAATCCATCCTATTAATCAATTTTCTTTTACTGAAGGAGTTCCTGTGGATTAATAGTCAAAATACGAAAGACCTCAATGAATGATGAAATGAGTATCTGAGAAATCTGCCAGCAAATTTGTACCTGTACCCTTCTGCATATGGAGCCATGGAGAACATGAAGAAATATTAACATCAAACTACTTACTATCACAGCAAATCACTGATAAAAGGGAGATTCAAACTAGGTAGTGTTTTAATTGCAAAACTCATTTGCAGGAACATTACTTCCAGCCTAGAACTTTTGAAAGAAGTGAGTGAGTGAAAGAAAGATATTTGATTGAGCTGTCCTGCCCAGTTATAAACCAAAAACCGTGCCTAGTCTTATTGCAGTAGAACTGGCTATTTTTGCTAGTTTAATTTCCTTTCTGTTAGGCTGTAGTTTTGAGATGAACGTGTTACCAGTAATTAACAATTTAAATTTAAAAAAAAATCTGATCTCTAAAAAAATTTTCATATTTTTTGAGAATTCTCTAGAGTCCTCCCTATTTTGGGGTACAACCTGCTACAAAGGTTCACATCTACACTAGTAGGTTCACATCTACACTAGTAAGTACTATGCTACTTCTGCTCTTTTGCCCAGCTAGAGTGGACGCCAGTCCAGTTCCAGTCTAAGAGGACTTTTTAACATGGCATAGTGCTATGGATCTTTCTGCAAGGGACTGCATGAATATGAATTCAGAATGGAAGGATATGTTTCAAATTATCTGCAAACTCTCAAAAGGTAGATTTGTTCACCTAAGTAGATTCACAACATCAACTTATAACACTCTTGTTCTTCTGGTTCCTTGGCCCCCTGTCATCCACACTCCAGTTAATTCCCTTTGGAACAACCAAACTTGACCTGCTTGGGTTGAAACCTGCACTTGAATGTCAAGAGATTTTATTCCAAGGCCTGCTACAGAAACTGGTTTGAATAAGGTAGACCTGAAGTTGTTTCTACACAGGACAGGGTAATTTATTTAGGTGGCTAAGAAACAACTATCTTATTATTTGACCCTCAGGCTACTTAAAAATAAATGATCAAATACAACCCAAAATCTCATATTTTACATGGGAAGGAAAAATAAAGGTAAATTAAATGCAAAAGATTAGTTGGTTAATAGGGCATACCTGTGAGTACTTCAGGACCTTCCCACAAGGCCTGTAAGATACGTATAATGCCATTTCCAGAGAGAGGCAACATTAATTTACCACATCGATTTCAGTGAATAAGTATCCCAGCCATGCACAGACAATGCTGAACTTGGAACAGGAAGTCATAAGCTCACTGCTCTTTCTGTTTAAAAGTTTGAGTTACAAACAAAAATACTGAAATCTAGCTGCAAACTTGTGTATCAGAAAAAGATAATAATTCACTGTGCATATTACGAGAGCAGGACACTGGAACCCAGCAACATCTGAAAGCTGATGGACCCTCTTCAGGGTGCTGTTACAATGGTATAAAATCAATGCTATTGAAAAGCTGGAGTATAGCCTCTTTACAAAACATGGTCACTGCTTTGTAAAATCTTGAGGTCACGCCAGAACCATAAGGGACCTATTGGTTGTCAGACACACAACATAAATCTCTTTAATGTGAACAGGAGTTACAGGCACCCTCATGACTGCTCAGTCATTCAAGCACTCAGACGTATTCAGAAGCCAATTACAGAAGCCAGCCTTGCAAGCCCTCCTTCACACAGACCTTCCCCGTTCACACAAGTGCACATGTAAATAAGGGCTTGTGACAGAATCAAATCATTCACTGCACCTATACAAATTTCTTCTCTTCCATTTTACTTTAGCAGTTATTTGAAAAGCAGAAAGCCATGCTCCTACAGGTACAGCATTTCTTCTGTAATGATCCTTTGAATATATATATCATATTTAAGAGCCAACAGCAAGAGATATTTTTCATTCAGAATAATTAGTTGTTTAACTGACTTTTAAGAAATGAGGAACAATTGGCTGTCATACATGTCTGGCTGTCAAGACTTCTATTCTGCTCCTGAAGGGTTTTTTTGTTTTGGTTTGGTTTTGCATTACACAGTAATGCAAGATTTTACATGCTCAGAACATTAATTATAACTGGTATTTATTAAAACTTCAGTTTTTATTAAAACACCATTTAGAAGGGATTAGTCACTGAATTATTGCTCATTCCATGCTCGCTAGTTTATTTTCTCCTCTTTGTGTTCAGAATTATCTGTGACTATGAAGTGACTCAAAGTCCTGTTCATGTAAATGAGTGAAAACTTCAGGTTAATTTTTATGTCCGTTCTTATCTGCTTACGTAAGTAAACTGATTGCAGTTTGGTCCTTGAGAGGCAGGGTCTTATGGGGTAAAATCTTTAAAATCAGTTTAAATATGGAACATATTTGCTATCTTAATTTACAGTGAACTTGATCACTAACTTAAGATCCAGTCTTGAGATCCAAACCTCTTCTTCCACCCAGAGTGGAAAAATGTCTAACATTGTTCAGCTCCTTTTATTGATAAAATGAAAGGTTAACTATCACATATGTTTCTCATTATTGAAAGGCATAGAAATGTTAATGAAATTTCAGTTATATTTGGGTTTAAATTTATACAAAGTTCAAATGGATTTAATTATCTTCACCTGACTATTCAGCCTGATCCAGTAACAAACAACTTTTTGTCTTGTGGTTCTCCTGCCTTTCTCAATTGCCATCATTGTTTTGTCTGCTGTTTGTTCTGGCATGTGCAGGAGTATAAAATAAAAATACATCACTTTAAACCAAAAAACTTGGTGAAAGAGTCCCATAAAGAAGATGTTAGTCCTGCTATTTCAACTTCCTAAGGAATGCTTTATTCTGAATCTTCAAATTTTTCATTGATTTTGAGAAAGAGAACTGAACTTTTCACCTATACTCTCTTCACTCTTTCAAAAAAATAATGCCAACTAAATTGATTCTAAAATCATGTGAAATTGCAAGACTGAAGGAAATGTGGGGAACAGTGATTTTCTAATGTAAGATAACTAGCGTGTGCATGTCAGCAATTACATAGTAAAAACATATTAATTAAAAATATATAATTCTTCTTTAGAGAAGGAGATTTGAATTCCAAGTGGCAGAAACTTTCTTGTGGCAAAGTAATTTTGGTTAAGCAGATACATGCTCCCTCCAGTTAATTTTTTTTTCTCTTTGTGAAAGTTCAAAACTGTATTGCAGCAAGTTGAATGAAAAGCCCACTTTGCCTCATTTTTCAAACCAGCATTATTGTTTTACTGGTTAGTTTGTATTCTGTTTTCAGGAAGATGGTCTGCTTTTTGTCTTCTCTAAAAAAATGACAGTTTGATGGGGAAAGTGTCAGACTATCGAATACAAAATGAATGTTCTGTCCCTAAGGAAAAACCTACTAAAACAGGTCAAAAGCTGTCTGAAAAAAACATTTACATTTATGAACTCCTCATAAATTTACATGGCAGGAACAATTCACAATATAAATTCAAATATCCATGTTTCTAAAAAGACAGCATGTAGTGAAAAAATACCTACCTTTCTTATGAAGAATTCTATATAAGCATAAGGTGTATATCAAATATTTTTGTGACCAGAGGTTTTCAAAACTATTAGAAAGTCTAATAATTACTAATATTCTTTCATATCTAAACCCAAAGTTTACCAGAAGATGAATGCCACATGTCACAAGAATGAGCTTGCATTTGACACTCTGGCATTTCCTTTGGATCCAGAATTAGCTGCAACACTTATCCGGTTGTTTTGTACTCTGAGGTTACCCTTTCAGTAGTTCAAGAGGGACATCCCTGGGGACATAAAACGTTTCCTGACGTAGCCCAGTGACCAGCACAGTCTGCTTTTGATCAGCCTTATGAACTCCACAATGACAGGCCTCTGCTTCTTCTCACATAGCCATTAGGACACACCTCAAAACATCTCAGGCTTTTTGGGGACATGCATTTTTGTGAAAAAAAGTCTTATCTCAAAGCTTAGCACATATTTTCCCAACACACTATCATCTCAGTCAGGGTCTAAAGCACTATAATTACAGTAATACAGTAACAATTACTTCTTTTTTTGAAAAGAAAGGTGGAAGAACCCTCAAAAGTTTGCATGTAAAATTATGAACCTAAGCTGGGGTCAGCTATCCTCAATATAAGTTCCTCTAGAGTTGTGTTTTCAATGTGAATGTCTTACCAATCTAAAATTATTCTCTAATTTTCTCTCAGAAAATATTTGGCGAGAAATATTAAAATGTATACTTTCTGTTTCTATTTTTGCCAGAAGCTCACTTGTTAGAACAGTCACAGGAACTGAAGACAAGAGAGAGACAATCACATCCTAAGCAGATTCTATTTTTTGTTCACATGAATATTCATAGTGGAAATATAAGGTGTTTGGCCAACCCTAATTGATTTTCTTCCGGTAGTTCAATATTATTTTTCTGCTACTGGTAGAAACCAGAAAACAGAAAGAATCATGCAAATGTCAAAAGAAAAAAAGAAAAAGAAAGAGAACCAACCAAAGACACTTCAACCTTTAAATACTTCTTTTTCTGCATGGGCTATGCAAACACTCAAAATATAGGAAAATCGAGTTCTTGTGCAGAAAAGAAGAAAGAGAACAGGAAAACAGAAAAGGCTGTGACAAAAAAAGTTTGTGTACAATGACTTTTTCAGAAAACACATGCATAAACTCAATTATATCTTTTCCTTGTATTACTTGTTGTTTTTTCTTAGTATGAGAACTTTTAAGAGATGAACATAAAGTACTGCATGCAAAGATGTTTTTAATCAGATACCAAAATGTCTATATTTAACATTGTTCATGGTGCTTAGAAATAAAAACTTACGATTGTACTTCATAGAGAAAAAACCTCATCTTGCTAAAGAGATTGCCTTGTCTTATGTACAATATTAAGAAGAAATAAGACAGGCTGCTATGTTGGAAACATTTTTTTTAGAAATAGAATTCAAGAAGGGGGTCAGCTAACTGAATATTCTTTTCTTTAAAATGACTACTCAAAGTTCTGGAGTCCAAATGTTTCAAATATATTATGATGTTATTTCAGTTTTTATCTGCAAAGCATGCTATTAATTCTACAAAACACTTACTAAACTAAATAATTTGAGAAATTAGAAGAAATAAATTCCCAATTAAAAATAGATTACTCGAGATACATCCTTGAACAGCTTCTTGTAAAAGCAAGTTATTAACCAACCATAGCAGGATCATTAAATGTAACAATATAACTTTTTAAAAATGTCTCTATATTTCAGATAGCTTATAGGATTTAATTCCTATTGGGCATAACATTCTAAAGTCAACTGCAAATTGAAACATCATGCAAATGGTTTAGAATAAATCTATTTTCTGTGGATTTTCCTCCTCTTGAGTATAAGTTATAAGTTTTGCATCACTGCAGCAACATTAGAATGCATCCCACTGGAACTCATTGGTGATCCTTTTCTTGGAGAAATTTATATTTTCTTTTTAATGTAATATGGAAAGATACAAATAACATGTTAAAATATACTGTACGAGATCAGTATACTAAAACAACCAATAATTGTATTAAAATAAAAATGTATTAAAATAAAACCTATGAAAGAACACAAAATGCCAATTACCACCAGAATACCTAAACACTCATCCCTATTCTCAAGTCAGTTTATAAAGTAGTTAAAAACACATTAGAAGGGTCTATTGACTGATTAAGAGTATCAGGAAAACATTCCAAGAGGAAGTAACTTTAAAAAATTGCCTTCATTTAAAATTTTGCATTGATGAATTACCCATCTATAAACCAGGCATTTTTAATGAACTCTGAAGGTTAGCAAAATGTTTATGAGGCACACAATGACTTTGATTTTCCCCTACAACTGGAAGAGAAAGTTTACGTTTCATCCCTCAGAATACTTTTATGTTTAGATAATATTTATTTAGATAATAAGTACCAAATCAGCATAAATAAAAATGTGCAAGATATAGCTGTAAAATAAAGCGGTCACAGTATACCTCAGAAAAAGTTGCGTTCACTAAAGGGGTTAAAAGAAGTTTGCAAAAAGTCTGCTTTATTTATGTTACATCTTTGTGTTTTAGCACTTAAAGAGTATTTTTGCATGATAGATGTCAGTAAGTTAGACGCATGCTTCCATATAACTTTCACAAAAAACCTCACACCTCAAAACCAACCCCACCAAAATAACCCAAGTACGACATCACTTCATGTCCAGTCTTAATCTATATATAGAGCAGTATTTCACCAAAATTCAGTAAGTCATGTAAGATTAAATATATTCCACTAATCTAAATAATTTACCTAATTTTTTACCTGAAAAAAGACAACAGTTTTATTATGTACACTCTAGTAAGAAATCCAAGGCTACCAGAATATTTTCTCATCCCCTCCATGTGTTAAAAATAAAAATAACATAAAACAAAATTTATAAAGAAAGGCAAGTAGACAAGGCAACCTAGAAAAGGCAGTGTTTCTTGAAAAATGTAGACAATAATTCATTCACTAATTATTTCATTTGAAAGTAGGCAATCTGAGTGCTTATGGAATATGTGGGTCTGAAGAACATGACTAGGTGTGTTATCCTAAATGGAGATGAACTTTTGTCCAGTTACCTGACCTGTATTCAGGACAGAGCTAATTTTTTATGTCTGTGCATATGGACAATAGGATTCTAGGTCACTCCTTACATGGCTTTAGGAAGATGTTTAAAAAAACTTTCAGGATGACACATACACATCTTTCATGTTAAGATATCTTTGTAAATGTAGATTGTAATTCTCAGGAAAAAAAAGGGTAAATGCATCAATATTCTTATATGAAACATTTTCTAAAAGAATTCTCAGAGCCAATGAATTAGCCATGAAGGTAAGAAACCTGGTACTGGACTTCAGAGTCCCTATGGGAGCCCATGCTGAGCCCCACATGGGCTAAACAAGTCACAGGTCAGTGCAGTGCTGAAACACTGCTGTGCTTTTTATACCAGCTTTTTACATTGACAGACACTGACCTGTCCTGAGCAAATTTTTTTTGTGGTTAGTCTGTCTGTTAAGTCCCTGTGTGGATATAGAATTGGTGTATCTGGAAGTCACCTTTCCCAAGATGCCTCTTTAGGAGCCAGACTGACATATCTATGAAGGAAAAGGGCAGTAAATTCTGAATGACAGTGACCTTAAGTAACAGTTTTTCCATAATATTTCCCATCCCAACTTCAAGAAAATGAAGTCTAAATTAAATTTTACTCACAATTAAAAAAAAGAATCAGACAACTGTAAATCAAAGTTAATTTGATGTAGCTACATGACTGTAGCGTATATGTTTCTTGTTTTTATAATGTCATTAAGTTAGCTTTGGCTCTTTTTGGTGTCAGTAGCATCTTGTATGAAAGTCAGTGAAATAGTTAACTGAAGGAAGGGAGAGTTGCTCTTTTTCACTTAGTGTACATTGTCTTATTATGTGGATAATCAAGATCGCATGCTAAAGCTAATCAATATTAACTGCCAAGTGTTGCTTTTTCATCAGAATTTCTGTCATGTGGCTCTGTTAAATAAAAAACTAGTCCCATAGAAACTACTTTACCGTACTGGTTGGATTTGGGTTTTAATTAAAACATATTATTGCTGGTCACTGCAAAACCGTTCTTTGTGATAGCTTCCCCCCCACCCCTCAACTTAGAAACTCCATGTTTCCTATTACATATAAAGTTGCTTTATTACCCCAAACATCATTTGATTTTCCATCATGAGGCACAATCCCTGTAGGCTTAATCATGGGATTTTAGCTTGCTCTTAAATCTCTTTCTCTATCAGTTCTTCAGTAAAACTAACAGCAAGAGGTAATATTTAAATAGCACTCTCTGCAACAAAATTATTTTTAATCAATTAAATGTGGTCAGTTTATTTTTCTAGGTGAAGATGTTTGCTTGACACTTATCCATGACCCTTTCCAATGACCTTGATATTGTACTAGCTATCATTCCTCTCTTCACGGCCACCCAGGTGATTTTAAAACCATATGATAAGGCAGCTATACTAACCCATTTAAATTTACTTATCTATGAAAGAAATGAGAGACGTGGTGTTGAATTTCACTAAAGTTTATGCATATGACACTGTATTCTTTGTGTTCTTTAATTCTGGAAATCTTTTGAAATAACATATACTTTGATTTGTTCTTACTAAGCCTATGTTGTTTACTGTTCTCAGTTCTATTATTCTTTAGTCTCAAACTCTTGAAATGTGTGAAACATTTGAATCTATTTGTGTTAAAGATGTTTGAGTTCTGGTAACCTGATTTAAGGTGTTACTCTTTGCCCTAGTCCCGTTTGCAAATGCGCCAATTCTAGTATCATTTCTAGCTTCTGTGATTTTTTTCTGCAATACTTGGACTTAAAGTAGAATTAAAGAATGAACAGAGCAGCACAACTGAAAACTCCAGTCTTGGTGATCTTTCAGTTGTTTGCAGACACTTTTAGTAGCTCTAGGATGAGCAGCTGCGTGATAAATTGGCTGAGATCATGTACAAACCATTAGTGAAATTAATACAGAGCGTATTCTAATAAAAATAGCTTGAGACTTTTCTACCACTTATCTGTCTTCAGGGTACAGACAAGAATTAATTATATAATGATATCTTCTGAACTTTTCTGGTCTTTTTTTAATACAACAATGATTCAGACCTAGCAGAATAACTTCCACTACTCTATAAAAAATTTTCTTTTGAACAGAGAATCCTTCTCTAGGATTATTTCACCTTCTGGGAACCACTACAAACTTGTGGTATGTGCTTAAAACTCCCCTGAGCCTCCCTTTCCAGGACATGGCAAGGTGTTACCCACACACTTCTTAAAAGATTAAAAAGTAGGAGGAGAGAAGAGAAAGATTCTGAAATACGTTGGTTCAGGTGCTCCCTGCTCCCTCTTATTTCCACAGGGACCAGGGGAAGGAAATCTCTGCTGCTGTGTTTTCTTATTCCATGATGCATCAACGGGAAAGTAGCTGGCAGTGCTTTGCCTTTGGTAAGGGACACAATGACCAGATCAAGACTGAAACTGCAAATATAGAAACATCTCAAGAGGAGAAGTGTGCTATAATGCAATTCATAGTTTGCCTCAGGAGCAGGAGAGGATTACAAATTGTTGTTTTCTCTACACTGAAGAATTGATGCTCAATCCTTGGCACTATTAACTGGCATACATGCAGACTTATGCTAATTAAATATTCCATTGCTTTTTGCCACACAGTTTGCAGAAATACTGATCTCACGTGGTTAGTCACTGATACTATGAAATATGACCTTGAAAAAAGTCTGAATAATACATTGCATATGTGACATGGGAAACTGCATAATTCTGTGGGAAGTCTGTGATGTATACCTTGGACATTTGTTCACATAGGTGCCTGAGCTAGTTGCTGAATAATTCTGTTAATTTAGAATCTCATATTACACTGAGCTCAGTATAACTAGTTTCCCTATTTCCCAAATTACAGAATTCCTACTCTCAGAACTCCATGATTCTTATAAAATTTCTGGAAAAAAAAAAAATACAGCTGGGTTCTAGACCAGAAACATAAATACATTCCTATTACCAACTTTCAGTTATGTCTAGATTTGTTTTTTAAGATTTTCTATCAGAAACATTATTACTAAATCTTCATCCTCTTCAGTTATTTCTATGTGAATCATTTTTTCATTCATCTCTATAGGGCATGGATAAGACATTTAGTACATTATTCAAGAGTAGCACTCACTTTAGGGACAGATGTTGATATTTAGATCCCCCTAACCAAATCTTCTTTGACTGTGAAGTGCAGGACATAAGGGTTCTGGCTCCCTGAGGTAGGCATGTTTAGGGAAATCCTCTTGAGAATATGATAATCTGGCATACATTTTGATGACATTTCAGCAGCCTGGCAGGGTTTCTGAAAAAGATTTTAGATGTTTCAGTAGGAAGAGACAAAATAAATGTCTGTGTTACTAGGATACTGAATTTTCCCTGTTCTTTAGCTCACGTAAGCAGTAAATAGGTCCAGATCTGGTTCTCTTTGGAGTCAAATTAAAGCTGATTTCAATAGAAAGAATCAATCTTACAACAGGACAGGAGCTGTTCCTGCTACAGCTGCCAGAATGTGGCAAATATATAAAGAACAAGTATCCTGAAGGGATAAGGCATCCCCTTTAGAAGAAAATACTACGAGAAAACAATTCCCTGAATGGTAGGAGTTAGATTCGAAAGCCAAATTAGGAGAAAAATAGAGATAGAATCTAAATATTTCATAGTTTGCCTGAATTAATTCTACTGGTGATAAGGGACAAGAATTTGTGCCTTTTCTCATACTTATTGATGGACCCCTACAAATGTGACTCTGTGGAGCTCATGCAGGTTGACTTACGTAAGTTTACAGCCTTATGCTTATCCAGTTCCTTTCTCCCCTAGGAGCCTAGCTATATTCAGGATATTTAGACTACTCACTTCTACTTCAATAGGTAGGCTAATGTGGTATCTCCACACGGCTATTAGGCCTGAAAATACCTAGAGTATCATTCCAGTATCTTCTGTGGCACTGTAACACTCTCTTAAGTGCTCTGTCCTAATTTCCTAGTTAACTTTTACATCTGCATCCTGCCATCTTTTAAGTACTCAGCACTAGTTTGTTCATTCCCATTCAAACTTTTCTATCTTTTCTATACAGTTTAAGATTTTAGAGTTCTGACGTCCCTCAGCTTCTCATTTCTTTTTGAGAAGAATAATTTTCTACTCTTTTACAGGTTGTGAAGAAAGCAAACTGTAAAGATTTCCTCCAGGACAGGAATCATTGCTCAAATTCCATTTTTTGACAGTCTTTGTTCTTGAAAATGACCATTAGCCCTAAGACCCTTGCCTTGCCTTGCTCTCCTTCCATTCTCTCCCCTCCCCTCCCCTCCCCTCCTCTCCCTTTCCTTTTCCCTTTCCTTTTCCCTTTCCTTTCCCTTTCCCTTTCCCTTTCCCTTTCCCTTTCCCTTTCCCTTTCCCTTTCCCTTTCCCTTTCCCTTTCCCTTTCCCTTTCCCTTTCCCTTTCCCTTCCCCCCCTGCATAACCTCTTCTAACTCCCGGTCCATCTCTGATTTAAAGGCTCTCCTTGTCACCCCTCAGGAAACACACAGCACTAGCACCTGCCTCCAATTTCTGCTGGATGATATCTCTCAGAGGTTCTTCTTCATTGAAGTGGCTGTGCCTTGGAGCAGTGCTGGTTGCTGCAAGCTCTCATGTCTCTTTGGAATATAGTGCCTTGCTGAAAAAGGTTGATTTATCTCGATCACAGGCACCTGACCTGGTTCATACTTTACAGAAGAAATAATCCTTTTGACTGGCTTGGCAACTCACTGATATTTGTGCTAAACCCAGACTAAGGAGTGAGGAGGAGATAAAAAGGAGTCAGGCAGAAGTCAGTTTTCTGCCTTTTGAAACCTCTGTCTCTGAGTTAGCTTCCTGTAAAAACAGAAGACTTAGAGGGTATAAAGGCTTATGGCACTAGGCAGGTGTTGAGGGGTATGTAGTACAATTCTTTGTCCTTTGTTTTTGATTATCTCATATGCCATAGTTATTTTAACGCAGCACTCTAAATGCAGAATATACTAGTGACTCAAAGAATATACACTGTTATGGAAAGAGGAGTTATGGAGGAAGTCTAATCCTCTCTTTTAGGAGAGACTTAAGAGGTCTGACACCTCATAGGGTGACACAAAGGTCAGCACATTGGCTGAAATTAGTGCTTCTAAATCTCCAAAACTTTTCTTCTTTTTTTTTTTTTTTTTTTTTTTTGGTAAATATCTGCCTAATAAAGGACTCTATTATTGATCTCTGTGTTTCAGGGAATCATCTGTACCAATAGACTGGAGAGAGAGAGAGAATGTAACTATGTTTTCAGCAATGACCACATTTCCACAGGAGTAGTACTCTTATTCTACTCTTTGCTCAAGTAAATGCTTCACATAAATTTTAACTGAAATAAGAAAAAAACCTCAGCATATTCCAGATCATTACATAAGTATTCCAGAGAAGTTTTACTTTTCACCTATTTTGTAAAGAGACAGTGAGCCCTCTCTGGAGTGCTGTGCACCAAAAGGATGGACAGTTTCCAAGTAGTCTATCAAAACAGAGAAGTCCTGTCAAAAGCTGAGTAATTTTGAGTAGCCCAGAAACAGTCCTTTACATGATGGGGAATTTTAGCAGCAAAAATATAGGCTCTTGCATAGTTTGGATCTAAATTTTGTTGTTGATACCTATATAGATAACTAATATGCATGAAGGAAAGGCATCCATTTCCTAATAAATCTTCCCCTATAAATCTTGATTTCTTCCTTGCATTGAGAGAGACTTACTACTGAGGACATATTTATGGATGTATTCAGGCATTTTTGGATGCAGATAAGCACTTTAGGAAACCAGTCCTGTATTCAAAAGTTCCTAGGTACCAAACTTCCATTGCAATTACATTTCTCAAACTTTCTTCTTTTCTCCAACTGAACTTTTATTGAGCTTCATTTGAAATATATGCTTTTTTTTTGCTGTGGTTGCAGTAAAAATCACTATGCTGCAAACAATACTTTTTTGATAACCATTCCAGAAGATGAAAAATAATATATGCAACATTGCCTACCCAGCTGAGCTTGTAAAATTCTTATTTGGGAAAGAGCAAACTAGCATTATTTTCTTCAGAAATGGGCTCTTGTCATTTTTGCACTCTTACAGAAAATGGCTTTACCAGTTTATGACTACTCCTGCCTGAAAGGGAAGTAGGAGGAGGGCAGATATTTTTTATTTATGATATCACTATAGCACCCGTAGAATTTGATACTGTCATTTAAGGTTTGCCTGCCACTGTTTTATTTCTTCAATGGTTATTTATGTAGATAACTCCCATTGCATAAAAAAAAAATCTGTTCTAATTCCAACTTGTTTGAGAATTAACAGAAAAAAACCTGATAGACAGCTGGAAAGGTTTACAGATAATATTCTGGTTTGTATTAAAGATTAAATTTATTTGCAAATACAATTTTCCCTCAAGAAATGATGAATCATTGCTTTTCTATGTCTATATGTAAATCTTAAATAATCAATCATTTTTAAGCTGTTCGCATTTAGGAACATTTGTTGTCAAGTTGCTTTTACATTAAATCTTCATATATTGCTTTACAAACATGACCTTCAGGATATAAGATTCATTGCAATAATATGACTGTTCTGCAAAGGCATAGTAGAGTCTAATATGAATGTAGTACACATCAGGATTGTCTAGCTGTAATCTACCCGAATTTACAGCAATTATTACTTCACTGTGTAAATGGAAAGAATATTCTCCTTAAGAGCCTCCTTTTCACATTCTTGTCATGCATCTCTTTGCATGTTTCACTACCAAAATTGAATTTTGTTAATAATCTGTGCTTGATATTATTTTTTCTAGATGTTTTAATTCTGCCATAGAAGCAGGAACATCATGGAAGAAGAGATATTCTCCAGGCATATTTTGCCTCACTTTGCAGCTGGTGGTGTGGAAAGAAGATAGCCTTATTCTTACCCTGTCATACTACAGTCACTGTCCAAGAAGAGAGAAATGTTTTTCCCTTCAGTTATCTTTGTTTTTAATACATAAATCTTCAAAGCTAAAGACATACTTATGGCAGACCAGTGGTCCACCCCTATTCTCTGAAACCTTGGACAGCATGTTCTGAGGCTCCAGGAACTTCAAATGCCATGTCCATACTTCTGCATAGATCAGGCGATGCTCCATCAGATGTAAGCATTTTCTTCAGTTCTCCAAAGAAAAACATGTAAAATATCTCAGTTTCAGGAACAATGTGTTAATATCACTTCATAAATGCATTCAGAATATATTTAACTGGTGCTGACTGGCAAGTGTCCTGAGTTAGGTCTCCATGGCCCAGTTCAGGTCCTGAAGGCAGAATGCAATAATGAACATGTTTAGATCACAGAAGCCATGTCCCTGCATAAGCACTCAACTCTGCACAGGATATTTCACCCTCCTGCGAGTTACACGGAGAGTTTTCACACTATGCTGCCATATACCAAGTATATGTCCCTCAAGAAACAGTCGACCTGGGACTCTTGTATGTGGATAGGGGGAGTTAACTAATTCATTAATATTGCCATCTAAATTCAGATGTAAATACCTTCTTGCTGTAATGTCTTCATTCCACAAACTTTATGCCTTTGGCTAATTTCTTATAAAACAAAGTGTTTCAATTTTCCTTCTCAATAAAGTTCCTCAACGAGATTATCTTTTCCTCATTGTTGACTCTTTCTTATTCTTTTCCATTCTTTCTTTCTACCATTAGTTATAGTTTTTGTTCTGTTTCTCAATAAAAAAATTTGTGTTTTTTCAAATTGAAATAATCTTCAATGGTTCTTCTTTGAATCTTCTTCATTGAATCTTAATCAATGGTTATAAATTATTCTATTCTTGGCTCTTCTTGTCTCTTCTCTATTTCTTATACAACGCTTCTTCTAAAGTATCTGCAGATTCCTTGCTGATTATCTCTTCAGAAATCTCTTACTAGAACACCCATGTTCTGATTTTTTTTCTTCAGTCCCTGATTGTGAGGATTTCAAAGTATGTACTAGAATAAGTAAGTGAAAAAACACCAAAACATAAAACCACTAATAAGAAACCTGTATATCTAAGCACTGAACATATCATAGAATCATAGAATCATACAATCATTAAGGCTGGAAAAGACCTCTGAGATCATCGAGTCCGACTGTTAACCTAACTGCCAGGTCCACCTCTAAACCATGTCCCTTAGCACCACATGCACGTGTTTTTTGAATACTTCCAGGGACTGTGATTGCACCACTTCCCCGGGCAGTCTGTTCCAATGCCTAATCACTCTCTCCACGAAAAAAATTCTCCTAATATCTAATCTAAATCTCCCCTGGCACAATTTGAGGCCATTTCCTCTCGTCCTGTTGCTTGCTACCTGGAAGAAGAGACCAACCCCCACCTCACTACAACCTCCTTTCAGGTAGTTGTAGACACCAATAAGGTGTCAACTGAGCAATAAGGTCTTCCCTGAACCTCCTCTTCTCCAGGCTAAACAACCCCAGCTCCCTCAGACTCTCCTCATAAGACTTGTTCTCTAGACCCTTCACCAGCTTCGTTGCCCTTCTTTGGGCACTCTCCAGAACCTCAATGTCCTTCTCGTAGTGAGGGGCCCAAAACTAAACACAGTATTCGAGGTGCGGCCTCACCAGTGCCGAGTACAGGGGCACTATCACTTCCCTAGTCCTGCTGGCCATGTTATTTCTGATACAAGCCAGGATGCCATTGGCCCTCTTGGCCACCTGAGCACACTGCTGGCTCATGTTCAGCTGGATTTGTCTCCATTCACCACCACACCATCAGCCAGTTTTTTTACCCAGCAGAGACTGCACTTATCCAAGCCATAAGCAGCCAGTTTCTCCAGGAGAATGCTGTGGGAAACAGTGTCAAAGGCTTTACTAAAGTCCAGGTAGACAACATCCACAGCCTTCCCCTCATCCACCAAGTGAGTCACCTTGTCACAGAAGGACATCAGGTTGGTCAAGCAGGACCTGCTCTTCATGAGCCCAGAAAGGTTCAGCTGAAAGGTAGTATGGGCGTAAATTCTTGTTTATAACTATTGTAACATATCTAGTTAAGCAAGTATTCTTGACAAAGTTATTACAAATCCACCTACTAATGTATCTAATGAAAATGTTCTTAATGTATTTATTTTATTTCATTACATAGCCAGCTTGTTTCCCAGCCAAGCAAGCTAACATGCTTGTATTATGAGCTGGTTTTTTGAATCTTTTCCAAACAGGGTTCAAAATTAGCCTAAACATCTCTTGCTTCTAACCAGAAATTGAAGAACTATACCTAAAGATTCATTTATTTGGTAAATTCTGCCCTTTTCTAATTAGAAACAGATCTCAGTCTTCACAAATTTGGTCAGTATTCAGAATTTAATGTTTGGTTTTTTGGCCACTCCAGTCCTGCACCATTTGCTGCAACAGTAAAATCTGCTTTGACCACACTGGAACCAGGCCAGGGATAAAGCGCAAGTGATGTGTATGAAAGGTGGCTCAGACTGCTTACTGTAGTGTTGGAAGCTGGTTACCCTTCAACACCTTCCTCAGTCAGATCATTGGTTTTGTGGATTGATTGAAAAGGGGTAAGTATTACATAGGAAGGATACATAGAAGGGCGTAAACAAACCTTTTATTTTTCATTTCTTATGCAGAGAATGAGGACCTGTTTTGAGGAACAAGTACAAGATGCATAAGTAGGATTGTGGATTTTAAAAAACATATGACTTTGTTTTGGACCAAAAGAACTCATCTGAGTGTCATCTAAGTGCCAATGTTATTTTATGGAAATACAGATGGATTGGAATTAGAGTTAATGAGATTTAGTTTTTCTTCTGTTAAAATCTATTGTAATGTGATATAATATAATATAATATAATATAATATAATATAATATATTAATGTGATATGATAAGATAGTAATTAATATAATACAATATAACAGTGGTGGGAGAGTGTATTTTTAGAGGCTAAGAGCATGAACAACCTATTTTCTAACTTATATGATGATTTGAGTGGTGGGCTTGCACCACAGAGAGCCAGCAGTAATCACAAGTACTCTAGTTTTAGAAAATTTAATTGCAAAGAATAAAATTTTGATAAAAAATAAAAGGGAAGTAAAACCAGAGAAGTATATATTTTTATTTGCTCTTTTTAAGCTTCCTTTACCTAAAAATTAATTGTCAAATATTTCATATATTTGTATGTATTTTAAGGTTTTTAGATTAATCACCATGACAATAATTTTTAATGATGTTCTGATTTCAGCTGGGATAATTTTCTTCCTAGTAGCTGGTATAGTGCTGTGTTTTGGATTTAGGATGAGAATAATGTTGATAATACACTGATATTTCTGCTGTTGCTAAGTAGTGCTAAGTAGTGCTAAGTTGTTGCTAAGTAGTTGCTGAGTAGTTGCTAAGTAGTGCTTACACTAGTCAAGGACTTTTCAGCTTCCCATGCTCTGCCAGGTGCACAAGAAGCTAGGAGGGACCACAGCCAGGACAGCTGACCCAAACTGGCCAAAGGGCTATTCCACACCACAGGACATCATGCTTAGTATATAAACTGGGGGAGTTGGCCAGGGGGCAGTGTTCGCTGCTTGGGGACATGCTGGGCATAGGTCAGCAGGTGGTGAGCAATTGTACAGTGTATCACTTGCTTTGTATATTATTATTGTATTATTATTATTATTAGTTACTATTATTCTTATTATTATTACTACTACTATTTCTACTATTCTATTTTATTTTACTTCAGTTATTAAACTGTTCTTATCTCAACCCATGAGTTTTCTCCTTTTTACCCTTCTGATTCTTTCCCTTATCCCACCAGGGGGGGGGGGTGAGCAAGCAGCTGTGTGGTGCTTAGTTGCTGGCTGGGGTTAAACCATGACAAATGATTTCTTGGACATACTTTATTCTTGGTACAAGGACTTAGGGCAACAAATGCTTGTACATGTAACTTTTGAGTTAGTATTGTGAAATATCTTGTTCTAAATGTTTTATTGATGGTTAGCACCCACGATGGAGGAATAAAGTACTTCTCACAGAACAGGAGAGATTAAGAAATCTACCAAAAGATACCAATGCTTCATGAAGAATCAAATTGGGTTGAAAGCAAATGTCAACTGTAAATCAAGCCCAACAGAGGTTTTCAGACATTTTCTAAAAGCTGCTCAGTTCTTGAGTCCAAATATCAATATGCTTTTAAGATTTCTCTTGATATACCAATTTCAGAACTACTCAACCCACAATCTGGACAGTCCCAACTCAGAATTTACCACCCATTTTAATGATGGACAGATGCCCTGTGACTTAGCAGAGAGGATTTCATCATTTGTTGATTGTAAAAATACCTTTTAGCACCATTTTTAACACTCTGTTGGCCAGTTGGACATTTTAAATTGCCTTAGTTGTAATCATCCTATGATCTCTTATTTTTTTTTTTTCTTAAAGTTGATTGGAAAATAAGCTTTCAAAGACTGTTATGACTGCCAAAGCAAATGTCCTTCCCACATATCCTTTTCTCTTTTTTGCATTCATGAACCCACAACACAATCCACAAATCCTCTGAAAAAGTACTTAGTCTCCCTGTTCAGTACAAGGGGACTTCCTTAAAAGTGGATCTCTAAAAGTCCTTGTAGACTTCTGCTACAGGATAAGTCAAAACAGTTTTCATAAATGTAGAGAGGAAGCCCTAAACACTACCACACAATCTCTGCATACAATCTCTGCATACAGTAAGTTCAGACTTCATACTCTAACTTATTTAAAGTTCTGTCAACACATGTCAGAGCCAAAGGCCACTTTTACAAGAAAACTTGCACAAGCAAAATTCACATTTGTACAAGTTGAAAAGTAAATTCCTTTTTCCCTGTACAAAAAATGAGTCTGTCTGTTTCTTTATAACATTTAAGCAATAGTTCTTTGCAGTTAGGATTTAAACAAACTATTTTTTTAAGAAGTTTCAATGCATTAGAACATGTCATTCTTATACCTGATCTGTACAAAGCTTCCTGATTCCTGAACCTGTGACCAGAAATAGTGTTGAAACTTTATCACAATTTATTTTCTGGTACCTTTTCATGTTTTCCTGCATCCAGATATGTCCCTGTACACATAGAGATTGTATCCTGCTTCTGTTTTTCTGTAAAATATGTTCACAAAAGTATAAAACCTGTTTTGATATTTTTATTAAACTGTAGTAGGAAGACTGCTTGAATTGTCTGAGCATGGAAGCATATACTGTTGCAACTTCTTCAACAGTTCCAAAAGGCAAATTTTCACAGCATTTTTCGTAGATTTACAAGTATAGCCTGCATATCTGGAGGGACAGGTCAATTCAGTCTCAGTGACAGTATTCTACTGAATACAACTGTACTGTAATTCACTGTATGCTAGATAGCTCTACTACTAAATGAGATATTTAGATATTGATGAATTTTGAAAAAATAATTTCCCGCACTCAACTAGATTACAAGGAAATTTCTAAAAGAAAAACATAAAATCAGATTAAAAGAGGATCAGGGAAACATGTCAGTCACTCAAAGATAAAAACTTCCTGTCAATGGAGACATGAAAGCAACGACGAAGAGTTTAAATGTATCTGTGTGTTTGGATAGTGAATGGATAGAAAACTTCATGGGAAATACCTGACAAAACCAAAATTTCTTCATTCCAAAACCTAAATATTTCCAAAATGTCCTCTCTGCTGCTGAATTCTGACTTGCAATGAACCTTCTGTCTTTTTAGAGAACTTGTTAGACAAAACATAACCCTGTCTTTCTCATGACCTTGATATGTACTGTATTATGTCATTAACTCAGATCATTCTCATTTTCACTAAGCATTTCCGATTAGGTGAAGAAGGTAATGGAGCATGCTTAACAACACACAGTGCTGCTTTGATATTGATAGACAGGAGCATCAAAGCAAAAACTGGAGTATTGCATGTATGCCAAAGAAGCAATGAGTTAACTGCTCAAGAAATCCTGAACGAAGACTAACCTGAGGATGCAGTAGGTCCATGTCTTCACCGTGTGTGTGCTCCTCTAGACATGAGCCCACAGATTAAAAAAAAAATGCATCTTAAGCATGTGTAAAAACAAATACTTATGAACATATTGTGGTGATAGTTATGGAATATAAGTTACAAATAAGACATAAGGAAGAAATTCAAATTTGTCCTATGGTTATAGTTCTGGTGTAGCTATGTATAAGGGCCGTGGGCACATCTGGTGTACTTACCAATTCTCTGAGTTGTTCAGGTGCTTCCTTCCCAGTGAGGCTCTGTACAGGAGAGGCGATAGGCTGACTAGAGACAACAGACAAAGTTGAGACAAGAGGCTTGCCTGAGCCTGTAGCAACCTTCATTACAAAGCATGGACTGATTGTTGCAGGAGCTGTCCAGGTAAGAGCAGTGCCAAGAGTAACTCCACCAGCCTCTGTTGGGACCTAATGCTATTTATTTGTGTGTTTGTGTTGACTGACACCCTGGGTGGAGAGTCTGGGAAGCCCAGTGACGGCCCCAGGGAATCCTGCTGAAGAACTGGCCAGGCTGCATCCAGATGAGTCCTTGTGAATAACCAGTAGAAAAGGCTCCTGTGAATGTGGGAACGTTTGCATAGACAGCCTTTGGTACATACTTCTGATACTTAGGAGATATCTTGTGTCCTGGTTTCAGCTGAGATAGAATTATTTTCTTCCTAGTAGCTGGTAGAGTGCTGTGTTTTGGAGTTAGGATGAGAATAATGTTGATAACACACTGATGTTTTGGTTCTTGCTGAGTAGAGTTTACACTGGTCAAGGACTTCTCAGCTTCCCATGCTCTGCCCGGGGCAGAAGAAGCTGGGAGGGCGCATAGCCAGGACAGCTGACCCAGACCAGCCAAAGGGCTATTCCATACCATATGACATCATGCTCAGTATATAAGCTGACTAAGGAAGAAGGAAGAGGGGGACGTTCAATGTGATGGCATTTGTCTTCCCAAGTAACTGTTGCATGTGATGGAGCCCTGCTTTCCTGGAGATGACTGAACGCCTGCCTGCTGATGGGAAGCGGTGAATGAATTTCTTGCTTTGCTTTGCTTGTGCGCAGGGCTTTTGTTTTACCCATTAAACTGTCTTTATCTCAACCCATGAGTTTTCTCACTTTTACCCTTCTGATTCTCTCCCCCATCCCACCAGAGGGGAGTGAGCGAGTGGCTGTGTGGTGCTTAGTTGCCAGCTGGGGTTAAACCACGACATCTTATACATAATTTAAGGCAATCAACTCTATGCAAAGACCCAAATAAATTAGCTGCTTTTTTTTTTTCTTTTTTTTTTTGACAGTCTATGAGTGTCTGTGCAACAGTATGTAATGAACACAAGAGTTGCTGGGTCACAGTGGAGCACCTAACCAAGGATACAAAAATAAAAATATTTAGAGAAAAAAATCAGAATTTCTTTCTGTTTTCTGATTGAGTAATTTTGTCTCTTATTTATTATACAAAGAAAGAAAGAAAAAATCTGAAGATTTGCTGAAGGAATATATAGAATCACCCAGCAATCACTATGGATGTAGTGTGAATGAATGAAATTATTTCTTACACTCTGCAGTATAAAAAGAAAAAAAAAACGAGAAGTGAAACAACATTAGCTTCCAGTAGAGTTTGGAGAATAACATTTAGATTACCTCCAGGCTATGACTTCACTGTGGAAATGGAGAGTGCCAAAAATCCTTCTGATTCTACCTGCTTAATATTCAGAGGATTACCATGTACTATCAAGTTCAAATACTATTGTGTAAATAATTTTGCTTGACTACAACTTTGATATAGGTATAGCCAAGTTTGAAATATTTTCTCTTTAGATAATTTTACCAATTCTTTAAGTAGAGTTTGGCCTACTTTTTAGATGGAAATGCAACATCTTACCAGGTAGCATGGTTTTTTGCATATTATTTCAGAATAAGAAGAGTCTCAGAACATATTCTAGACTGTCATTCAACTGAATAAAGTAAAGGAACAACAGTAAGGATATGAAAGCTGGAACATTTCTTAGGCATGCATATCAAACTAATAAGCAAAAAGCATACAAGTTTTGAAATCAAGAAAACCAAGTGAGTCCAGGCCACAAATCCCTGCTTTGCTTCACCTAACATCCAGTTGAAAAGCAACACTAAAATCTCAATAAAGTGGGTGTAGTTGGACAAGATTTTTTATTTCTGGATGGAATTTACGTAATATCTATATCCTTACATCCTTCCACACCTCTCCCAGCCTCTTCCCAATACAACAAATGTCCCTTGAGGTAGCCATTTTAATTCTTAGCCAATGATACTATATTATACTGATATTTAATAGTGATATTTTAGCTTCCTGCTAATTAGGTATCGTGGTTTAACCCCAGCTAGCACCTAAGCATCACGCAGCCGCTCACTCACTCCCCCCCGCCGTTGGATGGGGGAGAGAATCGGAAGGGTAAAAGGGAGAGAACTCATGGGTTGAGATAAGAACAGTTTAATAATTGAAATAAAATAAAATAGAATGGTTAAATAGGTAAAGCAAAAATTGCGCACGCAAACAAAGCAAAACAAAGAATTAATTCGCTACTTCCCATGGGCAGGCGGGTGTTTGGCCATCCCCAGGAAAGCAGGGCTCCATCACGCATAACGGTTACTTGGGAAGACAAACGCTATCGCGCCAAATGTCCCCCCTCCTTCCTTCTTCTTCCCCCAGCTTATATACTGAGCATGACGTCATATGGTATGGAATAACTCTTTGGCCAGTCTGGGTCAGCGCCCCTGGCTGTGCTCCCTCCCAGGCCCCTTGCACCGGGCAGAGCATGGGAAGCTGAAAAGTCCTTGACCAGTGTAAGCACTACTTAGTGACTGTTTAGCAATACTTAGCACGAACCAAAACATACATTGTTCTCATCCTAAACCTAAAACACAGCCCCGTACCGGCTACCAAGAAGAAAATTAACTCTATTCCAGCTGAAACCAGGACATTAGGACAATTAAATATTTACTGGATTACAAAAAGAGGAAATATCTAAAAATTAATATCCAAGAACTAACAATGTCTAATCCATTCCAAACCGATAATGGACTATTTTCTTCTTTTTTTCTCAGGCTCCATGCGTGTACAGAACACTTCAGAGAAGGTTTGCTCTGTGTTAGCAGTGCCGTCTAACGAGTCACATTTCCTCTGCTGAGAACACTCATTCTCCTTCAATGCAGAGCTGAAGGCAGTGTCTCCCACAGGGGCTAGTAAAAATGCTGGCAGAATTATGATGTGCATTTTACACATCAGCTCACAGGACTGGAAAGATGCACCCCTGAGATCAGCCTGTATTTTTATACAATCCACTTGAAGATTCAAGAAATTCCTGCTACCTCTCCATTTCTTCTTCATCTCTCCCCTTGATAATGACTCTATGGACACATATGTATATTTAGTCCCTATAATCATGAATTAATGCCAATTTTCAATACAATTTATTCGCATTATTCCTGTGACCTTTACTAATGACAGATTAATGCAAAGGCCAAACTTTAAGAATACAGTAAGGTACTGTAAGAATTAGTTATTTTTCCCTTTGCCCAATCATTAAGACCAGCGAAGAATAACATATATGACAGCAGAAAACCTCAAATGGTAGACAAGAGTGGTTGAACTATACAAGGGAAGGCTCTTTCCCCCAATTTCCCCACACCAAATAGAACAAAAAGGGACCATTGAGGCATTACTCCAAAATCTGTCACCAGTGTGAACACCTGTCACTAGGGACTCTGCTGCCATGGCTAGGATTTGAAAGCACCACATGTGGCTGGTCTTATCATTTGCTTAGAAGAGAAATATTAGCCACCAGGGCACTTTATTTTGTGTATCCCAGTGAGACTCCTTCTGGTGAGTGGACATGAGAGAAACTATCCTCTTTTTTTTTTTTTTTTTTTTCTTGTGAGAAAATAGGTATAATTTTAAGGGAAAGTACAACATTTGGTACAGACTGAAAGACAGATGAGAAGCTTTGTGATTTGTTTTATAAATAAGCTAAAAAGTAGGTTTCCAGAAGGAAGGGTAATATCTAAGTAGACAACAATGAGACGGTTGAATAATATATTTGTAATAACTACAAAAGATCACATGGTGTCTGTTTATGCAGCTAGCCAAGATTACCTGTTAGGATTTTGAGAGGGTTCTTCCAATATGCCACAGATCTTTAAAGCCTTTTTTTTAATCTCTAGAACCCCTCAAGGGTATGTTTGTTCATCAGAAGTAAAAGCTATAAAAGACAAAATATGCCTTTAACTGTGTTGAAAAGTAGTGCTGTATTCAATATGTAGCTCTTTTAGATTCCACAAAGCACTATTTACATAGTAGGGAACAATTTAATAATTGCTGAGACTGTCAGGATTCAGTCTTAAATAGTTCATGGAATCTGCAATATTATTGCAAATTTTGAATACTTTATGGTCTGACAATCAATTACTGAATAATTAAGAAGAGAGTCCAGATGTTAGAAAATGTAGCAGTTATATCACGTTTCCAAGAAACAAAAAAAATATTTAACATTTTGGAAAAGAGTGATGAAATCACTTTCAGGCATTAAACATTGTCTTCATCAAAGTGATGCATTACAACTAGCTGCAATTCATTGTATTCATATACAATGAATTATTTATGTGTTTGTAAAACTCAGTGCAAGGTGTAATATGGAAGATGAAGTCAACACACAGAAAAATGCATCTTTCCAAAGAAAAAATGTTGTCAAACCTCTTAAAATAAAGTTTTTAAAGTCAAAATATATATTTTTTTTAATACTAGTATACTTGACATCCACAACTCATTAAGGCAGAATATGGCACATCAATGCATTTGAAGGTAAGTGCACCCCTCACTCTTTCTCGATGCACTTGTGCTGTGCTTCACATTCCCAGAAAGAAAATTTCTTGAATTTAAGAAGAACTCCATGAGCTGGACCCTCTGCACAGGCTGCATGTGGTTAAGTGAAAGCAAATGCTGGGCATTTTGTTTTACATGTATGGTAATCATGATTTGCTTGCAGAAGCCTTGTTTTGAAAACAGGTCCTCAGCCACAACAGGAAAGTTTTGCCTTCTGTATTAGTTAACAATATGATAACATTCATATCTGTGATAACACGCATATCTGTGATAACACATTATATTTCCGGTAGATTTTGAGACTGTAAGGATCTTATTTAAGTTAATGGAATTATTTCTCTTTCTTTCACTGCGAACTGAACAGCTTTCTAAAGCCCTTTAGCCTGTAGGGCCAGAGAAATTTGACATATATATAGACATGCATGCATGCATGCATGCATAATCATTTGACTAGAATAAAAGAATCAGTTTGAGTTAAGTTTGTAGTAAGAGAAGTAATTAACAGTTCAAATTTTATACCCAATGTGAATTGTTTTGTTTAGAGGGGTTTTTAAGCCCTGAAAGTGAACAGTAGTCAAAAATCAAAATAAAGCTCTTGAATCAGTCTATTAATAATTCTTTTTTTTCTAAGAAGATATCATTTACTTCGGCAAAGCAGTGCAATATGTTTGATTTTATATTACCGTGAATAAAATTTACTCTGTTTGTGAAATTTTCTTTGTACTAATAATAGAAATAGTCAAATGGTCTCCACTACTAAACTTCGCTAATATAAGCCCAGCACCAACGAACTTCAGAAGAAGAATGCTTTGACTGACACGTTGTTACAAATTTGTAATGGTCTCTCTCCACGTGTACAATTCTTAATAATTCTAAATTAAGATTTGATATTGAAGGAATTCCCAGGAGTAAGATTGAAACCCCTGTTGTATACTTTGCTGAAAATCTGAGTTGTGGTCCCTTTTCTTTTTTTTCCTTTTTTTTTTTTTTGTAGCCTATTCGTCTCTAAAGATGGAGATCTGAAACTTTACAATCTCTTAATGAGATGAATAGTAAAAGCTATCTATTAAAGGTTTCAAGAGTGAATAAGCATGCAAACTATAGTTCCACAGAGGCTGATAAAATAAGATTCTGTTTATAGCAGGGGCTTAAAAAGTGACCAAAAGCCAAAGCAGTGGTTTGAGATATTCAGATTTTTTAAATCTTTAAAGTCATAAGAGAACACCATTTAAAATGGTCTAAAGTGAATAAAAATGCAATTTGTGGCATTTATGTCCCACAATAATTAAGCATCAAAATTAATGCTAAGATGTAGGCAGTGTTTCAAATGGAACATAGTGTCTAAGCATCAAAATTAATGCTAAGATGTAGGCAGTGTTTCAAATGGAACATAGTGTCTCAGTACTTAGTACTTAAGTACTTTAATACTTAGTGTCTGTACTTAGCAGATATACCAGCATGTGGCTTTCGCCATGTAGTAGATGAATAACCTAGGTATTTCAAAAAGTTCATAAATGGATTGTGTACTGCATTTAGCAAATGAATATTTTAAGTAACACTTTCTGTTTTTCAGAGTTAAGTTACATCATAGTATAACTACAAACAAAAATCAGAACTATTTATCTGTTTATTTATGAGGTTTGGGGAGATTAATTATAAGAACACTATGTATTGATATACAATGAATTTCTCCTTTGTATTTTGGCAGATTATTTGATTTTAAACTTGGCTAAAAAAAAAACCCAACAAACTTGAATGATGAAACCTTGTCTTCCAAATTTAAACACAGTAAAATTTTACAGTTGAATCATAAAGCCATGAAAATAGGGGGGTTATAATGGAATTAGTGACATAGCCTTAACTATTTCACTGCTAGCAGGTATAGCTACAATATAAAGCACGCTCAATGTAATAAAATCCCTGGTCATGCATAATATCAGGGTGTCAGAGACACTATGTGCTCCTGGAGAAAACACAAAGAAAAACCCCAAAACCCACAACTGCTAAGATACAAAACCTTAATATTTTGGGGTTTGTCCTTAATGAAAGGGAAGGAATATTATTCTCTGTACAATGAGGAAAAGATCAGGAAAAATTAGAAACAAAAGCATAAAATGATAAAAAAAAATATTTCAGTCATTCTTCCTTCATTAGTTAATAAGACTTGTGGCTCATACAGAGTCCTGGTGTTACAAAGCAGCTCTGTAAAGATATTCTTAAAGGGATATCTTGGGATCCAGGTTGAAACACTGGAATAAGAGATTTGTTATAAAATACAGCTTAAAAATGTTTTCAGAGGTTTTCCATTCAATCTCTAGATATTATTGTCAAGCTCATAGGAATCAGATCAGAGCTAACAATTAGAAACATGCTGTGTTTAATGATGCAGAACACACAGCAAAACAAAAAAAAAATAGAAAAATCCATGCTTTCCTTATTTTTGCCCCAATTTTATGTTATCAATTGTTATTTTATATTACAGACAAATATTCACTCAAGTTTGGTGGGTGTTTTGATGTGCATATTTCCCAAAAAGGAATACAGTGAGCACCAGTTTCCTCAAGACAGAACTGCTTCAGAAAATCAGGTATCTAAACAGTGGGTTTGTTTCCTTTTAATATGTTTTCCTTTCACTTTATTTTTCTGCTCTTCTGGGCTTTCAGAAACACAGATACTGCCTAATGACATGATTTTAAAAAAAACACACCAAAAAACCAACCCAAATTCATTGATCTTCCAATTCCACCAAACCTTTTTAATTTGAGGTTCTCATACTCTCTTACAGTCTTATGGAAATATGTAAGATTACTAAAATTAATAATGTTTTCAACAGGGATTCTGGATTCCTTGTTAAAATTTAGAGCCTTGACACCATTCAGAAAGTTTTATGTGAGAAGCAAGCATTATCTCATAATTTCCTGAGATACATACAAAAGTTAATTTTTCCCTTGATGTCATATAGCCGAGGACACAGTTTTTCAGTAACTGAACAAATTAAATGACTAGAAAGTCTCACTGCAGGAAATTCCCAGGCTATTGTATGGAGAGACTCCACAGCATGTTTCTATCGTGCAAAGACAGAACGTGACATATAAGAAATGCCAACAGAAAATTTATAACAGCAAGAGAAAAAGTGGATAAAAGAGAACTGTTTCTGCATTAGTATCAAAGTGAACTTTCAGAATGATCCAGGTGGACTGCCCAGGATCTGTATGAGAAATGTAGATTTATTTCCACAACAGTGGGGGTTTTTTAAAAAGTTATTTTGGGTTTGTTAATCTTGAAAAAAGGTTGTCTTGTATTGTGTTTAAATTTTGGCGGAAAGGGCTGAAAATGTTTCTGTGAGTCCCTGAGATCTAGTGATCATAGAATTTAGCCATATAATGTTCTCATATGCACTAACACTGTCAGACAAATCCTTCATAAGGGAGGCATCCAAAATAGACTAACGGAAGTCTTGTGGGTGGAAGCATTTCTCATTTAAAGACACCTATGAATATCATAGGAAAGATAAATTAGTTTAGTATGGAAGTACAGAGGAAATCAAATCTATCTAGAGAGGTCTGCTCAGTGACCTTTGGACTTGAGGAGAGATAAATTAAATGAAATTGAAGAATTCTTTCAGAAGAATAGAAGAAAACAAAGGAAATATGTAGAATGTAATGACTGTCTAAAATTTAACACTATTAAATATTATGGCTACCTTTTAATAACACATTAGGGTTAAAGTTTCAAATAAGATATATTCGGGTGTTAGTAATATCATACTACTACACTTACTACAATAAAAGGAACCCCTGAATACTGAGTTGATGTTTCTTGGACTTATTTTAACTGATTTCCATTTAACAACGTATTGACTACACACATACATGCACACACACACACATCTCCACATATATGTGTGTGTGTACATATGTATGGATAATATAGGTTATGGACTGTTTTATAACAGTTACAGTTGATGAGATAAATCTTGAATGTTTTGCTCATTTTGAACAAAATTTTCTGGAAAAAAGCCAAACAACCTGGAGGTTAGAGGAAGAAAGCAATGGAAAATGGTAGGGAAAGATGACATGTTGAAGAAACTTACTTAGCTGAAAACAAGAAAATAAGCTAATCTCCTACCTTAACTTTACAGGAGAATTAGCATAGAAACCTGAAAAACAAGCTATATTATCAAACTTCATTAAGTAAAAATATTTACACTACTTGTCTTTAGATAAACAGTAATTTACACCATTACAATCTTTCTGAATTTCCATTCAGAACAAGAATGGTTAGAACCCTTCAAGCAGAAGTGCAATTTTCATTCAGCCTCATTATCTTTTTTGTTATGGCTAAATTCAGCAATGGAAAAAGCACATTCCTGATTTATTTTTGAAGGGTTTAATTTTAATTATTAAGATCATATTTCAGCTTATACATATGCAAGACTTTGCTGTAACTTTTATAAGGATGAGACACATCCTTAGAAAAAATTAGTAAATAGTCAGAGATTTACCAAGTTGAACAAAAAAAGAAGCAATAAGTCATAACTGCTGTAAGTTGATCACTTTTAAGAGTAAAGTTGCTTGATAAATTTAAAGGAGTTGAAATTTTTCCTTTGCTTTCTCCCCTAAAGACCTACTATGAAGATGTTTATGTAAGAAGTCAGGGCTGTCCAAGCAGGCAGTTACAGTGTTAGGTACTTGTATGGTCAATTTGTCCCTATGGATAGTCTCACATTTATTTCCAAACAATATCATTGACATTTTATTTATAGAAAGCAAAATCAAGTGTTAAAATACATCACTGTTATTAATTTTGTCAATGTGAAAAGCTGGTTTTTTTTTTTTTTTTTTGTTTAACAAATACTTCATAGAAAAGATCACAGAAAATTCTCGATTGATGATCTGGAGATCATTCCCCCTTCTGAGAGTGTAATATGTATCTCTTCTTCCTCTCCACTATGAAATTACTTTGCAATAGATCTTTCACTTCTTTAAGTCTGGCAGACATACAACTATCAACACATCTACATATACTTATTTACAACTGCTTTCTACTTTGGCCACATATCTTCAGATATGTCAGCATCACCATGCTCTTTGTCACTGAAATCTTTAGGCAGGTAATTACTTTAGTCAAGTAATCTTCAACTTCTTCATCTCTCCCAACCCTCATATAATGGTTCCGGAGGTTTTTTTTTTGTTTCTTCTACCAAAATTTTGTCTGTGTCAGACTTACCATTTCCCTGACAACTGTAGCTTCCAGTTCATTCAAGTTATGACAATTAAAGAAATTTCATCTTTCAACAGAGTTCAGCTCTGATTTAAATCTCTTTACTGACTTCAGTTAATTACATACTCAGTCCAAAGTTTTCTATCTCATCTTCAAACGAGTTTGCTGAAGCTGGAGTTATATACCATCAAACTCACTGCACTGAAGTTGTTTTGAAGTCACCTGTTTTTTCTGTTTGTATCTCACTAATCTGATTGCCTTCAATGCTAGCCAAGATTTCATCTTCCTCAACAGCATATGACAGCATAAAAACCCCAGTCCTCTACATCTCAGTGATTTTGTGCAGACTTAAGTATTCCAGATATGTCTAAGAAGTAACGTTTTGCTGCAGTTTGCCACTGCAAAGCAGTGATAGTGTCTCACTCATCAATTTTTTTAATATATTATCATATTTTATTTTGAACTGTAGTATTTAATGTGTCTTAATAACATTTTTGAAAATGGCAGTGTTGAAAACATTTAGGTTCCATGTCTGTCCTGATCATAGTTCTCCTGTCCCAAAGCCTTGTTTTCATTTTTAAGTGATCAAAAATCACCTAATTTTTCTGCTGTTTCTATTGCTAATCTCTCTAAAATCACACATACTAAGACCACAGCAACATTACCGACATATATGCTCATCATATATTCTTTTAGACATAATACTTTGAGAAATAAAATCTAAAAAATCTCTGGCAGCCATCATTTTAAAGAGCTGTGATGAGCAGCAAATACCAAACCTTTCTGTTTCTAGAGGCACTGTAATATCCCAGGATTCCTTTGGTCAAATGCTATTTACAGGTCTGATTAGCAATAGGTTTAGATTTCAAGCTGTATTACTTATTGTAATAGTTTCTCAGTGTTGTGTCTTCCCTGTAATGCTTTCTTATAATGTGAATTATATTTTATAAGCAATACGTCCACTTCATGATGTATTTATGCTATTGCTTTCTTATTAGTCTTTTTATAGCTTTCATGACACAGGCTAGAATATTTAAAATGGTCACAAATCTTTGTAGCAGCTGACAACACAGACAGTATTTTGCTACCTTTCAATGACTGACATAAATGCAATAATTTATATGAGATTACAAGAGAATTAAAACAGAAGACTGAACTAGAATGTTGCAAGAGGCTACTTAATGTACTAAAATGAGACTGCCTCAAGTCCCTTTAGCTACTATAAATTTCTGTTAGATGCCATCTAAATGACAATGAATTTAGAAATTTCAGATTTATTGTGTACTGACTTTTCATTCTAACCCAAAGGACAAAATGCCTCTTTTGTGACCCTGGGTAAATAAGGATTGCAGTAATCTATTCTCGCATATTCATTCTGTAAGACTACAAGTAGTTATCTGTTCGGTCCAAGACCCATGCTTCTTCTAAGTTAATGGTTATTCTAAAGAAGATCTAGCAAAATAGCAAAATAAACTGAAAACAGAATCTGAAATTGATTTAGTGGGAATGTTTGAGATAAAGGAAATGTTGATTTACAGAATCAATTGTCTCCTGGGCATATGGAATATCTTGAAAGAATAGTGCATGCATCTGAAGATTGTAACTGTTTTATGCTGGATGTTTTAACATTCAGAAATGAATAGGAATCATGCTCACTCCGTATAAAATAAAAATGATTCCATGCCAATGAGGTGTATTATTCTAGTTCACTATTCATTCAAAATGCTGATAAAACCTATAAGCCCAGAGGATTGAAACAGCTCGAGAAATTGATATTGGTGAAAAGAAAATAAAAGTGAAGATAAAGAAAGAAACTAATTTTTATTTGTAGTTCAACAACAAATTGCACTGCTTTCAAATGAACCTAGGAGAACAAGGTGATTTCACCTTCAAGAGATAAGTGTGGATTTCAGATGCTTCCTGAAATCATGTTCACTATGCAAACCACTTCCCTTATTATGCAGCAAAGAATTCTAGTTTGCTTTTATTATCCCAGGGCATTGCTACTGCTCTGTTTGGTCTACTACCTCTTCATATATAAATACAGTTGTACTGTGTATACGAATTTAAAGAGGAGCTTGGGTAGTTTAGTATTTGGCATAGGCACTTCTGCAATTAAATTAATAGGATTGTTAAATTGCTTAGAGGATAAACCATGACAGTTTATGCTATTGTGAATAATGTGATGACAGTTTGCCAAGTTCTGCTTCTCATACATTAGTGTAAAACTAGTAATAAATACATTAAATTCTCCATGGAATTTGACTGGGATTTAAGGGCAGCACAGAGTTACAATTATCTGAAGACAATCCTTTCCAGTTCAATTCAGCAGTTTAACATTTCTGCTACATCCCTAGTTTTCTACTAAATGAACATCTGGCCTTTTATACATTTTGTCTGGACAGTTCTTGTCCAATCCACAGCTCAGGCTGTCATACAGGTATTTTTGTACATGTGTAATTTTCGAAATCAAGATCTCAATGACACTATAATTTTGGACAGGGATAAAAAGTTTTACAGGAAATTTTGGAAGTAGGTAGTCATCCAATAGGTGATGTAGATATGCACTTCCAACATAAAAATACATAGGTTTTTTCCATATGTGCCTAAAAGGGTTGATTAATTTGGTAGGTGAGCTGGTGAATTAGGACACATTATTTCTTGATCTTAAAGACTTCTTACAATTTTCGGTCATATGTCCCATTTTATAGTTACTCATGTTAATTTTATTCTAGTGGGAATTCCATTTTCCATAAAAGAATTGCTTCTGCATTACAGCTATGTGAGTTGGGAAAAAAATGTTGTCTTTATAGACATGTAGGAAGGTATTTATCTGAAAGTATAGGACTATGATTCTGTCTTAATGCAAAAGATAGACCAATAGAGATGAAACTGGACTTGTGTTTCACTTTTATGTAACTTCCTAATAAATAACAAGTACAAAGTTTCAGTATTTTCCCTTATATGTCTTGTACCCAGGCAGCAGTATAAGGTCACTACTTACTTGACATCTGAATTTATTTTAGGTTTCCTTTGCTCAAGCACAATTTATTGCTCAGGATTTGAGCCAAAGATAGCCTTCTGTCTTTTAAAGATGAGAAAGTACAGCCATTTTTTTCATATGTTAAAAAAAAGGAAGTGTTCTGTGGTATCCTCTGATTTTATAACTAAGTAGCATTTGGAGTTTGGGCTGTTTTCTGGTTCAAACGATGCTTACAAGGTGAAGACAATAAATGCTAGAGGCATGATTGGAGAAATGTCTGCATAATTGTTCTGTGCATCAGATACAGAAATTCAAAAATGTTTGCTCTATGAGTTTGCAGCTGATTATGAACCTGGATATGGTATGCTACACAAGTTTTAAAACACAAATTCGTGCAAATTTTTGTAAACCTAGAACATATAGAACATTTTCAAAGAAAGATGCAGCATCAATTGAATATGTGCTGTGTGTGAAACTGCTTACTATATGTCACTAGAATCACTGAGACAAACCTGAGACAATTATAAATGGAAGGGTGGCTATTCTATAACAGTAAATTTGTGTATCTTATTTTTAATTGGATAAGGAAATACTTGTATGAACAAAGACAGTCCTGCTTTTTCATTCTTAGTTTGAGTTGGGATTTTTTTGTTTGCTGGGAGAGTTTTACTAAAAACAAATTTAACTAGGCTGAGCATGTGCCTAGACTGAAGCATGTGCTACTGAGAAATAGCATTGGTATTTTAGAATTTCTAGATTCCTTCTGTCAACAGCTAAGCTAAAATATATATATTATAAATCTAAGATAAATAAAAGAGTTCAAAATTCCTATTCACATTATTCTATTCCCAATTTAGCTATTAAATACGAACCATCAGTTCAAAACACCATTTAAAAACATTCTGGAAAAATATGAAAGATATATTGCCATCTCTTAGGCAGGATTTCTTTTCTCAATCAGTAACATGTCTCCACAAAGTGTTAAATGGAAATAAAGGCTGAAAATGAACACTGTAAAATGTAGCAATGGAGGAAAGCTGTGTTTTGGGAATAACAAGATTAGTAAATACTTAGGGAAATGGTTTGATTATATTTAACATAACTGAAAAGTCAAACACACTTCCGCTTTTATACCTACTACTTCTACTAGATAAAGAAGAAGGTTGTAATCTAAAAAAAAAATAAAATTCAGTCCCTCAGTTCCTCATTCAAGTCTGAACTGAGAGATTTGAATGAGCATGAACATATTCACTTATTTGGATCTATGCTTTCTATTATTTGTTGTAAGCTTTCCTGATAAATTCAAAGTTTGGTCCTGATCATACACACTCCACTCTTCTGCCCTTGCCCATCATGTGTATTTGTTCTGGTCATTGTCAAGAATCAGGCTTTGTTTTGAGTCATTTCTCTCTCCCTCTTCCTGCCTTGTTCTCATGCCACAAGTTCCAGCCACATCCTCTGTTGTCTCATACCTTTTATTCTTCAAATTTCTTCTTCCTTTTTGCATCTGCAAACCTTTAATTCAATTTTATTATAATTCTTACTCAACACAAGAGCAGGGACTGTGTAAACCCCCCACAAATATACATCTGAATATCTGTTGTTACAGTGTTAATCTTTTAAACTTTGTACCACCCTCTCTCTACCCTGGAGTGTCTTTGATGTTTTTCTTTAATTATCTTCCTTCTATTTGCCTATCATATCCTGATTACTAGATTGAGTAGGGGTGAACAGCTAAATTACTGTTTCACTGACTGATGTAAAATTATCTCAGACCTCAAATAACAAAGTGCCTGCATGCTCCCAAGAGTTTCTGTCTGGGTCAATTCTTTCCATAACTTTTCACATATAAAATCCGCTGAATTGATAACAGACATAAAAGTATTAAATATCTGATTACCTTATAGCATTTTATGCTGAAACACCTCAGATAAAAACACTGTTTCAAATGGCAACAGCAGTAGGACTAAAGGCCTTTGTATCAACAGCAACAATTTGTTTGTTCATTTGTTTGTTTGTTTGTTTAAATGAATGGACACTGAAAGAATCAGAGGATGAGAATAAACAAATCAGAGAGGGAAATAAAGACTATGGTGTATTGATACTTAGGAAATAAAGGAGAGATTTAGCAGATTTTCTTGAGATTGCATGTGATATGGCCTTCCTCCATTATACACGTTGAGGCTTGACCTCCTGAACAAGGCTGAATGTTGTAAGAAGAACAAAGTAGTAATACAACATTAGAAGATGGGGCTGTGGATTTCATTGTAAACTGTTTTAGGAGGACTGTTATGTGAAGATGCTGTCACAGTTAAAGCAGGAATTAAATTAAGTTGTAGGAGCCGTATAAATAGGAGGTGAGTTCATCATTAAAGATGAAGCCAAAGGAATGCAGAAATGAGACAGCTACACTTCAGAATATCCTCATTGCTCAGTAGAGGTATTGCTGTTTCTGAGGCATTCATGTTGAAGAATATGAGGAAGAAAATTTCCACAGGAGCCAACATGAGAAGTAAAAAAAAGCCAGGCATATATACAGTAGAATACATTTTTCACAGATGTGGAACAAAAGTCAACTCAGTGTTTAAGATGGTAATCAGATTATATCTACAAAGCTATTTATGTTGCGATGTGTATGCTAGCAAAGTCATACTCTGAAAGGGGCTAGAAGCAAAACTGGATGGAAAACAAAGACAGTTGCAAAGTTGGCAATTGCTAAAATGAAAAGCACCACTCTTCCTTTAAAAAAAGTTTAGCATACTGATAAGTGTTTGGGTTCTTTTCCTGCTATTCCTGGAACAATAATCAGGACTTATTAAGCGCATTTGTTTTCTCCTGAAAATGTCAGGTTTTCCTTTCAATTAGAATTGATCAGCATGAACAAAGAGACAGCTTCATACATGCAGGATCACAAGTCAATGAAACTCTGGAATTTATACAATGTGAGGATTCTCAAGCCATTTATTTCATTCTTTCTGCTTAAAATTGGTTTTCATTAACCCACAGGTGACATTCCCAGATCACTTTGGAGATCTGCACTAGAAAAATAGTTATGAGGAAAAGAAGCTTGGCCTAGTTCTCCTTCATTATGACAGCACTTTGTTTAGTTGTAATACAGTGCAAATATTTCAAAGGCCATTTGAAGGCCTCTTTCACTGAAAGGCCTGTTTAAAAGGGACCCTGGCATAAAGCAAAGATCAAGACACTTGCCTTTGAAAAACTAATGCATTTTTACAGAGAAAGGGCCAGATATCAGCATTTTCTCTTACGTATTGGAACTACACGTCTATTTAATTGTGGCAATCACAACAAAACTACCTTAAAGAAGGGTCAAGGGGGGATGTTGAAAACCAGATGGTTGCTTTGAAAGGTTGACTATTTGGATTCAATCAGTCACATTTACTGGCATTCTACTGGGACAAGAAAAAATTGTACAGATTGCTGTTAAAATTTCATAGCTATGTACTGTTTTACTCTTGTCAGCTGTAGGCTTTGTTATGTTAATTATAACAGGATGGAGAGTAAAAATGAGTAGTAACATTACAAAAACCTAATGAATTAGAATATATGTATGCAGTTTACCTAGCGTATTATCTATATGCTATAGATGTACATTTTGAAATTAATGTTATGCAAGTGAACAAATGAATCTTGATCCTTTCTATTGAAAACCTCTTGCTCAGTAGAACCACTGATATTAATGACAGTTAAAATTCTTTGCTATGCTGAGCATTGCTAATGCTACAGCTGCAGGCCATAGTTAATCTCACCTCAGTATTTTCTCCAGTGCTCTGACTTAAATGTAGCATAGAAGAGGAAATGTTAGTAAGTCTTAAGGATTAAGTCTTCTCAAGAGGAGAAATATCTGTGTATCACAACCCTTGGTCATGTCTATATGGAATCAGTGACTGGAAGCAACTTAATGTGATTAAACTGATCCCTGTCAGGTCAAACCGGTGCACCTTGTGATTCACTGCATCTGAGGGAAGAGGGACTAAAAAAGAGTAGTAGCATGGTCTGAATGACAGGTGAGGGGAAAATGCTGGCAGTCTGGAGCTATGTTATTGTCCAGGTGAAGGAAAGTAAAGTTATATCAGGAGGAAGAGTTGTGTTTAATTTTCACTACTGTAGCCTGCCGTGTTGCACCAGCTAAAAACTTTAGGATTATGTTGAGATGGAAGACAATTTTTCTAAAATACAGTTTTTTTACATTTTGGAGGCAAAACAACTACAAATTCAACATTACCCTCACACTGACATTTCTACTATATTCTGCTGCTATAGGTATGACGTTAATCCAACTAATTCTGAAGAGTTTACTGTTCCTTTTTAAAATGCTATGTTGACTTCTGTCCTGATGCACAAACTATTCAATTCTTCAGTTATTTTTAGCAGATATCAGAATGTAAATTAATAAACCCTATCTTGGTTTTGGTTTTGGCTTTATAATCCAATATAAAAATAGCGGGGTGGGGTGGGGTGGGTGTGGAAGGGAAAGTAGGCCATTGTGACATGGCCATGACTTTCTACCAGTTTGGCACTGCTCTGATACTTAACATTACTTTTATTTTGGCTCCTAAGATTATTTTTCAAAGAAAAAGAAAAGTGTCAATCCTTATGAGACTTGCCTTGAGCAGTGCCAGAAGTAAGTTAGATCAAACATACAGTTGCTCACATTTACAGACCAGAATATATAAGATGTTGAGTCTCACTGACAATTTCAAACCCATCTGCCCCTGCCTTAAATGACTGTATAATAAATGTGTCTGAAATGTAACATATGGACAAAGCTGTATTATCTTTGTTACTCATTATTACAGTATTTTTATAATGTATTCTAGAGTTTCTTGGAAACAGAACTTTTAAGATTTTATTGGAATTCTCTGTTATGTCTTATTATTATCCAATAATTACTTAAGACTACATTTTAACTGAATTGCAATTGGGGAAGCTGATTTGCCAGGAATCATAAACACAATTACATGTATATGTATACATGTGCATGTATATGTACATCAATATATTCAGAATCCCACAGCTTCACGCCAATGTGTACATGTAGGCTCTTATGAGCACACAGTGCTATGTAGGTGATTTGAAACTTCAGCGTTTCCTTGGCTAAGCAAGAGAACCCTACGCACAGCTTAGCATGTTTGAGGGAAGAAATAGATAATGTCCCATTTACATATAGATTCACCAGGTCAGCATGCTTACTAGCATTATTGCAACTTCAGCAAAAGGAAGTTATCTTTTATGTCATCTGAGAATGTCACTCAGTATCAGGCTGAAGTCTGTGATGTCAATATAGGGACACATATATAGGATTCCCAGTAACAAAAATAATTTCTGAAAGTATATTTGTCAAAATTAGTGTGCATGTTGAAACCATATCCGACTATTCTGCAAGGCAGAATGGATTTGGAAACTTTTTTTTAGATATCTGAATTCCCCTTCAGAATCTCTGAGTCAGTCTGAAAAGTCTTGCTTTTACAAGACCAACATAACTAATGTCAGATATAGCATAACTGGTAGCAACATGCAGTAAGGGTTAATATGGTCTTTTTACCCCTGTGGAAGTAAATAACACTAAACTGCCAGATTTTGCAGTACATCTGTGAAGTTTCATTCTAAAGGTTACATAGTAGAAGGATTGTAGAGGCAGGAGTTAATTTGTTTGACGAATAACCAATTACAAATGCATTCATTTTAAGTGTATATTAAATAAAGCAAATATAACGATTGTGGTGAGAACATTCATCAAGTGTAGTTTTGTTTTGATATTTGTCGTGAATATATTCTAGTTATGTGCATACAATTATCTGTAAAGATTTAATTACATGTTTGATAAACAGAAAATTTGCACTACAATTATTTGTGTAAGTTTAGGATAAAGTGAGATAAATAATAATTTTCTGTGTTCATGACAATCATGTGTTCCATACTTAAACACTTATTTTCATCTTGAAATTAATGAGTAAAATAGCAAAACCTATTTGATACATAAAACAAACAAACCCAGCTATCTGGAGAATTTTCCCACTAAGGAGATATCAAATAATGCAATGAAATACAGTACAACAATAACCAACCTAATACAAAAATGCCTGTAAGAGAACTGAAAGTGGATGGGTACTAAGTGGAATGCTGCATTACACTTAAAAGCCTTGCTGAAAGGTACAGACTGCTGCTGAGGGCAGTTTTATTCTAAGGATCAAGCCAGTAACTTTTTTCTAGGCTTTGCATTGTAATTTGTGCATTTGGAACTTGCATTGCTACTTGTTCTCACAGCTTTGCACTCCACTGTGTTGGATATATACATGCCACAGTTTATATCAGAGCAAATATTCTTGTTTCCTTGTGTTATAGAAGAAAACTTAACTGACTTTATCTTCATATTTCTGCTGTACTTGATGTATAAAGATCCAATGTATCACACTGCAAATTTGGAGCTATGAACATTTCATAAGCCCTATTAAAACACACCTCCAAGCCTTTGAAAGGGTTCCTACTAATGATTAGAGTGAAGCAGAATTTTGATTCTGCATTTCTAACTGTACCAAATACACACAAAGAAAAAACATCTTTCTTTCTGTCACTGGGATGTGCTTTGAAAGTTTCACCAGGCCAAACACTCCATGGAAAGAAATGATCTAGTCTCCTATTCTGCACTCATCTGTGCACTATGATACTTTCTCACTGAATTGGTCAATTAATTATAGGTCACATTAGTAATTTCTCTAACACATACACAGTTAATGAACAATAGCAGAAAAATGATCATAAAGGAAACCTTTACTGACAGCATTTTGATTTATTTAATTAAAGAATGTTAGCCACACTGGACTGTCATGCTGATGCTGGTCAAATAAAGACAGAATTCATTTCTGACCTCTTTAGTGGGCCAAAGCCTTCAAGTCCATGGGAATGATTGGGAGAATATTTCTTCTTAATGAATTTTTAGACTTTTGATTGCTTCATTGAAGAGAAACTACATGTCCCTGTCCTGGTTTCAGCTGGGATAGAGTTAATTTTCTTCTTGGTAGCTGGTACGGGGCTGTGTTTTGGGTTTAGGGTGAGAACAGTGTCGATGCTAAGTATTGCTAAATAGTCACTAAGTAGCGCTTACACTGGTCAAGGACTTTTCAGCTTCCCATGCTCTGCCCGGTGCAAGGCGGGGGCTGGGAGGGAGCACAGCCAGGGGCGCTGACCCAGACTGGCCAAAGAGTTATTCCATACCATATGACGTCATGCTCAGTATATAAGCTGGGGGAAGAAGAAGGAAGGGGGAGACATCTAGCGTGATGGTGTTTGTCTTCCCAAGTAACCGTTATGCGTGATGGAGCCCTGCTTTCCTGGGGATGGCCGAACACCTGCCTGCCCATGGGAAGTAGCGAATTAATTCCTTGTTTTGCCTTGTTTGCGTGCGCAGCTTTTGCTTTACCTATTTAACTGTTCTCTTTTATTTTACTGCAATTATTAAACTGTTCTTATCTCAACCCATGAGTTCTCTCCCTTTTACCCTTCCGATTCTCTCCCCCATCCCACGGCGGGGGGGAGTGAGTGAGCGGCTGCGTGGTGCTTAGTTGCTAGCTGGGGTTAAACCACAACAGTCCCGAAGTGCCACATCTACAAATCTTTTAAATACCTCCAGGGATGGGGACTCAACCACTTCCCTGGGCAGCCTGGTCCAATGCTTGATACCCCTTTCAGTGAAGAAATTTTTCCTAATATCCAATCTAAACCTCCCCTGGCACAACTTGAGGCCATTTCTTCTCGTCCTATCGCTTGTTACTTGGGAGAAGAGACTCACCCCCACATCACTACAACCTCCTTTCAGGTAGTTGTAGAGACGAAACAAGGCACCACCTGAGCTTCCTTTTCTCCAGACTAAACAACCCCAGCTCCCTCAGCTGCTCCTCATAACACTTGTTTTCTAGACCCTTCACCAGCTTCGTTGCCCTTCTTTGGACATGCTCCAGCACCTCAATGTCTTTCTTGTAGTGAGGGGCCCAAAACTGGACACAGTATCTAAGGTGCAGCCTCACCAGTGCTGAGTACAGGGGAAAATCACTTCCCTAGTCCTGCTGGCCACACTGTTTCTGATACAAGCAAGGATGCTATTGGCTTTCTTGGCCACCTGGGCCAAGCTGGCTGTCAACCAACACCTCCAGGTCTTCTTCCGCCAGGCAGCTTTCCAGCCACTCTTCCCCAAGCCGTGATACTAACCTTCTTCTTCCAATAAGAAATTTACAATACCGTTTCTGAATAGATTAGTCCAACTGTGACTATATTCCAACTATAGATTTTTTGAAACACAAAATGTATTAGCCAAAATTGTTTAAGTTTGTGTCTATGACATTTGGAACAATCTGAGTATGGCCTCACTCCTATGACAGTGTGGAATATAGGTCATTCCCCTTTCATCACACATATGTTCTTCACTGGCTACAGCATCAAAAGTAACTAACAGGGCTTGGGGAAGAACTTTGGAATTCTTTTTTTCCATTTAATGGTGTTGGATTAATGTCAAAGATTATACTAACAAGAAAAAGCCTTCATTTTCTGGTCAGTAATCCAAAAAATAACAGGCATGCAGAGGAACTGAACTCTAAAGATATGTGCACAGCAGGCAATTTTAAAATGAGCCAGACTGACATGTGTTTTGTCACTTTGACAGAAACTAATCTGTATTCATATTTTCATATATATTATAGCTAGAAGGAATCACTGTGATTACCTTGCTTGAACTCTCACACCATTTGGAAGACAAGACTTGCTGATATTAATACTTACTTCATATCTAATAGATGTGCTTGAACTACTACAGGTTTTATGGGGGAAAGAAAAAGAAAAAGTTTAATATTGATTTATAAATTTCCAGTAATGGAAAAGTCTTGGTAAATTGTCCCAGCACTTAATTACTATCTAACATGAAAATCTGTGTCCTATTTCTGGACTGAATTCATGTAGCTTGAGCTTCTACCCATTGATTCTTCTTCCTTAGATTGAAGAATGCTCCCTTAATCAGATTTCTGTTCCTCAGTAGGTACCCATAGACTGTGATTGTGTCACTGTTGACCTTTTCCTTGATAAGCTAAATAGAGTGAGCTCCTTTCAAGTCTGTCATTACCTGGATGACAAAAGGACAAGTTGCTGGTCATGAGTATAAATTAGAGGGTAAAGTAGAGGATAGGAACTGAGGTTGGGAGGGAAAAAGTATAGGAAATATACAAATCTACACTGTCATCCATATAGGCAATTATAAAAATGTGAAAGGAATGCTACAAAAAAATGGTTTTGGAAGACTGCTACAACGTGCTTATTTTGACTCCTGAATAACACCTTTAACTTTTCTTTGAACCTTTGAGTTTTTCAACTTTATTTTTTGGGAAAAAAGTGAAGTACAGACACCGTAAATGGACTCAGTATTCCAGTCATATCCATGTCAAAACCAGAGAAATATACATGACACAGAAGTAATAAAAATTCTACTCTAATTAGATTATTTCCCCATAGAAAAGGTTTCATTCATTCATTCACTGTCAAACTTTTGGCCACGATGACACACATATTTAGCATATATTTCATCTTAATAACTATGTTTTTTTTGTAATCAGTGCTTCCCTGAATGATTCTTCATCTTGTTAGCATGTGCTACATTTTTCTGCTTGACTAATTTACTTTACAACTGTCATATTGTAATTCAGCCAGTTTATAAGTGACTCTCTTTATGTCAGTGATCTTCACTATTTATGATTTAATGAATCGGTATTTGTTATGTACAAAATTTACCAGTAAGATTTTATTAATGCTTTTTTATTAGTGGAGGACCAAGAAGCAAATCCTACCGAGTCTTTCAAGATACACTGAAAATCAGATTTTATTCCATACAATATACACCAAGAGGATTTTGTGTTGCAACTCAAGGCATCAAAATAGAATGATTTAAAGTCAAAGGAAGACATTATGTGCATCCTTCAAATTCGCAGTTGTATTCAAAGAAAATACTAACTTGAAGTTATAAGATTTAGTTTTCATAAGTCTATGTTCATTGACATTAATTATATTAACTCTCTTAATTCTTTTTAATCAAACTCTGTTCCAGCTGCTGCATCATTTTCTTCAGGATCGATATCAGGCTGACAGGCCTATAATTAACCAGATCTATTACCCAGGTTAATTTACCCTTTCTAAATATTGACATAGTATTAGCTTTCTATTAGCATTCAAGAATTTCCACAGTCTTCCAAAACTTACTTAAAACTGGTATAAATAAGTGTGCCAGTTTAAAAATTTTTAACGTTAATAAATGTTGCTTAATATACTTTAGAGTTAGTAGCAGAATTAGAGTGCTTATCATCATTATCACATGAACACTGCCTCTACCTCTTCCTGAAATACAGACATACTGGACACTTTTGCCTTCTCTGAATTGTTGCTAGCAATGCTAGGATGTCTTTCTATAACAGTCCAGTATCATGCAGATGGTTCCTTAGCTCATGTCAACAAGAGATAAGTCAATGGAGACCAGAGACTCTTGCACGGCAAGAACATGGCAAGTTCAAATGGTAAGAAGTAAAATGGGGTAAATTTACTGCATTGAGACTAGAAACCGTGTAGTACTATTAAACTATCACTTTGCTTTACCTGGGCATTAGCAGTAAAAAATCGTGAGTAGTGAAATTAAAAACACAAGCTCAACTTTTTGATAGTTCAGGCTGAGCAATGAAAGGAAATTAAACCCTTTTCTTCTGAACTTGGAAGTAGGTATTTGCCAGCCATTGTCCTCCATCACTGAAGGTAAGGCTTATTAGCTGACAAATGGCCTATAGTGTTTCTGTATTCAGGCTGACTTGTGACTAAGCATATTGACACCAGTGGAATTTATTTCTCTTAACATTGCAAGCAGTTGAGGGTTTTTTTAACTAGCTATTTGTTTTACTTATGGGTTTCTACAGTTCAAATTTTCTCATCACTATCAGTTTTCCCTTTCTTTCCCATAACCCATATTATAGGGTTTTGTTTTTGCTTTTTGATAGATGTTTTCACTTCGGTTTAAAGATTTTTTTAAAAGATTTTTTTATTACTTTTTCATTCATGGAATCTAGTACAGTTGTCATTCATTCATTTAGGTATTTATTGTCCTACCTGCTTCTGTGCAGAACAGTTTCGAAGACTGGACACCTGACCTTTTTTTGGTATCAGCTGTGTTTATTAATAGTTTGGATTTCAAATGTAGCACATCTAATCAAGTGATCATATTGTGTTTAACTGTCATAATATCTAATGTCAAATTCCCATATGTCAGAAACAATGGATTATTAGAATACTTTTAGAAACAGTGACATCATTCTATAGATATGTTATCCAGTGCTTGTCATGTGTATTATAACATGAAGGCATACTTATCCAACGTTGTTTACTTCAGCCTTTTCAATGCCTCAGAATTAATTAGTACATTGTTTGAGACAGAACACCACTCTTCCTCCTCTTTTGTTCACTTAATCTATAAGTGATTTCTAATCATTGATTTTAACAGTCCAATAACATGAATCCCACAAGTTTTGGTACTACCAATTAAGGCGTATTTATGCTCATAAATATGCAGTTCTGATTCTTCTTGTTTATCTCCTACACTCCTGGCACAGGCATATAGACAATTAAAATTTTCTTTCTTCCAAGCTTTTTGGTGCCTTGATTAATTTTATTCTTGACACCTTGATTTTATGCTAACTAAACTCTCCTTTGTTCATCTTTTGCTGTTAGCTTAGTATCTCCTTGAGTAATTAATTTAACTATCTTCTGGTTGGTTATCCTACTACTAAAATATATGTCAGTGAGTCTTTTCTCACCACTAAAGAGGGGTCAGCATGCCAGAAGACCAAGACTTCCTACTTGATGGGACAGCACGAGTTTAATATAGCAAAAATATAAATTGAAAACTATCATCGTGGTGAATTCTTTACAAGAAAATCTGCTTAAACATTTAAGGAAAGTAATAAATCCCTAATTCCTATGTATAGCTAATTACACATGCAAATATTCTCATAACACATGGAGTTCATAGAAACTACTATAGTAGGAAAGAAACAGAATAGATGATTTTATACAGTATGCACTATTAATTCTAAACCAATACAGAATTCTGAAGTTGCATTTTAAATACAATCAATTTCATTAGCCTTAATCTTCTAAAGAACACAGTTTAACTCCAAAGTATAATGTGCAGTGCCTTGAATCAGATGGTTCAGGTCTTGATCGGAACATGGTACTATTCCAATTTAAAAAAAAAAAAAAATCCTTTAGTTTCCGCAGTGTCCTGGTTTCAGATGGGATAGAGTTAATTTTCTTCCTAGTAGCTAGTAGAGTGCTGTGGTTTGGATTTAGCATGAGAATACTGTTGATGACACACTGATGTTTTGGTTCTTGCTAAGTAGCGTTTATACTAGTCAAGGACTTCTCAGTTTCCCATGCTCTGCCAGGTGCACAAAAAGCCAGGAGGGGGCAGAGCCAGGACAGCTGACCCAGACTGGCCAAAGGGCTATTTCATACCATATGACATCATGCTCAGTATATAAGCTGGGGGAAGAAGAAGGAAGGGGGGGACATTTGGCATGATGGCGTTTGTCTTCCCAGGTAACCATTATGCGTGATGGAGCCCTGCTTTCCTGGAGATGGCTGAACACCTGCCTGCTGATGGGAAGTAGTGAATGAATTCCTTGCTTTGCTTTGCTTGCGTGCATGGCTTTTGCTTTACTTCTTAAACTGTTTGTGTGTCAACCAATGAGTTTTCTCACTTTTACTCTTCTGATTCTCTCCCCCGTCCCAGCGGGGTGGGGGGCGTGGCGGGGGGGGAGTGAGTGAGTGGCTGTGTGATGTTTAGTTGCTGGCTGGTGTTAAACCATGACACTCAGAAAAATCTCATCGGTGTCCAGTTTCTATAATGTGAAATTTTTTAGTGGGATTTTATGGAACCCATTTATTTTTGTTGATTGGTAAGTATTTATCCTCAGATTTAGGTATCCAATTCAAATATTCACGAATACAAATTTTAGTGCTGATTTGTTCAAATCTTTTGCAATATCTGCTGTAAAATATTCTTTCTTGATAAATTTCTAGAGGCATATTTGACCTCTGTGAATTTGAAAACAAATTCATTAAATACTTTTGAATAAATATGCATAGGATGTGTTTTACAGTATCCATTCAACTCAAATTATAACCTTTAAAAAACTTACAAATAAACTCTTTTATTGCCTTGATTGGTATTATCTTCCTATTTTTCAGGCACTGACTAATACTTTCCTTTATTATTAAGAATCAAAAGCCAGGTTTGCTATTCTTCCTTTGCTTCTTTTTCTGCCTTTCCCCACAGATGAACATACCAGCACAGCTGGGAGTTGACTTGAGCTCCCACTTCAGGGCAGTTTCAGCCTAGCTTGTACGCCCAAATTTTCTTGCATATTTGGAAGCACCTTACAACATACAAAATGTCCAGCTTTGGCAGCATTTTAGTAACATCCATGTTCTCACAGCACCTTTTTGTGTTAATAGGCAGGATTGACTTTCCAGCTATGAGGAAGTCCCATTAGCATTTGTGGCCGTATATTGCCTTCTGATGAAATCCGGTGCCAGAACACCCCTGACTTTGCAGCAGTAGAACTTCATTCTGTCACAGGCCCACTACTCCTATTGCTTTCCTTTCAAAATAACACAACTTTGAGCAGAAAACACACGTTAGTGATCAGCTAGTATATTCATGGAGCTTTGTAACAGGTAAAAAGTTACTTGTATAAACTGACCTTAGCGGCTACTGTAAAAGTCTAATTATTGCATTCTTAGAGTGACTGTAATTAATGTAATCTCCAAAGCACTAAGATATTAATATTTCAGGTTGCAGATTGTCTGTCAATGCTTGCTGCACAAGCTGGTGGTTTAATGTGCAGGCTGTGCCATAATTCACTACTAATCTTTCAATACTATACCTTTAAAGTGCCAGTTCTTAATGAATTGCAGCTGTAAAACCGTAGGTTTGAACTTAGCTCTTGTTGAAAATTGGCAATTAAAAACCAGCAGTAGCCTAATACAAAAATTTAAATTTTTTTTTTTAAAAAAAAGTAGATATCATGTCTAATGGTAGCAATTAGAAACAAGAGCAAGGTATTATTAAACAGGCCTAGATTTTACCTGGTATTTAACAAAGCTGACAGATTGCATCTATTGTTTGATATAGATCTTCAAAATCGCAGTCATCGCTCAATGGAACTTAAAGAAACAGAGAACATAATGTTCTTGTTTCCTATTTGAGTATTATCAAAACTTTGAAGTGTGAAAGTCTTATAAAATGTCATGACTATTTTTAAATAACCTTTCTTATATCTTTGCAAGGCTTGAGGTGTAGACCACTTGATTAAATAATCTGTGCTGTTAACCTTGAAGTACCTGACACAGGCCAAGAATAGTTCAATAAACTATAAAAGAGATTAACAGGAGGTACTGCATTTGTGTTAAAAAGGATTTGAGCTGCAAATGAACCTTATTTCTTGAGTTACACCTAGTCAGCTTAAAGGATTTGAAACTATGAATAGTTTTAATAATAGCGCTTCCCGTGAATATATTTTTGGAAGTATAGTAAGTATAATGCCACTTGCTTTCAAAAATGTTGCTTTGGCATTGAAAGTCTGAAAGCAAACTAGAATGTAGATTTAGAGGAATAAAAGTAATATTATATTGCTTTTGTTTGGTTGGGTTTTTTTTTGGAGAGTGCATTTTACATCCTGTAGGCTTTACACTGCTCTATCTAGCCTAATTAATACATGTTGGAGACTAACAGATATGGAAGTGATGTGCTTTACTACCTAGCTTATTGGCAGGTAGAAAAACATCCATTACTCTAATTAGTGATTATTATGAATAAAAAAATTCTTAATACTCAGTTGCAGTTTTATGGACACTGTTTACTTAGGCATAAGGATCTGAACAGGTTTAATGTTTCATTTGGCTTACTTTAAGGAAACAAGATCTGCTTTCAGATAATTATAAAAATGTGATTCATTATATTGTGGAAATAATGGACACAAAATTGCAGATTCTTACCAGTCTTGTCATTTAGCCATACATATCATAAACTTTTCCTACGTTCCTGACTCACATTTAAGGATATTTTTTTAATTTTAAACTTAATATGCACCTTACAACATTTCTGCGTTTCTCTTCTGGATGACTATATTTTGTAATCCAGAACTGACTCATTAGAAGGAGGAAGAGCTTCCAAAATGACACTTTAATGCCTTTTGTTATGACTCAGGCAGCCTATGATAGCCAGCTCCTTTATTCCCATCCTCTACAAATATATTACAGCTATAGTGACCTCCAAAGTCGACATTCTTTGTTTCCCAAAGGTCAATCACATTCAGAAGTTTGTTCACCTGTTGGTAAATTATTCCCTCCTAGAACTTACACTATCCTATGAAACCATTAATCACATAAATGAATGTCTGTCATGCAGGTATAGTTCAAAGCTTTCTTTGTCCCTTTCATGAATAAATGAAGTAAATGACGTGCTTTCAGGTACATTTCTTTCTCAGTGAATGTATATATGTTTTATCCATTCTGGTAGCATTTTACAGTGCTTTCTGCTACTGTTCACATAAGTGTTTAGAAAAATGTCCTATTTCAAACACCTTAGAGTTTATACCCTGTTTTCCCTGAAGGGTATCATCAGTAGCCTCTACTTGCAGTGCAATATTTTCCAGGATTTTTTCCCTGTTATGTGTATCTGTTTGTCAGCACCTTTACATGTACTCATAGCCTTCATCATTCCAAAGATGATGAGACCCAAAGACTGTTTGGTCAACTGGAAGCACAGCTGTGGGATGTTAAAAGCAAGTGGCTAATCAGAAAGAGTATATACGACATTGAGAAACAGAAAAAAAAAAAAAGAAATCTGAAGGAAGAGGGAGTAATACAGTAGAGCTTAGCTTACCTTAGCTTAATTTAGCTTAACTTCTCTTACCTTCTCTTAGCGTCTGTTTTCTGCATTTAAAATAAGTCAGATCTACTGGTCAAGTCAGTGACAGGTGGTGTCAGCAGTGGGATGACCTAAGCACTGCAAGCAGTTTTCATAAGCTTTGGAAGCTCTGACAAATAATCAAAGCTCGAGAACAAAGATCAACACAAAGTGAGGGGTACCTTGAGAGCAGAGGAGTAGAGGGAGCTGGGGAAAAGAATAAGGCAATATTCCATATGTGCATCTATGTTAAATAGATAGGAGTAGATGCTTTATCTGTCTATCTGACTATTTAGCTATATCTTGCACACACAAATGATTCCTGAAGCTAATTGTTCTACCAGTTCTGTAGGGGTTCTTTATGGCCCTGCTCCATAAAATTTCCTGGCATGAGTTTAGCCTTTGACTAGTCTTATTACGAATGTTTAAAGTGAAGCATATGCTAAATGATACTGTTGATGGTTGAGCTTAATAACAGAAAGTAGTTATTCGGTGTATATATTATGATCAACTGACTTCCCCTATGGAAAGTAATACCAGTATCAATGGATCTGTTTCTATATACATACATGTTTTGTCTTTGATGCTAATGCAGCTACAATACAGAAAACTTTGACCTAGTATGACTCAATTATTGTCATTCTTTTGTTAAAAATGAAAGTGGGTGTTGTGATTTAACCCCAGCTAGCAACTAAGCACCACGCAGCCGCTCACTCACTCCCCCCCGGTGGGATGGGGGAGAGAATCGGAAGGGTAAAAGGGAGAGAACTCATGGGTTGAGATAAGAACAGTTTAATAATTGAAGTAAAATAAAAGAGAACAGTTAAATAGGTAAAGCAAAAGCTGCGCACGCAAACAAGGCAAAACAAGGAATTAATTCGCTACTTCCCATGGGCAGGCAGGTGTTCGGCCATCCCCAGGAAAGCAAGGCTCCATCACGCATAACGGTTACTTGGGAAGACAAACACCATCACGCTAGATGTCTCCCCCTTCCTTCTTCTTCCCCCAGCTTATATACTGAGCATGATGTCATATGGTATGGAATAACTCTTTGGCCAGTCTGGGTCAGCGCCCCTGGCTGCGCTCCCTCCCAGCCCCCGCCTTGCACCGGGCAGAGCATGGGAAGCTGAAAAGTCCTTGACCAGTGTAAGCGCTACTTAGTGACTATTTAGCAATACTTAGCATCGACATTGTTCTCATCCTAAACCCAAAACACAGCCCCGTACCGGCTACCAAGAAGAAAATTAACTCTATCCCAGCTGAAACCAGGACAGTGGGGAAAGAAGAAAGCTAACAAAAAACACATGTAAATGTCACCATCTTCCCTCATTGTATTTTTCAAAATTATTATATTTATTTTTGCCTTCAGAATAGAACTACTTTATTTTGTCATAAATATACAATGTTTGGAAGGACAGTTGTACAGGAAAGAAATTGCTGGGCAAGGAAGTGAGCTAAGATAAATGAACAGTGTATGACAGCTCAAAAATGCAGTGAAAATGTTGAATTCACCCAAATTTATGGTAATTCTTGTTTCTGTGCTTGATGTATTGCAATTCATTGAAGAAACTAAGAAAATGCAAAATCTAAGCTGAAATTCTAACAGCTCATATCATGTTTTAGCAGATTCAATCCTGATTGTTTGTACTTTCCATTTCAATTTGCAGTTGCTAAAGGTATCCAATAACTGTGTATTATATACACAACTCTGTCAAGATTTATCGAAAAGCTACTTGAACAATTATAAATAATCAGCATTTTGCAGGTGAACTTTTGAGCCTTTATGGAAGATGTGTGAAAATCATGGGCAAAGGAGGAGATAAATTTGTGACTGGATAACAACCAGTAGCCCGGGAAACTTCACTTGTTTGAGAATGTCAGGGTCAGGAAAGATATGTCCAAAAAATCTTGTCTGTGCTTCCCTCAGCATCCTGTTTCTCTTAAGAAGACATTATCAAAGTGCTAGCCTACTTTGCTTAGCATAGTTTAAAACCAATTGAAAATATTTTCTGGCTAATAGGTTTGGGGAAACTAGAAACAAAGGTATTTAAATACGTATTTAGTGGCATTTTAGGCAAGCAGAAAATAAAATAAAGTAATTGCTTTACAGGAATTTGAAGGGAAATGGCCAATGAAATGAATACCAGGGAAAGAAAAGCTGTGGAGCCATTATAAAGAACATGAAGCAAACAACACAAATTCATGGATTGCTAAAGTTCTTGGCAAATTGGTAATCCGTTTCACTGCTGTAATTTGGCAAAACATTTTGTGGACTTATAATTTACAAAAGTTACTATATTATCAAGTTAAGGCATGAGCATTTAAATGGGTGAAATCACCGCTTTCTTAACCAATTAATGAGAAAGAAGAAAAGCTCTTGAATCAAGGCAAAAAAAAAAGTCCTCTGTAACACTGGTGAAGCTTGGATATCTACAGGCTGAACTGAATTGTGAAGAGCCTGGTAATGAAAGGTCATATGAAACACTGAACTTCCTTGGAGTTCCACTGGTACAGTGACAACAATACATGAAATGGAATATTTGAAACTTATGAATCAGCATCCTCAAATCAGGAAATCTTCATTCAAACATAAAAAAGCCAAGAAGGACATTACCCAGATGCACTGTTCTTTTCAAGCATGACAGTTGTGCTGTAAAAAAAAGCAGTTGTGTTAAATATCTCTGTCACATTTCCCTGTCAAAATGGTTGATTGATGAACTTCAATATGCTCATTGTCTGCAACTGGTATCTGGATTTATTTTTTGAGAGAAGGAAACATACACAAGCATGTCCAAACTGAAATCCATTTGTAGCACAGAAACAAGACAAAACCTAAGAGCTGTGTGAAAGAGACCTTCCCTGACTTTTCTCAAATCAAATTAACAGTGTTGGCATTTCAATTATCATCACTAGAAATATGCATGAAATCTTTTAGCTGAAACAAATAGAAAATTTCACACATTTCATAGCTGCTTTGCATAACTACCTTTCATGCCTCTCTACAAGTTTAAGCAGATGCCTCATCAGTGATGTGCTGAGGTTTCCTTTACAATCATACATGTTAGACATATTTTTAAAATGGAAGGTCAGAACCTGAATAAAAGGACAGAATTTGATTTCTCTGTTTCCTAGCAGACAGTGAATAGCCTCAAAAAGCCATAAACACATAATTATACCATTTGCACTCTTTTCAGAAGTATCAGAGTCACATATTTTAAAAGCCTAGGAAACTAACTATTCTTTCTTGCTTGAAGTGATTCTATCACTCATAGTTAAATTTTCTATCCAATAAGAAAATAAGATTTCCAAAAATGTGTTATTTACCTTTCTGCTGAAGCCACAGTTCTGCAAAATTACCCCCAAAAATGAAATTTTGATGTTATTCTCTCAGGAACACTAGCATGTGGTTTTTCCAAATCAAAATACACTTACTCAAACTCTACAAGCTTATGTCCCAAAGTGAGTGATTTCTGTGTGTTTCATTCCTACAAATTTCTGAGTAGGAGCAGTCACCAAACCGAGCTTGTGGGTGCTGAGCTTTGCAAAGGGGAACTACAGAGTTTAAGGCCAACCTGGTGCATCTGGTGGATCCATCCTCCTTTGGCTGGCTGTTTGTCATGCTTAGGCATACTGTCTGATTGTGGCTAGCAGCTGGCTGGACAACTTACGTACAAATGGCAAGATATTTATCTATGGAAAAATGGTACCTGTAAATGTCAAGTTTCAAGACTTTTTATGTTTAGCATGGCATGAATTCTTGAGAAGAGCCATACTCAAATGTAGATGCTGTCTAATTCTATGGAACCAAGTACAAATTCGTGCACATATTCACTATTAAATATGCTACCATACCTGTGAAATGAGTAGCAAGTAAAAATCACTTGGTACTAAGGGTGAAAATGAGTAGGCAAATGCTACCTGAGGCCTAGTATTTAAACTATTAAACTACCAAAAGTTTTCTGCAACGTGTATGTCATCTTTGCCTTTTGGTTCTCACCATAACACAGCAGTAAGCCAGCAAGCACCTACAGTTTCTCATGGAGTTCAGCATTTTCTTTCACTTCGCTCATCAAACATATCTTTCACCTCCTTCATTTCCTTTCAGTCAATAATGTTGAAATTTTCAAATGGAAGAACAGTAAAAATTGTTAATAAAGATCAATTTAATTTATTCAAAACCATTGTTTGCTATTTGGAGGGAAAATGTGTCTGTTTTTCTGCTCCTTGCAATCCATATATTAATTCTGTAATAAATATAAAAAATCATATGACATATTGACATAAAGTGCACTTTCTGTTTGGTAGGAATAAAGCATAAATTTCATTTGATGTGTAGTCGCTAAGGTAACAATATTGTTAGTGATTTTGGTAGCACGGTGCAGCAAAAACGGACGCAAAAGATGTAAATCATCTGTGTGACAATTACTATTCTGTTTTCAATTGCTAAATGCATAAAATACGTATATCCTGATCATTATCCTGTTTTTAGAAACTGAAGATAAGAGAACACAGCATTAAGATATCACAATGGTTGGTGACAATTTATAGTATGTGCTGAAAAAAGGAATAAATGAAAAAATAATTCTGAGTGATGGTGATACAAGGTTTTTTCTCTTCTAACTTTTTTCTTCCTTTACCCTGCTTTATGAAGTACAAGTGTCTGAAAAGAGGATTTTAATTTCATTTGCCACTTCCCTGTGAGCTTGTATTTAGTGATGTCACAGCTGGTTACTATAGAAAACTGAGGCTAATAGGGAATTTGGATTTGGGAGTAAGCCATGGGAAATGATGAATTCTTTACGTATTTCTCTTTTTTCTAACACAAATGATTAAAAGAAAAAGTAGACTAAAATATTCAAAACTATGGTAGGCTTTATCTGTAACAGTCCTTAATTCAGGGAGGCTTAATATGCTTACATCTGTTTATTTGGAAGTATTGTCTAAGACAGGGATGTAATACATGGTATTGGGATTCTAGTGATCTAAAGCTTATATAAAAACACATTTCTAGCAATCTTTAAAAAACAAACAGTAAAACCCCCAAAAACCTTTATTTTCTGCGAGCAGTAGTGTTTATCCAGGAGTAAAACATGTAAATTATCTTTATAAAGAGTTGCTAGCATTGAGGAAGCTGTGAGTGACTTTCAGTTACTTCATTTAATATGGCACACTGTCATATGTTAGCTTAGGATCCTCATCTCCTCCAGAGATCATTATATTTTATAGCATCAGTGTACTAATTAGGCTTTTCTTACACTACACTATTTATTTTTTAAAGGTTGAATGAAGATCTCTTAATGTCTGTATGTTGACATAGTGTATATATTAAAATGCATTATATAAAAAATATTTTAAGGACATTCCAGGCACAGGTCATTTATTAGCATCTTTATTAGCAATCTCATACTGATATCAGAAAATTTAGGACAACGAAAATAGCTAGAAGAAAACTCTGGCTACATAACATTGTTTGTAGTGTGGGAAAATGTTAAAACATATTAGCTTCTTTGTCCACAGAACAAATGTGCATTTAATGTAATTTATTTGTTGCAGTGTTCCCCTCTACAGGAGCTGCTGAGAGACTTGTAGAGATCTTGGTCTGTCACAATCTCATATGAGTTCCAGCTCAGTAGTGCAAATCTTTACACCTTATGCCCATGGCTCTCTTCAGACCCAGGCCTTATATCTGGCAGTGGTGTGTTCCACTGCTATTTCACTATTTCAACCACCACTAATGAGACTGCACTGGCAAGGAAGCTCCTGGGCTAAAACTAGCTGTTGCAACACGAGCTAATGTTCCCTAGTTGGCTCAATAAGAGGTTTACATACCCTACAGATCACATGCAAAGGGGAGCCTGTGTTTGTTATCTGGTGTACCTATGGAAGACACTTTTTATAACAGAGCTGGACAGTACTGATAGGAATAAACTTCACATAAGGGTCTGGATTTCTAACTAGATGAACCTGTCGGACACTTTGATGCTTGTCCCTCACTAAAACTGTATGTTACTGGGCAATAATAAATGGCTCTCAAATTGGCTCCAGGAAAATTATTAACTAAGAATTGAATTATTCCAGCTATCTGGGCATAATAGATCTAATATTTAAAGCAGTGTAGTTTATGTTACCAAATAACTCTTTAGATATTCAGGCGTTTGATAAGCATTAATTACATGACTTTGTTATAATGGTTAGATATTATGATTTGTATTGCATGGCTATTTTGTAATGTTTAGATTTTGCATTTTATTTTTCATGTCAAGACATAACAACATAAGAACAGAAAAAGGTAAGGACTATGTCAGGAACATATGGTTTCCTATCTGTGTATTTCTACAGTTGTAAAACTGGATTACTTGGAGAGAAAGAAATGTTAAAACCACTAAAGCACACAGAGAAGATACTCAAGGTTTTGATTTGTTTGGTTTGGTTTTTAATTTTTATTTCTCACTTATCTATCTCCTCTGTTGTATTACTAGTTTAGAACAAAAATTTCCTTCAGAATTTATGGCCAATGTTAAACTGGCAAGTCTGCTTACAGAGAGAGAGGAAAATATCTTACTGATAACTTCTTGAGTTTAGTGGTCTGATATTGCTCAGTTTTGGATGACTAGTCAAGTTTATGAAGTTTCATTACTTTCTTTCATGCTTTCTGACCCTCTATCAAAATTGTACCTTTCCCTACATCCTGACATTATATCTCTTTAATAGATGAGGTATATTTCTGTGGCATTGCACAAGGATAATTGAGGAAAGTGTAATTTATTTTCTGGCCTTAAGAATGGAGTATTCTAAGTTACGACAAGTCTACCAGTTCTGGAGGGACTTGTGTAGCTGCAAGAAAAATGGGCTTTATGGTCAGGAGTAAGCATATATTTATACTTAGGAAGCATATATCAGTATTCTGTGTACCAGTTAGTAACCATTTACCTATATTTCTGGAGTTCTTTTCCTTTGGTTTAATTATTACCTATTATTACAGAGAAAGATTTGGAGGCACCAGCTGTGATAAAGGGCTTGGTGTCAGTCAGCCTCAGCTTAAGGTAAAATGCCACCATTTTAGGCTAATGTTTCCTACTGAAGACAGTAAAAATGGAAGTAGATTCAGACTCATAATTTGATGAGTGGGGCAGTAGGAGAGGTAGAAATAACTTTCTAGCTTCTCTCTCTTCTGACCACACTGCAAATACCCCGATCCCCTGATCTATAAAGCCATAACAATTCTTCTGTGCAGTGTATTTTTATAACACAAGAGGTTATGTGTTGATCACTACAGTGCCTCACTTTAAACTATGAACAGTAGCAACATGCTTAATTTTCAGACTCCAAAGTATGCTTTTCAATTGGCATATACATCTTTTTATAACAAGAAAAGTAAATGTTTGCAGATATGACAAACCTCTAGGTTTAATGCTATTGAAATTCCACATAGGTTAATAAACAAATGATGGTGGCAGCATTTACAGTGCTACCAAGCATTCACAAAGTTCTTGATTCTGGGAGCTGCCAAACCCAGTAGCCTAACAGAGGTAAGGCAGTTGCAGCTCTGTGTCCCTATGTCCAGCTATTAACATTGCTGAGCATTGTTCCCAGTAGGCACAGATGTACACATATGTGTAATACATATATGCGTATGTACATGGACAGTCACACAAAGAAACACACAGAAAACAAAAACACTGCACTCACGCATGTACAGATAACGTCAACAACCGTATCCTATTCTCTCTCGCTGACTAGGGTGAAAGCCTGTAAGTAGAAAAAGTGTACATTAGTATACATATATCCAGTACGGATCTCATCAGTAACTGACCAAGACAGTCTACCCAGCAACCACCCACTGGATTCCCACTCTGCCCAGCAGCTGGTCCCTGTCCCCATGTCACACATGGACGTACACTCACACACTCTCACACGCACTATGGATCCCACTAGCGACTGGCCTTGTACACCCACTCTAATCAGTAGCTGGCCCTTGGATTCCGTGATCGCCCAGTGGCCTCATGCACAAAGATATACATGCAAGAGAGGTCTCTCTGGCAGCTGGTCCAGCCCAATTGCCTTGCCACACCCTACCACGAGTCCTTGTGACTGCTCCAGCTGCTGGCTTGGACTCCTGATCTCTCCAGCAGCCACCTCTCAGACCCCCTGAAGTCTCCAATACCCAGCCCAGATATATGGCCACTTTGGCACTGGCTCCTCAGCTTCTCATCCCACTTGCCATCTCATTCAGCCTCATGTCCACTAGCAATATCACACTGACATGCATACCTATACCATACACATGCACTCAGGTCTCTCCAGCTGCTGCCACCACAGACATACATGCCTCTGTGGTGTCTGTGGTTGCTGGCACTCACGCCATCACTGCCTCATGCCTCTGGGCTCTCCATGCACACAGAGATGAACCTCTGATCACAGAGCCTAACACCTGCTTTCTCCATGAACTTACAGCAGGGAAGGTCTGAGCTCTGATAAATTATACATAAAACTGATGCAAAGTTTCCTACAACATACATTCATTATGGAATTGAATAAAGGGCCAAAAAGGGTCAAGAAAATTTATAGCATGTGAATATGGAAATAATACTCACATTTTCAATTCAAGGAAAATTTTAACTGTCCCTAAATGGAATTGTTGACCTTTGTGAAGTGTTAAAAATGTAGGAAAAAATTCTGTTATTTCATTCCAGAAATGCTAAAGTCCTCATTATTTACTGTCACCAAGAGTACTGAAAACTTAGTCTGCTTTTTCAAACAGCATCTAAACAACACAACTGATATAATGTGTATTAATTACATTTAAAGTCAAACTATGATCAAAGACCATGTGATAGCTTTTCTTTCAGTGACAAATATTAGCTGACATCCTTTGTCTACCTCTTTCCAGCACTTGCAAATAATGTAATTTTCTGATTATCATCTATAAAACTGACAGCCTGAGCATTTGCTGCTTTTTGGCATACATGTGTATTTAAAGAAATACTCCTTTTTTAAATGTGCTTGCTCAATCACAGGTACTACAAGCTCCATAATTTTCCTCTTATATTTTAGAGGATTTTAAAATGTGATTTAACAAATTCTGTGGCTCTCCATTTATTTTTCATTTTAGTTATTCTTATATCAACAGCATAGTTCCCTGGCCACAAGAGCAGGAGCTTGCCTAGGTGGATTTAAGCCACCTTTGATTATTTTGTTGTTCTGTCCTGTGATTGGACCACTCTGCCTAGCTTATGTCCAGTTATTAGTGGCCACGGTGGAAGCACAGAGCTGGACATAGCCTGCCTTCGCTACATATGGTATTTAGTATGAAATGCATAAACTGTAGTATGAGAAATATACTTTTTTTGAGTTATACAAAGCCTGAAGTACTTCTGTTAAAATACCACTATTTTTATCATTTTAATTTTAAGGCAAATATTTCTGTTTTTTAAAAAATAATAATTAAAAAAAAAAACACATTAAAGAATGTTAGCAATTGTCCTATGAAAGAGTTACCCTTAGTTAGAAAGTAAGATGAATTTAAAATTAAATATATGGATAGCTCTGAGAGCTACTGAAAAGCTGAAAAGCTATTGCACAAAAAGAATATACTAGCAGGGAAATACTTTTTAAAAAAACTGTATTTGCAAAGCCAAAGGTCTTTTTCATTCAAAAAATATTGGAAATATTTTTTAAAGTAACATTATTTTTTTAAACCTTGTAGAGCTAATATGACATATTTTTGACCACCTTTAATAAACTTCTCTAATTGTCTCACATTAAATGTAATTTTGACACAAATTGAAACTGACTGTTTTTCTGTTACATTACTTCAGGACCTAAAATGGACTGAAGTAAATTTCAGCTTTATTTTGGAATTACATTATGAATAGGCCATAAATTGTAGAGGAACAAATCTAGTATATTTATAGATTTGTTTTCTGTCTTTTCATTTTGGATTCATGTCTTAGACTTTGGAAATCAACCTATTAGCAAAGAAGATATACACCTGTGTCCCTAGATCCTCAAAGACTTCCCAAAGATCCACCCCTGTACTGTACATCACAGAAAGCAACATTATGAATATATGCCGACTAGGTTGCTCAGGAAGGCCATTGAGGAAAAAATGAAAATTCTCTGAGGGCATCAATATAGGGTTATAGAATCATAGAATCATTTAAGTTGGAAAAGACCCTTCAGATCATTGAGTCCAGCTATTAACTTAACACTGCCAAGTCCACCACTAAGCAATGTCCCGAAGTGCCACATCTACAAATCTTTTAAATACCTCCAGGGATGGGGACTCAACCACTTCCCTGGGCAGCCTGGTCCAATGCTTGATACCCCTTTCAGTGAAGAAATTTTTCCTAATATCCAATCTAAACCTCCCCTGGCACAACTTGAGGCCATTTCTTCTCGTCCTATCGCTTGTTACTTGGGAGAAGAGACTCACCCCCACATCACTACAACCTCCTTTCAGGTAGTTGTAGAGACGAAACAAGGCACCACCTGAGCTTCCTTTTCTCCAGACTAAACAACCCCAGCTCCCTCAGCTGCTCCTCATAACACTTGTTTTCTAGACCCTTCACCAGCTTCGTTGCCCTTCTTTGGACATGCTCCAGCACCTCAATGTCTTTCTTGTAGTGAGGGGCCCAAAACTGGACACAGTATCTAAGGTGCAGCCTCACCAGTGCTGAGTACAGGGGAAAATCACTTCCCTAGTCCTGCTGGCCACACTGTTTCTGATACAAGCAAGGATGCTATTGGCTTTCTTGGCCACCTGGGCACATTGCCAGCTCATATTCAGCTGGCTGTCAACCAACACCCCCAGTCCTTCTCTGCCTGGCAGCTGTTGTGGTTTAACCCCAGCTAGCAACTAAACACCACATAGCTGCTCACTCACTCCCCACCTGTGGGATGGGGGAGAGAATCAGAGAAGTAAAAGTGAGAAAACTCGTGGGTTGAGATAAGAACAGTTTAATAATTGAAATAAGATAAAATAGAACAGTTAAATAGGTAAAGCAAAAGCTGTGCATGCAAACAAAACAAAGCAAGGAATTCATTCACTACTTACCATCAACAGGCAGGTGTTCAGCCATCTCCAGGAACGCAGGGCACCATCACGTGTAATGGTTACTTGGGAAGACAAACACCATCATGCCAAATGTCCCCCCCTTCCTTCTTCTTCCCCCAGCTTATATACTGAGCATGATGTCATATGGTATGAAATAGCCCTTTGGCCAGTCTGGGTCAGCTGTCCTGGCTGTGCCCCTCCCAGCTTCTCATGCACCTGGCAGAGCATGGGAAGCTGAAAAGTCCTTGACCAGTGTAAGCACTACTTAGCAGCTACTTAGCAACAACTTAGCACTACTTAGCAAGAACCAAAACATCAGTGTGTTATCAACATTGTTCTCATCCTAAACCCAAAACACAGCACTATACCAGCTATTAAGAAGAAAATTAACTCTATCCCAGCTGAAACCAGGACAGCAGCTTTCCAGCCCCTCTTGCCCAAAACTGTAGCCTTGCATGGTGTTGTGACCCAAGTGCAGGACCCAGCACTTAGACTTGTTGAATATCATACAGTTGGCCTCAGCCCACCGATCCAGCCTGTCCAGGTCCCTCTGTAGGGCCTTTCTACCTTCAAGCAGATCAATAATCTCACCCAACTTGGTGTTGTCTGCAGACTTACTGAGGGTGCACTCAATCCCCTCTTCCAGGTCATTGATAAAGATGTTGAACAGAACTGGCCCAACACTGAGCCCTGGGGAACACCACTTGTGACTGGCTGCCAACTGGATTTAACTCCATTTACCACAACTCTCTGGGCTCGGCCATCTAGCCAGTTTTTTTACTCAGCGAAGAGTGCACTTATCCAAGCCATGAGCAGTCAGTTTCTCCAGGAGAATGCTGTGGGAAACAGTGTCAAAGGCTGTCCAGGTAGAGAATATCCATAGCCTTTCTCTCATCCACTAAGCATGCCACCTTGTTATAGGAGACCAGGTCAGTCAAGCAGCACTTGCCTTTCATAAACCCATGCTGACTGGGCCTGATCACCTGGTTGTCCTGTATGTGCCGTGTAATGGCACTCAGGATGATCTGCTCCATAACCTTCCCCAGCACTGAGGTCAGACTGACAGGCCTGTAGTTCTCTGGATCCTCCTTCCAGCCCTTCTTGTAGATGGGTGTCACATTTGCTAACTTCCAGTCAACTGTGACCTCCCCAGTTAGCCAGGACTGCTGATAAAGGATTGAAAGTGGCATGGTGAGTACTTCTGCCAGCTCCCTCAGTATCCTCGGGTGGATCCCTCACCAACTGTGTCAGGAAGTTATCTTCCATGCACTCCAGGAACCTCCTAAACTGTTTCCTTTCTGCTCTGTTGGATTTTCAGCAGACAGCTGGTAAATTGAAGTCCCCTATGAGAACAAGGGCTAGTGATCATGAGACTTCTCCTAGCTGTTTATAGAATATTTCATCTGCCTCTTCATCCTGGTTGGGTGGTCTATAAAAGACTCCCACTATGATATCTGCTTTGTTGGCCTTTCCCTTCACTCTTAAACATTTGACCCTGTCGTCACCATCATCATACTCTAGAGAGTCAAAACACTCCCTAACATACAGGGTTACCCCACCATCTCTTCTTCCTTGCCTATCCCTTCTGAAGAGTTTATAGCCATCCACTGCAGCACTCCAGTTGTGCGAGTCATCCTACCATGTTTCTATGATGGCAACTATCTCATAGTTTTCCTGCTGCACAATGGGTTCCAATTTCTCCTGTTTGTTGCCCATGCTGTGTGCATTGGTCTAGAAACACTTCAGCTGGGCTATTGATCCTGCCACTTTTTTTGGGGGAGAATCCCTGATTCCTATGTGACCATTTGCAGGCACTTCCATGGTTTCTAACACATCAACAACCCTTGCATCTTCGTTGCTGTCTGGATCTCTATCCCTTGCCTGCACTGAGATGTCTAAGGTGCTGTGCGCATTAGTACAGGGACATTTCATATGTGGTCCAGTGAACTCAGCACATTGTGGAGCAGACCAAAGGACCTTGCTAACACACTGTCCCTCAAACATTGGCATGTCATCGCCAGGCTTATCTCTGGTGAGCCTGGTTTTATCCCTTTCCCCCTTCAAATCTAGTTTAAAGCTCTTTCAATAAGCCCTGCTAATTCCTGTGTAAAGATCCTTTTCCCCCTTTGAGACAGGCGTACCCTGTCTGTTGCCAGCAGACCTGGTGTCGTGTAGGCCAACCCATGATCAAAAAAACAAAAATTTGCCAGTGACACCAGTCATAGAGCCAGGTATTGATCTGCTGCATCTCCCCATTTCTTCCAACACCATTCCCTGCAAGTGAAAGGGTAGAGGAGAACACTACTGTGCTCCTGGTCCCTTAACCAGTCATCCCAAGTCCCTGAAGTCTCTCTTGATTGCCCTTGGACTTCTTATTGCAACTTCATTGCTGCCTACGTTAAAAATCAATAATAGATAATAATCTGAGGGCCGTACCACGGTAAGAAGTTTTCTTGTCACATCTTTAACCCGAACCCCAGGGAGGCAGCAGACTTTCCTAAAAAGTGGACTGGTATTATCTCCTATTATTTCAGAGGACCTTGTAGTTTCCAGGCTTCCTAAGTGAATGGAATGGGGTTTCTCCACTCCTTGTAATACTTTCTGCCACTTTAATATCTCTTTACTTGTCATATTCATTGCTTTAACTTTTCTCCGTGCTTTGGAATAATTTCCCTTTGATTCATTTACTCCGTCTCCTTTTTTCTTCTATCACACTATCTCCTGATAAAAAATGAACCTGTAGTCTGCTGCTTTTCACCTGAAAATGACTGCCTCAATTGATTTTATAATGTGCTTTATACAAACTGAAACAAATGGAATAGTTAAGTAAAAACACAGAGCTCTACTTTAAGTACATTGTGGATATTTTAAGAGCTTTCAAACACTCAATTGATGCGTAGTTAACTCTGAATTGTGACCAAAAGGAAAAAAAAAAATATGAAAAAACAGCATCTACTTTGATGAAAGCTATTTCTATTCATTAAGAAAGTCTATGATATTTTCTTCTTCAGTGCCAGGGTAATCCTGACAGTGCTGCTAACAAATTGTACACTCCTCTCCATTTATTTCCATGAACTTAATTGACCATTTCAAGAAAGAAATGGCCCTTTATGATAACAACAAGATAAAAGCCAGTAATTGACTGAAATGCATGGGTCCAGCTTGCTAAAACCACTTTCAATTGATGGAAACCTGCATAGAAGGTGTGAAAGCTTCAGCCAATAGCAAAAAAGGTCACATCATTATTTTATTTTATTTTATTTTTAAGGGGGAGTGAAGACAAAATGTCTTGGATATGAATTATGGACACTACAACTTAAAAAAAGAAAAGGTGGAGAAAAGAAACAGTGATGCTTCAAAAGAACATTGCAGCATGCCTGATTATTTCAAACCATGCTGGATATATTACAGAAAACTGATATTATTTTAAAAGCTTTCTCTGGTATAATTATGCTGTCAGCACAAGGCTATTTGATATGCATGCATTCAGGAAAGTTCTTTTTTTTTTTTCAAGAGCCAGTACCTACGGGTATAACATATGCAAACAATATTTTGATGGGTTTAATGCAACAGGCAAGCCAAGCTCCTGAGAACAAATATGTCTTCTGAACAATAATAGAGTTTTATTTGTAAACAATTCCAAAAGTACAATTTAAAAAACAGACTTGCATAGTTAAGACAGAGGAATTATCTGCATGCTCCAGCTTTTTTTTTTTTTTTCCCCAGACCTAGTAATAAAAAGAAGGAAAATAAATTATCTTTGTCCTACTGCAAGTGCCTCTGTGTTATTTGGGATTTGGTACACCAGAGAAAAGAGCAGAGCAGAACAGAACAGGTCAACTTGTATTCTACAAAAAGCACGAATGGATCATCCCAGGAATTTATTAGTGCCTTATTTGTGATGTGCCCCTTCTTGTTTGAAGTTCCTTCTGTGCTGTCCATTAATAGTCACTTAGGTTCATCTCTGCAGGTACAAAGCCACAAATATTGCAATAATATCTCATACAATGTGAGAGTGTTCAGCAAAGAAACAGAGCTCTCATGATGTAATTCTTTCTCTCATAAAAATGACACATAATCCACAATTTTACATGGTTTTTATGGAAACTCCACTATCATGGAAGAGGTGTGGGCCAAAAAAAGTAGCTCCAGGCAGCCATGCTGTACATTACAAAGACAGTGACATTCATTTCTGTCAGAGTAACAGGAAAATAATATCATGACCCTCAACTCAAACTGTTCACACATCTACGAAGAAAAAAGCTATGACATTACAGACACAGGGAGTGAAAACTGGATAAGGAATTCTGTTCATGCTAAACTATTACAGCTACAAAAAATGTAGTGGTTAAGAAGCATATCAACAAAAGCACACTAGAAACACCTTTTCCCTTGTTCTGAAGACATGGGTGGCACTTATTTTTTCAACAAATATTTGGATTATGGTCATTACATTTGGTTCTCATACTTCAGCCAACTTTTAAAACATGTAGTGAAGATGTGCTTTTTGATGATGCAACTCATGTTGTGCTGAGTAATAAATGCAAATTAAGTATTCCGAAATATGATCTTTAAAGACTAATATATTAGAAATTAATTCATCTTAATATCAATATTCCATTCCCATATGGATTATGGAATCTTAAATTTTGCGGGCAGACGTTTATGTACATGAGGCCTATATTTCTTTGGCAGTCTTTATTTTCCACCCTTCTATTTACTCTGTGAATCGAAAATGCAAGTGAAGGGAAGGGAGGTGTTTATCTTTGGTTAGGACTTTACTTGATACCATGGAAATCGATGTTTGATTCTCACTGACTCCCTTCACATATACCTAATAATAGCTAAGTTCAGTATCCTTAGGCCTGGCCTGAGTTCAGAAATTACTCAAGAATATCCAAATAGATCTGATACGTTATCTATTACTGATGTTGTCATAAAACCAGAGGTCTAAAAATGAACACAATTGCATAGATATACCTAGGATTTCATATGGGGAAAACTATACCAGGCTAATATACCCTTAAAATGCTGTTACAATGTGAAAGTAATAGGTCTATACATCCAGTATTATGCAATTTCAACTCAAACTAAAGGCCTCAATGTTTAAGAGAAATATTATTCTAACTGTGTATAGCAATTGGCTTCACTTGCTTTCATGGTTCAGATCAGGGTCTCCAGATCCAATAAAAAAATTTAAATATATACTGACACTCAGTGGGGACTAGAAGACCGCTTGATACTTCATGTATTTTTTAGTAGCTATCACAGCCCCATCCTAACAGACTCTTAACAGCACTGGTCTAATCATAATTATTTGATTATTTTCTTTCAAAATATGATGGATGTTCAGACATGTATCTGCTTTTACATGACCTCACTCGAAAAACAAGGGACCATGTTCAGTTCTCTTCAGAGTTTTCTTCAGAGCTGTCAAGCCATTGTATAAAGCTCCATGGACAGGGATATCTCTGTTCCCTCTAACTGCTTTGAAGAGTGCAAGAGAGCTGAGCCGGAGAATAGATATGTTGGTAATAAATAGATATTTTTGTCATTAATGACGTTACAAAAGTAACATGTATGTGCTACCTTTCACAATTATGATGACTAACAAATGTGGAAACCTATTACACACAAAACTGGTTGTGCCATTTTTCTTCTCTCACTTTTTATTTGTCTTGTCTTTCCACACACATCAGCAACCTCTGCAAAGGTTTTCCAGAAAATCTACTTTTTTTTATTGTTGTTGTTGTGATGATCTCAGAAACTTTATCGATCTGTAAAATGGCTGTAACAGTAGCAACAACATAGTCTGTGACAGTCTTAAAGCATTCAAACTAGGAGCAGTAGTCAGTACTAGAAATAAATTATAACTATTTCAATTTTTCTATTCTCTTTCCTCTAAACAAGAAAGATAAAGTAGACTGTGAATGACTGTAACCTGGTTAGGGCACATTGACGCAGGAAACAAAATGCATTGTGTTAACTTCTTTTGGTGGTTCCAGGCAATCCTTGTATTTTCTGGTAGAAATATGGAGACATCTATGACAAAATTATCAAAAAGCTTTAAAATGCTGTCACTGCTGCTTTTTGCTTTTAATATAATCTTCTGACTGTCTTAGGCCCACAGATGCATCTTTTGATTCACAGAGGAGACTGATTTATTTTGTCTTTTTTTCCAGTTATGATAAATGCAACTGAAATAAACATTGTCGTGGAGTGCAAATTTTACATGAAGTCTCATTTCCTACCCAGTTCATGTCATATAAAAGTGTGACCATAATGCTTGTAGAATCATTTCACTCTGACATGAATCAGTAAATTTCTGTGTAAAGGGTGTAATTGCAGCTACTACAGTTGGAAGTACATAGCTTGAAGTATAAGGTAATGCTATTGCAAATAGTATAGACTTGCATATAATATATACATAACAGATGACAAGAGAACAATACCGAGATGATTTGAGATTTAGCTCAGTACATTAACTGGTTCATCAAATACAAATCAGTTGCACATACAAAGAAATCTCCAGTACTTTGTATGATTTTGTAATGTCATGCTTTTATAATAATGCCTTGTTAGAAGCGTCCACCCCTGGGTTTTGGCATATGCTTTGTAATACTATTGCCTGAGGACTCTATTATGCTTGAATGTTCTCTATTAATACAAACCATAAATAAACCAGAAATATTTAAGCGCTAGAAGAAACAAAATGTTGAAAACCAGGAAACGATGTTTGTCATTACTTGCTTTTTGATATTTTGGATGAATAAAACCTAAATACTACAGAATTTTCTCTCTCACACTGTTACAGACAGTTTTTTTTAAATTCTTTTGCATCTTTTGTTAAAAAAGTAGACTAGTTATGTAAAGTGTGATAAAACCAAAGAAACTGTTTGGTATGTTTTCTCTGATTCTGTGCAACGCTAATAACCCTATAGCAGAAACAATAAACATCAAAACAGATTCTACAGATACTTCAAAAATAGGTACACATTACAATGGAAAAGGTAACATATCTCTTTGTCTAAAAATGGGTGCAAACATTGCGTTCATTTTTAAAAAGATTAGAAAAGAGGACCCTGGGAACTACCGACCTGTCAGCCTCACCTCTGTGCGTAGAAAGGTCATGGAACAGGTCCTCCTGGAAGCTATGCTAAGGCACACAGAACACAGGGAGGTGATTTGAGACAGCCCGAATGGCTTCACCAAGGGCAAGTCCTGCCTGACCTTCTATGATGGAGTGACTACATCAGTGGACAAGGGAAGAGCTACAGATGTTGTCTATCTGGACTTCTGTAAGGCCTTTGACATGGCCCCCCACAACATCCTTCTCTCTAAGTTAGAGGGATATGGATTTGATGGATGGACTGTTTGGTGGACAAGGAATTGGCTGGATGGTCACATCCAGAGGGTAGTAGTGGTCATCATCTCAGCATCCAGACAGATCGGTGATGAGTGGTGACCCTCAGGGGCCTGTATTGGGACCAGTACTATTTAATATCTTCATCAATGACATAGCGGGATCGAGTGCACCCTCAGCAAGTTTGCAGACGACACCAAGCTGAGTGGTGCAGCTGACATGCCTGAGGGATGGGATGCCATCCAGAGGGACCTGGACAAGCTTGAGAAGTGGGCCTGTGTGAACCTCATGAGGTTCAACAAGGCCAAGTGTAAGGTCCTGCACCTGGGTTGGGACAATCCCCAGCATCAGTACAGGCTGGTGGATGAAGGGATTGAGAGCAGCTGTGCCAAGAAGGACTTGGGGGTACTGGTGGATGAAAAGCTGGACATGAGCTGGCAATGTGTGCTTGCAGCCCAGACAGCCAACCGTATCCTGGGCTGCATCAAAAGAAGCGTGGCCAGCAGGTCAAGGGAGGTGATTCTGCCCCTCTACTCCAGTCTGGTGATACTCCACTTCGAGTAAAGCATCAAGCTCTGGAGTCCTCAGTACAAGAAAGACAGGGACCTGTTGGAGCAGGTCTAGAGAAGGGTCAGAAAAATGATCAGAGGGATGGAACACCTCTCCTGTGAGGAAAAGCTGAGAGAGTTGGGTTTGTTTAGCGTGGAAAAGAGAAGCCTCCGGGGAGACCTTATTGCAGCCTTTCAATACTTAAAGGAGGCTTATAAGAAAGATGGGGACAGACTCTCTAGTAGGGCCTGTAGTGATCGGACAAGGGGTAATGGTTTTATACTAAAAGAGGGTAGATTCAGACTGGCTATAAGGAAGAAATTTTTTGTGATGAGGGTGGTGAAACACTGGAAGAGGTTGCCCAGAGGGGTGGTAGATGTCCCATCACTGGAAATATTCAAGGTCAGACTGGATAGGGCTCTGAGCAACCTGATCTAGTTGAAGATGTCCCTACTCATTGCAGAGGGATTTGACCAGATGACCTTTAAAGGTCCCTTCCAACCCAACCCAGTCTATGATTCTATGATTCTATGATTCTATGAAAAGATGATCATTAAACAATCTGAATTTCTTGGCTTGTTTTTGTAGTTGTGTGGAATTTGGAATATTTAATTGAAGGAGTCAAACTAACATTTATTTTCATGCAATAAAACGCCAAGAAATACTCTTAAACTGTTGATTTTTAAAACATAGGTAAAAGTTTTTTCTGAAAAAAATATTTGGAAAAATCACTGTTAAGATGATACTGATAGCATATATATCAACTTCACAACAACAAAACAGAAAGGTGAAGGCTAAGAAGCCAGGGCAGCAGAGGAACTGTGGAAGGTGAATTTAAATGCTTAGGTATACTTGTAGAGATATTTACAGTGAACCCAAATGTTCCCTGATTTACTCAGGTGAAAATGTGAGAGTAGCATGCAAGTAAGTATGGAAATAACTGAACCTTAAAACATTGCAGTTATAGATGAAGGAAGGTGTTACATGCTCATTTGCACGGTGAATAGAGGTGGTGACAGGGTTTTGGGGAGTCAATTGGATTACCAGTGCCTCCCTGACTTTCTATCACATTATTATTAACATGTCAATTCACATGATAAATTCAACAGAAAAAAATATCCTTCATTTTGTTCCTAAATCAGTGTGTGTGTATTTATGACCGGTTCATGTAAAATAATTCATTAAAATAGCACACCATAGTATTGAGAACATGATAGATCAGGCTTCTTTTGCCTCATATCACAGAAATGGGGAAGAACAAATATGCCTACATCCTCATGCAACACAAGTTGGACCATGCATCTGAAATTTTGTGGTACAATATAGGTGATTCTTTTTTCAACATAATAATTTTCACACTGCTCTGCAAAAACTGGTCTTTGGGGGATTTAACTTAAAGTCTTAAAAAAGACTTAATTTTAACAACTGCTTTGGCTGAAAATAGTTAGTCATGACTTGTCCTGATGGTTTTCTTTGGTATTTCTAGAAAGTTGTTATTTCAGCCCAAATTTAATTAAATTAAATGCACATTTTAAAAAATAAATAAATAAAGATACAAAAATCAGTCCAAAGTAAAGGTTTCCTTCTTGGTCAATGAGTAAAAAAAAAATTTACTGTGACCTAAAACTTTTATTTCAGGGTTCTTTATACTATTTATTATTAGAAACCAGACTTCCTAATTTGGGAAGTTAGTAAAACTGAAACCTTGAAAATTTTTACTTTATTATCTTTTCAATCATTAAAATGACAGAACTACAACAATGTTACTACTTTATTGCCCAAAATTACAGCTTTTCTCCTTTTGTATCCACAACCTTGCTCAGTGTCACCTAGATATGTGTTCTTTCCCTTAACTGAGATTTCCCTTAGTTGAAGCAGTTGCTATCATTTACCTTTCTCTTATTAGCAAGTAGATTAGAATTGCAGTGGCCAAGTCAAACCTGAGGTATGTTTGTGCAAATTTTCTTGTTGAAATTATCTCACACCTTAGCTTAATGTTAACTGGCATTTCTATCACAAACAGCAGTAGATGGAGACATGTACTTCAGATGATGCCTGAAATATGCTAAAACTGAGCTGTTTAATTGTTAGCTTTTGTTAGATTAGTAGATAGATGGGAGTTCAAAAAGTAGCCCAATGACTTAGCAGTATTTTATCTGATTGTTACATCTGAGTAAGATTTAACTATTAATAATGGAAGCTGTACTAAGCAATTTGAAATGGTCCCATTAAAAGCTGACAATTTACCAAATATGCAGCATATACCATACTTAAACAGTGAAGAGAGATTAACAGAGATTAACATCTTGGCAACTTCAAGCAAATACCTGACACCTTGTTACATCCTTTACCCTTTAGCCATCTGTCTGTCATAGACACCTCATCAAGGATTGACACCTCATTAAAGTAGAACATCTTTTCCATATCTTATAGATACTAGAAAACATTTGCAACTAGTTGTACATCAGAAGAAAGTAGAATGCAATATTATTATTCTTCTACTAGTAACCATTGATACTAGAAGAGATGAAAGTTAAACAAAACAATCTATCTCTTAAGGAGGTTTTCCTGCTTATTTCTTTTTAAACAGTTCATTGAAGTTTTTAATCTTTTTTTAAAAAGAAAATTTGAAGAATGTTGCAATGTCTTTGAACCTTTTGTTAGTAGTACTCTAAAATTTTTAATTAATGAAGAGTATTTTTATTTAGGGAAGGACAAAAAGTAAAGATAAATTAACTCATCACTTTTTTTTTAATACTTCGTATTCTATTTAAACAATGTTCTTTCAAATTTCAGATACACTTTTTGGGGAGTGTTATGGAACGCTGTCTGTCTATATAGGCAAGTTAGACATATGAAGAAGGTATATGTCTCTATTGTCATGTTGAGGAATTTGTTTCTTATCAGATTTCTAGTTCTTATTGCATGCTCGGCTGCATTCAGTTCTATAACTAACTAATTTACTCCTTTAAAATTTGGGCATAGCCTAGAATACATTATGTCCCTCTCTAAGGGCTGTGACTGGGTATTTTGTGCTGAGCTATTTCATCCTTTATTGGGGCTGAAGGACCTTCTTTTTACAGAAATAACAAGACCAGATTGTATTATTTCTTTTGATATGCCCAAATTCCAGTTTTTTTCTGATATTCAAGAAACAAAAAACATGTTTTACAAACCCTTTTCTGAATGCCTTAGCAAGTCAATTTCAAAGTGCTTGGCAAAAAAGATCTTTAATAATTCCAAAGATCAAATATTTTTGATGTTTCATTAAAACATTCTTACACTAAACTTCTTTATGTTACAGAATGAACAACAAAAAAAACTTAATCCAACCTTAGTATGATATTTATTTTTAATTTTCTAAAATTAATTAGTTTTGAAAGTTCTTAATTTAGTCTCCAAAGTTAAACAAAAGAATGAACATTTTAGCTCAGCGTACTATTCCTGAAGAATCAGACAGGATAATCATTAAGCAATTCTCTATAATCTCTTAATCTACTGTCTTTACACACTGCATCACCATTTACAAATTGAATTGAATAGTTAGGTAATATAATGCCAACTATGGCAAAAATACAAAATTCATTTGTAGTATTTAACTACAACATTTCCATACCAATGCTCACACAGATGAAGTCATAGTCTTTGTCAAAGATAATTTGCCACTGATGTCAATAATCACTCTACGTGATTATTAGTATTGCTAGATGTCAAAACTAAAACTTTCCAGAGGAACATACAAATATCAACAGTACTGAAATTTCTGGGAGAGGTCTACACCTAGCTTGATATTGCCTAATATATTCAGAGCATTTATTAGCAATGGTTAAAATCCAGGCTTACATTTTTTAGATAAGGAACCTTGACTTTTTACTTTGTATCAACTCCAGACTACTTCAGGAACAGGACTTGTTTTCTTCTGTTGGTAGTTCCAGTTTATATCAACAGGCAGGTTTTCATCTGAGTGTCATTATGGTTTGCACATCCCAAGTTCATATTCTTTTCACTGAGCTAATAGATTTTTGTTTGGTCGGTTTTTAGTATTATTTATTTTCTTGTTTTTGCATGAAGACTTTTGAAAGGACTGTAGGTAACCCTGACTCATAAAAGGAAACCAAACCAAACAAAAAAACTTCTCTGGTTTCATAAAATTGTTTTTGTACTCATTTCTAACAGGAATTAACAGCTCAACAAACCCTTTAGGGAAATCATTAATTTGAACCAGACAGTAAAACGTACATTATTGGATTCAATCTAAGGATCCACCAAATCAAAACAATCTTGCCTTTGCTAGCAGGCACCAGCGATTTTCTTGCCAAAATCACTGCATGTATACAGCATAGTATACATATACTGCATATATATCATATATATATAAATGCTACTTTCACTGAGTAAGTAAATAAACTACATACACACACATCATTTTACTGCTACTTATAGCTAGGGTATTGAGAATTAAATGAAGTCAATTCATTCACATCCTCTACAAAATGGAATTCTTTTCCTTTAATCCTCTGTTCCTGCTCCCCTCCCTGGAGCTTCTGTTAGCTGGTTTATATACATAAAACACTGGTGCGTAATTCACCAGATATAGAGATTCTGACAGTGTGATCACTTGCAACCTGTGACACTTCTCTCACCAGCAACATGTATAAGCCTGTCTGACTGACAGACACCCTAACCGTAATCCAAAAGAAGCAGAATCTGATACTTGCTATGTCACAGAGAAGCTTCTCTTTCTGCTAAATATGTAACACTCCAGTCTGGCCTGCATGGTCTACTTTTTCTTCAGAAAGGAGTCCAATGGCAGCAATCCTTTTTGTTTTCATTGTGATAACTGCCAACAACCTGTAATCTTCCAATAAAAGTTGATTCTTCACACACAGTTAGCTATTCAGTCTGAACTAGGGGAATAGACAGAAAGCTTATTTGCACTTCTGTTTCTGAAGTCAGACAAAGGCTGATCTCAGCTGCAGCATGACTTTGAGATGAATCTGTGGCATTTCTAAATGATCTTGTGGCTGGAAACCCCAAAGGCTATTCAAGGACTTAGCAATTGCTGGAATTTAGAAGATTTGGGCCAGGACCTCAAGAAATATGAAGACATGGACATACTGGAGAGAGTCCCATGAAGGGCCATGAACATGATTAAGGGATGGAGCATCTCTCCTATTAGGAAAAGCTGAGAGAGCTGGAACTGTTCAGCCTGGAGCAGAGAAGGCTCAGGGGGATCTTATAAATGTGTATAAATACCTGAAGGGAGGGTGCAAAGAGTCTCTTTTCAGTGGTGCCCAGTAACAGGACCACAGGCAATGGGCACACACTGAAACACAGGAAACACTTTTTCCCTGTGTGAATGACCAAGCACTGGCACAGGCTGCCCTGCGTGGTGGTGGAGTCTCCCTCCTTGGATATATTGAAAGCCATCTCGATAACAAAGCCCATCCTGGGCAACTGGCTGTAGGTGGCCCTGCATTAGCAGGAGGGTTGGACCAGGTGACCTCCAGAAGTCCCCTCCAACCTCAGCCATTCTGTCATTCTGTGAATTCTGCTCAGTACATATTTCTGTTTTGACAGTGGACTACTGAAATCTTTTTAATGAGAAAGTTGTTGCAACCAATTTCATATTTGTCTAACTGTGGTTTCACTTAGACTATGTATTCTCACCTCTTTTGTAAAAAAATGATTTGACAGCATGTACTCTCAGAGAATGTCTTCTGATGCTCACTGTTTTCTCCTTGTCTTTCTGTGACTTACAGGCAGAACTCCTAACATTTTCTGGGTCCTGATCCTTTCTCTATAAAGCAGAATTAACTTTGCCAATTTTCTCCCACTATATAGAATTACCACTGGGAATTCTACACCAGTAAGAAATCTGCTTATATTAGAAGAAATCTGTGTATAAATGAAGCTGCTCTTGTTTGCTTCCGATGCATCTAATCAAATATTAATGATCATCAGTTAAAAGGATCTTTCCCCCTCCACCTTCAATTAGCATCTCTGTATTCTCTGTTATTCAACTTAGCAGTTTATTTTCCTCATCCCCTGTTATTCTCATCAACAATTCATGGCACTAATCACAATGCTTTCATGTACCCATGATTATACTTAGAGGATATTTACCAGTTCTCTGAGACAGTAACTTAAATGACAGAAAAATTATGCAGATTGATCATACATTTATGTTTAAAATTAATATTTGGCTTTCAAATTTTGTAAGTTCAGAACCTAAATAAAAAAAACCTGAAAATATATCAGTAAAACCCATTATTGTATGCAACCAGTGTTTGACAAACAGGCACTGGAAAAGTATATAGTAAAAGTGCAACTATAAACACACGATATGCAGTTGTGTGGTCTTTGGTCCTGAGTTTGTGAGGTGTTGATTAGCTTAATTGCTTAACTACTAAAGTCTCTTGGAATTAAGTGTACTCAGCTCTTGACAAATGGCATTCAACATCATGGTATCTCAAGTCTTACACAACTCACAAACACAAAAGGAGTAAAGTGTTCCTAACATAACTCCAGTCTGTGTGCTGAAAGGATTCTAGGAATTAATGTAGCCCATAACAACGTTTACCTAAGTAAGTTTCTGCTATAATTTGATTGTCTTTTTACATACAAGACCAAAAGAAATTAGAGATAAATCCTGCCTGCTGTGCCAGCCCATCCACTGTGTAAGCCACTGCAACATGGGAAGGAAAGCAGTTCCTTCGATATCCACAGCTGATATAAAAAATATGAACTGAGGGCTCTTTTAGAGATTCTGCCTTTTTTATTTAACCTACTGCCCAGAAATCTTATGTTGATACAGCATCTTGTGGACCTGAAAGCTTAGTACATAAGTAAAATTTATTTCATAACTAAATGCAGAAAGGGAGTTGAAACAGTTGTTTATTCCTAGATGTTAGTTTAAAAGTACCTAGTATTGCAGGTCCTACCAGTTTCCGTATTAATAATTTAGCCTGATAATTTTACTCTTTCTAAGATACTCTATAGAAACAAATTCACCTATCTTAGGTACAAAGGAGGACTAAAGTTTCACATTATGATAGTTATTGGACTTTTAGGTATTCTGGCAAGATATAACACAGTATACCAACAAGCAAGGCAGTATGTAATACATAGGGTAGTAGAGTACTGTGAATAAGCAAGTAGACACTACTTTGCATAAAAAGGAATGAAATCTGTATGCTTAGTAACATTAAAGAGTAATACAGGTAGATTATATAGACAAATCTCAAGTGACAGAGCTGTGGAAAAAAGCCAATAACTATATTTTGTAAAATCAAGTAAGTCAGCTGCTGAACTACCTTTACAATAGTTTGAGATGTATCATATAGCACTGCACCATGGTTGTTCCTGAAATAGATAATATTCAAGTGCTTCTGTATTGAAAGAATTTATTTTTATTCTGTATTTATTTAAGATCATGAGTCAGAGATACGGAAAGGGAAAATGCATCTCTGATCAGATTGTCTGGCACAGCTTCTTTTTCAAAGGAAGCACTTATAAATGCTTTTGGAAGGATCATTTGGTCTGTCTTTGTGTACTATCAGAAAGAAATGCCTTTTTTTTTTCCCTCAAGGTTTTCTGATGTACATAGAATGCTGGACAAAAAGGTAATATATACATTCAAAATAATTTTAAAATGTCTGCAGTTAAAAACATCCTAATGATATATAAAGTATTAATAGATGTGCTTCTGTGTCTTTTCCCAGAGTGGAAGCATCACCTTGTAAGTCTTCAGGCTGGCAGAACTGTTCAGCTTTGCTTTGTGATTCTCCCAGCCTTAAAGGCCACATACATGATCTGGCAAGAAAAAAGAAGCATGTGTATATTGATATATAATAGTTTCTCTCTGTGACAAATTCTTTGGATTAAGACATCAATGACTTTGCATACAGGAGAATCAATATAGGGGAAAAAAAAAAAAAAGATTCTTCCAAACACACAGTGAGAGAATGGTGACAGTTTAGGTTTGATAAACAGACCAACAGCTTGTGAGTGAAACCCTGCCCTAAGGAAAAATGAGTAACACTAGAATAATAAGATCCTGGTGAGAACGCACATGGCAGGATGTCTGTTTAAAAAGAAATATAGTTTTCAAGTTAGACTACTTGCTAAATATTGAGTAATTATGACTTTAAAAATTGTCTGGCTAAATAATTTTTCTGCTTTTATTTAATGGAACAAATGAATCACAGGAAAAAAGACAAAAATCTCCTTTACAAAGACAAAATCCTGGTTTATTCTCTTCTGCCAAACCACTAGAGCAGAAAACTTTAATTTCTGGAAGTTACTTATTTTCTGCATACAAAGAAAAGACTTAATGTCCCTTCTTTTGGGTATGTTTCTTAGACTGTCGGATGTTATTAGCAGGTAAGAGAAAGCTACTTTGCACAAATGTTTATCACAACAAACCACTTTTGAATTATCAAAAACCTTTCTGTGTCCTTATGTTTTTTACTATCTTTTGCCAAAATGACTATTGAATATTTTCTGGAATTTGTCATGTATTACAGATATTACTGTGGCAATACACACGATACTCAAAGAAAACTAAGGCTCAGTTCTGTTGCCTCAGCACAGATGCCATTATGACATGTTGGTGTATTTAACATATCAGCATGGAACTGGTAGATTTCACCCAGATATTGTCATAACCATGGCCTTTTAGAAACCAAGAGGAGTACTCTAGGGAGTCTCAAATGACTTTTGCTTAGGCAGCTGAAGCTTGCTCAAGTGACAAGAGATGCTGAAGGGAAAAGAAGGAAAGTGACTTTCAAATTGCAAAGCAGGCCAGCAGCAGTCTTGAATCACTTTGAATATAAGTTTCTTGATCCTTCAGACAGTGATCTATTTCTTAGCAATCCTTTCCTATTTATATGCATCAGCAATATTCATTCAAAGGCATTATGTATGCATTTGTCCGTTACTTTGCAGCTGTTTTCCTCATCTCTCTCATAAAGGAATACAAAAAAATCAATAATCTATTGATAAAATTACATTCCTTCTTCTAAGGATCTTGCTTCCTGTACTACTTACCTGTTTAACCATTAGGTTTTTTTTAAAAAAAATATCACACATATATTAAAGATCATAATTGTAAGAAGAGCAGCATTTAACTTAGTTAAGGAGTTGAGAATAAATGTCAGCTGCACAAATGTGTCATTATTACAAAATTACTGATGTGCCCAGCTGTTTTATTACCAATTGAACATCAACCAATATAAAAGTGAGTGCTTTCTTTTGCCACTGTCATGTTTCAGTCTCATTACTCTGTCACTGCGGTTTTTACATAAAAAATGTGCAAGGTGTGGTAAAAAAGGTGGGGAAACTTGGCCACGAAGGATGAGGAGAAGGCTGAGGTACTTAATGTCTTCTTTGCCTCAGTCTTTAATAGTCGGACTGATCATCCTCAAGGTTTTCATGCCCCTGAGCTGGGAGATGGAGATAGGACACAGAATGAAGTCCCAGTTGTTGAAGAGGTGGCAGTCACCAACCTGCTCCTCCACCTGGATGCCCACAGGTCTATGGGGCCAGATGGGATCCACCCGAGGATACTGAGGGAACTGGCGGAGGAGCTTGCCAAGCCACTCTCCATCACCTATCAGCAGTCCTGGTCAACCAGGGAGGTCCCAGATGACTGGAAGTTAGCTAATGTGACACCCATCTACAAGAAGGGTCAGAAGGAGGATCCAGGGAACTACAGGCCTGTCAGCCTGACCTCGGTGCCGGGGAAGGTCATGGAACAGATCATCTTGAGTGCCATTATGCAGCATGTGTGGGACAACCGGGGGGTCAGGCTCAGCCAGCACAGGTTTATGAAAGGGAGGTCCAGCTTCACTAACCTGGTCTCCTTCTATGACAAGGTGACCCACTTAGTGGATGAGGGGAAGGCTGTGGATGTTGTCTACTTGGACTTCAGTAAGGCCTTTGACACTGTCTCCCACAGCATTCTCCTGCAGAAGCTGGCTGCTTACGGCTTGGCCAAGTGCACTCTGAGCTGGGTTAAAAACTGGCTGGATGGCCGAGCCCAGAGAGTGGTGGTGAATGGAGCCAAATCCAGTTGGTGACCGGTCACGAGTGGTGTTCCCCAGGGCTCAGTGTTGGGACCGGTCCTGTTCAATATCTTTATCGATGATCTGGATGAGGGGATTGAGTGCACCCTCAGTAAGTTTGGAGATGACACCAAGTTGGGTGGGAGTGTTGATCTGCTGGATGGTAGGAAGGCCCTACAGAGGGACCTGGACAGGCTGGATTGTTGGGCCGAGGTCAACTGTATGAGGTTCAACAAGGCCAAGTGCCAAGTCCTGCACTTGAGTCACAACAACCCCAGGCAACGCTACAGGGCTGGGGAGAAGTGGCTGGAAAGCAGCCTGGCAGAAAAGGACCTGGGGGTGATGGTTGACAGCCGCCTGAACATGAGCCAGCAGTGTGCTCAGGTGGCCAAGAGAGCCAATGGCATCCTGGCTTGTATCAGGAATAGTGTGGCCAGCAGGACTAGGGAGGTGATAGTGCCCCTGTATTCGGCACTGGTGAGGCTGCACCTTAGATACTGTGTTCAGTTTTGGGCCCCTCACTACAAGAAAGACATTGAGGTGCTGAAGAGTGTCCAAAGAAGGGCAACGAAGCTGGTGAAGGGTCTAAAGAACAAGTCTTGTGAGGAGTGTCTGAGGGAGCTGGGGTTGTTTAGTCTGGAGGACACTGAGGGGAGACCTTATTACTCTCTACAACTACCTGAAAGGAGGTTGTGGTGAGGTGGGGGTCGGTGTCTTCTCTCAGGTAATAAGTGATAGGACAAGAGGAAACAGGCTCAAGTTGCACCAGGGAAAGTTTAGATTGGATAGTAGGAAAAACTTCTTTACTGGAAGAGTGGTCAAGCATTAGACCAGGCTGCCCAGGGAAGTGGTTGAGTCCCCATCCCTGGAGGCATTTAAAAGATGGGTAGATGTGGTGCTTGAGGACATGGTATAGTGGCGGACTTGGCGGTGGTAGGTTAACGGTTGGACCTGATGATCTTAAGGGTCTTTTCCAACCTTAACAATTCTATGATTCTATTCTATGATTCTATGAAAAGAAACCATTTTACTAGAGCTAAAGAAACTCACATATCTATACTGTTTAATGTAACTTAGTCAATAATTAGAATACTGCCTTTATCTCTGAATGATTTTGGTTGTCAGAAAGTCTTTTAGAAGGGTGTAATTAAACAAGTAAAAAGATTATACTGGTGATATACAGTAAAGTTGTATCTATGGCATGACTTTCTGACTATATAATGAGATAAAAGAATGCAGTATAAGTTGCTTACTCAGATGAACCAAGCATTGACATATGAATGTCCTTCTCGTGATAAGCTAGAAACCTAGCTGATTAAAAACTGCATTGTTCTTTTAGCTTTTCAACAATTGAGTAAATTGCAGACCAGTATGAATTGGACTAAAAAGTATCATATTAGAGAAGATCAATGATATGGACAACAAAAAAGACAGCTGCTTTTTGAGGACAGCCTCACAGTTTCTAGCATAAAGCATGTGCCAAGAACAGATAAGAGGTGTAGAGATTCAAGCAATACCACAGTGTGTTATCCCTCAGGTATCCAAATCACTGCTAAAAATCAGTCACACTGTATAGATTAGGAGCAGGAGAGGTAGCCCCATCACGAGAGCTGAATCTTGAGTTCAGAGTTGGCTTCTGTACTGTCCAGCAGATGCAACAGAGAAATTCACACAGCTATTAGTTGGGAGACATGCAGTTAGCTGTAGCAGCTGTAAAGCACACAGGTAAATTGGATTTTTAAATGGGTAAATGCCTGTTAAGATATAGATTAGTTTACGTGTGATACATTAATGTAATAGTTTGATTTATAGCCTAAATACCATGGTTCTGTCAATACAGAGGAACTCTTGTGCTAAGGACTTCTAAATAAAGGTAGCTTTATTAATTTTGTTACTTGAGGATATCAATTTATTTGTGAATCCTTTTAGATTTTATAAAAATATGGTGTATATTTATGATATAAGTTTATGGTTAACTGACTTCAAAGCCTACATCCAATTTTCAAAATGATGTTAATTACTTACAAACTTAAAATCTATTCAGTGACATGCTTTCAGAGAAGCTTTTTTAAAAATTAGATTCCATACTCTCTTCATTATTTTTTTCTTCTTTCCTCCCAAATTTCCCTACTTCATTGCATGTCTTTTGGTTTTCGTTGTTCTTTTTTTTTCCTATCATTATCTGCTCGTACTCCTCTTATCTGCTTGTACTCCACTTATCTATGTTCTTGGAGCTGTTGGACAGCTTTAATAGAAAACTATTAAAGCAATTACAGCAGCAGCAGTTTAAATTTTTCCAAGGGCTTTGCCTTCTCTGGGTCCTTGCTAGCAAGGTGGAAGCACAAATTTCCATGATCTGACAGTTTCCTCTTTTTTGTTCTACTATGTTCCACAAAGATTTATTCCTTTCTCTCTTTAGATTGCTCTCTCCTACCATTCAGATCAAACAACAATTGTAAACCCTTTTTGTGCAAAGCCTGTTTTATAAAGTGAGCTATGATTGCTCCTGAATTATGTAAGTTCCTCATCTGAAAGAAAGAGATTAGAATGACACAATAGAGAAAAATGAATGTCAGTATGTCTAGAACAGATGGTCCCCTTCCATTAAAGATGCAAAAGGCAAGAACTCATGGACTAGCAAATGCTGAAAGGAAAGGATTTTCCATACATTTGAGGTAAAGCAGTTTTATGAAGGATTCTGCCACACTGTTCATTCTGCCAGTGTTTATATGAGGTCATGCCTCGCCAAAGTATCAGCTTTAATGACTTTCACTTTTTTGAAATCAGTATATATTTACTATTTTCTGATATGAATCGTTCATGTTATTATTGGGGTATTAAGATCTGCTGATCTTCTGAGGCATAGAACTACACCTAAGGTTTAGGATTTTTTTTGTGTGGTTTATTTCTGATATTATCAATTAATAAAGAGTTTTTTTAATGCCAAAAAATAGGAATATATCAAGAAATAGCTGTTTGATAATTTTTTAGTATTCATTTTCAGAGGATTTCAATCTAAGACATTATTTACATATTCTGAAAGTCTTCCTGAGATATAGTTTTGACTTTTAAACAAGAAACAAATCAACCTTTTATATTTTCCACAGTTACATTATTTCTGAGCAAGAACAAGAATACTTCATTCAAAGTAATTACAGCCTTTCCTATAAACAGATATTTATAATGATATAAAAATATGTGCAAAAAATTAAGAAAAGACAATTAGTGCATGTGTTCTACCTATGAAACTTATCTGTGTTCAAGCCCGTATCTGTGAAGAATTCAGGGACTATGCTTTTGTAGTAGTACTCTGATCCTAGAAATGCCTGTGCATGTAAGCAGCTTTATTCATATAAGAATCCACATTGATTTCAAATTACCCACAGAATAAATATTTACCAGATCAAGAGCTCAAGTAGAAAGCTATCTTTCTCATCTATAGCAAGTAATATTAATGTGGAAATATTAATTATATTTTATTGCAAATAATCTAAAACTAATTTTAACTTTTATTCTTGAGTAAGATGCTATAATAACAAGAAGTAAATTATAATTATAACTTAGTAACATTATTAACACTAATTAGCTTTCAAATAAATGTTCACTCATATTAGGATACTGCTACATTTGCTAGATTAGTTAATTATCATTGAATGAGACTATAAATGAAATCCATGTTATCTTTTTTCTCTTTGCATTTTTTTTGAATGAAATCTGTTGAAGCGAAAACACATCAGTCACTTTATGAAGATCAGGTCTTGAGTCTAGAAAAACATACAGTGGCCTATATTGCTATATGTTTTGCACCTGTGATATTCAGCTCCTTATATTGACTGTTGTCAATCAGAGAGCCACAGCCACTTTCACTTAATAAGTACTTCAGTGCTGTAGATTCTGAACTTTACCATAATGAACCAGGAGCAGCATGAGAAGTGGTAGTGGGATGATACATCTTCTGAGGTGTTTCACATTAAAGTGATATATTCATTCTTTTGAGCATGAAAAGCTGTTGCATCTATTCTGGACAGGCTGAATTTTGCTAGAATAGAGCAAAGAAAGAGATTAAAGTGCATAGGTGTCTAAAAGTGCATAGGTTGTCTAGAACAACCATATGTCAAGATTGAAGACTGTTCGGCTAAGCAGCAGATAGAAAACAATATTCTGTTAAGATAACCAAACTTTTTTTATATATATTTTTTAGCTTAGAAGTGAATTGTTTACAAGGCTAAGTTTTTCTGTAAAACTTTTGATAGAGCAATCTGGACCATCGTAGCTGTTTCTCTGACATTTTTAACATAATTTTATTCACTAAGTCTGAATTTTCCTGACTGAAGTTCTTAAGTTATCACACAGCATTTGTAAAATCATGAGTGTGGTGGCCTACTCAACATCTGCAATACAAGAGATGAGCACTAGTTTCGTCAAATATATGAGTATCATAAAATAAAGGTAATTTTACTCTGAAAAAAGTGTATTTTCTCTTTCATATAGCATTATTGATAATTGATTATACAGAAATCGTTACCATTCTAATACACTGTGACATTATAATAGTCAGTGGCTTTAGAAAATGGGTATTTTCCTGGTGTTTCTTATGCTCAGTAAGTCCACAGCCTCACTTTCAACAGTTAGCACCGCTATTCCTAGACTTTTTTTTTTTTTTTTTAGAATAGAGTTCTTCAAAAACTTCAACATCCTTCTTCTCACTCACAGAGCAAAAGCAGTAACCTTTATTCCTATCTATACTTCCCCCACTCCCACCTCCCCACCCCCAAAAAAGTTCTTTTCTGTGACATCGTGAGATCAGGTGTCTTTTTCTTTCATTAAACACATTCTTCCTTACATGGCAATTAAGTTCTTCTTTTCATAAATTAAATTTTCCTACTAGGCATCTTCTTCACTTTCCAATCTACTTTTCTGTGTCTCCTAGTAAGCAGGTAATTTGTGTATCCATATACTGCCATTCCTTGCTACTTTTTTGCTACATTCACTAGTTGTATCTTATTTACATTAAATTTTAGGCAACATAGTATCAAGGCCTTTTTCCTCTAAGAAAAGCTGCCTGCAGAGGTTTTTGATGCTGACTGGAGGTTTTAACAATGACAGTTCAGAAAATATTAATTAAAAACAAACTTACTTTCTTTTAATGCAGTGATATCATGTAGTGTTTTCAGCTGATCTCTAGTCTCCAGAGCATGTGCTCTGCTGTCATATTCTGGCTAGTAAGTTCCCTAATTTTAATGACAATCATCTCCTCAATCTTACTTAATTATCTCAGAGTAATAAACAAATACTTTTCAGGACAATCCCCAGATGGATGTAGTTATATAAGCATTCATTTAATTAATTATTATATAATCATTCAGCTAATTATTTAATTATCGGAAGTCAGATCTCAAGCCTGGTAATGAAAAGTTGAATTTTTGCATTCTTTGAATGACCATACAGTAAAATCTTGATGTAGAGTGAGCTTCCAAGCTTTAGAAGGGGTGATGGGAAAATGAGACTGTAGAAATGGATCAGCACACAAAAATAGAAGAGTTGAACAGAACATGGTCCCTGAAGTCTTTAATCAGAAAGCAGAAAGCTTCCAAACCAATCTAAATTGTGACAAATGCTATTCCAGGGGTTGAAGTGGCCTTTAAATGGTGCAGAAATTCTTTCTCACCCTAATTCAGCTGTTTTTCCAAACTGAAATTTCTGGACTGAATCATTAAAGTCTTCATATATGTTACACTGGAAGTTGTGTGAGATCTCATAACAGTAACTGTATCATATATTTACACTTTATCCTCTCATATTATTATTACTACAATTGCACCTGGTTTTTGCAGTGTGTTATACAGGGAAGGTAGTTGTTTATTAAATCTGCTTCCATTAAAATGGATGGGAAATTGCACAAAATTGCACTAAATACTTTCAAGTTGAAAAGCATCCCATGTCAATAGGTCAATGAGTGATAGGACTAAGAATGCCCCTCTCAATTTGTCAGTGAGCAGGTTGACTAATTTGCCTATGAATGACTAATTGGGCTGGTTATTCAAATGGCAAAATTTATGAACGAATGGGAAATCAATGATATGTTAGCCTTTTTTACCAGTTTATCTTTCTGTTTGCCAGGTCACCATTTATATGGTTTTGTTTACATACAACCAAGTTCATGAGCACTAAAGACTCAAATCTTATTTTAACATTTTTCTTGAAAGTATAAAAATGTTTAGCTTTACAGGAAAATCTACTCATTCATATTGTCCTGGGTTCAGAAAAAAATAAAAGAAATCAAAAAATCTAAATTATTATGCTGTCACCATCATCATGAAAATCATTTCACTTCCTTAGCGAAAGGCACAGTCTGTCTTTTCTGCTCTTTTGTGTTATTTAAGTATGGGTTTTCTATCTTCTTCATGGATATTTTGAGAGAACAGAATTAGTTCTGTATACTAATAATCCTGCATCTACCATTTCTAATGCTGTGAGAAAGTGCAAGCAAAATCACCTGACTTTAATCTCAGGTGCGCTAATTTAGATTGACAGTGTAATAGTACTGATTCGATATGAAAGCATGCCTGCAATACAGATGAATTTATATATTCATCCACTTACCTCTTTCTTTCATAGTAGAAGAAGAATTACATTAAGTTTACATTTGCAAAAGTAATTTTCAGTGTGATACCCCAAAAATGAAGATGAAAGATGCAGAGCTGTGTCTGTGGTGAGTTTTGTTCTTTTTTGAAGTTTAAATTAGCATTGTAAAAATCTCCATGAATTTTTTTTCACAGATATAAGTGTTTCAGTGCAAATGAAATCCCAGCTGGCATAAAGGTAAAACTATGTGAAGAAATACTTTTCTTAGGGTGATGCTACAGTGTGATCAACAGATGGGACTATGAGTAGGAAAAGCAAATAAACGTAAGAAAACGTAAGAGACGTGATCTGAAGCACAAACTCTCTAGGAAATTAAATCATAACATCTACTGTGATGGGATAACTTAACAAACCTTTATGAAGTTTATGAAAAACTTATGAAAATTTTGTGAATCCTCCAAGACGTATCATGAAATGATTCAGGATCAATGTTACGTTAGATAAACTGATATTTGTAAAGATTTAGTACAGTAGTTTTGTTGTACATCAGCAATGTGTTTGTCTTAATTGCTACAGGTTTTCCTAAACAAGAAAAAAACCTAAACAAAAAACTTCCTGCCTTTTATTCCCATGGTTCAGAGTCAAAAGTTCTAGATTTGGTTTTGATTAGTCTTATTTTGAAGTAAGCTCTTTTTCTTAAAAAGAAAAAAGCATTTAATTTGAAGTGAAAATAACAAACAGTGTCTGTCTTGGTGCAAGAGCATGGCACAGAAAAAGTGAACCTCTGTGTTTCTGTGCCAAATGCACTATGGATGTATTAACTGTGAATTGTGAATTTTCACTGTCCATTACACAGCAGAAAGTTGGTAACTACAGCACTTTCTTATGGCTATCTTCTTCCACATAACTGTTCAATGCTAAGGGTTATTAGGACCATGGAAGTTCTCCCTCAGCTATACTTCTTTGTCTGTTTTGTTTTGTTTTGTTTTTTCCCCATTAGTGTTGTTTTAAGCAATCTAGGTTCTTCAGCAATGTCTATGCTTTGGAGTATTTTCAGTTACATAATTAGAACTAATAAAGCGTAGCCATGAGCTCTCTGAAATCATAAGCCACTGCATAAATGCATTGTATAGGCACACTTACTCATATGAACCTCACTCTTTCAATATATTTCCAGTTGGAAATTTTTGCTTTTTTATTGTAGGTTGAGGTAAAGCAGATCATTCATTTTCAGTTTTCCACATTCCAAACATTTTGTATCTTTGAAAAGTTTGGATTTATTCCTTTACACAAGCTCTTTCTTCCTGTGTGGATTTGTTTACATCATAATTGTAGATTTAAGGATGCAGTTTGCACGTAATTCTTCCAACTTCTTGGTAAGAGAGCTGTAAAGTAGACAATAGGAGAGGTTATAGCATGAATTATGTAATTTGATTTCCAGCATTCTGCAGAAGTCAGAAAAATTTCTACAAATGAAGTGCCTTCAGGACTATGCCCTTGATAGTTTCCTTCACAGTCTGTGCAAGGTATCTCTGAACTTCAGTGAATTAATCTATAGATAAAGCATGGCATATTGATAAACCTTATAAGGTTTCATTCTGGTTTATCAATGTGTCACACTTACAGAGTAGCACAAGCCTGGACATCCTCAGGAGTTCACAGAAAATGAATGGTCATTGTTGGATGCCATGATCCATCCAGCTGCACTTGCTGAATGATTAAGAAGTTATTTGTTCTCTTTTGGTCACTTCAGTTGCAGAGAATCAGGTTTTACTTCTTACTGCAGGTGCAGACATGACAAAGGGATTAAAGGAGATAACTTGCTGCTTCTTTCTATTTTGCATGACTGAGAGAAGTAAAGTAGTTCTAGCACTGAGTAAGTGAAAATCTGAGTTTAAATAAATTTATCAGAAGGCTCATATGTGACTGAAATTGTATATCAGGATTCTCTGCCTGTGAGGCAGATCCCCTTATCCTGGTGAAAAATATAGATAATGTAAACATGAAGCACAAAATGGGAAACTGGAAGGCAACTTCAATGTCCAAGGTAGTTTCAGAAATGAGAAATGGTTTGGTCCTGCAGGACTCCAAACAGCTCTCAAAGCTATCATTAGGAATTTTTTCTGCACCGTGCTTAGTTCCAAAATTCACGGTACTTAGCTCAAATTGTGAAACCACTATACCTGGTGCTCTCTGCAAACAAAATTTTTCTATAGAAAAAACTATGTTTCTGTTGAATGCAATAAATGTTTTCCACTATTTGCATTACAAAATATATCAAAACTCTGCTAGCAGGATTAACATAAAGATAATAATATATGGATTCCTGATATTTAGAAACAATAAAAAAGAGAAAGTTTTCTTCCTATTTTAGAACTAATGGGTTTTGGGGGAGTTGTGGGGTTTTTATTATTATTTTGTTTTGTTTTTAAATTTTATTCTAAATCTATGTTATATATAAATTTATACATTATTTGAGGTGATGATTCAGTGATTTTTTTTCTTTTCCAGAAAGTACCGGAATAAACAACACATAAGGGATCAGGAGATGTTTTTCATTTTTGTATAATCCATAAGGTCTTCAATGTACCTATGTTTGAACACGAAAAGGTTTTGTTGTATTATCCTTTACTGCTGTTATTAAAGATATAATCTGATCATACTTTCTATCACTAAGTCTTTTAATGCAGTGAGGTTGGGTAATAGACTCTTAATCCTTATAGCAGGTGTTTATAATAATTTCTACCACTATTTTATCAACAAGCTTTCTGGGTTTTTTTGAGTGAGGATTGGAAATTAACCCAATTTACTGATTATCCTTATCTCTGACCAGTACTTTCTTAGTACCTTCTTCAGAGCCATTTAGTGCTTCTGTGCCACTTAGTTTTAAAGAGCTGCAAAGTTTGAGGCCAGCAACACGGGCTGTAAATGTCTTACTTGGATCCCTTGGATCCTATCTTATTGAATAACATGAATTAAGATTGCTGATGCTTCTGTGATTGAAGGACCACTGAAAACAGGAGAACACTCCATCAAATTTTAAACTGTCCTTAGTAACTACCTTTTTGTTAATAAGAAACTTTTCTCAACATAGATGACATACTTATTTTCTTTTGATTTCTGATTGATACTTCTTTCAAAGGTATATGGAAAGATTACTTGTATTCAGTTGTAAGCTCATCTTGCTCAGTCCAATTTATCTGGAAAAAAAGTCAATCACATTGCAATAGGCACCATAAAATGCATTATTAGTTATGATTTATTGATTGCTATAGATTTTAAATCTCTGTCTCTCTTACTGTTAGTAAGTAACACTGGAAGTGTTCAAGGCCAGGTTGCATGGGGCTTTGAGCAACCTGCTCTAGTGGAAGGTGTCCCTGCCCATGGCAGGGAGGCTGGAAGTAGATGATCTTTAAGGTCCCTTCCAACCACTCTATGATTCTATGATTATAGTCTAAAAGAACTTGGTATGATTGTAGTCTAGAAGAACTTGATATGATAATAGTCTATACGCAGGTTGCCCAATATCTCAATTCTTTAATTTGAAGTCATAGTCATCATCCAACAGTTGGAAGTTTATCTCCAGATAAGTTTAGGAAAAATCCAGGGTTGCTTTATAGGTTCTCAGAGCTCTAATGCAGGAAATCTTCATTTTCTGTCTGTTGTAACATGGGGTTATTTTGACAAATTTCAGATGTTGCAGCACATATGAAAAGTCATCAAAATAAAAAATGCTGACTTCAGGCTGCTCAGGGAACTACTTAGTAAGGTCCCATGGGAAAAAGCTTTTGAAGGTGCTGGGGTCCATCAGTGCTGGTCACTTTTTAAGTACCACCTCCTAAGAGCACAGGAGCAGGCAATTCCAAAATGTCAGAAGTCAAGCAGGTGAGGTAGAACGCTGGCTTGACTAAGTAGGGATCTTATGCTAGAACTGAGATGAAAAAAGAAAATGTATGGCCAGTGGAAGCAAGGTCGGGCGACACGGGAGGACTACAGAGTTGCTGTTCGCCACTGTAGGGAGGAAATATGCATGGTCAAAGCTCAATTAGAGCTGAAGCTGGCCAGTACTGTGAAGAACAATAAAAAGGGCTTTTTTAAAATACGTAAATAGCAAAAGGCAGGTCAGAAATAACATTGGCCTGTTACTTGGTGAGCATGGTCACCTCACAAACAGAGACATAGACAAAGCAGAGACATTCAATGCTTTCTTCACCTCAGTCTTCAACACTGATGATGGGCTCTGGGACCCCCAGAACTCTGGGCTAGAGAACCATGACTGTGAGAACAAGAAACTCCAACCAACCCTGAACTTGTGCAGGATTTGCTGCTCCAGCTGGATCCTTATAAGTCAATGGGTCCCAAAGGGATTCAACCCAGGGTACTGAAAGAGCTGGCTGATGTCATAGCAAGACCTCTCTCAATGATTTTTCAATGCTCTTGGGAATCTGGAGAGGTCCCAGTTGACTGGAAGCTGGCAAACGTTGTCCCAGTCTTCAGGAAGGGCAATAGGGATGACCCTGGTAACTACAGGCCTGCCAGTCTCACCTCTGTGCCTGGCAAAATTATGGAGAAGATTATTCTGGGAGTTATTGAAAAGCACCTGAAAGACAATGCAGTCATTGGTCCCAGCCAGCATGGATTCACGAGGGGAAAGTCCTGCTTGACAAACTTGATTTCCTTCTATGACAACGTTACCCACCTGGTTGACCAAGGGAAGCCAGTGGAGGCAATCTTTTTGGACTTCAGTAAAGCCTTTGATACTGTCTCTCACAGTATCCTCCTGGACAAAATGTCCAGCATACAGCTGGATAAGCACATAATGCAATACGTGAACAATTGGCTGACGAGTCAGGCTCACAGGGTTATAGTAAATGGGGTTACGTCGGGCTGGAGACCAGTCACTAGCAGGGTTCCGCAGGGATCCATCTTGGGGCCAGTGCTCTTCAATATCTTCATAAATGACTTGGATGCAGGACTGGATGGTTTGTTATCAAAGTTTGCCCATGACACAAAACTGGGAGGAGCTGTTGACACTCTCAAGGGCGGAGAGGCCCTGCAGAGAGATGTGGACAAATTAGGGAGCTGGGCAATCACCAACCGTATGCAGTTTAACAAGGGCAAGTGCCGGATTTTGCACCTGGGACATGGCAACCCTGGATGTACATACAGACTGGGGAATGAGAGTCTGGAGAGCAGCCCCGCGGAGAGGGATCTGGGGGTTCCAGTCGACGGCAAGTTGAACACGAGCCAACAGTGTGCTCTGGCAGCCAAGAGGGCCAATGTTGTACTGGGGTGCATCAAGCTCTGTATTGCTAGCCGGTTGAGGGAGGTGATTGTCGTGCTCTACTCTGCTCTGGTGCATCCTCCTCTTGAGTACTGTGTGCAGTTTTGGGCACCACGGTACAAAAAGGATACAGTGCTACTAGAGAGTGTCCAGAGGAGAGCCACAAAGTTGGTGAAAGGTTTAGAGGGGAAGCCGTATGAGGAGAGGCTGAAGTCACTTGGTCTGTTCAGCCCGGAGAAGAGGAGACTGAGGGGAGACCTCATGGCAGTCTACAGCTTCCTCCCGAGGGAAGGAGGAGGGACAGGTGCCAATCTCTTCTCCCTGACGCCCAATGATAGGACTCAAGGGAGCAGCAGGAAGATATGCCAGGGGAGGTTTAGGTTGGACATTAGGAAAAGGTTCTTCACCCAAAGGGTAGTGGAGCATTGGAACCAGCTGCCCCGGGAGGTAGTCATGGTGCCAAGCCTGACAATATTCAAGAAGCATTTGGACAATGCCCTCAGATATATGGTGTGAATTTTGGGGTTGTCCTATGCAGGGACAGGAGTTGGACTCGATGATCCTTGTGGATCCCTTCCGACTCAGGATATTCCATGATTCTATGATTCTATGATACTTCACAAGAACTTTCCTTCTTGTCCTCCTTTGGATTATGCATTGGGTACCTCTGAATGCTAGACCGTGTGCAGCACAACAACCTGGTGCTAGCCAGATCATTGAAATTATGAGGATGCTTAGGGTATCATCTGGTACCTCCTAATCTTTGTGTGCAGATCCTGTGCACAGATACACAGTGTCATGAGTCTGAAACCCATAGAATACAGTATCTATCCTTCAGTTACACCAGGGCAGCAGGTATATGGCATCCAGAAGTGCAGTGCAAGAAGCAACCGCTCAGCATGCTGGATTCCAAGGTCTGTCTTAAGTGTGACAGGCTTGGGTCTGCACCACTTTTGGGGAAATATTTAATGATTTCTTCCTTAAGGAATGAGTGAGGGACCTCCCCCTGGCTTTCCTCTTAATTTGATAATATTTTCTAACTTGTGAATAACACTCAACACCTTAGCTGGCACCTCTTGGTTTTGTTGTTGTTTGGGGGATTTAATTTTCTGTTATTCTTCCCTCTTTGGCTGGCTACAGAAGACAGCCACTTTTTTTTAATGAGAGGGAGAGATCAAATTCTTGATGCTTATGAAAGATGCTGAGCTACTGGGAACACTAACTTACAGTAGAACCTCTCAGTGATTAACTTCATCTTACTTGGAAACTTGCTGATTAAAAAATTTTCAGCATAATTAAAGAGTTTTCATTTAAACAGTGATTTTATTTTGGTTAAAAAAAAACCCAAACAAACAAAACAATTGGTAAACATATTTCAAATTTATTCCCCACATAGGTGAACTAAAGATAACTTACTTCACCATATCTGTTAGTCCACCTAGAATCTACTTTGAGCTTATCTAAAGAGTTAAGCATTTAGAATATTTGTCTCTATATTTAATACATTAGCTACCAGAGTATAGGTTTGCTTTTACTAAACATTTTCTTACTAATGACTATCTCACAAACACCAGAACAAGAATGTTCTTTGGTCAGAGGTCACTTTTCTTGATAAAGAGGTCCTTCCTTCCAGGTATATAAGCTTCTTGAAAGGAAAGCATGAATTTGTCCAGGAAAACAGATTCCTTATTAAAAGATGGTTTGCAATTAAATGGGTTAATATTCAAAATAACATCTTTGAAGCTTCCTATCACAGTCATAAAAGCAAACAATTAAAACTACATGTTTTTAAATAAAGTCTTTAAGTTGCTCCTTTAAGTAAGTTAAGAGGTGGGCTTTTAAAAATAATAAAGTTTATGTAAGTCGCCTTGCTGTTCATATCAATTCTTTCCCACCTGAGATGAAAAATACAGTTCATAATGAAAGTGTTCCCAGTTGGGTCCAGAGTTAAGCATTTTTAGAGGTCATTGTGAACTTTAAGGATCCCATAAGTCTAATTGAGGTTATTGACATATAATAATTGTAGAAAACAGTTTCAAAGAATGAGTGTACTCAAAAGAGTCATTGTTTTAATACCACTAGTGAATTCAACTCTGCAGTGAGAAAATTATTTTGGTGAAATTGTTACTCTATAAAAAGGATGCATAAAATAAATTATCAAGTTTGATTATCTATACTAGATAAAACTTGAAAACTGAAATTCATAGATTTATCTCTACTAGTGTCTTCTAACCCTTCTGCTTCATTGGACCTCAAAAAAGAATTACCTATACGTTTAAATTTTACCTACATATTTAAATTCAGCTATAAACTCAATTCTGTCTTAGCTAAATAAGCATAAAAAACAATAACATTGTGAAAAATCCTTGTGTTGAATTTCAATGTTTAAAACTGGAGGTTTTTTAGAAATAATTACTCTATAATAGTGCAAATCTCATTTTTCTTTCATTCAAAACTACACATTTTTATGATCATTTGCCTTGAAATCTGGAATCTATTTGCTTAAGTTTCCTTTCCTGAGTTTCAAAAGGATGTAACAGTGATATTTAATTTATTCATTCCATACCTCTCTAGTTTAATGCCAGGGTGTTTCCAGACAGAGTTTTCTGCAGATTTAAACTGTTTAGGAACTTGGTGTTTGTGTCCACAATGAGTGAAACCCTCAGGACTATATGATTACAGAGATGGCCCAAAAATGGGAAACCTCCTGCTTAGTACTGAGTCACTACCTAGAAAAAAATGCCATAAAAAAAAACCAAACAAAAAAAAACCCAAACCAAAACCCATAAAGCTATGGTAATTATGACTGAAAGCAACAGACTCAGTTATTTTCAAATATTGTTTTTGCGGTGTTAACTTTTCCTTTCTCGTCCGATTTTTGTACTGAATATGAAATAAAACTGCATTTGAGTAGGAGGCAGATTGCAACTTCATTTGCCAGGTAAGGAAGCATGAAGAAACATATTTCTGTATGAAGATTAAGTATTGTAAAATTCTGTAGTGCTTGGAACAAAATGTGAATAAAGAATTGAAGTAGAGATTTTTCTCTTGGTATTTAATAATACATTCTGAATTGTAAAAAGAGTTATTTCTTCTGTTGAAATATATATACTACTGTTGTAGTATTCTTGATTTATTATACACGCTCTACAGATTTACCAGAAAAATCTTTTACTTTTATATAGGTAAAAATTGCATTGAACACTGGGAAGGCTCAGAAGAAAATTCCTGCAGAGTTCATAACGTTCAGAAAATATGCATTATTTATACAAGTTCCTATAGCTTATTATCTTTGTTTCTACTATGCAGGACATTTCTGAAGTTGAGTGTGGGTGAAGAAGTGAGTTTTAGCTAGATGAAAGTAAGAATACTGTTTTTACAGTAAGCATGCAGATATTTTAGGGATTTGTGGAATGCACATTCAATGAACAAAAAAAGAGGTATTCATAAGAAGGTGCTGTAGGTGTGCTTTAGCCGCTGTCACAGACAACATAGGCAAATTTCAGATATCAGGACCACATTCAAATACAATCCTTAACTCATCTGCTGCAAGTGACTGAACTCCTATGAGTGGAGTGTAGCTCACTGACCATTAGACCTCCACAACAGAAGAAGGTTCAGAAGAGATAGGCAAGGGTGATGTGTCTATGAAGCTCAGGGAATAATGCAGGGTGTGACTGACCACAGCTGTTGCAAAGAAACTGACTTTATCTCAACATAAAAGGGACCAAAGTGTGACCTTTCTTTCAGGTAAACAGTTACATGTTACTTAAATCTGTATTGTGTTATGCAATATATTTTTTGTATCACTCTACTAAGTCAGAAGTCCCATGTAACATCAACTATCTTTAAATAAGGATATTAAACACTACACCCTCCGTGGCTGGAATGTCTACAAGAATGTAGTCAGAAAGTACTGGACTCTGTCATCTGTTTGTAACGTATCTACTAAAACTTACTACATCTGAATTCCCATCCAGCCCCTCTGGGGTTTATTTGTTTAATTATTTTTTGGTCTTCTGTTGTTTTCTCTCCCATTTTCCTTCACAGTTTTGTGAGAAAGATCAAGTTAATACCAGCCAGCTGTCAAATGCCAACAGAATTCAACTGGAATGGCTTATTTTTTAACTTTTACCAGTTCTCCTCTGTCAGGTCTAAGCAATCCAACAAATATGGAGTTTTTGGCTGCAGAAACTTGCTTTGAAAGCAAAACAGAACAAGCAAATAGTCATCTCCCTCTTTGCCCCCTATTTTGAAAGAGTCTCTTGAAAGGCTTTTTTCAATATGTTAATAGCAAGAAGGAGTCTAAGAAAAATATTGGACCAATACTCGATGAAGATGACCACCTGACTAATAGGGATGAAAAAAAAAGCAGAGGCATTCAGTGTTTCTTTTGCTTCAGTCTTTAACAATTCTGATAGACCTTGGGCTGCCCAGTCCTCTGCGTTGGAGGACCACGACTGCCAGAACAATGACTTTCCATTTGTGGACACTGAAATTGTAAGGGACCACTTGTATCATTTGAATGTTCATAAGTCCACGGGGCCTGGTAGGATTCATCCCAGAGTACTGAAAGAGCTAGTGGATGGTACAGCAGGACCCCTCTCAATCATCTACCAAAAGTCTTGGGAGTCTGGGAAGGTCCCCCGCTAGCCAACATTATTCCAGTTTACAAGGAGAGCATGAGGGAAGACCTAGGAAACTACAGACCTGTTAGTCTAACCTCAGTACCTGGAAAAATTATGGAGAAGATCATACTGGGTGCTACCGAAAGGCATTTAAAGGACAATGCAATCATCATGCACAGTTAACATAGGTTCACAAAGGGAAAGTCCTGTTTAGCTAATCTCATATCCTAGGACAAGGTCACCCACGGAGTGGAGGAAGGGAAAGTGGTGGATGTTGGTTTTCTGGATTTCAATAAGGCTTTTGATATTGTCCCTCACAGCAACCTTCTGGACAAGTTGTCCAGCTGTGAGATGAGCAGGTACATGGTGTGCTGGGTGATGAACTGGCAGAACGGCAGGGCTCAAAGGGCTGTAGGGAATGGGGCCACATCTGGCTGGCAGCCAGCCATCAGTGGTGTTCCTCAGGGATCAATTCTACAGCCAGTTCTGTTCAATATTTTTATCAATGATTTGGAGGCAGGAGTTGAATGCGCCATTAGTAAGTTTGCTGATGATGTTAAACTAGGAGGTGCAGCTGGCTCTCTCAAAGGACAAGAGGCCTTGCAGAGGGATCTAGATAGATTGGAGCATTGGGCAATCATCAATGGCATGAAATTTCACAAGAACAAATGCTGGATTCTCCACCTGGGATGGAACAGCACCAGACACAAGCCTAAATTGGGAGAGGAGTGGCTGGAGAGCAGCCCTGCAGAAAGTGACTTGGGGGAGCTGGTTGATGGTAAGCTCCATATAAGTCAGCAGTGTGCCCTGGCAGCCAACAGGGCAAACCACATCCTGGGGTGCCTCAAACACAGTATAACCAGCTGGTCAAAGGAGGTGATTATCCTGCTGTATTGAGTGTTGGTGCAGCCTCACCTAGAGTACTGTGTGCAGTTCCAGGCCCCACAATTTAAGAAGGATGTTAAGGTACCTGAATGCATCCAGAAGAGGGCAAACTAGCTGGTGGAAGGGCTGGCAGGCATGTCCTGTGAGGAGCAGCTAAGGATTCTGGGTTTGTCTAGTTTGGAGAAAAAGAGGCTGAGGGGTGACCTCATTGCTCTCTACAGCTTCCTGAGGAGGGGAAGTGGAGAGGGAGGTGCTGACCTCTTCTCCCTGGGATCCAGTGACAGGATGCCTGGGAATGGTTCAAAGCTGCATCAGGGGAAGTTCAGATTTGACATTAGGAAACATATTTTTTTACTGAGAGGGTGATCAAATACTGGAACAGGCTTCCTAGAGAGGTGGTCAATGCCCCATGCCTGTCAATGTTTACGAGGCATTTGGACAATGATTTTAATAACATGCTTGAACTTTTGTTCAGCCCTGAAGTGGTCAAGCAGTTGGACTAGATGATTATTGTAGGTCCCTTCCAACTGAAATTATTCTATTCTATTCTACTTTATTCTATTTACTATGGTAGCTTTTTAATCTACTCTTGTTACAAAAGATCAATTTTTTGATCAGTACTGAACATGCTCTTAAAAATAATTATATCTACTAACTTTGTTTTCATAAACTACAGATTTTATTACTTGTATGTCTGCTGATATAATGTAAAATCATATCTGTACATATGTAAGATCATATTTTCATCGTGCCACAAAATACTTCAACTAGTTGCATACATACGATAATTCATAGCTGAAAATTCATTCAGGAAAATAATATTTTTATGCGTAAAATCCAAATTATTATCTGCTTCACTTCTTTTTCAGCTGTGTTTATCTTAAAAGTTTTACATAATAATGTTCACCAAATAACTGGTGACTATTCCCCAAATTGGGTAGATGTAGGAAGGCAGTGTCATTTAGCTAGAGGAAGCAAGAAAGTAGATATAGATACTTCAAATACAAACTATCCCAGCTTTCTGAAAACTACTCATATCCATTTGTCACCACAAACAGTTGTCAGGTACAGGACATTGCACTGTATTTTTATCATACTTCTACTTCAGGAACTTCACCCCGTATTATGCATATGTTTTCATGTTTTTGTTTTCTTTTGAATGTTACATCTCTTTCCTGAACATCAGTCATGATTTCCTATTTTTTCCTGAATTCTGGTATTTTTAATAGTATCTTTACTATTCTTGCTGATTAAAACTCAAATGCAACAGTTTGTCTAGCTTAGTAGAGAAAGCATTAAAGAAGAAAAAAATACTCATTTCTGCTGTGACTTACCAATAAGTCCCTACCATGGAAGAAGTTTCAGAGAAGATGTGCAAGGATGATGTGCCCATGAAGCTCAAGAAATAATGCTGGGTGTGACTAAACACAGCTGTTGCAAAGAAACTGATTTTCTCTCAACACAAAAGGGACCGAAGAGTGACTTTTGTTTTAGGTAAACAACTATTAACAGTTGAGTGGATCAGTGGTGGTGTAAATGATTCATTAAATGAGTGTGAATATCTCCCTGAGTTGGCCAGATCAGTATGGGGGGGGAGTGAATATGTGGCTCAGCTCAATACAGAATATAAAATCCAGAAAACTAGCGAAAGAATTTCAAAGAGAGCAACAGGCTTGTGCTGGTTTCAACTTGCGTATGCCTTCGTGGTGACTGGGGACACCCAGAGTTGCGATGGCGAGCATGCTGTGGAGACCAGTAATGGGGGTCACATTGGTATTATGACTGAACTGTGTATTGCAATTGCTATATTTTGTTAAGTGTAGGTTGCATTTTTATTGTGCTTTTTGTATATTTTACACCTCTCTGCTGAATCCCCTGTAACATCAACTATCTTCTAGTAAGTAAATTTGGTATTAATGATTACACACTCCACATGTGGTATGTCTAAAACATCCTGGTCAGAGAGTATTGGACTCTGACACCTGCTTAGCTAAATGCTCATCCAGTGAGATCTGCCTTACCTTCATATCAATGCTATTACTAACATCTGTATGTATTTTTTAAAAAATTAAACACCTTCAAGAGTACCATTTATTTGTGCTTTTTTTTTCAGCTTCAGGTGCTCTGAACAACACAATGGAAGATGAACTTCAGTGCTGCTAAATGTAACATATTCTGGGTTCACATGGATAATTTGAAGCACTCATGTATACTGTTTGTCTTTTATTGTAATTTAATGGAAGTGCTCAAAGCAGTGTTTTGGTGGATGCTGCAATGAGCATTTTATTCAGTACAGTCAAAGCCATATTTAAAAAAACACAAAACAAAACAAAAAAACAAGATGTGGAGTCTTTGTAGGGCAGAAAACAGTCATGCCAAGTATTATAATTTTATTATTCAGCCCTATAATGTAGCCTTATCTGGAATGTTTGTCTGCTTATGTCACTGTCTCAGAGGCTCTACAGTAGATACATATAAGTATTACATTGAAATGTGTCTGCTCTATTGTACAGTGTTGCTCATGTCCCCATTTTATACAAAGGAAGTGCAATGTTATCCTTGTTCAAGTACTCATACACATATATATACAAATAGGTATACACTTACATGTTTTTTAAAACTAGGAAAGCAAAAAACCAATATTTTCCTCTTGTATACTCTGTAAAAAAAGGTTAGTCATAGAGAGGAAATAAAAAAAAACCAAGACCAAAAATCGTTTTTACAAAGAGACACTGAGACTTGTACAGTTTGCCTGGATCAATATTGTTTGAGAATTTACTCACCGTCCTTCCCCCATCACTCCTGCTGCTTTAATTTCACACTGGTATTGTCCAGTATATCAGATTTTAAATTATCACAGAATCATAGAATCATAGAATGGTTTGGGTTGGAAGGGACCTTTAAAGGTCATGTAGTCCAACCCTCCTGCAATGAGCAGGGATGTCTTCAACTAGATCAGGTTGCTCAAAGCCCTGTCCAGCCTGACCTTGAATGTTTCCAGGGACAAGGCACCTACAACGTCTCTTGGCAACCTGTTCCAGTGTTTCACCACCCTCATCATAAAAAATGTGTTCCTTATATCTAGTCTGATCTACACTCTTTTAATTTAAAAACATTACCACTTGTCCTATCATTACCTTTTGTCCTATCATATGATGTCCAATGTGGCCTACAATATTCAAATTTATTTCATGGAGACTAGATTGTCAGCTTTCAAAATCACAGTTTCAGGCATATTGTTCTTTGAAATGTAGAAATACATAACCACAAACAAATCTTTTAAACAAAGAATTATCCTGAAATAAATTATATAGGGTCTCAATATCTGTTTTATTTTTTTAAGAATTTATATAAATGCTAATTTATGTTAAGGACATGTTAGCCAGAATTTAACATTAAGTTGTTATATGCAAAACACATGCTTTCATCACAGGGTCTGAAAGTCTTTTAAATTAAATCTTCCTCAGAAAGAATCTCTTTTGGGTTCACTAGGTAGTTGCTAAGGTCTTACATTGTGTTGAATGTAAGGGAAAAATGCTTCATATATTTCTAATGTCTCCCTGTGGCTTTAAAGGAAGTTTAATGAAGACATTGGGAGTCATTTTAGATTGTTCTTTTTCTGATTAATCTCAGATTGCAGCAAATTGTATAAATTAATTTTTCTTTTCATATACTCTGATACACAAAATCAAATATCTTGCTTTCTTGGCATTAGATCAAGAGGAATAAACACACTTGAGGTTTGGAAATGCTGGTCAGTGCAAGTGTGTTGAATTCAAAATGTGATTTGTGATGGATTTTCCTTTATTACCACTACAAAATCATAATGTTGCCATGTGGATCACTGGGATGTATGTCATTATATTTTTTTGTTGTTGTGTATGCCGATAGTTTTTAGAGTACAAAGCAGGTAACCCATAATAGTGGGTGGTAAGAAACAAGATTGTTCTCTGAGCTGCCTTGGGTATAGAAAAGTTTGTTCAACACTGTAGTCCTTAAAGTGCACCTCAGGCCTAGGACAGTTCCTCTTATCCTCTGCTGATGTAAAGACAAGAGTGAGATAACGTTCTTTGATGTTGCTAAAAAATATAAAACCTATGAAATAGCCAGTGTTCCCTTACAGTCTACTGTTGTTTATGATCCTATGTAGGTTGCATATACACTTTTCCTTTATTTCTCTATACTTACCTATAGAGGGTTAAACCAGAACCTTGCCCTAGATAACCATATGATAATTTTTTCTAATTATTGTGAAGTACATAACCAAAGGGACTAATTGCTATGTTTAAAAAAATTAAAAATATAAAATATAGCTTGACAGGACAAACACCTTCATGACACTCTCATCTTTTATTTTTAATGTTTTAAAGGCTATTTGCTGACTCATTTGTGTTAAATGACTGTGTTCAGACCACACATAGTGACCATTTCTGCCCTGACTTGTCTTTTTAACTCTATTCCATTGATCTGTTTATATACTTTTCCCTGAATTTTAAGTTGTTTCCCCTTTCTGACACTGGTTTTTTATTAATTTTTTTTTCTAGATATGTCATCTTCTCCATTTCACTCACTTGAGAAAGCTATAAATACATAGATTTCTTAAATTTTTGTTGACACTCTCAAGCATCCTTTTGTACATCTATGGACTTGCTCAGAATGTGTGGCACTTTTTTTTTTTAACAAGCTTCCAGGAAGTGAGACAAAACAGCTGTACCAGACATGGCAACTTATTACTTTTTCTTAATGGTATTTTGTACTTTTGTTATGTATAGAACTCCATATCATTTATATCTTTTAAAGTAGTGTTTTAATAAAGGAAAGTTAGGGTTAATTGACCTTCTCCTTTTCTATTTCAGTCTGTTTTTTTACAGAAAAAAGAGAATGGGAGATGTAAAACAAATATAGGTACCCAAGGGAAAGAGGATTTCATATTGACCACACAATGAAGCCTTTAGTTGTTCTTTCTGCACAATTATCAAAAGGCTGTACCATTTGCTCTTGGGTGTAAGATTTTTTTGGTTTGGTGGAGCAAAATGGGTAGCTTAATACCTGTGGAACACTGCACTGAAGCTGTGTGTGCTAGTTAATGCATCCAAATCACAGCTTGCTGCTCACAAATGCATTGAGTTTTGTTTGTTACTAATGAATAAAATGTTCAGACTTTAATTAAACATGAAAAATGGGTTTGCATTTTTCACATGCATATACATGGACTCTTAATATGAGCACATATGCATCATGTGCCAAGAAAGTTAATAACATAAATGTCTACGTTTTTTATTTATCATATGCATAGTTATGTAAAACTTCGAGGGAAACATGCAACCTTTGAGATAACTAAGTTTAGTTTTGACTCTTTTTTTCCTGCCAGCTCCTAAATTATTCCTTTTGAAAATTACTTTCATTGTTCTCTATTGATATTGTTGTAGCTGTAAACTTTAAGTGTCATCTAGGTTTACTTGTTCAATCAGAAATCATATTTTATATGTTAATTTTACCCTTCATTGTTTGCTCTGTGGTTTGTTTTTAATCATCGTCTTTTACAGAGCCTTGTGGAGGATTCTAGAAACCATTATCCCTTTGCGATTCTACAATGTAATAAGCAATATTTGTAACACAATATTTTCCTTAAATCCATGGATATTATTGCTGTATGTATTTTCAAAGACTGTTAGAGTGCCTTCATGTAACTGAATTTAATATAGTTTAATTAACTTAAAGTAAATTAAACTACTCATTAACAGTAATAACTTTAAGCTTTAGAATGCATTTGAATTGGGAAAAGAGTTTGAATACCTGGCTTAACAGCTCTAGTGTGGTATGAAATTAATTAGCATTATACATATCTTAGCTCCTTTCAAGACATGCACAGATGGGATAACAAAACTAGACAGATAAAGAGCTCTGAAAATCTCTTTTTTAATTTACTAATTAAAGAAGGTATTTGTTATTGTGAGCAACTGAACTAAAACAAGATTAGCTATTGAAGAAAAAAATGCACCAACCCTACAGAAGTATTAAGGACTGAATCATAAGTTATCTGACAGTGTTATTTTACTTGAGGTCAAATTATTTTAATTGTAATGAAAGCAGAAGAAGAAAGGGCAGTGTTCTTAATCTTACTGAAAGTCTTTTTTCTGAAGTGATTATATTATGTGACTAAAATGAAAAAGAAGAAAGAAATGTAGAAAAAAGTGTATTTCTTTCTAACTTGACCTATTTCCTTAAGATACAGTTGCACCTTTCATTCTGTTAAAGTTATTATCAGGCTTATCTTTTAAGGTCTCTTTTGAAAATAATGATTTCTAAGCTCATAGGCTCTTGACCACTGTGTTAGTTTATGCTCTTATTTTACTTTATTTTTTAACAGCATAGTGAAGAAATTGCTGATGATTGTAAAATGCAATTATACCAGATGTCACAAGCAGAGAGGAGCTGAACTACCTTATGTGATTATTCAGCAAGTCACAACAAAATATAGTACAAAAAGAAACCTATAGTAACTTGATAAAATCTGTTTCCTTTCAGAGGAAATTTTAAATTTTATTTTTAATAATGAGGCAGGTTACTAAAAGCAGCCAAAAGTAGTTCAGATTACTTAAGAGACTCAAGCAAAAATGGCTGTTATTGCTGAAAATATAAAACTGTAGGGCTAGCAAAAAGAATGAGTAACATATCAGGCTGGGACAGTGTTGTCTGAGACAGCTGGAACAAGACAGTAAAACACATCCATTTTCCTGAAAATGTAAGCGTTAGGCCTGCAGAAGTGTGGGGATGAGAACCTGCTCACCACTGCATAACATCACTGTTTGCCAGATGATTTTCTACCTAATAGTATGAGAATACTTCCACTCAAACCAATTAAATTCTCCTATGATAGCTGACCTACATCTAGACCTACAGTATATATTTTGACAAATAGAGAAATATTGAGAGAATGGAATTACAAATAAAGATATTCATTTGGATAATACATGTACTGGCAAAACTGAAATGGAATCTTTATTGGCTGATGTGAAGAAGCAAGCCAATGATGGTTTTGGGGGATCAGGGGATCACTTTGGATATAAGATCTCTTTGTCAAACAAAGTACAGATTTGGAAAAATGGAATCTTAGTCATACCAAAGGGGACTAGGAGAGGAAGAGGGATTGAGTAGGAGCACATTATCCCATCACAAACAGGATAAAAATTGTCATCAGTGATCAAAGCAACACTGTGCACTAATTTTCAACCCAGTCAACTTGAGGAAGACTTGTCACTGTTTTCATATGGACCAAGATGGTAAATAGGTTAAATTAAAGACTGAAGTTACCAGATGAAAGGCAAGAAGATATTAAGCAGTCACAGGAAGCACACTAGAGAAGGGAAGGAGATTGCTAAGAAAGGAGTGGGGAAACTTACAAATTTCTTGCACTCTAGACAACCAGGAAGAGTTTGCAGGAAGGCAGTAAATGATGTAATAAAATGATACAACAAGAATGTAAAAACAGTGTATACCAAGAAACAATTCAGAGGAGTGTGACTGGAAAGGCAAGAAGGGTATCAAATTACAGAGCTCATTTATTTCACAGAGATATTCACAAGCTTTGAACAATTGCAGTAATTTCTCAACTTTTAATGTAATACTGTATTTCTGCTCTTCAATTAATTTATTCATATTAAGAAATCAGAGACCGGTAGACCATGGGGTGTTCACTTGTACATTCAATAAGCTTATGTATAGCAGAATGATGTATTCATTTATTTATTTTTACTTAGTAGGATAAAACTCAAGAACAATAAAAATTTACTAGGAGTAAAGCCTTATCAATATTTTGTCTGTATAGGAAAATTTATTCAATGTGAGTAAAGGTTGTAGTACCACGGTCTAAAATTTAGACTTCAGACTTTGGCCCTTCATTAATAGTAAATGGCTATTAAGAAGACCCAAAGTCTTCTATACTTACATTACACATGGCACCACTCTTAGATAAAAGAGTGGATCAATTACTCATTGCCTTTGAGAAGAAAATTGGGATTAGACTTCCTCAGTTCAGCCTTCTGTCAATGTTGCTTTTGCTACTTAGAATGATACTATTTACCTCTGTTCAGTAAAAAACATCAGGTTTGAATTTGCAGGATTGGAAGTGAAAGTTCACCTTCTTTCTTCCAGCATATCACCTCGGAGTGAATAAAGCAACAAAACTGTACTGAAGAACAGTGATTCTCAGTTTAGTGCACAGCAATCAGTATCTCAGAACTGGAGTACTCACTCTATACTACTGTAAGAAATACAGTGAACTGCTATTCATTAACACGCAGCATTTTTTGTTTATTCCTTCTGTATGAACTAAGCCACAAACTCAAAGCTAACTAATGTCAGCATGATGTCAATTTGAAAAACAAATTTTTTAAAAAGCTTTGACACCTAAGTTAAATAAAAAATCAGTTTCTGCAACAAAAATAATCTAGAATAAATGGCACCTATTTGGAGTCTGATGGAGACGTAGTAGAAACAATGAGATAATCAGTTGTGAATTAAATTTGGTTTTGTCCATACTCATTTTTCTGATATACCACAATGAGCAGTAGATTCCTTAACAGTTATAAAATCAATATTGCATTTTATATGTTATTTCCTAGAAAAGCTTTTTTATAAAAAAATAATAAATAAAAGCACTGAAAATTACATTTATTACTTAGGAAAAAACAGAATCCAGGAATACAAAACCTGCAACATTCTATAGATCAAAATGACTGACTTAAAATAGAGAAAGCTAAATAAACAATTATTCTTAAATAGAGTTAAAAACAACATCCTGAATATATGATGAACATGTGCACACTTGCACAGTTCATGAATGGGGCAAATATGTTCATGTTTCTTCTTTTGTTCTTCTTGATTCTTATTATGTCAATGTATGGCATAGGGTAGCATAGCAGACTTGAATTTTGGAGTGAAGAAGAGTATATTGGGGCAGCTCGGGATATAAAAATTTAAAGAGCTCTTAAGGATTTCATGATGGTTGTAAAATATGATTACCAACTGTGTAACAGTGCCAGAATGCTTATGCTATATCGTGATAAAAACAAAGACAGCATGGAACAGGATACTTCATAAAGTTAAGTCTGAATGATACTACACAAAGATAATGAATATCAGACGTGGAAAATCTAACTTAAAAAGGAAAGCTTGGAGAAGAAAAACAAGTGTAAAGGCTACAGAATACTAAGCTGAAAAAAGACACATTCCACTGAAAGATGAAGAGATTATGATAACTTTGTGGATACCATAGCTCTCTGAATTGTTTCATTATAAATGTGGTCTATATAAAGACATAGAAAACAAGCCAAGGAAGGAAAATCTCAATATTGTTTGATTTTACTGCCAACTTAAGATAATGGATGTTAGTAAATACAGAAAAAAAGGTTACAGGAAGATCAATAATATAGAAAGCCATGAATGGCTAGAGTCCGAGTCTTGGTCTCAATCACAGTTAGGGATAAAATACCACGAAAACCGTTTTCTTGGTTTTTGATATATCTAAGCTGGTAAAACCTTTTCTGTGTACGCAGATATGCTGCCAGTAAAAAGTGTTTCTGTCAGTTTGGCTTATGTCATCAGATGATGAAACTAGGGACAATAACATTCATTCTGTTGGATGTGTTCTTAGAGGCATCCTGTAAGCATTGTTAAACCATCAGAGCTAGCCCAATAAAGGAACTATACTGTGTTATAGTGAAGGCATGAAAGAGAGAGAGATTATCTAAAACAAAACACTTTGTAATGCAAGAGAAGAGGGTAATAAAAGGTGGAGTGGAAGGAAGAGAAAAAGGTAATTACAGACTTACGTACAATATCTAGGGAATACATCTACAGATGGGCAGATTCCATTGTCATTGTCGTATCATTACTGACTAACTCCTCTGGAAGTCCCACTGAACTGTGAGAGTCAAGGTGAAGCACTAAGCTGTGCAATTCAGCATAGGACAACCCTGACTACAGTGTCAAAAACAAAAAAGACATCAACCCCTAGTTGAAAGCCAGAGATTACCTGGACTTAAAACAAAGAAAAAATAAAAACTGAGATGTTAATATCTACCATTAGGACTTTGGGAAGCAAAGGTAGACAGTACTAAATTGAATGGGTGCCCATCTTTACTACAGACAGCAGCAGACAGAAAGGATGCTGAGGCTGCTCAAAGCACATGGCAAAATCTTGCAGCCCGAGGGGGACTGTGGGGACAAGTGGATCAAACTTGAGAGCTGAGATAAAAACATGGTGTGAATAGTCAATGAAAAATCTGTAGTTTGCCTGTGATCCTACACAGATCCCAGGAGAGGAGCATGAGAAGAAAGCTGTTTCTTGTGAGAGGGTAAAGGAACTTGGCTTGAGGCTTTCCCAGAAAGACCATGGCCCACATACGGGTTTGTTTGTGCTGCCTCTCAGGAGAACTGGCACACGTATATTTTATAAATAAATGAATAATGCAATGAAAATATCCTTATTCTTCATGACTAATTTATTATTAAATGGACATAATTTTAGAAGGCTTCAAATCTCAGTTTTTGCTGGCCTAAAAATACCAATATACTGTGCATACTTACTATTTCTATGTTGTTTTTCTTCTTTAGGAAACAAATATTATCATTAACAGTAAATTCCACTCAGAGCATTCTTCACATTGTTTCACAAAATATCCTTCTTTGTTCACAAAGTTTTAATAATTACAGATGAACAGGAACCTCCAAATTATTTCATTTTTTTAAGCTTTGCTGGTGGCTGTTACTCATGACACACAGTAACCACTACCCAGAACAAAGGCAAGAGCCTCTTCAGCTCAGGCAACATTCCTAGAAATATTTCACTCCAGAGAACTTTCTCCTCCCAGTCTCTCTGGCTGTCAGACTAAAACGTGCCTGCTGATTATTCCTGTTTTGAAATGTAGCCAATTCTTTTCCTCTTGACTCACCTTTCTCTCTCCACTTCCTGTGACTCTGTCCCCCTGTGGACAGTAATGGGCCTCTGGCCAGGCACAGCATGCCAGCCTGTAGACCCATCCACAATGATACCCCATAATTGAGTGTACAGCATGTAGCCAAACACCTTAATACAGTTGGACTTGATGCTGAAACAGAAAGGAGCTTGATTATACCACTTTTCTACAAACTTTGGCTTCTCTCATGCCAGACACAGCTAGTTCCAGCCAGCTCCAATGGACACACTGCAGGACACAGCTGAGCCCCTCAGCCAAGCTGGTGGCACCTTAGTGAAAATGTATCTAAGAAAGAGCAAAAAATGATGCCTGGCAGTAGGGATTGAGGAAAAAAGTATGAGAAACAGTCCTGTGAACACCAAGGTCAGAGAATAAGGAGATGGAGGATGTGCTCCATGGTGAAGCAGAGATTCCTGACAGGAACAGCAGCTCATGGAGGACCCACGCTGGAGGAGCAGGTGAGAGGGAGCAGTGGAGACAAAGCACGAAGTCATGACTGTGAGGCCACCTGGCGCCTGCCATTGCCTCTCTGAAGGGACTCAGTGTATGTAGTGCATGGCTATTTCACACAGGGGAGAAGAGGAGCCTGGAATGAAGGAGTGCAGCTAAGCCTGGGAAAGGCAGTGGGGGGGAAGATGTTTTCTACAGATATGCAAATATTTCACTCTTTGTTGTTTTTTTTCCCAATACCTGAATCAATACTCAAATATTCATGTTTAACTGGTAATAATTTGAGTTAAATTCCCTGAGTTGAGTCAGTTTTGTCTAGGACAGTAACTGGTAAGCAATCTCCCTGTCTACCTAAACCCACAGGCTTTTTTGCTCCTGTTCCTGTTTTCTCCCCTGTTCCTGATGTAGGGGGAAGAGGAGCCAGTGGGCATCATTGTGGGTGCTTCGCTGTCAGCTGAGGTTAAGTCCCGGTCTTGTCAGGCTCGGGGAAGGTTCTTAATGATCCCAAGGGCGAAATTAAGACACAAACGAGGTCGTATGCCACCAATCAGACATTTTATTGGGTAAATATAAAAGAGTAAAGTGATAGGAAAGGCAGGAAATATTAGGAGGAAATTAAGCAAGCATTCAGAGAGCAAAGGATAGTCACCACCATGGATCCAGCGTTGGTCCTGCATTTGGTGAGGAAAAAAAGGAGAAGAGTAAGGAGAAGTGAAGGTTCTTCTAGAGATGTTGATTCTGCGCAGGGTGCTTGGTGATGATAATTCCACAAATCACGCGCACGAGCATGAACACGAACACACAAACACACACACACACACAGACACACAGACAGACTCACACACACAGACAGACTCACACACACACACACAGAGAACACGAGCATGAATACACGCACATTTATCAGGCTACATGATTAGTATAAACCCGCCTAAATTTACACTTATTGGTTAGTGATTAACATTTCATACACTATTGGTTTACTGTATTTAAATTAGCCTCGCTTGCTATGTAAATTAGCACGCATGCTCCTTTCAGGTGTGGGGGGGCAAGTCTTTTTGGTCTTGAATTGAGTCAGTGGTCGTGATCTCCCCTCGCCACATTTACCTTTCACCTACTTTCTGCAGTTTTATCTTCTCTGGCCACAGTCCAGTCTTTGGTGCTAAGGTGTTCACTTTTATCGGCTTGTTAGCTCTTCTTCAAGGTTAGAGCCGTTAGTTTTCCACAGTTTGTTACCTTTTAGTTCCCTCACAAATTCCTTTCCCAAGGCACAAGTGGTTAGTAGTTTTGCTAATTGGAGAATTACATCAGCGACCAGTCAAACCGAGAGGAGTGATGCCAGGACTGTCCCCCAGGCAGGAGGTGTGGGGGGGGATGAGACGCTTCACAGCCCGCGGGGAATGGGGCTGGCAAGGCCGTCCTGTCTCCACAGGACTCCCTCCCTCACCCTCACTCCAGGGTACCGTCCAGTCCTGAGTCCTAGTGACTGTCGCTCTGTATTGTGGTTTTAGCACCCAGGCTGTTTGAGACATCTTGTTGTTTTACATTAGAAGTTCTCTACAACTACATTGCTGTATTTTAATTTTCTGCCTTGAAGTTGATGCTGCCACAAGTGAAGTGAAGAGAACCCAAAAGAATATAAATGATGAAACAAGCAGACAAAACCTCTTCTTCCTGGAATATGATGAAAGAAAAAGCCAGAATGAATACCGGTTCTTTCAGCAGAATACAGTTTAGAAAGATTAAAAGACAAAAGAAAAAGAAGAAAAAACAAATCCTAAGACAAAAGTTAAAAATAATATTCATCTGAGCCCATCAGTGACATTGGTAGCGCCTCTGTGATAACATATTTAAGAAGGGGTAAAAACTGCTGTGCAACAGCATCTTATGGAAGAGAGGAATGAGAATATGAGAGGAAAAACTCGGCAGACATCAAGGTCAGTGAAGAAGGAGGGGGAGGAGGTGCTCCAGGTGCCAGAGCAGAGACTCCCCTGAAGCCTGTGGTGAAGACTATGGTGAAGCAAGTTGTCCCCCTGCAGCCCATAAGGGTCCACAGGGGAGCAGATATCCACCTGCAGCCCCTGGAGTAGGTGGGTGTGCCCTGTGACCTTGTGGAGAGCTCAGCCCCCATTCTCCACCCCCCTGCGCTGCTTGACAGGGAGGAGGTATAGAAAATTGGGAATGAAGTTGAGCCCGGGAACAAGGGAGGGGTGGGGGGGAAAGTGTGTTGAGATTTGGTTTTACTTCTCATTTTCCTACTCTGACTTTTGATTGGCAATAAATTAAATCAATTTCCCCAAGTCAAGTCTGTTTCACCCATGATAGTAATTGCTGAGTGATGTCCCTGTCCTTATCTTGACCCCTGAGCCTTTTGTTGTATTTCCTCTCCTTTGTCCAGTTGAGGGGGGGGAGTGATCGAGCGGCTTGGTGGGCACCTGTTGGTTAGCCAATATCAACCCACCACAGCAGGCTACTGGAATTGATATCTGCCAGATGAATCTGTAAAGAAAGCTATAGTGTAAAAAGAGCAGGTAGTCACTTAAAAACATCAGAGTCTCTTAACATTTGAAGTCATCTAGGTATTCCTCACTGGTGAACTTTATCTCCCTTCCAAAGCTTTGTAGCAGAGCCATCCCTCCATGGATTTTTTATTTATGCTGGGATGAAATTCCATTTGTTTGAAGCTCTCTTTCAGCTCACCGTATTTCTGGTATTCTGTCTTTTCTGTTTCTCTGCCTGTCTTTGTTTAGGCCAAAAAGTTGTCTTTTCCCCCATCATCTTGCATAGTATGGATTTTTTTATGTGAAAGTAGTACATAATTCGTGTGATCTGAACCTGTTTTCTTGTGTAACTCTGCTACTTTGCTTCATCAGTTCATTACAAATCCCAGCTGGAGAGATCTCTGCTCTTCCTCACCTATTATTTTATTTTCTCCCTCTGTTACTACTTATCTCCAGCTCTATTATTAATGTTGCAAGTGCTTGCAAATAGTTTCCATGGAAAGGTAATATAAAGTTGTATTGCATTTTGAATGCTGTATTACTGAGACAACAGAACAATCTCATTTAGGAAAGCACTTGGTTAGCAATTTTAAATAATTGCCATTTGAAAATATCTGGTTTTGCCTCATGTGAAAGGGTAAATGGGGATGCTGAGCTTACTCTCTCTACACCATTTATTATTTTGTATAGCCTTCTCATATCTGCTTTAATTTCTCGTGTATCTAAATTAAACAGTCACAATTCTTTCAGTCTTTCCGTACACAGAATTAACTTCAAGCCTCTAAAAGTTGTTACCTGTTTTGAAGCACCTTGTTTTTCACTGACATCCTTGAACACAGGTGGTCAAAAAGGACAATTTTCTAGTGAAAGAATAACAGCTAGTTAATAACATTAAACTTTCCAATGTTATTTTTCATCATACTTTTAATTTGGTAGTTAATAACCAATACATTTTAAGATCCTTGGAAAATAAAGGTAAAATGCTGAAGTTCATTACTGATTTTTTGTTTTATTTTGTTTAATAAAACAAACACATTATTTTATAAATAAAACATAGCACAAATAATCATGTTCTAGGGAAAAAAACCACAATAATCAAAACTTTTTCCTGCATGAAAGTAATTAGTTAGCTGGGAGAAAATATACGAAAATTTATGTCAGGCTTGTTGTACTGCTACAGCAAAAAATAGTTGAAAGAAAAATCAGACACCAAAATATGAACATTTTCAAACTGAAACTTGACTCTGCATTTTAAAATGGAATATTATTTTAAATTTTTATCAGGAAAGTAATTATAAATTTATTGTATGATTCCTAAGTAATTAACATTTGGGGATGTCAATTGAAATATTTCCTTCAACAAAGAGGAAAAACAGTTTTTATTCAAAATACTAATCATTTATGCATTTTTTTTCTAGTACCGCAAAAAATTGGAAAAAAAAAAGGATGTAATGACAAATATTTTTTAAAACTTCAGTTTAGATTTCACTACAAAAATAGGAAAAAATGTTCAGCAAAGAGAAATATGATAGTGGCCATTTGCACTTAGCAAAGTAGTTGTATTTACATGGTGAAATTTTAGTAGCTAGAGGCTGGTGTGTGCGGAGGTGACTTGTCTAAGAAGACACCAGTAACTGTCCCCATGTTGGACAGAGCCAGTTCCAGCCAGCTCCAAGACAGACCTGCTTCTGCCCAAAGCTGAGCTCATCAGCAATGCTGGTGGCGCCTCCGTCATGACTTATTTAAGAAAGTGTCAAAAACACAGTGCAACAGATGGGAGAAAGAAGAGTGAGAACTATGTGAGATAAACACCATTGCAGACACCAAGGTCAGTGAAGAAGGAGGTGGAGGAGATGCTCCAGGTGCTGGAGCAGACTCCCCTGCAACCCAAGGAGAAGGCCATGGTGCAGCAAGTTGTCCCCCTGCAGCCTATGAAAGACCCCATGCCACAGCAGGTGGTGATTCCCTGAAGGAAGACACAGCACATTGAGAGCCCATGCTAGAACAGGCTCTTGGCTGGAGCAGTGGCCTGTGGAGAGGAGCTCATGAAGGAGCAGGTTTTCTGGCAGGAACCATGGCCCATGGGGGACCCACGTTGGAGCAGTCTGGTCCTGATGGACTGTACCTCTTGGAAAGGACTCCTGTTGGAGCAGTTCTTGAAAAACTGCAGCCTGTGGGAAGGACCCATGTTGCAGCAGTTTGTGAAGGACTGTATTCCATGAGAGGGACCCCGCACTGGAGCAGGGAAACAGCATGAGGAGGAAGGAGCTCAAGAAACATGGCCCTGGGAAAGAGCATGCTAAGTCAGGACCCTGAACTTTAGAAAAGCGAACTTTCAGCTTTTCAAAGATTTAATGGATGAGATCCCCTGGGAAACTGCCCTTAAGGACAAAGGAATGGAACAGAGCTGGCAACTCTTTAAGGACACTTTTCTTAGAGCGCAAGTGCTCTCCATCCCCCTGTGTAAGAAATCAGGCAGGTCAAGAAGGAAACCGGTGTGGCTGAGCAAGGACCTCCTCCTCAATCTAAGGTGTAAGAAGGAAATGCACAGCCAGTGGAAGCAGGGACATATAGCCTGGGGAGAGTACAGGGAAATGGCGAGGACATGTAGGGGTGGGATCAGGAAGGCCAAGGCACAGATGGAACAGAAATTGGCAAGGGATGTGAAGAATAATAAGAAGGGGTTCTATAAGCACATTAGTCACAAAAGAAAGGCCAAGGAGAGTGTCCTCCCTCTGATAAACATGAACGGGGAACTGGTGACAACAGATATGGAGAAGGCTGCGGTGATCAATGAGTTCTTCATCTCAGTCTTCATTGGCAGCCAGGCTTCCTGCACCTACCAAGTATTGGAACCTCTAGGAGAGGGATGGGGGAGCGAAGGCCCTCCCACTGTAAGCAAAGAGCAAGTTTGAGACCACCTGATAAAACTAAACAAACAGAAGTCTATGGGACCTGATGACATACATCCCAGGGTCCTAAGGGAACTGGCTGATGTAGTTACAAGACAACTCTCCATCATATCTGAAAAGTCATGGCAGTCAGGTGAGGTCCCCAGTGACCGGAAAAAGGGTAATATCACCGCTATTATTAAAACGGTAGGAAGGAGGACCTGGGGAATTACAGACAGGTGAGCCTCACCTCTGTGCCTGGGAAGATCACGGAACGGATCCTCATGGAAGCAATGTCAAGGCACATGTAAGACAAGGAGGTGATCTGAGTAAGCCAGAATGGATTCACTGAAGGCAAATCATGCCTGACCAATCTGGTGGCCTTCTATGATGGAATGACTGCAACAGTCGATAAGGGAAGACCGATTAATGTCACCTACGTAGACTTCTGTAAAGCCTTTGACACAGTCCCACCCGACATCCTTATTTCTAAATTAGAGAGATATGGATTTGAAGGGTGGACTATTCAATGGATAAGAAATTGGCTGGATGGACGCATCCAGAGAGTTGCGGTCAATGGCTCTATGTCCAGGTGGAGACCGGTGATGAGTGGTGTCCCTCAGGGCTCTGTCTTGGGATTGGTGCTTTTCAATATCTTTATCAGTGACATAGACAGTGGAAGAGAGTGCACCCTCAGCAAGTTTGTGGATGACATGAAGCTGAGTGGTGCAGTTGACATACCTGAAGGATGGAATGCCATCCAGGGGGACCTGGACAAGCTTGAGAAGTGGGCCCATATGAACCTCATGAGGTTCAACAAGTCCAAGCGTAAGGTCCTGCACCTGGGTCGAGGCAATCCCAGACATGAGTACAGACTGGGAGAATAATTCATTGAAGGCAGCCATGCAGAAAAGGACTTGGGGGTCCTGGTGGATGAAAAGCTGGATATGAGCCAGCAATGTGCACTAGCAGCCCAGAAAGCCAACCATATCCTGGGCTGCATCAGAAGAGGCATGGCCAGCAGGTCAAGGGAGGTGATTCTGCCCCTCTACTCTGCCCTCGTGAGACCCCACCTGGAGTACTGCATCCAGCTCTGGAGCCCTCAGCACAAGAAAGATGTGGACCTTTTAGAACAGACCCACAGGAGGGCCACTAAGATGATTAGAGGGCTGGAGCACCTCTGCTGTGAAGACAGGCTGAGAGAGTTGGGGTTGTTCAGCCTGGAGATGAGAAGGCTCCAAGGAGACCTTATAGTGGCCTTCCAGTACTTAAAGGGGGCTTATATAAAAGAGGGGGAGAGACTCTTTATAAGGGCAGATAGTGATAGGACAAGGGGGAATGGTTTCAAACTGAAAGAGGGGAGATTTAGATTAGATGTTAGGAAAAAATTGTTTACTCAGAGGATAGTGAGGCACTGGAAGAGGGTGCCCAGAGCGGTTGTGGACGCCCCGTCCCTGGCAGTGTCCAAGACCAGGTTGGATGGGGCCCTGAGCAACGTGGTCTAGTGGGTGGCGTTCCTGCCCATGGCAGTGAGATTGGAATTAGATGATCTTTAAGGTCCCTTCCAGCCCAAGCCATTCTATGAGCAGCAGAGATCAAGTGTTAGGAACAGACAACAACTCTCATTCCCCATTCCCCTGAATCCACTCAGGGTGAGGAAGAGGTTGAAGAATCATGAGTGAATTTGAGCCTAGGAAGAAGGGTGGTGGGAAGGTGTTTTTACTTTTGGTTTTGTTTCTTACTATCTTACTCTATTTTTAATTGGCAACAAATTAAATTAATCTTTCCAAGTCGAGTCTGTTTTGCCTGTGACAGTAGTTGGTGAGCAATGTCCCTGTTCTTATCTCAACCCGCAAGCTTTTTCATCATCAACCTTTTCATGGCTGCTGCCTGCTGCATTATTTTGGCAAAAAGTTTGTGATAAGAAAGCACTTCCCTTCCCTTCTGTTGCCATCTTTCCACCTCTTTTTAGGTACAGTAAAACTTTGCCTTTCTTGACAACTAGAGTGCTTTAAAATGTTATCATCCTCTTATGTTTTCTCACCGCATCCAGGTTTGTCCTTCTGTCTCTCAGCCATGGGGTTGAGCTTCTCACTCAACCCAGAGCAAAGCTGGCCATGTTAGTGCAGCCCACCACTATCACCAATAGAAGCAGGTCACTTGGCTTGAGAGATTGAAAGCAGTGGTTTGGGGCTGATAGAGGAGATCTTTCATAGAAAGAGAAGAGAGCATGACAGGGACAGTGTCAACGTATTTCTTCTCTCCATTTGCTTGCACAGTGAACACAAGCTGAAACCTGCAGGCACAATGTATGATGGTACTGCTTTATAATTAGTATGAAGCTAGATGCATCTTCCCTAAATTAACCCTCCTGACTCTGGACATTTCTAGCCTCTTGTGATACTGCCGTCTCCCAGAAGAGCAAAGAAGGTCATAAAAGAGCTTAAAGGGCCTGAAATAGCATTTGATAGTTCACTGTTTAAGCAAGAAATGTTTTTCCTCTTATCCATGAGGTGCTGCAAAAGAGATACAGGATTCATATGAAACTACTGAATATATCTTCCTTATGAAGTTCCACAATTTGTGAAGTAAAATATTCTGGACAAAAGCCATTTTAATTTCTCTTCCATGAAACAGAAAGCTTCATTTTAACAGAGTAAATATTTTTTTAATGAATGTAACTGTAGAATTAAATAGAGGAAAAATAGCATCGTTTATTAAAAAAACAAACAAACAAACAAACAAAAAACCCAGCTCCATTAAAAGGATCAAAAATATATCACAAATTACATTTTCAAAATGATAATCATACAGCTAGAAATAGTACTTAAAAACATATTCATAAAGAAAAATAGGTCAACAAAAGCCTACTATTTTTATATGCATCATATGGATTATTCTGCCACATTTATTTGCTGTGAGAGATTGATTTCTCATGGCAAGTACTGTATATCTGTCATTTAAGAATTGAATAACGTGAACAATTCTGGTGAAAAATATACAGATGCTTCCATATTTGAGCCAATACCATTTGGGAAATGGCATTAAGTCTTTAAGTAAAATCCAGAGAGGCAAAATGTTTCTTTACAATGTATTTACAATGAAACATTCATCATTCCCTAGCTATTTTCTATTTTAAACTCTTTGTGTTATAAGAAAGGGAAAGAAACTTTCACTTTAAACTCTATGAGATAGCTAGTGTAATGCAGTTACTAAAAAAGACTTAAGAGAAGATGCTTTGTAGCTCTTAGAATGGGAAAATAAGATCAATATTTTCATCTCTGCTTCTGTTTAATAAGCAACTCCTTGACTTTGCAGGAATTATAGAAAGCAAGAAATCATAAGAATACTTTTAGCATTCTCAAAGGCACATATCAAGAAGGAAATATAAAAATTCGTAATTGCTTTTATTTTATGATTAGCACAAGATAAGACACACTATAATTTGTCCATATATATATATATATATAAATCATACTAATAGGAACTCTTAAGTTTTGTTCTTTCTTTACTAAATATTTTCTGAGGCAGTTGCCTTTTCTGGTTTTGTCAAATGATTACTTTAAATTTCTTTTTCAATCTATAACATGAGGAAAATCCTCTCTTTCATAGACATGGGCCCCTCTCAAAGTGTTTTCAGTTATCAAAATGCAATTAATGGTGTATGATTGACACATCTGATTTATTTGCAACTATAATTTTTTCTTAGATTAAGAGAAAGAAAACCTTTTGAAATCTTTTTCATGATGGACAGAGATATTGATATTAGCTTCAGACTTTACTGGGAAAGGATGAAAGAGAGAGGAAAAATAAAGAAGAGTTTATAAAGAATACAATGTTTTGAAATTTTGAAATCCATTTTAAAATATCTTTAACTTAAATCCACTTCCGAGTGATACTTACCAAGTGGTATCACAAATACTTTTGTACCAGAAAGATAACTTTGCTCCTTGCAAAGGATTTATCAATTATATCTTTCAAAAATGTCAGACAGATGAGAGCTTAGTCTCATAATGCAGCTCTAAGACTTTGCAGGTGTTTGTAGAAATTGATTCTCTACCTTGGTGACATAATGTCTATTGAAGTGTTGAGTTATTTGCATCTGATAAGAAGTTCTCAAAAAAATAATTTTGAAACAGTAAACCTGATTTGGATAGGGTAAAGACTACTTAGTTTAATCCTCCTTTACATATTGTTAGTATGACCCTATCATGTTTTAAGTCCAGACTTCAATAATTTAAGTAAATGGTAAGTAATAAAATTCAGTTACCAAAATCAGGCTTTTGTCTGTAGTCCGTAACTGGCAATTACTGCATATTTCAATAGTGCATGATTTTTCACAAATTTCATTAGTACACCATTGATTGCTCATTTTTCAGCTCTCAAAACAATTTAACATAGTCTCTTTCATGCAGAGAATAACATATTCATATTATTTGATTTTTGATGAAACCAAATGACCCTTTAAATTTGCAATAGGGTTCTTTAATTTTGCATGAGTTTCTTTACTGCTGTTCATTTAATTCTCTGTTTCCATTAACCATCTGCAAGCATTTGACTCTATGACAATTATTCAGCTGTGCCACATCATGACTGACATATTTTATAAATGTTGAAAAGAAAAAGAGAGCAAGAAAGGGAGGAAAAAGCCCCACATTCAAACAAAAAAGTCACAGTTCAGAATACTGTATTTTCCATACAGCTGAGGCTTCTGAATAGTAATTATTGGTCCAATTGTAAATCCAACCTAACTGCATTTTGTCTTCCTTTCTGATGAGCATTTCATGATGATGGTGATTACTCCCACTAAATGATGCTCACTCCATTAATATTTCCCCACACTGGTAGCCAGGGGGCCCTACAGATAAAAGACTATGCAGACAAAAATGCTTTTTTTCTTTTGATTAATTCAGCTATGATTTTTCAAGTGAGAAAGAATTCCCGTGTATTCAAGTGAGAAAGAATTCTGGTTTAAATGTCTATCATCTCCCAGCCTGCCCTCCACATGGGGGGAATTGATCTAGTGTTCATTAGAAAACACTTTAATTAACAAACATAACTGAGAGGCCAAGCCAGTGCTGATTAACTAGGCCACCTCTCTGCACAAATTAAGAAAACTGCCTTTTCCCCTATTTTTAAAAAGCCCTCCATTCAAAAGAATCTCAGTGATTCTTTGAATGCTTTAGATTACTAAAATGTTTAGCCATAATAAGTTATTCTTAATTTTTTCATGTTTATTGATGAGTTATGTAGAAATGTTAGGCAAGCCCTGTGGTACAAGGAAGAGACTTAACATGTTTTCATCCATCTCTATATTTCACAGGAGCTCATTAAGTTAGATTTCTACTGCAAGCTTAAATACATAAGTGGAACCAACTGACTGCAGAATTAGAAAGCTCTTACGCCTCTGGCATTTTTGTCTGGGTTTTAAAAGTGCGATGAAAACTCTGACAGAAGCATGGAACTCACACTGTCTGGAAGGACATAGACCATTGAATATTATGAGAAATAAATAATATTTAAGAGAAAGAATAATGGAAAAAATAAATACAAATACTTTTGCATGTTCCTTTTGATGAGTATTTTTGGTTTGGCATAAATGGATATACAAAAATAAGAATGTCTTCAGAGGACTCATTGTCATACTTCCTTGCAGTAGCTTGGATGAATTTCTTCAAAGTTCAAAGAAAAATCAGGCACAGAACAGTCCTTTTCATTATTCAGAGTTTCCATTTGAAACCAGAGGCCATGCCAAAGATAATAGATCAAAACTCTTTGTTCCCTTTATCAGGGGAAAAAAGAGAAGACTTTGGGGACTTTGGAAGTGGTGAGCAAAGTACATTAAAGAAAATTAAACAGAGTTTGGATGTTGTCCAAACTGAAGATATCTGAAGATGAAGAAAGTTCTTCATAATCAATTCTTGCCTTTTTCTATTGCATAACTATTCATTAATTTTTCTCTCAGATTAAATTTGAAAAGTACAGATAAACCACCTTACAGTTTCCCTATGATGAATAACAAAAACTGTACAAACAGAGAGTATAACTTTTCTTCAGGACTATAGTATTACCTGAAAATTCAAATCTCATGATTCTTGGATATGTCACCCTTTCTACAGGAAAAATGGAGTTATGCTTGTACCAGTGATTCCCTGCAATCAAAATATGTGCCCAACTCCTTCATATGCTGCAAGTTCTTTAGAGACAGAGCACTGGAAAATATCTGCACTTCATATTAAGATTTCCCAGAAGGCTGAGGAACCTAAGCAAAGTTTTCAGTTATTTTGGCTTTTATCTTTAAAAACCATTAAACATAGGGCATTTTTTTCATGATCTATTTTAATCAACAGCTTTACTCTTCCCTTCTCCTTCTTAATTCCCTACTGCAGTGAGATTTTCCTCACTTAAAATTTTCTTCTAGTTTTTTTTATTCTGATTTCTTTGCTTTAGAATGAAAATTATAATATAATCTCATTATACAATATAACTAGGAAGGAGTGCAATTCTGAATTATGTCTTCAAATCATTTCATTGCTGTTGGTTTTATCCTCCCTACTGGGAGAAATACTACAGTTTCACTGTCAGTTTACATCCTCCATATATTATGAATTTGGTATGTGCTCTTGGAGCTCGTGTTGAAAGACAGCTAAGTACTATATTTGATATGGCATGAATTATTGTGTACTTCACGCAGATAAAAATTTAAGTCACCAGTTGCATTCTACTCATTACCTTTGTTTATCTGACGCTCATTTACTTATATAAAAAGCCTTTTTCCAGGGATCAATACAATATCACTCCAGGATTTTGCATAAGGAATAGCTTTTCATTTTCTCTAATGACTTGTGTCATAGTCTTTACCTAAAAGATATAAAACATTACAATTTAGACTATCTCACTGTGCTCTCTGCCATTAATTCCTCCTTTAGAACATGATAGACTATAAAAATAGCAGTAAGACCAGCACTCTTCATTTGTAAATTACTTATCTGCACTTTTCATTTCATTTTGGAATGAAATATTCTAGAGTTATCAACCTGAATGTCTTATAGGATTTATAATGTGACAGACAATTGATAGTTCAAAGGTTGTAAATTTTGATAAGTAACTCAAAGACAAACTCTAAGCCCACTCAGTATATATACAACAGCATCTGACTTTACTTTTTTCATGGACATTATAATATTTTTGAATTCTAACTGTGAAAATGAAACTTGATATGGGATGTCTACTTACAGTTAAATATAAAAGACAGATTAATTTTTGAGGTTAATCATCAGAAAAAAAGAGTTCCAACTCCAGCCTTACTTTTCTTCTCACGTATTCATTCTCTTCAGTGTAACTGTCCTTATTCTTAAGTAGTAATCCTTTCCCTTAGGATTCTTACTTTTTAAAATTTTTCAGAACTGGAAGAACAAACTTTTTGATCCTTCTTTTCAAATTTCCCAAGTTTGCAATGTTTGCAATTAAGGCTGCAGAATAAAAGCTGTTAGACAATGGCAGTGGTATGAAGCAAAGTTTTTACTGGATTTGTGTAAATTTAAAGAAAGGTAAAGTATTTTATAATCAATGTATTTATCGTTATTTAGAAAGAGGATTTTCTATTAAGGCTGCCTGTATAAATGAATTATTAAGCTGTAAAACAGCTTGGAATTTGCTCTTACTGCATCTCAGCACATCTAAAACTGTACTTACAAAGGTTTTAAAACAAATTTAAACACATATAATTGTTCTGCATGAGTATTTTCTAGAAGGTAGCAAAACTTCATACTTGCCACCTCCTTGTTGCTGACTCAAGCTAAATTATTGTTTTTATTGATAAAGACATTGTCATTTAAGGACATGTTTGAAAAGAGGATCACCTTAATTTTCCAAAAATTGGAGGCACAAAAGTCCTATGTCAGAGGTCCTGGATTAAAATATTAAATGTTTTGTATATACTATGTTTATTTTAGTGTGAAGTTTTAAAACATAGTTTCAGCTTTCTGTTTCAGTGTACTGCACAGCAGATGTAAAAGAAATTATACTAGATTTTTTTTAAAAAAGGAAATGAAGATGATCCCCTTAAGCACTCTTTGCCTCATGTTTTATGAGGTAACATTACAGAAAATCAAGAGAAACACCTTCAAATATTTAAAGAATAAAAATATGAAAAATGTGGAAAATTCGAATGTCATTAACCCAGATGTTTGAATGCTTACCCAAATCTCTTGAAAATTAAACACAAATCTTGAAAGATCTAAAGGAAAATTTTCTAAGACTTATGATTCTGTCTGAGATGTGAATGCCTCTTTTACTACACCTTGACACCATGCACATCTGTACACCCCTCTATACATATGTTCCTTATAAATGTTGGGTAAAGTTATTTGAAATAAAACAAGACAACAATTCACAAACATTTGAAACCTCCTAAAAGCCTTCACTCACAGTTATCTTTTTGTTTTCATAAGATTTCATGTCAAGACTAAACTGATTTGAAGAAGTTCTTTTTCTATAGCCAATTGAGCAAGAACTGTGCAGATTTCAGAAATGAAGATAATAAGTAATACACTGTATTCACTATTGTAAGATTATTTAATCAAATACATTTATATTAAATCTAGCAGAAACAAGACATTTGCCACAGAGAAACTGCCAATTATATCAATATTAATTCAATGAATGCATGTTATTAAGTTAATCAAATCATAAGTGGAAAGCCACCCACTGCATGCTGCAACAACTGGAAGGGGACATCGCTTGTTACTGACTCACAGGTAGTGTTATGCCCATTTACCAACAGAGCATTACAGCCTTCCTTGTAGCCCAGTTTAAAGCCACATGCAACTCTGGGAAGAAGTTTTACAGTCTTTGGTCTGAAAAAAAAATGAGATGCTGGAGTCCACTTGCTGCCTTCGCTACACAGCTACTTGTCTTGGAAATAATTTTTCTTGTGGAGAAGTTATCGAGCAGCAGTTGGAAATATGCTGTTTATCATGTAGGAACCTTGAGGTAAGATTCCAAAAAAAAGCAGAAGATACCAGACCCTGAAAGGAATAAAAATTGACAGAAGTAAGGAAAGCTGCTGAATTCTGCAGCTTCATTCTTTTCTGTGATGATTGATAAAGTATCACCAGTATTTTAGTATTATATTCTCTTATTAACTGGATTCTGGATTTGTTAAACCCTGGGACATGCTGCTACAAGTATGGTCCTTTGTGAGACTGAATAGAGAGGGTAGAGAGCAAAGTGTAAAGGCCCATATATAAGTACATTTTTGCAGTATTTATTTATAATACTTTCCATGTAATTTGCTGTGAAGACAGCTGAGTTTGGGGATTGTGAAAGGAAGAATGAAAGAAAAAGACAGAAAAAAAAAATCAGAATAAGAAGTGGAGAGGAAAGAGCATGAGAAAGAATCAGAAGAATCCAAGCTTTTCTGGGTGGTGTTCTTACTTAGGATTACTTTTAGTAATCAAGATTACTTTTAGTAATCTAGAAAAATACGTTAGCCTGGCTTAGCCAAAATCAAGTGTTTCTTGTTCTTTTTTTTTCCCCAGAGCATATTGAACTTAAGTAATAAACAATGTGTGGTATTAATGGTCTAATAAAGGCCACTCATGATATGAAACTCTCTGATACTTTTTCACATCTTTCTTGCCAAACATACTTAGCTTTATTGCCTAAGTACTCATCAAGGTCACTATCGTTAAAACTGTACTATATTTTTCAGCAGCCAAACTCATCCTTTAATTTATCCATAGCATTCTTAACCATAAAATTCTTGCAATGGGTATTTTGTTTACTCTAAATATTCTTTTAAGCATCATGTGTCTTATTCAGAGAAGAACTGGAGGTATTCGAAAAAAAATTACTTATTCTCTAATAAAACAGACACCAGATAAGACTGGGACAGAACAAGGGAATACAGCAGTATGTTCGCTACAGCTGTCCATCCATTATCACATTTTGTAGGGACCTTGGTGTCAGTGGTAGGTGAGTGCATTCATATACAATTACATAAGAATAGAACGTCTTTTTCAGTTTTCATTTTGGGGTGGTTTTCCTGCTAAACTTAAGGAGTAACTTAACACTGTTTCTGGTGAGAATTTTGGATTGTGGCTTGGAAATATGATGCATTAAGATGAGGGACTTAAATTTTTTTTTATCACATACAATCACGTTTGGATATTAAGTACATTACACTGGAGTGACATTAAGTTCTTTTCTCATCACACACAATCACATTATGCAATATTATTCACAAAGGAATCAAGCTCTGTCTTAAAATTGGATACTAGTTTTACTTCCTTATTCCAGTGGGAAGTCTGTTCCTCAAGTGTACTGCTTTGATGACTGCAAACTTTCATCTAATACCCAGACTAATTTTATTAAAACTCATGTTATATCTATTTGTTCCTTTGCCAACATTATCTTTTAGTTTATATAGTCTGGCAAGATCCATTAAGAGAGAATAATGAAATTGCAGTATCTGAATCTTTCTTTCCTCTTCTTGATTCAATAAATAGTGTAGCTTGTTTCATATTTGCCAGTCATGTAATTCCTCCATCCCTACCTTCCACATGAGGAATTTATTACAATTTTTTACTGTTGAACCTGTGAATTCATCTGCTGATTCCTAAAGAATTATAATATGGCCTTATATCTAGCCCTTTGAGTTTGAGTGCGCTAGTGTCTTGCAGTTCTGCTCACCTGGTGGAAATACTTACTATTTTTCACTAGAAGCATTGGCTTTGTCTTAGTGTTCAACATCACTGTCATTAGTGAAAATTAAACAAAATATTCATTTAGTTTACTTAGGTAATTTTGAATATCCTTATTTAAGAGATGTCTTGATTTTTTTCTCTTCCCATCTCCCCCCCCCTCCCCTTCTTCATTCTTATAGTTGAAGATCAGCTAAAAGATTACCTCTGCTAAGGTTTTGTTTTACTTCTGGCAAATCTCCCTTCAACTCCAAACTTGAGTTTTTGCTTTCTTTCTTTCATGACTAGTCCTTTCGCTTGTCTTACACGAGAAGCTTTTCTTACGTTGTTTATTCTTAACTTCTTCTGTGAGGTGTTCATTTTGATAGCTGAACCATTTCCTATAAATTTTCCCCTTTGTTTGTATTACATTTTGCAGTCAGAGTTTTGAACTCTTCTATATTCCAGTCCAGCTAACTTAATTCATTAATTTGACTAATTAGCTCCTTAATTTTTTAAAACAAATCTTTTTGAAATAAAAAACATAAATTAGAGTTGGTTTTGTTTGTTTGTTTATTTGTTTGTTTGCAATTGATCTAGCTGTTCAATTTAAATTAAATCAATTCAAGGTCTTTTGGACTAAAGTTGTTTTCTACCACCAGCCATCCATGACTATCCAAAGAAGAAAAATTTTATTATTATATAACTAAGAAATTGGTAGTATCACATCAATTTTTAAGTCCAGCTAAAAAAGAGAATAATGTCTTTTTACTTTAGAGGATGTTCAACAAATGAATCTGTCAGCTTTTGTAACCAAGATTACACCATCTTTACTGTAATAAATAATATTTGCTTTGTAAGCAATATGATCTCTCCTATAATAAAAGAATTCTAATTGTCCTTGATTATGTTACATAGATTTCTTCTTAATTCCACATCTGATGCATAGGTGTGTAGCCAACTCCCAGCTCTAGTCAACAGACTGTTTATCACATTCTTTCCTGAAATATTTTCACCTAAATAAATTACACTAATTTTAAACTTATCTATGTTATACTTTCTTGTTTCTTTAAAGTTTAATACATGTTACCATATATCAACACAGTATTAATATTAATGATGTGATAATATGGTGTTGTGTTACCTAAACACTTGCTCTGAACATTGTGCACAAATTATTTCTGCTCTGAACTTAAATGTGTGGTATTGTTTAAACATATTTCTAGATTAGTAATAATGTTGTAATGTTCCCATTTTCATAAGACTCAGTATAAACAGTGATTCTGATCTGGTTTATCTTTTAACACCTGTGGATTTCAAGGGAAATACGCTTTCTGTCAAAGTAAGAGAATTTCCTCTTTTCCCAGTATAAAAATGAGCTGATTCTCAAGGAGAAAATATCCTGCAATTGGCATGAATATTTCCTGCCTCTGAATTGTACTTTTCTATTTCTTCCTTTTGATTACTTTCTAAATTGACTATTGTTTTTGCTCACATAAATAAGATGACACTGGCATGTGAAGAAAGAAAAATACAGATGTTATTGCAATTGATTACTTTTTTATTGAAGTTTGCATGTGTACACATACAAGTTGCAAAATACATTGCTCTCAAATTGTGAGCAACTATTGTGAAGTTCTTAGATGACATCTATAAATTTTAGAATTTAGGGCTCCTTTCTCTGGTTGACTCTTCTTTGGATCAGACACTGAATTTTTTTGTTGTACAATATACTCATGAGTAGAAGAGGTAAGTGCCTGGTGCAGCAAAACATTCATGCATAGGCTTGAAACATATGAGTAAAACTACTAAAATCATCATGAATGGACAGATATTTAAAATTAAGAACAAATGAAAACATCTGCAGAACTGGGCTATGCAGTCTGTAGAAATACTATATGATTTTTAACTTAATTAAAGAAAATTCTCTGTTGCCTTTTTCAGTGCAGAGGCACTGCAAACAGAAACTGAACATGCATACATGTACAAGTGAACAGCATTCAGGGTTCAAAATATTTATTTTTCTAAACTGTGTGTGTCAGAAAGTCTCTGTAATCCCGTATGTGCTAGATAACCTTACCTAACACTTATGTTTTATATTTCTGAAAGAAAGTCACTTGGAACAAAAAAATCCACTGTGTTTCAGTAATTCTCTTGTCAGAGTATGAGATGAAATATATTGGTCTTCAGAATTCTGTTTTGGTCTATACATTTTGTGCATAAAGTAATAGAAGAAAATGGTTTAGGTTTCAATAACTTTGAAAACCAAACAAACTGTCAGGCTGATAGGCACTGAATAAGCGTGTTTACTTGTGATTTTACACAAGAAAAGGTATAATTTTAAAGGAAAATGAGGATGCATGAGTCATGGAAAGGATTATTACTGTTCAAACACTGTCATAGGAATGGTTCATCAAACTGGCAAGTTATTTTCTGCCTTCTAGATTGAAGAAAGCATGTGATTTTCTATTATGAACAGCAAAGACTACATCATACTTAGAGAAGTGTCATGGCCAAGAAATCAATCAAGACATTTAGAATAATCTTACTATTTTGAAGTAAGTATATATAAAGGTTGTTTTCTTGCATGGCAAATAGACATTGCCTGCTTCATAGCACAGCATCCAAAGGTAGAATTAATGACTTCAAAATTACTGTGCTGTACTTTCCATTGTCATACAGATGGCACTTTCTTGCTATACAACCTAGTAAAGTGCACGAACTACGCTGTCATTGTGTGCTAGCATAGTGAAATTAGCACATGCAGCCAAAGGTTACCATGGTTGTTTTTTTTTTTTTATTTTCCAGGCCGATTGCTTATTACCCATTATAAGATCCTAAAGGAAAAAAAATCAAAAATTTATAAAAGATATTTGAGCTCTTAATTGTAGTGGCAATAGCTAGATTATAATTAAGTTCTCATATGTTCTTATGCCTCCTGAGATTTAGTTTAAAAATAGAAATATAACCAAAGCTTTCTGTAGAAACTCATGCAGAAGGGCTTCTTCTCTGTGTTTGGAAGATCTAGAGACAAAAGTAAGAAAATAATTGTTTACATTTTTCTTTGTATTTAATTATCAGCCTCCGGAAGAATCTGAGGACTGCTTTAAAAACTATTCTAGTTTCTATAGTTCAGGAACAGTACTGCCAAAAATGAAACTAAACCCTGTGCTAAGACACTAGATTTTTATAGGAGATAGTAAGGTCTTTGGAAGACATCTCAAAGAAGCATGGAAAAGTGGCAGATGCATAGGACCCAGCAATAAAAAACATCACATATTGTGTCATTGTATAATTTCTTCCCCCTTAAATATTTCACTTAATATTTTAGAAAAGTCTTGTAACCTCTCTGAATCCTTAAAGCATTTTGGTCAAAGAACTAGCACAGTTTAATCTTTTCTCTTAAAATATAGCTGGATGAGGTATATAGTCATGTTTGGGTTTGGTTTGGTTTGTTTTTAAAAGTAAGACCCAAATGGTTAGAATACTTTTTGTTTTCCTCTTTTGTTCTATTATTTTTTTCCTCCTGGTGGAAAAATCAAAACCTAAAGCCATAAAACCTTAGTGTTTAAACACAACTTGGTCATTTGTAAATTGAAAGAAATTATAAAAAGTTCCCTTGTAATTTCTTACTTAAATGTATTTTTTTTCTCTGAATAATAAGTCATTAACTTTATCTCACAGAGAGATTGCAACCAACTAGGTAATTTTGTTATAAATCAGATTGTGAATTCATAAAGTTATATCTTTACAAGCTTGATAACATGAATTAAATAAGACACTATAATATCAGATCTAGTAGTTTAGTTTTCAGATATTCTTTTATTGGAGGCACAGGAAAAACACATACTACATATTTTCCCTAAAGGATGTAGGGTGGAAGTATATTTTGACTTTTTCCAGGTGCTCACAGGTGGCTGGTAGTGTTCTGAAACAAAATGTCTCCCAGTGCTCCATTCTATGTGTTTTCACTTTGTACTGTGCCTGCCGTGGGATACAGTTAAGAGCTACATGTCAGTCTTTGGAACATTGTCCTGTGTGCCAGAGTATAGCATGTGTGTATGTGCATGCGTGCACATAGACACACACACACCTTTTGACATCTAAAAGAAGTATAACCTTAGCCTCAGCCATGTTAGCAGTAGTATCTAACATTTCTGTCTGTAAAGGAAGGCCAAGACAGTATTCTTATGGGTCACTAACTCATATAGTTGTATTCTTAGGCTACTTCTGTGTGTAAGTTTGCCATTATGATAAACTAAAGTGGACAATAAAGAAAACAGTTGGCTGCACAGAGAGGGTGAAGCTGAATCCATAAGTTCAAAATGCATCCACAAGTTCAAACACTGGTGTTAGTTCTCACCTACGCATTTTAAACGAAACAAACAGCACATTTTTTAGAAATATTTTTTGATTGTAAGAGAAAGCACAAAAGGAAAAAAAAAAAAACCACAATGTTTCTGGAATTTTTACTGAGACATCACAATTATAGTTTCTTTTTTTTAAATGAAATATTGTTGGCATTAGTTACAACTATGTGCTCTGCTTTATCATTCTGTAAAATAAATGTGTAAATGTAAAGAAAACAGCCAGCTTATTGATAGTAACAAACACTGGGCATAGACAACTTTAAAAAGTATTTTACACAAATCCATATTACGATATCTAAGTATGTTATTTAGTTTTACTCAAGCATTATGCTACGAATTATAAGGCTTCTCACAGATTTCAATGAACTACTTTTGTTTCTAACAATTTATCTTGTTGAAAGGAAGAATCTACCTATAAAGATGAATGTAAATTATCAAAAGTTAAATTTCTGCAACACAAAGTACTGAATATTATTCCATATGTTTCTGTATCCACCCTAAATTACACTGTGTTTTGTGGATGATATAGAACAGCTAACCTGAACTTTTTGCTCTTGCTTTTTTTTCTTGCAATTTTGATCTAAAATATTTGAAATAAATGGTAATTTTTTAAATAAATGGAGCTAAGAGCTTTTACTAAATACAACCTAGATGGATTACTAGGTAACCCAAATTTTACTTCCAACTATGACTGGGTTAAAAAGAAAGTTATAAACTTGGGAAAGGACCCTTTAGGGTTTATTCTACAGTCCCAGTATTCTGGGACTTTACTGTATAAGTCTTACAGAAACCTATAGGCTTAATTTGTCTGCAGAAACACTATTATGCAGTAGCAACATCCAAGCAGTTCTCAAAATCGAATTTGCAGAAGTCCATTCACTGGTTTCATTCCGAGACTTCCTTCAAGCTCATTCTGGAGCAGATCCATCTAGTATGTTCTGTAGTTGAGCTTTGAGGATACCATGAGTTTCAGACCATCTCCCTGGGGCACCTGCTATGGGAATGGACCTGGAGATCCTGCTGCTGGCTCAGTGGCTTACTGTGGTGTTATAGGTGGCCAGTCCTGGGCAAGCAGTACAGACAAGAGTCCTTCCTAGAGAACTGGTGACATTCACTCTCACATTGACAGAGGAAATTTGTAAATGTACTGGGGGAGAAAATGTTAAGAAATTATGCCTTACACCTCTAATTCATTGCTTCTTCCTCCCATTCCCATACCTACTTTCTCTTACTCTTTAAATGCTTCTCTAATTATCTCTTGGTATATATGTTTCCATTTGGCTATATCAGACTATATTTTGTCTGAATGAACCCAAGTCATAAGCATGCATCTTCATGAGAGAGATTCATTAAAATTGTGGATATTGTTTCTGAGGCCCAGGTACACCTCCTGAAGCTCTGGTACTCTACATGTATAGTAAAAATATGAATTTCTTGTAACTATTCATGATCATTTCAGTAAATACACTACTTTTAATTCAGTGTGCACACATCCACATATACATCACCATACATATGCATATGGAAATATATCCATCCACATATACATCACATACATACATATGCATATGGAAATATATATACATATAAATACATATATTTATTTATCAAAGTATTCTTTTTACTCTTATGATTAAAAACCATGTTTTTTTCCCAAGCAAGACATTAAGTGGTAGCAATAAGTGCATGGAATCATTCATTCATTCATTTATTCTTTCAGTAGTCATTAACAGATGTTAAGATGTCTATCCCAGATCACAGAACTGAGATACAGAGGTGAAATGATGTTGATTTCTTCAACATCATCTACCAGACCTCCATGTGGCTGAAAAACTAGGTGCATCTCCTTCATGAGCCAAAATATTTGTGAAATTTATGAGTAACTTAGAGTTTTACAATACTGTAGATCCCTGCCCTCCACTGAAACAAGTTCTTTGTCTTTTTGTATAATTAAATTGCTGATAATGTTTTATCTAGTAAAAAATTGCATTAATCCATGGCTATATAAGGACTATTTTTCTGTTCCATACTTCAATCTTGTTAAAAAAAACATAACACAACAAGAACAAAATAATTAAAAACAATGGAAAATGTGCCATAAATTTACCTGGCTTGTTCTCTTCTTCAAAGCTTCTGAAGAATTTGCCATCTTGCCACATCTAGCATGATATTATTTGCAATTTAATTAAAGCAATTGTACAGGTCAAGTTCCATTCTCTGCCCCTGCCCCCCCCCCCCCCTTCCTTCTGATGATTATGTTGTGCTGGAATTTGGGCTACATATTCATGTGACCCCACACTACTCTACATCTTGACTTCTGAAAGATTTTTAAAATGTACCATAGAGGTGTTATTTTCAATATATTTTGGTATTTCATGTGATCATCCCATCTTAACTCTTTATTCCATTGCAGACCTACTTGGAGCTCTTTCAATCTGTTTCTTCTTAAAAGGTGTATTTTCCAGCATTATCCTCCTCCTATTTTTTTTCCCTTTCAAATCTTGCTCTCTGTTGTGATCTAATGAGTACACTTTGGCTCAGAGATTATCATAAGAAGCACAGAAGTTTAGAGAAGTTTTAATTTTTGATCTGACTTTGTTAACTCTCACAAACTCTTTGCTGCAGCTCTGTAAAATTGTTCAGCGTAATGAAGGACAAACCCATGGCCAAGAGGAATCACATTCCCATGAGCCATAGAATGCATCACTGTGATTTGGTTTAGCTGCTAATTGTTAACAAAAAAAGGTATTGATTGGAAAAGCTGCTGATATAGTTCTGACCTCTGTGATTGTCAGTTTTTAACTGAATTTATATGTCTGATCATTCCTATTGAATTCTAAAGTACCAACTATGACAAATCAAAATTTATTTTGTTTAATAAAATGTTGCCAGGTAGTAAGTGTCAGTTAGGAAATTAGTTTTAATTTCCCTTTGTGGCTAATTAATTGTTAGCATCTCAGCTCTCTTTATGTATATAATGAATGTTTCTAATAAAATTTTTTTTCATTTGTTCTGCAGTTGATAATATGGGCTGTGAAGATATTTTCACCTTAGTCATCCAATATTATTCTTGCCTTTCATAGACAGCTTTAAGAAAATCAATTGCTTCTCACATTATACTCATGAGAATTCAATATGCAAATTGTTTGAAGGAAGGAAAGATTGTGGAAGTATTTCAGTTCTTCAGATTTTCACGTTCTTTTCTGACTGATGAAAACTAGCCAACTTAAATTGTCTGCATTCAACACAATTGGCAAGCTCAGTAAATATAACCAAGGGTAAAAATCAAATATATGAAAAGGATTTGTCTTTCTCATTTCTTCAGACTACAGTCAGAAACCTTGTGTCTTGGTTAAGCAAATAAACAAATGTTTGCTTTATAGTGGTTTAAGATTAATACATCATAGTGGCATACACTTGTCTTTGGTTAGAAGTCCTAGAAACAAGAATGTCATTAATATAGAAAATAAGAATTCAATATTGGTTTATTTTATTATTTTGCATTGCATTGTATGCCTTTCCTAAAATGGGTTTTGTTAAAGCAGATTCTTTTTCAGAACCACCTTGAAGAGTGTTTTAAAACCACTGTGTTGCCATTACATTAGGACAGGAAAAAATCCACTGCGATAGGAACCATTTTCAGATTCAGGGTTAAGACATTTATCTTACGTATATATAAAGTCTCCCATCTCCATGGATACCAAAATCTCCTGCTAAGACCAGAATTTATCTGTGGAGAGCAACAACATAGTCTAATTGCTGATACCTTTATCTTCACTGAATAGCCTCCTCCACCAAAGTAATTGCCTTGCCAATAATGAGGCTGCTTGTGTGCTAAATTGTTTCTCTGTATGAAAAAAAAAGTATTAAAATATGGCTGGATCTAACTAAATACTTTATCCATCTGAAATTGCAGAAGAACTTGGATGAGTACAATGTTAACATTGAAACTGGAATCTGGCAAGAATGCTAAAATCTTACTTTATAGTAAATTCCAGAACATCTTGATGGTTAAAAGTGGCCTTGAAAACTGTATATTTTCTATAGGCACTTAGTTACACATGAATGTGTTTCTTTTCAAAGATGTCAACTGTGTACAAACTATCTAAGGTGTACTAGTCATGTAAAAAAAGTGATTTGTACAAGTACTTGCAACATTGTCATATGTGAAAATGCATACAAATAAATACATGGTTAAGAAGGCTGTGGATTTTTTTCTGATTTTGCTTTAACCCAGACTCTATCAAGTTCCTTTGATAGACAGACCTCTAGAATCACAAAATTTATGAATTATCAACCTATAGCAAATAATACAGCACATAACAGGTAGAATTCACTTACTTAATGAAGTTCACCAATATTTTCCTTGACTGGGAATTTTTCAAGACCATTCATCAGCTTTAATGTATGGACTTTTGATAAAAAGACTGAGTTGATAATGAAAATTTCATGGAAATTAATGGAAAATCATGCTTATTCTTCTTGAAATAAGCTGCAGGGTCATTCCTTCAAATTCTGCCCTTATCTTGTGTAGGAAGCTCTTCTAACCATTTTCCTGAAGTAGGAGGGATTCTAAGACAACAAATTAATAAGCACATGTAGTATTTCAACATACTCAGACATATTTATTATTCCTTTTAGTTCTTTTCAGGTTTTAAGCAAAAGCCAACAAAGCGAAAGAAAAAAATAAAAGTTTTTTTAAAAAAATGTCCTTTAGTTTATGTTACTGTATCAAGATGGTAAATTATGCACGTTTAGTAGAAACATGATATCAAATGCATTAATACATGCGAACTATGCTGGTCAGGAATTAAAGAACTGTGTATTGACAAGTGTCACCAGATAATGACAAGCTTAGATCTTGCATGGAATTTGTCTCACATTGCATTATTTTATCTGGTTTTGAATAATCTTATACAAAAATGCGTGTAACCCACCAGCTTCCTTTTTGCAAGACTTCTACATAAGCTGAAGTATGATGGTTATTCCACGAAGTATCGTGGAGAAGTGCTACCAATTCAACTGGGCCAAAAGCCACTTGATTTGGATTGCAGTGCAGAAAAAAAACCCAATGTGTTTGCTAATTCTGTCTACTTGAATTAGTCCATCTTTCTTTTGACTCAAAAAACGAAGCAATGTTAAGTCTAGACATATATTATTTCTGGATATCTCTAGAATACCAGGAGACTGAGCATTTAGGAAGCAGTTTGTTTTCAGCTTTTCCAATGGGTGGATGATTATACATTTTAGGTTTTGTTGCTACAAAGCTCATACAGATATAACAGGAAGGTACAGTTTGAAAGATTCAGGCTGAAGTTAGAAGTGTAGTTTCCAGAAACCTTTATCAATTCTTCATTTATATTCTTTAATTAAAGGATGCTGGAAATTCAGGTCAGGTTTCTGGCCACTGTGATGTCATTATCCCATACAAATGCTTTGTTCTTCATAGGCTTCCCTGTAAATAACTGAATGTAAGTAACAGGTTTCCAATGCAAAAATCTAGCAGAAAAAGCAAACAAGCAAGCAAAACCCCAACATGATCACCTTTGTAAAGCATAAAGGAGGAGTAAAAAGCACAATTACATGTGTTTGTCCTTTGCAGTTAACCTTTAAAATTGTTTTAAATTAATAGTACTGAATTCCTACTGACTTTGCTTAGCTGCTAACAAGGGATGATTTTTTACATGAATAAATGTAATCATTTTCATATTAATTTTCTATAACAAAAATAAAACTTTCATCCATTTAAAATAAAACAGTAATAAGTGAGAAGTCCTGCACCCCATATTATATTTTGCAGGGCATAGTGTAGACATTAATGTTACATAACTCCCTTATTTTAGGTTTCTCAAAGTCATTTACTGACAGAGTACATGTACTTTTGAATCCAGGTCTAGGAATGAATCATTGCTGAGCTGGAAGCTGTGATCTGCTTTTATAAATCTTGCCCAAATATATTCCCACATCCACTGTAAAATGCCTGAAGATTCAGGAAAAAGGACTTGCTCAATATTGCATTGCTTACTCATTTGTTAATCATGTAGTCTAATCATATCTGTGCCTATTTCTTGGCTCTTCTTATAAACTGGACCTTTATTTGAACTTTACTCTCAAGACTGAAAGGAAAAGTTGACTGTAAATAGAGCTGAGAACCATTAAATTGAAAAAAAGTAATAAAAATATAAGATAGGCACCACATAGTGACAATGTTTTTGTAGACAGTAAAGTGTTTGGAAAATATCTATATTGTTTAAAACATAGATATATTTTGCTGCAAATTAAAAACATTAGGAAGGCATTTACCTTATAATTAAAGAAATCAATACAGTCTTGTTTTCTGACAAAAACAATTTAAATCTTAATATCAATTATAAAATGGCAATTTCAACATCATATATTAAATAAAAAAAGAGAAGGTAAACAGACTATTCATACATGACATATCTATGTGGCACGTTGCTTCCTCAACACCTACCTTTGTGAAGACTAAACTTGTAAAATGGCTTTCCACTGTTGAATGTATATGTAACACTACAAAAACATCTTTTAAATGAAATATTTTGAAATTCCAGTTTGTATCTTTATCCATGAAATATTCCATAGACACATAGCCCAGAATAATCCTGTACTAAATTAGTTTTTCATAGAAAACGTTTGCTCTCTTTCTCTCTTCTCTTTCTTCTTTCCTTTCAAAGTGAGGGACAAACTCTATGCTCATAGTCTAGATGAGTTTTAAAAGCCCTCCTGATACTGTTCACCTGCAGAAATAGCAATCAGCAGTTAGCTTCATAACTGAGTTCCCATTTTCCATCACTCATCACTGGGAATACTGAGAGCTGCTACAAGCAGACAGGACAGTTCAGCAGGTCCATTAGCTATTTTTCTTTGGGAGAATCAAATTTATTTTTTGCAGAGACATGCCTGCAGTCAGAACCATATAGAGATAGTTGACTTCACACTGAGCCTTGCATCAACATATTCTATTCTATATTTGTTAAAAAATACTGTTTGATCTAAGTGAAAATACATTCTAATAATTCCAGATAACACTGAGATATTTGTATATATTGCAGAATACATCTCAGAATTGCTTTCAGATCAATTTTAAAAAGAAATTACACACAAAAATATGCAACATAAATTTATGTCATTAACTTACATTGTTACTGTAAACAATACCTTAAAAAAAAGCTTTGACTCTTGTAAATTTTGTTCATAGCTCGGTACTGACATCTACAATTTGTCAGTTTTCCTGTTTCATAAAAAATATTTTATGACAGATGTAGAGATGTATTTCTTCTGGCTCTTTATATAATCTGCTGTAAAATTAAACTTCTGGCTTTGGTAGGAAAAGCTGATGTAGCAAAAAAGCCTGCACAGGTTGAAAAGACAAGGCAAATTATCACTATCTCAAACCACAATTCACACCAAGTGATATAAATGTGAAGGATTTGGGATAATATTTTAAAGTTAGTATTTTCATCCCAGTTTAAATCCATTTCAACCAACATTTTAGCAGAAGATTGAGCTGGAGAAGAATCCCCTAGACCATCATGTCCCCTTGCCTTCAGAGCAATTGAAGAATACAGCCTTTTCCAGAAAAAAATAGAGCCTTTTTAAAAATGTGGATGTCAATATCCAGATCAGTTCTCCAATACTTTTGGAGATCAGATCAGATCTCTGATATTTTTCAGACTATAATCACAGATCCTCACTGTATTGATGTTTTCCAGGCTACAAGTATTAATGCTTAGATCATATTGTGTTTTTCCTTTGCTAACATTGTCCTCAATTAAATAATCTGGCATTAATAGTATGGTATATAATTAGATTGTTCCTTTGGCAAATCAGTGTTATATTTTATTCTTTTCCTCCATTAATCTCATGTTTCATTTTACTTCCATGTCTTTGATTATTTATTTCTTCAAAATATAATTTAGTGATTTTCCTAAATATCTGAGCTTGCCTGTATTTTCCAGTTCTTAAATGTACTAATACAGTTCCTTAAATCTGTTGAATTATTCAATTACAAAGTCCAGTACAATGTTGAGATCTTTGTTGAAGGCTCTATTCAAATTCTCTGTCTTTGAATCTGAGAGCAGTATATGAAAAACTGATATGTTATGCAGTCTTTCACTGACATGCATCCCAGCTCTCTAAATCCTTAGCTCAGGAAATCAAATGAAGTCTTGTCAGTGTTGTCATTCATACCAAGCATTGTCAAATGCTTGGTTTTGTACATTTTACCATAATGCCAGAAAGATCTGATGATCTGATTTCCCTCCATGTATTAAGAATTTCTTACACTAGCTGTCTATGCTTCTTTTGAACACAATGTATTAGCAGAGATTTTTCTCTAATTTCAAAGTTGAATGGGAATTTTGTCTGAACAAGTATGAGAAAGAATGGCAGGACTGTATTTTCTCTGGGTATAATAAATAGCATAAAGCATACCTGAGAACAACTCCTCACCTCCAGGTTGCAAGCAACGATTGCTCAAAACAGTTGTGTGCTCTGACCAACATGAGTTTACTTTGATAGAATGGCAATGATTCATTTGCTTTCTGTCATATGAATATTCTCTTAAGATGTCTCAAGCTGTAAATCTTGGGAAATTCTAGAGGAGTTTGTTCTAAAAATCCATGGAATAATACTGGTATGTAATGGAAATAAATATTTAAATGCAAGGTGGTGTCCCCGCTTCCTCACCATCACTCCAATTTAGAGACATGGAGGAGAGGAGGGTGAAATGCAGGGGAAGATTTTCCTGGATGATTCCCACATGATGTAAGATTTCCTGGGAAACATGGAGTGCATTGGAGCAGTTTCATGGCTACCAGAGAAAATTAGATCAGTAAGGTTCAGAGACCAGGCTACACACCAAAGACTTATTATTTATCCTTTTACGTTTTCTGTATGGACACCTCTACCACACTATAGGAATCTTATTATAAAAGGTTTTGGCTGAAGCTCAGTGGTGATTCTCAGTTAAAATGTTCTGTTTGGCTACCTTCTGGTTTCTTATTTCTTATATATTTAGTCACTAATTAAAAAAAAAAATAGCACTTTGAAAAAGCTTCTTGATCTATTTTTACAACTTCCAGGCTGCAAAGTTAGTACAGCAACAGCACTGGATCCCTCTAGTGGAAAGGCCACCAGAGTATGGAACAGCTGTACCCTTCAGCTGGGAGTGGATTTTGTTGCGAATCCTGATTTAGGATCCGCCAACTACACCAATTTGTCATGAATGAGTGATTTAGAACGCATAAGGAATCACCAACAAAGGTATCAGCAAAAGTATTTTTAAAATGATGTTGTAAAAGTGTGACTTAACAACCTTTGATGACGAGGTGCATTCTATTAATTAGTGCATGGAAGAATCATACAAAGGAAAATAGAGTTACACTCGAGTTAGAATAATTCACAGAGAGACCAGAGATGCAAAGAGTAAGGAAGACCCTCCTGTTGAGTCACGAGGTTCAGAAAGGACTCCCTTGCTTTCTAAACTCCTTCCTCAGAGAGGAGTCTAGATGTGGCTAGATCCAATCCTAGTCTCAGGCTTGGTCAATGGTTTATGTCTAAGGGATTGTATGTGCAAAATTTATATAATGTTTCATTAGCATCAATTCATCATGCAATCAAAGTTACCAAGACAAAATCAAAGTTACCATACTACAAGGTTACATGCAATATTGGTTGCTTACCAAAGATCTGTTGTTGGTAAAGGTGTATGCACTTAATTTCTTAATATAGTGAAAATCATATAAACCCCAGATGTTCCACTGCCCAAAAAGGCACAAGGAAAACAACTAAAAATCAGTCTCAAAGGATTTATCTCATGTTCATACAAAGATGACATGAATCACAGCTGTGGCTGCAGAATACCTCAAGCACATTTTCAAGTCCTCAATCAAATGAGCAAGAACTTGAAGGCCATTGCTGTCTCCCTTGTTTCTCAAGTGTGCATTCAGACTTGTGTAGGGGTTTCTTATATTCTTCACCATGCACATCTAGATGTATAATAGCTTTTTTGCAACCTTGGACTGCTCTCAATGCCCTGGTCACCTACACTGAGCAATAAGGGGACAAAATTGAAGAAGCTTTTTAGCTTTTATAGCTTATTGATTTTTATATTTTCAGATGTATTAGAGCAATTTTTCAAATGTATCTGCCTTACCTTGATATCTTGAGTGTGGAGAGAGGATTTCACATTTATTAGCTTTGCTTTGCTGAAAAAAAAAATAGAGCAGTAGAAGTACTTCTGTGTTATCTTAGGGATATAAATGGTTTTGGTATTTAAAAAAAAAAAATCAATTCTCAGAATAAAATTCAAAGCCCATGTGCAAGTGTTACATAAAAAGCAGACAACAAGGAATGCACTTTCCCAAGTAGGTAACAAAGACGGTTTTAAAAAGTACAGTCCTGAATTGTGGTTGAACTCAATGATGCTCAATACTTTCCAAATAGGAAAGTTCTATCTTAATGGAGAACATATAACACGGTAAATACTTTTTTTATTATCTCTGATCAACCATGACAGCATTAGAAAAGGAATGCAGAATAAGTCTTCATCAACACGAGTACTATTTTCTCAGATCAGAGGCAATAAAGTAATGTATGAGCTGTTTCATTGTAAGAATTTTTATTTCATTAGGTGATTTGAATTTTTAAACACTCTAAACAGAAAATTCTATCCTGCAGCAAAAGTATACAGCAACTGGCCCAAGAAGTGAAGGGAATTCAGCTATCCTGTTGTTTACCATATCAACAGTAAGACATTTGTTTCTCCCATAGTATTCATATCAAGTGATAACTATGACTACATCCATTGACCTGTAATGATCTATTTTGCCTCATTTTCATAATAATTACATGAATTTGATCCTAACTGCTTCATAATGCGTATATTTCTGCCTCTGTACTTCTTTGTAGGTTTTTTCCCCTCAAACTAAGAATGAACACTTCAAATTATTTAAATAGTTCACACGAGGGCTATATAAAGTCTTTTTGCATAAACTCCTTAAGTGTTTCAAAATGCTAACATTGTTGGAGTTCCTTGTTGTCCACTGTTGGATAATGTATTACTCTGGGAGCATCACAAGTCAAGACAATATTTGGTCCCCCTTCAAAGTTTTCCAATTTATTTTTTTTTTTTAATATAATCTATTATGTGAGAAGTGTTTAAGAAGGAGCAAGAAAAGCAAATCTGTAATTTCCATATGAAAACACTTAGTTGTGCAGTATGTAATTTATCCCTGAAAAAGAATAAGATGCAAATACACTTCAGGGGCTGATGTGGCATTCTGACAATGCTTTTATGTCTAGGCAAACAAAATTGATACATAATACTTTTTAAAAGTTTAGAGTAAATGAAGCAAACTATTTAAATATGGAATTATGACACAGAAAAAAGTAGGGTTTCTTATATTATTCTATTTCCATGTCTTCCTGATCAGTCTGCAACCGAGGCATGCAGAAGGTTCCATTTATGCATGCCCATGTAGTAATTCCACATTAGAGAGCCTCATTTCAAAAAGCACCTTATTCTTTCCTGTGTTTTTGGTTTTTTGCTGTCTGATTGGATGTATTCATGATTGAACTTCTAAGTAACACTTTCTGAGAAATTACATAAACTAACCCGTAAATACTGTCTATATGCTCATTTATACAAAACACTGTTCTCCAGTGTGACTATGATCTATGATATACAAATGTAAAATGTAGATATAGACTAAAATTTAAAAGATTTTCACACTTTCTACCAGAGATTATAAAACTTTTTGTGAGTGGATTCATGACAAGGTCATATTGTACCCTCTGAAGAAATGGTTTTAAAGCAGGTAAGCTTTTTCATCTTTTCTCATTCTCATGTCACACCTCCATTGCTTTCATTAGCCATAGAAAGTCTCTAGCTAGCAACTCCAATGACCATGCACCATCCTTTCTCTAGAAGGAAAGCTGGCTTGTTACATACTATGAAGGACTTCCTTTCATTAAAAGTTAGAGTCGCTAGTGGAAATAACACAGTGGGTAATAACTAGTAGATAATCGCTGCCTAGTGGCATCCTAAACTCTAAGTTAAGTTTCTTGCTTTCTATAAAAATCTACAGGAAGAATAAGGTTACTGAGTATGGAATATATAATTTATTTGTATATTGAGCAGGGCCAGCCTGAAATAAATACTATAAAATGTTGCAAAAGAGTGTATCTTAGAACCAATGCATCTCTACCATTAAGATATTTCTATGAATTCTTAGTTTTGAACAATTAGTTGCTACACGCTTAAGCCTTTCTTGGGGGAAAAAAATAAAAAATAAAAAAAAATAATATTTCTTTAGCTGATCCTTCTTCCAAAGCAGAAGCAAGAAATAGCTAAAATTACTTTTTATACCTAACAGCACAATGTTGAGATCAGTTCTTTCGGTTCTAGGGCCGTTAGGCCCAATTTAAATCTTTTACTTTCCAAGAGAAAGCTTATTTACCTAGGTCTTTCTGGGAAGTTTGAACTCTTTTTTTTTTTCTTGTTGCTTTCTTTTTTTTTTCTTTTACTTTCCTGAAAATAATTAAAGAGTTTGTGGTTTAGAATGACAGCAAAAAAGAGGGAAGGAATGTTGGCACCTCTACATGAAGCAGTGAGTGAACAAGGCCATAAGGAGGTCCTAACTAGCAATGAAGGATTTTCTCTGCAGCATCCCTGGAACAATACTACAAAAAGCAAAAAAAGAAAAAAAGAAAAAAAAAACAGTGCTTCTTTAATCCTATAGTTCCAAACATGGGCAGAATTTTGTTTCTATATTTTGGAAAGAATGGAAAAAGAAATAAATATGTGCAAACAACTTTGATAATTGTTAGCGCTAGAAGGAGGAGAGTACCCTTTACTTTGCAAACTGGTCTCTGTCTATGAACCATCACTACTGTATTTACCTGATTTACCTGTATTACGAGACAGACCCATGGAACCCTCTAACGTCTTCTTTGCCTTCCAAAACTGCATGTAGCATGAAAATATTGTGTGTTCATTCCAAAACTGAACTTCAGTTAATTAAAGCAGAATGAGATTTACCTCTCAGTTTCCTTTACAGTAGAAGGGTTATGTACTTGCATCTGATCACTGACTTTGCAGACTACTCAGCAAATGCCGATAAGAAAGATTGATATTAATCTTAACCTCAATTTCTTTCTTTCTTAACAAGTTGTACTGCTTACCTATATTTTACTTATAAATTATTTAAACACAGTTAAGTTCTTAGAGGTGTAGATTGGTATCCGAGTATCTAGCAGATACTCAGAATTTTTTTCTGAATTGTGTTAAGAGATGGAAATAGTGCAGATACGCGAATGCTTTGTTAGTGAGTCAATAAAAGCATGTGTATCTGTATTATAACATCCTAGTTTGATGGTCTGGTCTTTGCTCCTAGCTTGACTGCTCTAGCTATACAGAATTCAAACATACGACCTTTATATTTATACACAAATATGCCCTGTATTAACTTGTCTGTATAGAGGCTACACTGTATTCTTATTTAAGGGTCAAATAATATGTTTCAGAGGGAGCAATAAACCAACTGTGATATCGTTTTTCTCGTATTTCTCTCTCCTTCCTTATTTATTTCTTCTATAAGAAAATGTTCAAGCAAAGGAAGGAACTTTGGGCTATACTATTTTCATTACTCTGCAATAGACATGCTAATACAGCATGCTTCCTGAAAAGAAGATTTTCTTTATGCTAGGTGAAGATATAAATCCTATATAAAGCAGTTTGCTTCATATATGAAGTAAATGGTGTCAGAAAGAAAGAGCAGTGAATTCAACTTCTGGGAGCCATGTGGTCTACCAGTCAGAACTGGACGGGAATTCAATATAGTTTCTTTTACTCTTTTTGAGTCTAATTTATTGTCTCACCTCAGATAGGTCATTCTGCTTCTCTATATCTGCTTCACTTCCCACTTTTTTTTTATTTATACTGCCAGTTCTGTGGAGCAGAGATGCATTCTACCTAATGCAACAGAACACATACTTGCTTTCTTTCTGACTAAGTTTATGTTAATAATGAGCTGTATTTTTAAAGAAAAGATCTTTAAGAAAAGATATCTAAATAACTCCAAGAAAACATAAAAAAAAAATAATTGGTTTTGATTGACATTTTTTCTTGCTTTTATATCAAGACACAGTATAAAATTGGCTCTCTTAGCACCTTAGGTTACTTATAGCCCATCTTTATCTAATATTATTTTAACCTATAATTTTATTAATTAACCTATAATAATTTTAACTTATAATTAAAATAATATTAGACAAAGATGGGCTATGAGTAACCTAAGGTGCTAAAAGTGTCTATTTTAAACAATATGATTCTGTAACAACCACATAACATCTCAGGTTTATAGACATGTATATAGACATATATACACCTTAGGTTTGTATACATTTGTATACAGACATGAGGTTTTCTGACCAACAAGTTTTTTCCTGATTTACTGATTTTCACCAAGATAACAGAGAAAACACACTTTAAGAATGAATTCGCTCTTGAGAGTGTATCAGGAACCCCTCCAGTCATCAATCGCTAAAGCACATTCAGTCTGGCAGGCAACACAACTGAGTAAATTGATGATCTAACTTGGTGGTTGAGCTAGAATCCTTTTTTTTTTATGCATCAAAGCATGAAGTCAGGTAAAGTTATCAATTTATATTTACTTATTGCTTATACAGAATAGAGAAGCTGTCATTCTGAAAAGGATTGGGAAGCTAGTCCATATATAAGCCTATAATGAAAGCAGTTAAGATTCTCAAACCTGAGGAAATTAAAATATTAATTTCAGGTTGGGATTTAAAAAGATAAATTTAAAGTTCACAGACATAACTGGAGAAATATCAAAAAATTTCATCAAGTGTTTTTGGCTACTCTTGAAATTAAAACTTTTAAATTCTGATTTTGTCATCCATTTATCTTTTCAGGTAACAAGTATTCTCATCAGTTCATTAGTTCATCTAGTTTTTTTATTACCATAAGCATTTTCAATTGTCTTAAAATATCAGAATTCATGCATAAAGAGGTAGAATGCATATAAGAACATTGTACTTGAAAACTGAGAAAATGAAAAGAAACAATAAAATCCTTGGATATAATAAGCTCATGTCATAATTGCAGTGATTTTAATTTTGGATGTTAATGAACCATTAAGAAAAAAAACCCCAGATGTCTAGAAAACCATATGACAAAGAAGTCAAATTCATCAAAAAATGAAAAGACAGAAATGAGAGTGTGGGGTTAAGTATTGTCTTTACTGAAACTTCTACCAGGAAGCTTTAGGCAGTCAGTTCTAGGAAATTGCTTCCAAAAGGTTGATTTTTTTTTTTTTCCCCTGAAGTATTAAATTTTCTGTATGCAATCCTTCACCTCATAATCAAATCCACCAGCTTTTATAGTTACTAAGAAGGTTTATTTTCCAGGATGGTAAAACTAGCAGAGGGTAACCAGTAGGGATATCAGAAAAATCATTCGTTTCCTCTGCTTTGGTGCTGAATCAGAATTGCTAGTCAGATTACTGAATCACGTTAAGTCAGAAAAAATGACAAATGACCAAAACATATTAGCAAGTCAAGTTTCTCCTGAAGACAAAGGAACCAAGACTGACTTCTAAGTCTATAAGATTAATCATCAGTCAAGACATAATTCTATAAAATATTTCTATAGACCAATACACCCTAAAGATGATTGTCTTGTTGTTACCAAGTGAGGTGTAATTGAAGTTTCAATTCACTTCATTAATTCCTCACATTGTTCTGTACCTATGTGGGTGTAAAATAAATTTTTCTAGCTCTTTGTTCCACTTCTGCTTCATTTACATCTGTATTAATTGTTTGGTGGGTCATTAGAAACCCATAGTGTAGCTGATGGCCTGTGAAAACAGTTGAACTCTGCAAAATATAAGGACTTCTAGCATGCTGGGCACGGCCAGTATTTCTGGCTTTCATTCTAAGTATTGTCAGAAGTAAATTTGGGCAACTGTATCTTCAGTTACTACCTACAGCACATATTTTTCACCTCATACTGAGTCTCTTTTAACACCTCATAAGTTTTGATGACATTACTTATAGACCAGGGATTCTGTAGAAGATGGAAAAGTTGATTTTTTTTCAACTTGCTACATTCCCTTTGATATTTCTGAAAAACTATGCTTGTGATACAGCAAGTGGGAATAGATAGTATTATTGGTTTAAGCAGAGAAATGAATTTTTAAAATCTTGAACCTATTTAGAAATATTCATTTGCCTGACTGACCTATGAGACTATCTGAACATAGTAGGGATATCTTTGTCTTTCCCTCCATTCGTTTTTAAACTAGTTGTTGTTACACAAATGTGCTTGAAAAGAAAAATGAGAGACAACTGCCTTTGACAGATCATTCAATAGAAGTCTGAATAATAAGTTGCATTAAGTTGTCCATCTCAGGTCTCTCAATATAAGCCTCCCTTAAACAGGCATTGATTGCCTTCATAAATACAAAAGCACTATTAGGTAATACATTAATACCCTCATAGGATGAAGACATATTTCTAGAAAAGAATTGTTATAGTTATTTCCCTAAAGCAATACAAAAGGGGACAGAGGGGGAGTAACACAGATTTTGAATTTAAATCTATGTAGCGTTCTCATGATCACTTAATTATTTTAGGTTTTCAGGTATTATGCATTTTCTTTATTATTTCTCAGGCAGTATTTATTACCAGACCCCCTAATTTCCACATATAATATAGACCAAATTATTTTCTACCTAATACTGCTGTTACATTTCCATAACTAATAATAACAATGGTTGGAAACAAACAATTGTTGGAAGCAAGGGCTAGATAAATGTATTAGGTTTTTTGCTTGTTTGGTATGTATGCAAAGAACACATTATAGTCCTGGGTGAGGATCTCTGTGTCTAGGTTCTGTCAATATTAAGCTTCTGCATCAAGACAGGGAAACAAGATCAGAAAAAGTCCATTCCCATATCAGTTGTTGAAGCTTGCATTGGATAAGGACAGGATTGTCCTAACCACTTATTTTCTTCTTCTTAAAATACAGGAGCTTACCCTTCACTACTGCCCCCTTATTCTGCTTCATTTTACATCTCATGTCGACCTTGTAGAGGAAACAACATACAACTTTACCATTAGCCATTACATGTCTGATGACTTCCATAAGTAAATCTCTGCTGCTTTCACTGATCCTCAGAAGTTAAATTTCTGTTGACTCTCTTGCTATCATACTGCACATTCAGTAATATTACCTTCAACCAAAGAGTGCCGGTAAGAGGAAAGAGGGAAGCCAGATTCCAGTTTAGGGATCTAATCTAAATCTAAATCTAAAAAAAGTCTAATAAATCTAAATCTAATAAATACCATAATTAGTGTACCAAAGTAATTGTTCACTCTCAGCTGGACTTTGTATATTTCATAGCTAATCTATGAAATAGATTACATACAGATCTAATGCTCTGAGTCAGTAAGTAGTTTAATATTTTATGGGACTATTCTTAAGCAGATCCCAAACCCTTTGACTTAGTGCGTGGGGTTTTTTTTCTATGAAAGAGCAGACTTGGATTTTATGCAAGTAATATATTAATGCTAGTTCTCACTTGTTCTTCTGTACCTGTGCAATGGCAAAGTTAATGTTCTCTTAATTTTTATGAAGCAGTAAGACTTGCTGATGAGTCACTGATACACCTTGCAATTACAAGTCTTTCTTCGCTTACTAGTGGCAAATGATTGGAGTACTATGTGACAATTCAAACACATTTTAAATCTATTTCTTCTCAAAGGCTTAAAATAGGTGTAATTACCTTTTTCTAAGATACTTTGAGGCTACTTATCAGATCTCTGCCCACTGAGGAGTGGAAAGTAGGGCTCCTGGAGGTGTGGGGAGAGATGGCCTCTGGCCCTACAAGCCAGGAACTGCAGTCAGTTCCGTCATAATCTACTCAACATGAAATCCTAGTTTCTATGACACTTTGTTTTCCCATGGCTCCCACCTTTCTCAGTCTCAACCCTCGCCTGCTTGCAGGCCAATCGCAGTGCTCCTTCTTACCTACTCTTTTAATACACAAATTTCCCAAGGAAATTGGGAAACAAGGGTACGAGGGTAAAACGTAGAGAAAATTTAATCTCCCTATAGGTTCTCTGATTGCACTAGCTTCATTTTCTCTGTGTCTTCTGCAGTGTTCCTTACTGCTAATGCAGCTCAAGGGTTTTCTTGGATGCCTTGATCCTGCAGGTGGAAGCTGTGATGCAGTACTATGAAAGTGAATGCCAAGGCAGAGCAAGTGGGTAAAGGGACTAATAACAGACCTAATGCTCCTCCCTGTGAAACTAAAACCATCTATAAACTACATGAGCCAAATGTAGGGGACGGGAGCAGGGGTGGAAAGGACACGTGTTGCTAACCGTATGTCATGTTAGGGTTAAGTTTATCAATCCTTTTCTCCCTTACATTTGTTCTCAATGTCAGCTATGTCTAGTTTCAGTGAACTTACATGCCCTACCAATATTTAATCTCCTTACTTATAGAAGACACTAATAATGTGACTTGTGTTAAGACTCCTGTCTTAGCCTTTATTCTTTGTCCTTGTATAAAGTGCTATCCCAAACCAGCTCTTTTCAACTAGTTCAAATTTAATAATAAAGCAACATTGATTCGAATATTAGCAAAACCTTCCAACAAATAAATGACTATGAGGGGGTTTTATTGCTTTTTGGGCAGTGGCCTCAGCAAGATATTTAAAATTAGGTGTTTTTTTTAAAGGAATATTATTTCTCAATGATACACAATTAACCATACCACTGTGAGTGCCTGGGACACCTGGGTATTCTGAATGCTGTCTAGAAAATAAGAATGTTCAGTGCAGATGAACTGCAGTAAAACAAGACTACTGAAAATGCTATGAAAGAAGAATGGAATGCTCTGTGATATTTTGTCAATTAATGAAAGAATTACATTATCCTAAGTTATAGAATTCCTCATGAGAGATAAAAAAAAATTATTGACACTTCTGTCAAAGCTCAGGAAGAACTTCAAATATTCTTAAACCTGTGATATGAGAACAATAACGCACATATCTATGTTGCACTGAGGTAGCCAGCATTATTTATTTCATAATAAACTAAAAGGTGAAATTTTCTCTCCTTCCTAAAACATTATCTCTGTACAACACAAGTGTTCTCTGTTCTACTACATAGTTTTATCTTTTCCTTTATATAACAAAACTGCATATGAATTCCACTTTATTCAGTAAGGCCAGATAGAAACCTATGAAGTAGTTTCACTTGAGGAACAATTTGAAGCTCAGTTCTCGTGATTACCTTAATAAACAGACATCTCTGAATAAAACACAAGAATGAAAACAGAAAAAGTTTTGATTGTTTCAATTATTCTATTTATGTAAGTTTGTTTTAGTAATCTTTTAATATGAAACATAGAAGGTCACAGAAAGCACACATTAATTTGCAAATAATATTGGTCAGTGATTTGTTTGGACTGGTAAGTGCCCGCAAAAATATTGAAAATCTCTTGAGCGAACAAGTCCTTCTGCACTTCATACCCAGGCATGAGATCCTATGTGAGATCTGAGTTCCTGCCAAGCTTCACACAGAACTACGATTTTGAAGGTCTGTAAGGCTGTGCAACCAACTTACTCAGAATTTAATAGTTTTCCTACTTTTTACCTGAAAAGGCAGTTAAAGTGACTCCAACCCATCAGTCACCATTAAATATTGCTCCTCTGAGCTAGGATACAAGAGTGTAGAAAGAGAGTAAGGTCTGATATGTATCAGCTGGAGATAGTTAGAAGTTTCTATTGAAATATCATGAAGTACATAAACATATTGTTAAAATATCAGACTTTCCCACATAGGGGAAATTTCAGATTTGTGTTTTGTGGTTGAATTTATTAATTGTTCTTTAATAAGATACTACACCATCTTGAAATATAACATTCAAATCACTAAATATGTAAGTATAAATACTACCATACACATTTACACCACAAAAAATAATCTTTTATTTAAGGAAATGAAGAAAAACAGTGATACTCCTCAATACCTGTTTGAAGAGCTATAATCACTGAATGTTTACCATGGAAAAGTTGGTGTTTATGGCATAGTGAAATTGAATTTGAATGTTGACACCCCAAACAACAGTCTGTCCAATTAATGTACAACCTTATGTAGCTGCAAAATAGGACCTTTACTTGCACTTTAGCAGATTTCCTTCTTTAGTAGAAGTGGTTACCTTAGCAAGAGAAATGGCCAGGATGTGATAAAGTTAGTTGTGTTTATGTTCAGATAGCATTTCCTGCCTACTGACCAAGAGCTGGGACTTTTGAGTTTTCCTCTCAATTATGATTTAGCCTAACACATAATTACAAGAATAACTTTCCTCTCTACTACTGAGCTGAACTATTTCTACTGTGTGATCGAAAAGAAGAACTCTTACTACTTGAGTGCCTATAAATATTGTATGTATTCATACATGTACAAAGGGCAACAATTTTTATTGAAAGGTAGTATGTTATATAGGGATGGATAAGAAGTTTGTACAGGAAATAGTGTCTACAGTGGAGATTCTGTCAACACAGATTACCCTAATGTTTGAGGATTATGAGTAACCATCTGCAACACATAAAGCAATATAACCCACTTCATCTATCAAGCCTTTTAACTTCACAGACAACAACAGTCCTAGTCAAAAAGAGGAATACAGGTTGCTAACCATCACTGCAGTATGCTGGAAATAATGCAGAATAACTTGCTTGGTATTCTGTAGATAGCAGTGAAACCATTTGATCCACTTTTTTCTAGAAATTTTAGTTGTTTTAGAAGAGACAATATTATCCTGATTAATTATAGTGAAGTCTATACTATAAAATGTCATGTATAATAGACATTACTACCCACAAAATAACATCAACTTGAAATTGCTTGCTGCAGAAATAGAATCCTTTAAAATGTGAACTTCATTCCTATGAAAAAAATCATATTCAAACAAAATTATATATCATCATAAGTCAATATGAAAGGAGTCTAAATGCTGATTCATAAATCAGCCTTCTCCTAAAATAAGTCAGCATGTAGAGCAAATAAGAATGATTCACAGAGATCTGTATCAAACTATACAAGGTATTTGACTGATGTGTATAGAGTAAAGACAGTTATTAGATATTCAGAAACAGTAGCTGTTCCCTGCAGTCTTCTCTGAAGCATAAAGTCAGGAAAAAACATGCATCTATAAAACTTTATAAAATAGGCAATGTATCTAAAATGGACAGTGAATGTGTGAAAATAATGAGAGGATAAGTGATTAATTACATAATGATATTTAAATCTCTTCATTAAAACTTTTTCTTAAAAATTTTCATTCCATAAGGACCCTCTAGATTTCTTATTGTTAAAAAGGCCAAAACAAGCTTTGAGGTGATGACTTAAAAATGTACATTCCTGTTAATATAAGTATGACCTTTACTAAGGAAGAAGCCTAAATAAGCTTACAGAACATATTTTAAGATACCTATAAAACCACTCAACTTAGGGGGTTATGTACAGATTGCAGGCATGCCAGGTGTCTCACCATACATTGCCTGCCTGAGTTACCTGAGCTCTGATGTCTAATGTTATTTGAGATGCATCAACCTGCCTGCCTTCTTCAAAAGAGCACAGGTTTCCTGTAGGTCTTCTCTCACACCTCCAGCCCTGACACTGTTGATGTTTCACATATCACTTCTTTGAAAATACTCAAATGAATCAGCAAAAGTGATTAAGTGAACACTGCTGTGACAAAGCTGCACTGAGATAAAGTTATTTGTACAGTTTACTTGGACTCAAATAGTCTGGAGCTTTAAGGCTAAAAATAAGAATTTTGTACTACTCCCAAAAGGAAACAAAAAGCTTCCAGAGCTGTTATGCTACTAGCACATGAAAAAAATAGCACATCCTGAATCAGTAGAAACACTCAGTTTTCCTGCAAATAGCTGTTACAATGGTCCCATTATAGGCTTGTATTCAAAAGGCATTAAAAATATGTATAGATTAACATTTCCCAAAGCTTAAGAAAGCTCTTCCTGCTAATTTACACATGGGATTTTAAAAAAGGTTGACTACAGAAACAATGTCAAGACAGTGGGGCAGGTGCATCTCTCACCTAGCCAGGGCACCTCACAGCTTGTTTTCGGCCCACATGTTCTGTTTTTTCTGCTCTTATAAACCAAGACTTAAGAGATAGGGGCTCTGCTGTGTCACAAAGTCTCATACTGTCAAGCTGAGACATTGTTGTGGTATATGTGTAGAAGATAGGAAGCACTTAAAGGTCCTATGGGTAAAATGTATTCACAGAATTTCCTTTAGAATAGCTACTTTATAAGGCCGTTAATGTTAGGTACAAGTGAGTATCAACAAAATAAATGAACAAACAAAAAGAACGTCAAGTACAAAACAGAACAGTTAAAAGCTATGCAAACATTAGAATGAATAGGCTAAAGGGCTATATACAACATTTAATCCTGAATTTCAAGTAATAAGTGGTAGTAAAATGGAAGTCAGAAAGTATGCTTTTATCTGACAATAACCAGTAATGAACTGTAGGATACTTTAAGCTTTGGTTAACTCAGACAAAGAAAACTGAGTAAGAAACTGTATTATAGACATGATGAAAGAACTGAAGTTAAATGGAGAATTTTTTAGATTGTAAGTTGTTATATAAGCCATTAGGGTGCCAAAAAGTTATACAGATACTAAAAGAACGGCTGCAGGGAGGGGAAGACAAACAGGTGAAAAGCAATCTTGCAATGGTAATTCACACTAAGGATTTATGTAAACTAAATATATAGGAGAATAAAAACTGGAGAAAGCTCAAATTTGTGATACCATTAGGGAGCAGGACAGGACCTTTTTGAACCAGTGCCTTAGAGCAAAAGAAGCTTTCAGAAGTGGACAATTCATAGACTGCTAAAGCTCTTTTGTTTCCATTCAGAACTCTTTTGAGAGCTTTCCTTTACCCTCGATAACATCCTTAAACATATTCTCAAATTTTTGGTTCCCTTGCTCTCCACTAACAGGTCAAATGGGGCTACATCTGGCTGGCGACCAGTCACCAGTGGTGTTCCTCAAGGTTGAATTCTAGGGCCAGTTCTGTTCAATATTTTTATCAACGATCTGGATGCAGGAGTTCAATGCACCCTTAACAAGTCTGTTGATGATACTAAACTGGGAGGTGCTGTGAACTCTCTCAAGGGACAAGAGGCCTTGCAGAGGGATCTAGATAGATTGGAGCACTGGGCAATCATCAATGGCATGAAATTTAACAAGTCCAAATACTGGATTCTCCACCCGGGACAGAGCAACACCGGGCACAAGTGTAAATTGGGAGAGGATTGACTGGAGAGCAGCCCTACAGAAAGGGACCTGGGGTGCTGGTTGACAGCAGGCTCGATATAAGTCAGCAGTGTGCCCTGGCAGCCAACAGGGCAAACCACATCCTGAGGTGCCTCAAACAGCTGGTCAAAAGAGGTGATTATCCTGCTGTATTGAGTGTTGGTGCAGCCTCACCTAGAGTACTGTGTGCAGTTCCAGGCCCCACAATCTAAAAACAATGTTAAGGTCTTTGAATGTGTCCAGAGAACAGCAACAAAGCTGGTGAAAGAGCTGGAAGGAATGTCCTGTGAGGAGTGGCTGAGGACTCTGGGCTTGTCTAGTTTGGAGAAAAGGAGGCTGAGGGGTGACCTCATGGCTATTTACAGCTTCCTGGGGAGGGGAAGTGGAGAGGGAGGTGCTGACCTCTTCTCCCTGGGATCCAGTGACAGGATGCCTGGCAGCGGTTCAAAACTGCATCACGGGAGGTTCAGACTTGACATTAGGAAGCATTTTTTTACTGAGAGGGTGATCAAACACTGGAATAGGCTTCCTAGAGAGGTGTTCAACGCCCCATGCCTGTCAATGTTTAAGAGGCATTTGGACAATGCCTTTAATAATGTGCTTGAACTTTTGTTCAGCCCTGAAGTGGTCAGGCAGTTGGACTTGATAATCATTGTAGGTCCCTTCCAACTGAAATAGTCTAGTCTAGTCTAGTCTGGTCCAGTGTAAACATCATTCCAAGTTTTTTGCTTTTCTCAGAGTGATACTATGATTTTTATGGAAGTTTTTCTTCTAATGTGCTTGGAAAGCTGCTGGCTGATCCAGTCTGTCTTTCTCTCTTGACAAGACTGATTCATGCTGTCTTGTGTAAAAGTCAAAAAAAAGAAAAAAAAAAGAGGCTTTTAGGATTTTCTTTGGCTTCCTGGGTTCTTATTTCTGGTCTCCACCTTTTTCTGCATGTTATTTCTTCTTTTTATTTCCACATTTTCATCTAGCACCTTTCTCTTATTACTTTTGGTCTTCATAATTTTGTACCTTCCCTCCCCCCACCCCTTTAATAAATGTGGGACTTCTTATTGCAGGAACGTTTTAAGCACAATGCACAGTCATCTAGAAATGTAAAAAGTTATCTAAAAGTCAGTTCTTTGATGTTAAATATTGGAAATTCCTTTTCAAGTAAAACTTGGTTCTCAGCACCATACACATTAGTATTTGATGTGAAGAAGCATCTACCATTCAGTGTACTCTTGCCTTGCATCTCCTTACCCTCTGTATTGCCTTACACCTTCTGTTCTGTATTCTTCTTGTAAGTCTAGGTCAAGAGGTATAATGACAACTGATAATTTCAAACACATGTTTTTCTACTCTATTAATTTGATTTGATTTCAGGAGGATGTAGCCTTGCAGAATTATGACATCAACTCACTGAAATTCCTAGATGGCGCTGCTTCCCTTACAGCCTGTGCATTCTTTAAAGGATTGGTAGAGAATTATGTATTTTACAATACTTCCTATACCCTGAAGTATGTCTTGAGTTTACTTGTGAGGCTTGGTTATTCGTATTGTCTGCTGAAGGAAAGACTGCTGCTTTTTCTCACCCATACTAGACACTTAAAAAAGCCACCCATTAAGTTCTTTAGCTCTGCTACTTATGGAACAATAGATTTTAAAATTGGCAGTAAACCCTGTGTGACAAAGTAGCTTTTTTTCTGGGTACTATTAAATCTAAAATACCTGTAATAAATAAAATCTACAGGTCAGAGGGAGAAAAATGCTACCTAACTCTTTTATTTCACAGGATTGAGAAGTTTATTCTATTGATATTTTAATGCAAAATCCTAAGAGAAACCAAGAAACAGAACACACAATTCTCTTGCTCCTGAGCAAATTCACAGTCTTCTTTAATATATTCATTTATTCAACCAAACTTACAGAGGTTTTCCCCTTCCAAACTCTGTTTTCTCCAAACAGCTCCATAGTTGGTGTTTAGGACCTGGTCTTTCAGGTATTTGATTTCTCTACAGCTGAAGAGCATTGTACCCACTTCTTAACTGCCTGTTTTAATCACCAAGGTTGGCTGTCTTGTTTGTTTTTGAAAAGGCACCATGCCAACACACAAGTTCACACAATTTGTGTCACTACTGCTGCCACCATGTGCAAGTTGTGCTGTAAAATATATGTTGGAGTAACTACCTTGGGTAAACTGAAAAAAACGCTCAACTCAAAAGCTTGGCATTGAACTATTCATGCTAGTTAGACTGAAGTGGTTCTGAGCGCGTATAAATGGATGTCATCTGGCACCTGGAGTACTCTGAATTCAGAGAGTTTACTCTTGCAGTGGAGTTGCTGCTAGTGTGAACAGGAATTATTTCTGATTAAAGGAAAACAAATATAGCTACAAGAAATAAATTTACACTCAGTAGCTCTATTCTATTAAATGATACTTTAAGGATCAACAATTTTTCCTTAATTTAGTCCTAAGTCTTTTTCACTCTAGTTAGACACATATCAAACAAAATTAAAACCATTAGCATATTGCAAATTTTACCCTTTGTATCCTGTCAAATTATGAGCACTTATTGTGGATTCCCATATGAAACAGTACATACAGTATTATTGTGGCATCTTCCAGAAATGGCCAATCACTTTTCAATATTATTTATGACTAATATTCAGAAAAATATAAATAGAATCCAGAAGCTGTCTCCAAGAAATTAGCTGTAGGAGTTCACAGCTGAGAGCAGGACCTTAGATCATTAATTGATGCTTAAGTCTCTGCTAGCATTCATTGATTTGTTGCCTATTATTGCATTAAAATTGAAAGTCTTTGAATTGTTATTCACTATGTACCTTCTTGCTACAACTCAAGGAATAAAGTGATATATGACCAGTTTGACCTCTATATAGCCTTATAAAGGGAAACTATTAGAAATGTCTTATATTTTTGGTCTTAGAAAAAGGTGAACAGAACCACTGGCTGTCACTCTGAGGTTTTTATTTTGATATAATATATAATCCAATATCTCTTTCTTTATCACTATATTACAATTCTTTCCATTTCATTGTCATTTCATGGAACAAGAAATCAGAAGTACTGAAAGGCATTGTCAAGTGTAATCTTATCCTCATGGGGCTTGGGAAAAAATCTGGAGAATAAGCATGCAAAGTTGAGTAAAATGGTCTCTGGATCTGGACTATTGTGACTTCTCACTATTTTTGGTAGTATTGGTTATTCAGTTGCAGATGTTCTTGTCACTGATAAGAAGAAGGCTTATTCTATTGCGTAAGAAGAAACCTTTCCCAAGCCACAAACCTGAAGAAGTAAAACCTCATCAACCGGTCAATGAAATATATCAGAAAAGTATCATGGTTATAGCTTACTGCTGTGAATCCTTTGGTATGCAAAATTTTATCTTACTCCCCTCCTTTTTGATAGTAGACCTTTGTGTGTCTGACATAATTTCTATTAGCTTAACACTAAGCTGTCCCTGCAGTGATGCTTTGTAATAGATAAAGAGGAGGAACTGAAATTTTTTTTCAGAAGTACTATACTCAAGTCAAGCCCTGCTAAAATAAATGTAGTTTTCCAGTTAATGCTGGAGTTTAGTGTTACACCACCGCGTTACAGAGAAGTAATTGTAGTCACATGGTATTTTATGGCATCCTATTCTATACAGATCAGAAGAAACTCCTGGAAACTTCATTTAACTAGTCAATAATCATTAACCTGGTATATTCACCTCTGGCTGCTTTATTTTTTTCTGAATAATGCTTCTAGCACATTCCTAGACCTTTCTTCTCTAATAATTTGGGTTTGAAAGCAGAATATATGTTGCAGCCAACTGGAGGATATCTGTGTTTGCTATTTTTTTAGATGGTGTCCATATTCTATTACATCAGAAAGTAATAGCTCTCTTTCAGCTTAGGTAACATATTTTAAAATAGTGGCTGGGGTTTTTTTTCCCTCTCTTTTTCTTCGTTGTTCTTTGTTCTGAAGCCATGGGACAGTCCTGATAAGTTGACAGATTTTTCCTTCACTATTTTATGAATAGTATGATGGAAAACTTGTTGGTTTATGTTTTTATAAGCAAGCCAAAGTAGAGGAAGGAGGATTATAGAGTTATGAAGTCTTCAAAAAGCCTTCAAAGTAGGAAAAACCAAAGTGTGAATTTAATTCAGGTTTGCACCTGGGTGATTTGTGGAGAACATTCACTGTCAAGCTGACTCTCTGAGTAATGTGGAAAAAGAATCACCCTGTCAGGAGGGAAAACATCTTGATAAATATATCTAGCTACCCCATTTCCTACAACTGGATGAAAACTGAAAAGTTTAGTCCAAGTCATTGCTTGGATTTCCTCATAATATACCTTTAGCCCTAATCCTAAACCTTGTCTATCCCTATCCTTAAACCTAACCACCTGTGAAGATAAGCAGAAACTATTTGAACTAGAGCTTTTTTTACATTCCGTGAAGTAGTGTTTCACAGGAGAACGAACATATTTAGTATTCACCATCCAGATGATGGCAAAGTTGTTAACACTCATTGAATACGCATCTTACAAAATAAACTAAACATATTCTCTAAAATTACCTCACCCCCAATAAATCTGTATTTCTGTTTCATTTTCAAAGCATACTTTGCTATGTTCTCAAAGCACCTATCAATTTCTAAAGTATTTATCTTTCAGAGATCTGTGAACTACAGGAGTGAAATTATCCTAGTTTTAAAGGTAGGAATTGAACTATAATGAGTCTATGATTGAGATCATCTTTCATGTCTGTGCCATAACAGCACACCAAACTGAGTTGCCAAGTTTTGTGCTGTCATCATAGCCATTGAATAATCTTTGTCCTATACCAAGAGCAGGACATCCAGAATACCATCACTATTTCTTTTTTTTTTAATTGAAAACTATTGTAAAGCCTTAATTTCTACTGTTAATCAATACAATTTGATTTTAAGGAATGAATAACAGGTAAGAACATAATTTTCTGTAGGGAAAATAACAGATAAGAGGGAAAGCATACAATATCGTATAGAAATTTTTTTCAGTGTGTTTTTGGTTTTGTTTTTTTTTGTTTATGTACCTTATGAAAGGGATATTGCCTGACCTGGATGAGCTGAGCTGCTGGAAAACAGACGATAGGGGCTGTTTTCTACACAACCAATGGTAAGAAGTAAAGCACGCTCAGTGGCATTTATTACAGCAGAAAGAACAAATCTGCATTTCCATTCTAATAGGACACTTTTCCAAGCCCAGTGAGCTGAAACACGTACAAGACATGTTTACATCATGATGTGGCATATTATAAATAATGAATACTTGTTTGTGCTTTCAAGGAGTGAAGAGACTGAATCAGAAATACCAGGCTCTGCTTATTGAACAATAAAAGAAAGCACACTTTATTGAACTATTCTACCTTTAGGGTACAATCTATTACACCTGCTATCTGTTTTCTTCAGCTGCACATGTGATTTGAGAAATAGCAGAATATTCTGTTTGTTTCAGGATGAATTTCTTTACTTGACAAGGAGGAAAATGCATGGTAGAAAAAACAGAAATGGTGTTTGTGTGTAGGCAGCTCATGCAGTTGGCCTTGCATAATGCACACTCAGTTGAAGCTGAAGATTCACTTACGTTGACCAATACTGTTTATTTTTCAATAAGTGAGATGTAATAACCTTATTGCACTGGTGGGCAAACTCTGCTGTGTCAGATGAGTCATTCTTAATCTTGCCAAGTAGAATCCTTAATTTTAGGAAAACACATCACTAATATCATAACTGTGAAAGCAGAATTCAAATAAGTTGACAGGACTCAGTCTGTAATATTTCCATTAAGCTATATTTACATTTGTACTGCATTCATTCTGTTGCTAGATTAAATATAAATACAGACAAACTGTAGTAAAAATTAGTCTTTTAAAGAGTGAGTGTTACCATGTTCAATTTTTTGTAGACTTGTTCATGAGCACTTATTAACACAAGTTATCCTACTGAATTGAGTTACATTTTAATTACTATTAATTGGTATGGGCAGATAGAAAAGAAACTGATCTTTGGTCTTGTGAAGTCTTATAGGAGCAGATCTCAGAGTTGCGTTTGATATTGGTATAAATTCTTTTGGCAGAGATTTTCTTTAGGCAAAAAATAAAAGATATAAAGAGAGGCATTTTCACACATCATGTGAAATTACCCAAGATTTTTTGTAAATTAATTTTATTTACATAAAACCATTTAATTCACTATGCCTATTTGTACATGAAAAAAATAATACCCAGAGAGACTGTGTGCCTTATAACTATCACTGTAAATCACAGTTATATGATATCTAGAATGGAAAAGTTATGATGGCAATTAAACTGGCAGGCTAGGCTCCAGTTTTCCCTGAATTCCTTGTTTTACTAAGTGTTGACATTGTCAGCTATACTGACAATTAGGTACATTCAAACTGGTAACATTTCTGTCTGAAGCAGTAAGATTTAAATCTAGTTTCTAAAGTCAAGGCTTGAGAAATCTTCCCTCTTGTTGTGATTTAACACAACAGGCAGCTAAACACCACATAGCCATCCCCTTACTACTAAGAGCTACTAGAAAGAAAATTAACTCTACCCCAGCCAAAACCAGGACACCTCTTTTAATTAAAATCCTCCTTCTTGTTAGTATCTCCTATACCACAGACTCAGCAGAATGTATTCATGTGCTACAGGGCAGGCTCAGAGAGTCCCATGACCGCCATTGCCATAATATCCTTATATATGTTTAATGGCCTTATTGTCTTCAAAGTGCATGAAACCTGCAGAACCCTACATCCTAAAACCATGCTGAATATAGTCTGTGCAAGTTCATGTTGGGCCCTGAGCTTCTGAATAACTATAACCACACTTCATTCATCTTAGCCAAATCCACTGAGTTTACATGCATTCCAAATAAGCTAAATGTTAAAGCATGTTCAGATTTTTTTTTTTTCATGCATGAAATACTAGATGATTAAGATGATTTAAGCAATTAAAGCTCAGATTTGATTCCAGTCTTTGTTAGGTCACATTCTCACTTAGACTGAGATCATTCAGTGTTTCAAGAGATGAACTGTAGAGCTACAATTTAAATTTGAAAGATCAAATTTTTTAAAAGTACATATATGGTAAATGAAGGTGATTTTTCAATGGAAGGTTCTTTTGCTAATAAGGAGATACGATTTTTATGAAACAGAAACCATATTCAGTACATCTTTTCAAGTGAAGCCTGTAATTGTAGCTACAGTAAGCAGACATTTGTAACATAAATGTACTCTACATATACCTGATCAGCAGACTATATTACTGGTTTAGCATTTGGAATACAAATAAAAAGGATTGTTTCAGCAGTATTAAAATGTTCAGGAAAAGCAAAACCAAAACTTTGAGTTTGAAATTGAATCAGTTCAAGTACAGAATATTACTCCTCAATAGTCATCATTGGCTATGATTATAAATACAAGTTTTTGGGTTTGATACTGTTATTCTAATATCCTAGTATCTTGGAATAAATGGAAATCTAAATTGATTTTAATGTAATAGTTAATCCAAGCATTTTTTCTTGCATCAAAATATTTCAACTCCATTTTTATATATTTTGCTGTCTCTGTTGTACTCAAGATGATAGGGAAAAGTAATTTTACTAAACAATATTATCCAGCCAGTGTTTATCCATCTCCTTTCCATGTTCTCCATCTATGTAAGAAACAAACAATACTTTAAAAAGTTAAAATTACTCTTCTCTCCCATTTATTTTCAGTTGTATTATTATTTTCTATGTGGGGATTAAAGTGTAAAAGCATATGCAAAAACTCACACTATCACAGATGCTAACTACATTCATTCATTTTGTAAATGGTTTTCTGGTACCTCTGTTATTTAGCAAGAGGATTCTGCACATGAGTTCTCATTTCAGGCTTGTTCGGGTATGCAATATAATGCATATTTATATTTCATAAAGAATATTTTCCAATCTTGGCAATAGTATTCAGTAAATTACTGAAAGCTGTGTAGAGTAGACCATTTCCATTTTGCAAAGGGTTTTGAGTTTTCTACATCTGGCTTCATGTCAGGTAAGATCAAAACAGAAAGTTTTAAATGCTCTGAGAAGGAAAATTCTGGACAAACTCTTACATTGTTAGAAGCTATTATTTTATCTTATTTTTTCCCAGGAAAATAAAGTAGCTCCATTATAGCTATTTTCTTTTGTTTATCTTTATACACACTGAAATATGACTTTTAGAGAAAAAAAAGTCAAACTCATTAACTTATATCTTTCATTCTGAAAACAGTGAAACAAGATGTGAAGGCCATTATCAGAAGTTTTCAGTCCAGTCTCTTTTCCAATGAATAAAAACATATGCCTTATTTCTAACCTAACTCATCTTCCCTTTGATTTGTTATGATTTTTTCTGGCAAACTAAGAAGCCATCTGCTACCAGATTTTTGTACTTTAATAACTGTGAATCTTCAGTTGAATAAATTAAAACTTTTTCATTTTATACTAACACTATTTTAAAAACAATGGAACATCATGTTTTTCTTTACTGGTCTGTGTTTAGTTAAAAAAAAAAACAAAACAGAGAAAAAAAAATGCCACCCATAGCCTTAATAAATCAGAGATCTCTTTTTCCAGTTTAATACTCTTGAGTTTAGGGTATCTGATTCTGCTAATATAAGGAAAAAAATAGGAAGTTTATTTTTTTATCTTTTTTGTGTACATTGAAAGATTAAAATACATTTTCTTACAGTTAGTTCTGTCACAGTTAAGACTTTAATTTTATGTTTTCACATACTGAGTCTTCTGAAGTGTTTGCTTTAAACTCTGGAAAATTAGGCCAAAATTATTGGTGCATTCAAATCAAGAGCGTTTTTTTGTTTGCACATGACTAATTGAATACTATTCTCAGCAAGGTGAGGCTTCACTTTCAGTTCATTGATCTGTTATCTTTCATTTTCTGCCAAAGCTGATATAAAATTATGATGTGTATTTTCTGTTGAAAGAAAATGTTTATGATTTCTAGAAACTCCAAGGGTGTTGTATTGTTTTGTACAGAAATTTTATATTCACTGTTTTTTCATACATGTAAATAGGCAGGTTTTTAAAGAAAAAAAAAATCCAGATTTGGAATATTCCATTTTTCATGTTTATTCCATATTTCATTTGTCAATGTGTAACAGGTTCTCAGCCATGTCTCATCTACCAATTAGCTGCAAGACTAACTGAGAGGTGTTCTATATTTCATATTGCTAAATTGTAGTTCCACAGTGAGAGGTGCCTACTGTCCCTTTCAGCCTTCTATCTTGCATTTATAAACAGTACAATATGGAATGGTATTGTAAAGGTACTTAAACTTTAAATAAGGTGCTATCTGCTTCATTTGCTTTGCACCAGCCTTTATTGTCTCTCAGGTATTAGACATGATACAACATTTGTTTGCAGGCAACACTGGGAGGAAAGTGTAGAGCATTTGCAATGTAATCAATATTTTTGCAGCTATCTTCAAGTGCCATCCATAGGGAGCAGAAGAATTCATGAAATGGAAGAGACATAAAAATATAGCATTATGAGCAACAAATATGATAAGTGCTAGATAGTTCTTGACTTATTTGCAAGGGAAGTAGATCTGTCTGTATGTTTTTAAATATCTTGAGGAATTCAGAATCTATTTACACATAATGGCAAAACCACAAGACTACATTTATTAAAGGAAATGTCACTCAAATCTGCCCTAATGCTAAGTGCCCTGTTTATTTTGCTAAGTACCATCGGAGAACACTACAGAAAAGAGGAACACTAAAGACGAGCAAGATCATCTGCTTAGTGGTGTGAAAGAGAAGTTAAGCTGAAAGGCTTGTCATTTTGAAGACGAAATAGAGTGGCTGTAAAGACAAGATTTATGTCTGCAGTTTGCTGTCAAATATAACTCTTGATAGCAGGCTCTTCTGCTACTAATAGTCAAATTGAGGTTTTTGTTTTATAGGTGATCATTGTGAAAATTCATTCTTAGAATGGTCTTTCAGGTATAATTCTTCTTATTCTGTACAAGCAGAATTCCATCCAAAAAATTGTCAAAAAAGAATAAATCTGCTTTTAGAGGAGCATAAAATCTAACCCCCCACCCAATCTCATATGAAGCATTTGGGAATGTTTCTGAAATATGTTGCTTGTTAGTTCAATATTTCCTTTGTTCATTGTTGGCTTTCTGGGCTTGTTAAAGTAAGTGATCTTGCAAGAGAATTATTGTTAATAAATGCATAACTACTTCATTATTTTTTTCAGCCTATCCTTTCCCAAAATCAATGTATTTTTATCTGAAAGATTTGTGATATTGCCAATATTGTTTTGTACTGTGAATACCATGAAGCATAATTCAATATTTAGCTACATTTTTCATTTATGTTCATTTTCCTCAGTGCTGAGGCAATTTGTAGACTGTCTGAATTTAAAATGGCCAATGAATCTTAGAAAGTTATAGTATAGAATATTCACACAAAATGTAGTTTTAATCAATGAAGTTCATTGTATCCTGGCTTTATGACCAAATCATTTAGTGCACAGGGTATGATCGAAGGCAGAAGAAAGTATAGATTTCAGTCATCTTTGTTTCTGTTAGACTGGTATTTCAAATAGTGACCTTTCCACTGCTACCACACTGCTAACAAAAACCCCTTAAAAAGCAAAACAAAAAAGCAAAGCAAAACAAAACAAAACAAAGCAAAACGCTACCTATCTAAATTTAAAATAGCTTCACATATAGGATGTAGTAGTGTTACATTTTGTGATGTCACATGTTTTTCTCTATCAAATTAACATGAATTATAGTATCTAATCTTCATCAAATTTGTATGTAAACAAATGCCATATTCATGTCTAGATTCTTAAATGAATTTTTATTAATGACCTAGTTCGTTGAACAAAGAGTAAGCCCATTTGTAAATGTTTCATTTGAACTATACAAAATAATGTATTATAACATACAGAAGTAGATTTTGGATTTTGTGATTGTGAGTACCTTTGGATGAACTGATTTTTTTCAAGCCAGTACATTTCTGGTGTGAGAGATATATCTTTAGATACTGGGGATAATCATATTTTTTATGTTTGTTTTTTTTTTTAAAATGAAGTATTATTATTTGGGGGCATGGTATGGAGGTTAAAATGAAATGAAAATTAAAACTACAATATCACTATTATGGCATTTATCTAAAAGAGACAATCAATCACCATCATTTAGGTCTTCTGACCAAATGGAGTGGAATCACCAATAATCCTTCACTCACCCCTGAAGAATACATATTCAGGTGACTCCTATGAATCCAAAACTAGGTTGATAGTCATAAGACCATCAGTTTTTTTCAGACTACTGGTTATCTGTGCAAGAGAGAAAATAAAAGTTATGAAGCTGAAAAAAAAGTTTTCTATCCTTTTCAGTAGATAAACTATAGGCCATTGTATTCATTTATCCTACACTTTAATCTGTACTATGAGAAATCTCAGAGCACAGCTTAGCAGGTAAGTTTTTCAGAGAATATTATGTCTATGTTTAATTATGGTACGTCATTATTATTAAGAAAGTACTGAATACTGAGTGAAGTTCAAAGCTGTAAGTACAAAGCTGGTATTTTCAACTTGTTAAAAATGAAATCATTTAAAGAAAGACTGATTAGGAAGAGGAAAACTAGATTTAACAGGTGAATAAATTCATTTGACTTTGACAGTCAAACTGACTTTGCTGTCATATGAAACTGGAATGCAACAATGGCTATTTAAAATTTTCAGCCTTTCTGAAGTAATTCAATAATTCGTTAGTCTACGTTTTGTACTTGGAACACAAAAGCATTATTTTACACATTTTAGCTTGGTTTTGAGAATATCGTACATTACTGACATCCTTTGTTTCTTCATTTGCAAACATTTAGTTGCAGTTTATCTTTGAGTAAGGATGTGATCTGGATTCTGTAACTTCTAAAGATATCAGATAAACTTGAAAATCACTAAGCTTCTGTTTTCATTGTGGAGAAGCTGATATTTTTTGAGGAACTACTGAGTTTTCTTGTAACATATGTTTTCAGTACTTATCAAAGAAGTGGGAAAGCAGAAAATTCTTAACAGTAGCAAAACCACTCACCAGGACAACGGCAATATGGAGCAACCCAGAAAAACTGAAAAACTCAGTCATTTTTCTAGAGTCTCTGTAAGGAATCTGTCAGGTTCAGCAACACCTGTTTGGTTACAATCCAATTGGATTTGAATGGAAGATAAATCCTTATGCCACTGGACTGTTCCTTTTTCTCACGAATTATTGGAAAATAGTAACTCCTGCTAAAAACAGAGATCCAGTAGGTCATTAGGAATGTACCCAACTAGACTGAGCTGCTAAGCAGACTTCACACCCCAAGGATGTCTGTGCACCACACACCTCTATCCCACAAACATGATGCTGAGCCATTTTGTCTGACTAGCTGAGAGGTCAGATGCTTTTGTGCTAATACTGGTTCTGGAAACAGTATAGTTATGTTTTCAGGCTTTTACATACTTCTGCCTCATCTGTTCAGAGGTTAACCACCATGCTAGATGATAATCTTTCACAGCTAACTTAGAATTAAATGTATGTATTACCATAGCAGATGAGAATTTGGGCTACAGATTTGCTATATGGAAAACCAACAATAATAAGAAAAAATCCCTAAATTTATTGATTTCTTTCAAATTTATTCACTTTGTTTGAGAGCAGAACATGATCTAAGGATTTTTTCAGCCATAGTTTACTTTTTTTACTAGACAAAGTAAATTCAGAAGTTCAATTATTCATAATTAGGTAATGGAAGATAAGAGTTCATAATCACAGGAATATTTCTGAGAAAACTTTTGGAAACTGTTTTACAATTGTGATAGATGAATTAGATTCTCCAAGAAAGGGTACTAGCTCTTTTTTTTCTGTCCTTTAACGTTGGTTAATAGAAAATTTTAGGGTTTTTTTCGGTTTTGTTTGTTTGTTTTTTTTTTTAAATCTCTGGATAGCTACATAGGTATCAACGTAAAAACTGCAGAATACAGTTCTAGTGTTAACTTGAAATAGGTATAAGTGAACCTGAAGTTCAGTAGGTCAGAGTAACTGCTGTAAAAGGAGACTAACATTCTGAAATTGCTAAATGTTTGAAAGAATGAGAGCTATCCTATTCTTTTTACTCAACCATTTGAAAATATCACAATTAATTAGGAAACTTCAGTAAAGATGTATCTTTTCTGTGATGATGATAGTGCATCACACCTGTAAATTCAGTAAAGTTACCTCTCCAGATATCAGCAGAAAACTTGGTGCATAACATGTCAGTTCTGTTGTCTTGACAAAACAACTGAATTCACTAACAATTTTGAAATCTGTCAATAGTGTGATAATGTTCCATAAATACTAGAAAATTGTCCAATGGGCAATCCTCAGAGAGATGGGAACCCCTGAATGGAGTCTAGCACTGAGAATTTTAATGCTCAAAATAGGATCACAAAGGTGAAAGGATCACTTATTCATGCTTATTCAGTAGGCACTAATAAAACTTTTTAGAATCATAGAATCATAGAATATCCTGAGTCGGAAGGGATCCACAAGGATCATCGAGTCCAACTCCTGTCCCTGCATAGGACAACCCCAAAATTCACACCATATATCTGAGGGCATTGTCCAAATGCTTCTTGAATATTGTCAGGCTTGGCACCATGACTACCTCCCGGGGCAGCTGGTTCCAATGCTCCACTACCCTTTGGGTGAAGAACCTTTTCCTAATGTCCAACCTAAACCTCCCCTGGCATATCTTCCTGCTGCTCCCTTGAGTCCTATCATTGGGCGTCAGGGAGAAGAGATTGGCACCTGTCCCTTCTCCTTCCCTCGGGAGGAAGCTGTAGACTGCCATGAGGTCTCCCCTCAGTCTCCTCTTCTCCAGGCTGAACAGACCAAGTGACTTCAGCCTCTCCTCATACGGCTTCCCCTCTAAACCTTTCACCAACTTTGTGGCTCTCCTCTGGACACTCTCTAGTAGCACTGTATCCTTTTTGTACCGTGGTGCCCAAAACTGCACACAGTACTCAAGAGGAGGATGCACCAGAGCAGAGTAGAGCACGACAATCACCTCCCTCAACCGGCTAGCAATACAGAGCTTGATGCACCCCAGTACAACATTGGCCCTCTTGGCTGCCAGAGCACACTGTTGGCTCGTGTTCAACTTGCCGTCGACTGGAACCCCCAGATCCCTCTCCGCGGGGCTGCTCTCCAGACTCTCATTCCCCAGTCTGTATGTACATCCAGGGTTGCCATGTCCCAGGTGCAAAATCCGGCACTTGCCCTTGTTAAACTGCATACGGTTGGTGATTGCCCAGCTCCCTAATTTGTCCACATCTCTCTGCAGGGCCTCTCCGCCCTTGAGAGTGTCAACAGCTCCTCCCAGTTTTGTGTCATGGGCAAACTTTGATAACAAACCATCCAGTCCTGCATCCAAGTCATTTATGAAGATATTGAAGAGCACTGGCCCCAAGATGGATCCCTGCGGAACCCTGCTAGTGACTGGTCTCCAGCCCGACGTAACCCCATTTACTATAACCCTGTGAGCCTGACTCGTCAGCCAATTGTTCACGTATTGCATTATGTGCTTATCCAGCTGTATGCTGGACATTTTGTCCAGGAGGATACTGTGAGAGACAGTATCAAAGGCTTTACTGAAGTCCAAAAAGATTGCCTCCACTGGCTTCCCTTGGTCAACCAGGTGGGTAACGTTGTCATAGAAGGAAATCAAGTTTGTCAAGCAGGACTTTCCCCTCGTGAATCCATGCTGGCTGGGACCAATGACTGCATTGTCTTTCAGGTGCTTTTCAATAACTCCCAGAATAATCTTCTCCATAATTTTGCCAGGCACAGAGGTGAGACTGGCAGGCCTGTAGTTACCAGGGTCATCCCTATTGCCCTTCCTGAAGACTGGGACAACGTTTGCCAGCTTCCAGTCAACTGGGACCTCTCCAGATTCCCAAGAGCATTGAAAAATCATTGAGAGAGGTCTTGCTATGACATCAGCCAGCTCTTTCAGTACCCTGGGTTGAATCCCTTTGGGACCCATTGACTTATAAGGATCCAGCTGGAGCAGCAAATCCTGCACAAGTTCAGGGTTGGTTGGAGTTTCTTGTTCTCACAGTCATGGTTCTCTAGCCCAGAGTTCTGGGGGTCCCAGAGCCCATCATCAGTGTTGAAGACTGAGGTGAAGAAAGCATTGAATGTCTCTGCTTTGTCTATGTCTCTGTTTGTGAGGTGACCATGCTCACCAAGTAACAGGCCAATGTTATTTCTGACCTGCCTTTTGCTATTTACGTATTTTAAAAAAGCCCTTTTTATTGTTCTTCACAGTACTGGCCAGCTTCAGCTCTAATTGAGCTTTGACCATGCATATTTCCTCCCTACAGTGGCGAACAGCAACTCTGTAGTCCTCCCGTGTCGCCCGACCTTGCTTCCACTGGCCATACATTTTCTTTTTTCATCTCAGTTCTAGCATAAGATCCCTACTTAGTCAAGCCAGCGTTCTACCTCACCTGCTTGACTTCTGACATTTTGGAATTGCCTGCTCCTGTGCTCTTAGGAGGTGGTACTTAAAAAGTGACCAGCACTGATGGACCCCAGCACCTTCAAAAGCTTTTTCCCATGGGACCTTACTAAGTAGTTCCCTGAGCAGCCTGAAGTCAGCATTTTTTATTTTGATGACTTTTCATATGTGCTGCAACATCTGAAATTTGTCAAAATAACCCCATGTTACAACAGACAGAAAATGAAGATTTCCTGCATTAGAGCTCTGAGAACCTATAAAGCAACCCTGGATTTTTCCTAAACTTATCTGGAGATAAACTTCCAACTGTTGGATGATGACTATGACTTCAAATTAAAGAATTGAGATATTGGGCAACCTGCGTATAGACTATTATCATATCAAGTTCTTCTAGACTACAATCATACCAAGTTCTTTTATCTTGCCCTCTTGACTTACGACATTTTGGAATTGCCTGTTCCTGTGCTCTTAGGAGGTGGTACTTAAAAAGTGACCAGCACTGATGGACCCCAGCACCTTCAAAAGCTTTTTCCCAGGGGACCTTACTAAGTAGTTCCGTGACCAGCCTGAAGTCAGCTCTCCTTGTATCCAGAGTTGAGGTCCTGCTGGCAGTTTTCCTCCTGTTACCATAGATTTTAAACTTGACTGTTTCATGGTTGCTGTGGCCAAGGCAGCCACCAATTGCCACGTCACCCACAAGACCCTCTCTGTTAGTAAGCAGCAAGTCGAGGAAGGCACCTTTCCTGGTCGGTTTTCTTAGTACTTGTATCAAGAATTTATCATCCAGATGCTTTAAGAATCTTCTGGACCTGCTTGCACCAGCTGTGTGATATTCCCAGTTGACATCTGGCAAGTTGAAGTCCTCCATAAAGACAAGGTCAGATGACTTGGAAGCATTCCTTAGTTCCTTAAAGAATAACTCATCCATGCAATCATGCTGGCTGGGTGGCCTATAGTAGACTCCCACAATGACATCCGCTTTATTTGTCTGTCCCTTTATCCTTACCCAGAGGCTCTCAACTGTGCCATTGTCAACTACTAGCTCATTTCAGCCCCTCCACTACATACAATGCCACCCTCTCACCTTGCCTGCCCTGCCTATCCCTCCTGAAGAGCCTGTAACCATCCATCATGGCACACCAGTCACAGAACTCATCCCACCATCTTTCGCTTATGCCTATGATGTCATATCTCTGGGACTGGGCCAAGGCATCTAGCTCCTCTTGCTTGTTGCTCAGGCTGCGTGCATTTGTGTAAAAACACTTCAAGTGTGGTTCATTGTGCTTGTGGCCTCATGGAGCAGCCTGAGGAATCTCACTAGCATGCAGCTCCTCAAACTTTGACGTGCCTATCCCATTGCTCATAGCTGACTAGCCAGGTATTGTCCTTTTCCCCCTTCCAATCTAGTTTAAAGCTCTATCAATCAGCCCTGCTAGCTCCTGGGCAAAACCCCTCTTCTCTTTCTGAGAGAGGTGCATCCCATCAGATATCATTAGGCCTGGGGATGAACAGACCGTCCCATGATTGAAGAACCCGAAGTTCTGCCGATGACACCAGCCTTGTAGCCATGTGTAAGAGACTGAAGTGTTAAGAACAATTGTCTCAAAGCTTGCTTGTGTGTGTTTATCTGATAAAACCAGACAGCAGACCACTCTTTTGTCTGAGAAGACCCAAGGGCAGACCATTCTTTGACTTAACAAATGCCACCAGCTTGCAAGGAAATTTGTGCAAACTTGCTGAATCAACAGGCCATTGTTTGGCTTATCAGGTACCACTAGCTTGCAAGGGAATGTGCAAACTTGCTGAAGCAGCAGGCCATTCTTTGGCTTATCAGACACCACCAAAAACAGGACACCAACTGGTATCCGGACCAGGCCACTTGTCCACCAACAATACATATTGTGTGGTTAGGTGTGCATGTGTGGCGTACGTGATGTTGCCCTGGGTAACCAAACCGAACCGAGAGGGTAAACTCCTTCTCCAACACCAGATAAAAGGCGGCACAACAAAGCCTGAGTGTGGCCACCCACCACCGAAGAACTGAAGACTGAGGACCAACGGGACGCCGCTGGATCCATGGTGGTGACTATCCTTTGCTTATCTCTCTGAATGCTTGCTTAATTTCCTCCTAATATTTCCTGCCTTTCCTATCGCTTTACTCTGTTATATTTACCCAATAAAACGTCTGATTGGCAGCATATGACCTCGTTTGTGTCTTAATTTCGCCTTTGGGATCATTAAGAACCTTCCCCGAGCCTGACAGTCAGACCGGGAGTTAACACCACGTGTTGATTTTCTGGGTCTGCCTGTTCCATTCATTGTTCTTCCCTGCTACTGGAAGGATCGAAGAGAACACCACCTGAACACCTGATCCTTCAAGTAACCACCCCAAGGTTCTGAAATCCCTTTTAATTGACTTAGGATTTTTCTTTGTTATCTCTTCGTTGCCAATATGGAGAACTAATAGCGGGTAGCAGTCTGAAGACCTTATAAGACTGGGGAGTTTTCTAGTTACATCTCTTATCCTTGCCCTGGGGAGGCAGCAGACTTCCCTGTGGGTTGGGTCCAGTCAGCATATGAGACCCTCCGTTCCCTTCAGAAGGGAGTCACCTATGACAACTACTCTTCTTTTTTTCTTGACATGGGTGGTTGTGATGTGGGGGGGAGGCTGCCTAGACAACCATTCCATCCCAGAAGGACCTGTGTCCACATCATCGTCTGTCTGCCCATCTGAGCCCAGGGCCTCATACCTGTTTTGTATGGGCACCTGGGAAGGGGATGCAGACTGAGAGCAAATTCACCTGCTTCCCCGAGCAGTAACCTGCTTCCATTCTCGCCCATCACCTGGGTGTCCTCCTTCTGCCTGGTGGCGAGAGGGTAGGGGGTCCTTTGCCTCTTGTGCTGCAGCTGGCTGGTGCATCTGTCTCAGGGATAGTAGAGTACAATTCCACCAGTCAATCTCCTTCTCTGAATCCCTGATAATCCTCAGCCTGGACACCTCTTCTCAAAGCTCCGTCACCAGGCTGAGCAGCTCCTTTACTTGGGTACATCTCCCACAGGTGAGCTCACTGTTGCCATCAGACACTGACCTGAAACTCGGGCACTCCCTGCAACCTGGGACCTGGATGGCCACGTGTACCCTCGAAGGCTCTGTTTGGTTGGCTGCGTCAATTCTTGCAGCTGGAGGGGCTGAGAGGGTCTCTGAGACCGCAGCTTTTTGCTAGGTGGACACCATGGCTCCTGCTGTTCTTAGCTCCTTATAAGTGGGTAGCAGCCTCCATTCAAAGTGGCAGGGCCCTCCCTGCATGCCCTGCCTGAATTAACTGCTGTGCCATGCCATGACCTGTCTGATGTGCCATGCCCTGTTTGCCCATCTTGTTCGCCACGCTCCTGGTCGCTCGCACTCCCTAGGGGCCATTTTAAATCTCCTGAAGTTGCTCCTGGCAATGCCTCCACTATGTCACCTCCACTCGAGAGAGCTGCTGGCTCGGGTACGTCTGCTCGTTTCCCTGGCTCCAGGAACACCCTTTTCCTCCTCAACACATGCATTGCCACTGCCGTGCTCCTCGCCAACTGAGTATGGCACAGTGTTGAAGATGTAGCTTAGATAGTCTCTTAAAGTGGGATAAGAATATCTAAATATTTTAAAAATTAAGTTGGCAATTTTACTTTTAAAGCTCTGTAATGATCAGCCTTGTTCAAGCCTTGCACTGCTTTTGCTTAACATGTGTTGTGATTTAACCCCAGCTAGCAACTAAGTACCACACAGCCACTTGCTCACTGCCCCCCCACGGTGGGATGGGGGAGAGAATCGGAAGGGTAAAAGGGAGAACAGTTTAATAATTGAAGTAAAATAAAATAGAACAGTTTAATAGATAAAGCAAAAGCTGCGCATGCAAACAAAGCAAAACAAGAAATTAATTCACTACTTCCCATCGACAGGCAGGTGTTCGGCCATCCCCAGGAAAGCAGGGCTCAATCACACGTAATGGTTACTTGGGAAGACAAACACCATCACGCCGAACATCCCCCCCTTCCTTCTTCTTCCCTCAGCTTATATACTAAGCGTGACGTCATATGGTATGGAGTAATGCTTTGGCCAGTCTGGGTCAGCCCCGGTTGCTGTGCTCCCTCCCAGCCCCGCCCCGCCCGGCCCCGCCCCCCCCCGCCCCGTGCACCCAGCAGAGCATGGGAAGCTGAAAAGTCCTTGACCAGTGTAAGCACTACTTAGTGACTATTTAGCAACAGCTTAGCACTACTTAGCAAGAAACAAAACATCATTGTATCAACATTATTCTTGTCCTAAACCCAAAACACAGCACTATACCAGTTACTAAGAAGAAAATTAACTCTATCCCAGCTGAAACCAGGACAACATGGTACTAAATTTATTTGAGCCTTGGAGCACGGCAAAATCCTAATTCCAAGGCAATCAAGTCAGTCAGCTGGAGAGTCTGCCATTGCCTCAGCAGCCCAGAGAAAAGGTCTCACAGTTAACTGCAGGTCAATAACATAGCCATGACCCTTGAAAAGGAAGAACAGTTTGACTTTCACTCTAATTCCAAGAAAAGCTTTTCTGATTTTTTGGCAAAATGAACAAAATCTTAAAGTAGTAAAGACCAGTGCCTGAATACAGGCAGGTCACGTTCTTAAGCAAAAACTTCCAGTTCTTCAATATGCATAACTTTCGTGTTACACACCTGATTGCATTGTTGTCATGCTGTCCAGACTGCCAACAGAAAATAAAGCCACAGGAAACAGGACCTGAGCCTTCAGTAACACGAGGTCATAGAACATGCTTAAATGACCTGTTCATGTAGTAAAAGATGTAAGATCTGAAATCTCACTTACTTTTTGTAAGGAAGAGTATACATATATCAGTAAGCACATAAGACATTTTTGTTTCTTTGTTTTTAAAAAGTAATTAAGAATAACATTCAACATAGTAGTTATTTTTTCAAATATCAGTATAGCACAGAATTTTTGAGAGAAGGAGCGTGCAGCAACCAGTAACTCCAGATAGTCTTACTTTCCTAAAGAGAAAAATATCTGTCCCAAAACTAGAGGAGAATCTTAGATTGTATCAAAGGGCTCTTTATACCACTGACTGTTGGATCTTGCTTTAACTGTAGGGGGTGTCATGTACCGCGTACGGCAGTGTCAGGTGTTGAGGAGATCCTAAAGTCGGAACTCCAAAATGCTATGCATCTCCTATCACTAGTAAGAACACGACCTGCATCTACATTCAGGGTGTATGTTACCATTCTGAACAACTACAAGAAAAGGAGTAACTACAAGCTTCGATCTTAATCTCAGAAAAATTACTCTACTCAAACAAATGAGCCCAGCACACAGTATTCTCAGTGATGGGCAGCCACTCTCACTAGTCAAGTTGTAAGATACAAAAAGTAAGTGACTTTTTTTCCTGCCACCTGATTGTCACAATTTCACAACCACTTGTGCCTGTAGGTGCTAGAAGTAAATCTGTAAGTATATGACTGTAAGGCTTAGATTTCCTTTGAAAATGATCTGTGAAGTTACTAATTTTTAATAATACTAAACCTGTCTCGTTGCTACATGCAGAGATATTCTTACATTACAGAACCTAGAGAAAAGCCAGTTATGCTGAAACAGAAAAGGGAATGTGGAATGACAGCTTAACCCATCGTATTTAGACTTATCTAATTCTTCAGACCAGAACCTATTCCTGCATCTCAAGTAGCTGCACTGTTAGAAGCATTGAGTTGCCTTGAGCTAGTTCTCAAAGCCAATGCCATATTTGCATCACAGATTACTTTTCATGTCTAGTTTGTACCAGTCCCAACCTTTCCCTCATTTGTTGCCTACTTCAATGCCTCCTACTCAAAAAGAAATCTAGAGCCTCAGGGAACTTGTGCCGCTCCTGCTCCCGATGGATGGGCTTAGCTCTTTTCCCTCTGGGTATTTCACGTGTACCAGTTGTATATACACTTTCCACTTGCCTGGGGGCTGGCTTCCAATTCAAAACAGGATGCATTGTGTTCGGACATGGTGCTGCCATCATGGCACTGCCTCTGGAGCTGTGAACATCCTTTTTTCTTCCTGTGTTTCTGCTCTCCCAGTGATCCTGTCTTCTTGCATGCCAAATGCTGCTGTGACAGCAGATATATGGTGAATAAGAATAATAATATTGGAATATTTTGAGAGAAGGATGATTTGGAGTATAATTTATATTCAGTCTTGGCATTCATACAGTAAAGAAAAATTGCTCAAAATGTGGTAGTGTTCAATTACTTATTTAATACGTTTCTTACATATGATTCTCTTGAGAAGTAAACAATATCATGTGCCTCATTTGAGTCTGAGCTGTTAGAACGACACTGCTAAGACTGTGACACTCATACACTATGAAGAAAGGCTTATGATATGTTTGAGGATGCTATCCCTTGAGATAACAGAAAATCTTAGGACATAACTACAAGGATGAAAGCTCTTTGGAAAGAATTAGGAAGAACATAGCTAAGACAGTATAGCATAAATTGAAGATTTTTGGTTAAGATGATTACATGAATTACTTGCACACTCTGGAATCAAATTAATGGACATCAGTTTGATTGCTGTGTCACTGAACCACCAATAATTTTCTTAAGCATTAAGCTAAAGAAGTTGTAAAAATGTGTATTCCAGACAGTATGATTGTTTCTCAGAAGTAATGTAATACACTCAATACAGTGATTCTTTATGGTCTTACATTATCAAGATTATATTATAATTTATGGTTCTGAACTGAAAAGTTACTCTCCAGTGAAGGTTCAAATGGTTCTCTTTATGTGAATCAGGAAGCCTTGAATATATTAAGTTTGTGATTAATTCTCAACACCACAGTTAGTAGACCTATACTTAGTCCACTTACATGAAATAGATAATACTTGTTCAATTTGAACTTAACATTGAAGTAATAAAAGGCACAGAACAGAAGCCCCCTTGGTATACCTGCAGTTACCTTTGAAAGAAGAGGGAGAGGAAGAGCTTATAAAAGGCCTTGAGATAGATAAATTGATGGTGTTCAATAATGACTAATAAAGTATATACGCAACAGAAAAGTGGGTAGCCTGCACAACCCATTAGAACATTTTGGTGTTTCTCACCCCCTTGAATTACTTCTTCTGTCTTCTTCAATTTTTGACCTATTAAGGCACAATCTGATATGTTGTAAACCATGAAAATTTAAGGACAAAAGAGAGCCTGTTCCTTTTTGCTATTGTTTTGTTTTATACTACTGAGAAAAGCAGAACTTTCCTACATGAAAGGTGGGTATAAACAGCAAGAGACAGCACAGTTCCAGCAATAATTTTCAGTATTTTTGGATAAGTCTAGCCTGTGGGTATGAAATTATTAGAGTATGGATTCAGCGATGTCAACAAGCAAACTGGTTGTCGTGGTTTAACCTCAGCTAGCAACTAAGCACCACACAGCTCACTGCCCCCCCCACGGTGGGATGGGGGAGAGAATCAGAAGGGTAAAAGGGAGAGAACTCGTGGGTTGAGATAAGAACAGTTTAATAATTGAAGTAAAATAAAATAGAGTAGTTTCATAGATAAAGCAAAAGCTGCACACACAAACAAAGCAAAACAAGAAATTCATTTGCAACTTCCCATCGACAGGTAGGTGTTCAGCCTGCCAGGAAAGCAGGGCTCAATCATGCGTAACGGTTACTTGGGAAGACAAACACCATCATGCCGAACATCCCACCCTTCCTTCTTCTTCCCTCAGCTTATATACTGAGCATGACATCATATGGTATGGAGTAACCCTTTGGTCAGTTTGGGTCAGCTGTCCTGGCTGTGGCCCCTCCCAGCTTCTTGTGCACCTGGCAGAGCATGGGAAGCTGAAAAGTCCTTGACCAGTTGTTACGACCTAGTCTGATTGTCAGGCTCGGGGAAAGTTCATAATGATCCCAAGGGCGAAATTAAGACACAAACGAGGTCATATGCCGCCAATCAGATGTTTTATTAGGTAAATATAAAAGAGTAAAGCGATAGAAAAGGCAGGAAATATTAGGAGGAAAATAAGCAAGCGATCAGAGAGATAAGCAAAGGATAGTCCAGGAAACATTAGGAGGAACTTAAGCAAGCATTCAGAGAGATAAGCAAAGGATAGTCACCACCATGGATCCAGCGGCATCCCGTTGGTCCACAGTCTTCAGTCCTTCGGTGGTGGGTGTGATAATTGTAGCGCTGGGCAGCACTGGGGATTCTCCACCATAAGTGCTCCCTCGAGTCAATGAACTTTTAGAGAATATATACTATACAATCATGCATATTCATAGGATTTCTGAGAATTGCTGTGCATAAACATGAGATTTCCAGGAACTTATTAACATATGCAAATATCTGATTCGCATGCGCAGTCATCTCTTGTGGTGGTCTTTGGGGGTCTTCAGATGAAGGCTCGTAGTCTTCCTCACTGTGTTCGCTGATTGACCTTTGCTTCTGCGCAAACTCAGTCCTAGGGTCACGTAGACGTTGTCCTTCAAGACTGCTGTTGCCATTCTCCTGTTTCTTCCAAGGCCGAGTTGTCTGTAACGAGATTATCCCGGAGCCCTCCTTATCTTATAACTGTTCTTCTAGCTACTCCCTAAATCACATCAGGCCACCCTTAAGTCTAACAAGGTATTCACAACATCCTTAAATCACAACAGGGTGTCTTCTGGTCTAATTGAGTGACTAAGGTATTTACAACATCTCTCTTGCTCTTGTGGTTTTTAACCCTTTCAGGTGGCCACACTCAGGCTTCGTTGTGCCGTCTTTTATCTGGTGTTGGAGAGGGAGTTTGCCCTCTCGATTCGGTCTGGTTACCCAGGGCAATATCCTGATGAGCCAGAGAATGGCCTGCTGCTTCAGCAAGTTTGCACATTCCCTTGCAAGCTAGTGGTCAGCCAGTTTGCACAAATTTCCTTGCAAGCTGGTGGCATTGGTTAAGTCAAAGCATGGTCTGCCCTCGGATCTTCCCAGACAAAAGAGTGGTCTGCTGTTTGGTCTTATCAGATAAACACACACAAGCAAGCTTTGAGACAATTGTTGTTAACACTTCAGTCTCTTAGAATCATAGAATCATAGAATTGTTAAGGTTGGAAAAGACCCTTAGGATCATCGGGTCCAACCGTTAACCTACCACTGCCAAGTCCACCACTAAACCATGTCCTCAAGCACTGCATCTACCCGTCTTTTAAATACCTCCAGGGATGGGGACTCAACCACTTCCCTGGGCAACCAGTTCCCGTGCCTGACTACTCTTTCAGTAAAGAAGTTTTTCCTAATATCCAACCTAAACTTACTCTGGCGCAGCTTGAGGCCATTTCCTCTCGTCCTATCACTTGTTACTGGGGTGAAGAGACCGACCCCCACCTCGCTACAACCTCCTTTCAGGTAGTTGTAGAGAGCAATGTCTCCCCTCAGCGTCCCCTTCTCCAAACTAAACAACCCCAGCTCCCTCAGATGCTCCTCATAAGACTTGTGCTCTAGACCCTTCACCAACCTCGTTGCCCTTCTCTGGACACGCTCCAGCACCTCCATGTCCTTCTTGAAGTGAGGGGCCCAAAACTGAACACAGTACTCGAGGTGTGGCCTCACCAGTGCTGAGTACAGGGGCACTATCACCTCCCTGGTCCTGCTGGCCACGCTATTTCTGATACAAGCCAGGATGCCATTGGCCCTCTTGGCCTCCTGGGCACACTGCTGGCTCATGTTTAGGCGGCTGTCAATCATCACCCCCAGGTCCTTTTCAACCAGGCTGCTTTCCAGCCACTCCTCCCCAAGCCGGTAGCGTTGCCTGGGGTTGTTATGACCCAAGTGCAGGACTTGGCACTTGGCCTTGTTGAACCTCATACAGTTGGCCCCGGCCCAACAATCCAGCCTGTCCAGGTCCCTCTGCAGGGCCTTCCTACCCTCCAGCAGATCGACACTCCCACCCAACTTGGTGTCATCTCCAAACTTACTGAGGGTGCACTCAATCCCCTCATCCAGATCATCGATAAAGATATTGAACAGGACCGGTCCCAACACTGAGCCCTGGGGAACACCACTCGTGACCGGTCGCCAACTGGATTTGGCTCCATTCACCACCACTCTCTGGGCTCGGCCATCCAGCCAGTTTTTAACCCAGCACAGAGTGCACTTGTCCAAGCCGTGAGCAGCCAGCTTCTGCAGGAGAATGCTGTGGGAGACAGTGTCAAAGGCCTTACTGAAGTCCAAGTAGACAACATCCACAGCCTTCCCCTCATCCACTAAGTGGGTCACCTTGTCATAGAAGGAGACCAGGTTAGTCAAGCAGGACCTGCCTTTCATAAACCCATGCTGGCTGAGCCTGATCCCCCAGTTGTCCCTCACATGCTGCATAATGGCACTCAAGATGATCTGTTCCATGACCTTCCCTGGCACCGAGGTCAGGCTGACAGGCCTGTAGTTCCCCGGATCTTCCTTCCGACCCTTCTTGTAGATGGGTGTCACATTAGCTAACTTCCAGTCATCTGGGACCTCCCCGGTTGACCAGGACTGCTGATAAATGATGGAGAGTGACTTGGCAAGCTCCTCCGCCAGCTCCCTCAGTATCCTCGGGTGGATCCCATCTGGCCCCATAGACTTGTGGGCATCCAGGTGGAGGAGCAGGTTGGTGACTGCCACCTCTTCGACAGCTGGGACTACATTCTGTGTCCTATCTCCATCTCCCAGCTCAGGGGCATGAAAACCTTGAGGATGATCAGTCCGACTATTAAAGACTGAGGCAAAGAAGGCATTAAGTACCTCAGCCTTCTCCTCATCCTTCGTGGCCAAGTTTCCATCCGCATCCAACAAAGGAGGGAGATTCTCCTTAGCCCTCCTTTTGTCGCTGATATACTTGTAGAAACATTTTTTGTTGTCCTTGACAGCAGTGGCCAGTTTAAGTTCTAGCTGGGCCTTCGCCTTTCTAATCTTTTCCCTGCATATCCTCACAACATCCTTGTAGTCCCCCTGAGTCACCTGCCCCTTCTTCCAAAGGTGGTAGGTTCTCCTTTTCTTCCTGAGTTCCAGACAGAGCTCTCTGTTCAGCCAGGCTGGTCTTCTCCCCAGCCTGCTCGACTTGCGGCACATGAGGACAGCCTGCTCCTGTGCCTTTTAAGACTTCCCTCTTGAATAACATCCAGCCTTCCTGGACTCCCTTGCCCTTCAGGACTGCCTCCCAAGAGACTCTGTTAACCAAACTCCTAAACAGGCCAAAGTCTGCCCTTCTGAAGTTTAGGGTTGTGGTTTTGCTGGTCCCCCTCCTTACTTCTCCAAAAATCAAAAACTCTACCATTTCATGGTCGCTGTGCCCAAGACAGCCTCTGACCACCACATCACCCACTAGGCCTTCTCTGTTCGTGAACAGCAGGTCCAGCGGGGCACCTCCCCTGGTTGGCTCGCTTACCAGCTGCGTCAGGAAGTTATCCTCCACACACTCCAGGAACCTCCTAGACTGCTTTCTCTCTGCCGTGTTGTATTTCCAGCAGATATCTGGTAAGTTGAAGTCTCCCACAAGAACAAGGGTTAGAGACTGTGAGACTTCAGCCAGCCGCTTGTAAAAAACTTCATCTGTTTCCTCATCCTGGTTGGGTGGTCTATAACAGACTCCCACCAGGATATCTCCCTTGTTGGTCTTCCCCTTGATCTTTACCCATAAGCACTCAACCTCGTCGTTATTTTTGTCGAGCTCAAGACAGTCAAAACACTCTCTGACGTACAAGACTACCCCGCCGCCTTGCCTTCCTTGCCTGTCCCGTCTAAAGAGCTTGTAGCCATCCATTGCAGCACTCCAGTTGTGCGAGTCATCCCACCATGTTTCCGTAATGGCAACCATGTCATAGTTTCCCTGCCGCGCAATGGCTTCCAGCTCCTCCTGCTTATTGCCCAAGCTGTGTGCATTGGTGTAAATGCACTTGAGTTGGGCTATCGATCTCTTCTCTGACACAGGCGTGCCACCCCTGGGCTCGTCCCTAGCAGGTCTGGTTTTATCCCCTTCCCCCTTCGAGTCTAGTTTAGAGTCTAGTCTAGACTCTTACACCAGTGTAACCACTACTTAGCAACTACTTAGCAACAACTTAGTGCTACTTAGCACTACTTAGCAAGAACCAGAACATCAGTGTGTTATCGACATTGTTCGCATCCTAAACCCAAAACACAGCACTATACCAGCTATTAAGAAGAAAATTAACTCTATCCCAACTGAAACCAGGACACTGGTGTTTCCTATATTTCAGCAGGAGAAGCAACAGTACTACTTAAAAAAAGTTTTGAGGTGGATATAAATATAAATATTAAAAAAATCTATCTACAAAACACAAGAGTAGGAACAAAAATTAGTACATATATAGTTAAATACTTCGAGTACAGGGGAAATACATTTTGAGAGAGTGGAACAGATGTAAATAAAAAAGCACTGTGTTTGATATGGGTTTTAACAATAGGCATTTAAAGCAATTAAAAGAACTTGAGGTAATCTGAAGTCTGAACTCTTTTACTAAGTTGTGTAATTTAAAAACTATACGTGAACATATGTGCTTTTCCATTAAGATGTATTCATTTACTTTACTTTAAATACAGTTGTGTGTTCTTAATTGTTTCCCAGCATACATACATACATGCATTTGGGCCCAATCCGAATAAATCTTATTAAAATTCACTTTTGTTGAATATCATATTTCAGTAAATTTCAAGCAACAAAATTAATATGCCATCTCAGTATCTATTGAAAAGAAGTTGCTATAAGGATAGAACAGAGGAGGTATAGCCATTTCATGATTTATCATCACCACAAATAAGATTTGAAAGTCTATTGCTTTTTTTTTTTTGCCTTCTGATGAAATCTTTAAATCCACATGAAAAATATGACTAAGTAAAATAAAAGAGGTATTTAAGTGCTGTAGTTCTAACTTTAGGTAGTAAGTCATGTATTTTTTTCATCTAAAAGCAAAATAAAAGAGAAATAAGACTTTACCTATTTTATGTTAAAATTCATAAAACTAGGAAGTAACAATATTCTGTACTACATATTATATGAAAAATTACTTTAAATTCCAAAGACGATTGGTCATACAATTTAGCAATGTAGAGGTACTTAATACTTTTAATCAAACAGCTGATTAGGTATCAGTAAATTATTCAACAGGACAAAGAAGAAGTTTGAAAGAGAAAATAACATTTAGGACACCATCTACTATTAGCATACTAGCCGACTGCAATAGATTAAATACTACATGCTTACAGGTAAACTGTTAATGATCATCATACAGTAGGTATTTTTTAAAATGTGGATTGCTTGTGTTAAGAAAATACACGGAAGTAGCTTTCTGTTACATGCCACAAAGTAGGGAGGAAATAGCCTCTGAAGAAAATCAAAAGAGTTGGGATTAAAAGCAGTAAATTTGACAGTGCTTACTGGAATAGAAGTATGCTAAGAAAGCCATGGAAAGGAATAAAGTAAGGGAGGCTGAAAAAGATAGAATATAGTGCAAATCTGAAAAAGCCACAAGAGAAATTATTTCAGAAGATATTGATCATACTAAAAAGAAATACATTGAAATAATTCAGTGTAAATACTGGCAAATTGTCGGAGTGGGAGAGTTCGGACCTGGAGTAACGATGTAACCTCGATGCAAGTATGATCGTTCTCCTTTATTTCAGACAATTACAAGGCTTATATAGACAATCAGCAGAGCACGCGGTAGCAATATCTATATGATTGGTTCATTACATGTGTTCACGCGCTTAAGACAGTTATATGATTGGTACAGGGTTGCTGTTCACGCGAAGAGGTTCATTAGCACATTCCGGACTTAGTTGTTGTCTCTTATGTTGTTTGCCAAGTAGTCCGTTGCTGTTCAAGGTCAGTTTATAGTATCCTCTGTGCTTCTTGATATACTAAAAGCAGGATTGCTCACACTGAAAAGATCATGTCCCTTCTCACTTAGCCATCCTTCCACAATTCCCCCTTTTTGTTTTTGAGCAATCCAGGCGTGATTTACCACTTTTAACAAAGCTCGTTTAACACAGCTAAATGCTACACAAAAACATAATCCTAAAATAGAAAGAGTGATTAAAATTCGAATTCCTTCAGTAAGCAAACTTATCAGGTAACATTCAGGCTATTAATAAGCGTGGCACTATAATTACTAACAGAAATAGACAAACTACAACTTTGCATGGCAAAGCTATGAAATTCCCCTACGTTGAAGCCAGGTATCCCTATTAAACATATTCGAAAAGGCTCTGTCGCAGAAGCAAGCGATAGACAAAAGCCTTGTTGTCCTGTCTTGTTTGCCCAGGTAACCCACATGTTTTCTCTGGGCTCAATCTTGTGGAGAGTCATTACCATTGGGAATAGCATCTCTAGAATCAGGAGCTTGACCATTTTGCTCGTGGGGTGAGTTATGATGAGCTAAAACAGGCTTTACGCTCTTGCTCGGCACCCACACTGGACCACGATCTGTGGAAACACATATATATCCTCGACCGTTAAATGTAACCGGGACAGGTCCTAACCACATTCCTGAGAAAGAATACCTTTTTCTGAAGATGGTCCTTGTCTGCTCCCGCAGTGATCCGATTGAGGCAAGGAGTCCCTCCGGAAATTTTCCGGGGGTACCCTAGGGAGTGCTGTTCTCAACAGGTCCTGCAGCCAAACAGAGAGGGTCCCATCTGGGGTGCCAAAACTGATACAAAAATCCACGGATGCTTCTCCTCACAGTCCGAATCTCCCCAAGGGAGAAACAGAGTACTCAGAGAGTCCCTGAAATGAAACTCAATAGCAACGAAGTTACTATTAAGCAGGTATTCTTTATTGCAGCGCTGGGCAGCACTGGGGATTCTCCACCATAAGTGCTCCAACGAATTACTGAACTTTTAGAGAATATATACTATACAATCACGCATATTCATAGGATTTCTGAGAATTGCTATGCATAAACATGAGATTTCCAGGAACTCATTAACATATGTAAATATCTGATTCGCATGCGCAGTCATCTCTTGTGGTGGTCTTTGGGGGTCTTCAGATGAAGGCTCGTAGTCTTCCTCACTGTGTTCACTGATTGACCTTTGCTTCTGCGCAAACTCAGTCCTAGGATCACGTAGATGTTGTCCTTCAAGACTATTGTTGCCATTCTTCTGGTTTTTCCTATCTTCCTAGTTCCGTGCATCTGTTCTCCCAGGGCCGAGTTGTCTGTAACGAAATTATCCCAGAGCCCCCCTTATTTTATAACTGTTCTTCTAGCTACCCCCTAAATCACATCAGACCGCCCATCGCGATAAGAATGCTCTCACCTTTTGACTAACATAGGCAGGACCATTATCAGTCTTAATGCGCTCTGGTACGCCTAATACAGCGAAGCAAGCAAGCAAATGTTTACATACCTGATGTGCCTTTTCTCCAGGCAACGCAGTTGCCCATATCATTTTCGAAAAAGTATCAATTGTTACATGTACATACTTTAACCTACCAAATTCTGGAACATGGGTAACATCCAATTGCCATAATTCTAATGCTTTTAGTCCTTTTGGATTTACTCCTACTCCTATACCTGGCCCGTGATTTCCGCATTTTGGGCAGGCCTGAATAATGCTTCGGGCTTCATTTTCTGTTAAATTAAATTGCCTTTTTAAACCTTTTGCGTTTTGGTGAAAATTTTCGTGACTTTGTCTGGCCTGTTGAAATTTATCCATAGGAGGTGCACGGCATGCAGGACTAACTAGGCTGTCAGCTAGTTGATTACCATGGCCAAGTCCAAGATCTAACTGATGACTGCGAATATGGATAATACAACAGGTTGCTGTTCGTTGACTTAATACGGATCGTAATTTGATAAATAGACTTCCTAATCTAGGGTTGGTCGTTTCCCTTAGTAAGGCATCCTCTAACCGTGGCATTATTCCAGCCACATACATTGAATCCGTTACTACATTTAAAGGAGTGTTTAGCCAATTAGTCAAAGCCCAAACTACTGCAGTTAATTCTAAAGTTTGAAGGGAATCTTGAGGTTGTCCCTCTATAATATGTTGTTTCCATTGATCACCTTCTTTCCAGACACAAGCTGCGCGCCGTAGGCGCTTGCCTGCATCAGTATAGATGGTTACCCCATCTGGTAATGGTTTTTCACTTACTTTGGATTTTTCTATCCATTGATTCCGGTTTAATACTTGCCATAATTTTCCTTGAGGCTGCTGCAAGTGTATTCTGCCATTATAGCTTAATAAGGCGTTCTGTATGGCAACAGCATTACGGAGCCACCATTCTATATCTATGGCGTTAACAGGTATACTGATATTCTCTGGCTCCTGACCACTGATTTCTATAATTCGCGACCTTCCTTTACGTATTAATTCTCCTATTGCCTCAGTTCGCGTTTGGATACTCGTTTTTGGCTGCACTCTTAAAAACACCCATTCTAGTACATTAAACATATCTTCTGGACTTTTGTTCTTGACAGTGGATTTGGCAGTGACATCCAATGAGAGAGGAGAGGTAGACTCCCCTTTCTTGTTTTGCCACTGACAGATGACTGCATATGGTGAGTCTTTCCCGTTACATATGATTAAGGAGATTGGTAATTGCAAAATTTGGCGGAAAGACCATGATGAAAATTTTCCAATTGTGAGGTTCCCATTTTCCTTGATTGTTCTCTTGTATGACCGGGAATGCCAATGTTGCAGGACTCCCCGTTTTTTGGTTTTTTCTTTTCTTTTTTTTTTCCTTTTTTCTTTTTTTTTTCTTTTTTCTTTTTTTCTTTCCTTTTTCTTTTCTTTTTTCTTTTTTTTCTTTTTTCTTTTTTTCCCTTTTTTCCTTTTTTCTTTTTTTCTTTTTTCTTTTTTTTCTGTTTTTCTTTTTTCTTTTTTCTTTTTTCTTTTTTTTTTTTTTTTCCCTCAACAGGTTTCCAATGTCCTTCTAAAATCGCATCCCTAATAATACCACTCCAGCGCGTGCAACTCTAGGGTGTGCTGATGGTTTCATTAAACATGAAGGTACGCTTTCTTCTTTCGTAGTTGTTTGTGTTTCCAATTTCTCAAATCATTTTAGAACCGTTTGTAACATCTCTGTAGTAACATCTGGGGGTTGCTGCAGTTCTTTCTTGGAAGTTGCACTCCCCGATGATTCCCCAGAGGAAGGCAGCGGTGGATACAACGGAGATGAGGGTGCTGAGGGCACTGAGGGCGGCTCCTTTAGAGTAACTGCAGGGGAAGGTCGGCAGGGCGCTCCGCCTAAGTCAATGAGGTCAGCAACTGATGTTGCTCCCGCCCCTTTTGGAGTTTCTGGTGGAGACACTTCCGCCTCTGCCTCAGATCCTATTCCGGCTCTGCTAAGAGAAACTTCCACTTTTTCGGGTGTTTGCACCGGGGTCGGCAGCACACCTTTTATTTCACCCGGTGAATTAAGACTTTCCTTTTCCCGCAGTTCACTTACGTTTTTACAAATAGTCCCAGACATGCCTCTTACAGCAGGCAGTTCGAAGAAGCACGTGATAGGTCTTGGTTTACTTTGAGGTTTCTCAATAACTTTTCCTGGACCCAGCATTTGAGCAGCAGCGCATGCCACTTCTCTTTCTGCTTTCATCACTTTTAAAGTCTCTAACACGGTGTTCCAAAGTGTACGAACTGCCTTTATCTCCTTTTCATCTTTTTCATCTCCCTCAATCGTTTTTTGCCACATTGTTCCTCCAAAGTCCCGCCATTCCGATACAGAAAATAACAGATGGGTGTCAGTAAAATGACCCCAACGCTGTCCAAGTGTAATTAATTTACACAATTGCTTCGCTGGTGCCTCTATCCCTCTCTTAGAGAGTATTCCAGCTAGCAGTGTGGCTGCAGCCTCTGTTTCCATTGCTGTGCCTAGTGAGGAACGACCTCACACCAGCGTCTGCTCTGCCCTTTTGACCGAAGCAGCGCCTGTATCTGAGAGGTGAGGAGCGACCTCACCCCGGCGTCTACTCTGCCTTCTTGACCCGAGCAGCGCTTCTCTCAGCCAAAACTTCCCACTCCCCTCCTCTAGCTGCTTACCGCAGTCACGGAGAACGCGAGCGATGTCACCCTCCTCTGCTGCTCACCGCAGTCTCGGAGATCACGAGCGACGTTACCCCCCTCTGCTGCTCACCACAGTCTCGGAAATCGCAGGCGAAGTAACCATCCTCTGCTACCAGATGTCGGAGTGGGAGAGTTCGGACCTGGAGTAACGATGTAACCTCGATGCAAGTATGATCGTTCTCCTTTATTTCAGACAATTACAAGGCTTATATAGACAATCAGCAGAGCACGCGGTAGCAATATCTATATGATTGGTTCATTACATGTGTTCACGCGCTTAAGACAGTTATATGATTGGTACAGGGTTGCTGTTCACGCGAAGAGGTTCATTAGCACATTCCGGACTTAGTTGTTGTCTCTTATGTTGTTTGCCAAGTAGTCCGTTGCTGTTCAAGGTCAGTTTATAGTATCCTCTGTGCTTCTTGATACACTAAAAGCAGGATTGCTCACACTGAAAAGATCATGTCCCTTCTCACTTAGCCATCCTTCCACAGCAAATCACCTGTAGTATGTAGAAAGTAAACTCAAGCAAGGAATTAAAACTGTGAGAAAGACAATGAGCATCATGACTCAAGTCTTCAATCAATGCAACATGAAGTTTCTGATTACTGGAAGCACTTTGGCACTGCCAAATCAGTAGCAAAACTGGAGTAATTCCAGGAGTGTTTAGAATACCTTCAGTTACTGAAATGTGCACTGTTCAAGAATTTGATTTAAAAAATCTTGGTACCAAAGGGTCTGGTCACTTTGGAGAAATCTCATGGTGGAAGTTTTACTTTGAAAACATAGGATGTTAATTCTGGATTGTTTAATATAGTATTTTATTCAAATTTGGATGTTTTGGTAGTAAAGTAAGAACACTTAGTGAATAAACCTAGGCATTTCTAAAAAGCAAAATGAAGGGAAAGATCACAGATTTTGGTTTACATATAATCATTGTTGCCAATTCCATACTTAAATAGTCCTAATGGATAGTGAACTGGAATAAAAGTTCACTATGAGATGATAAAAGTGCTTCATATCCTAAGCCATAGTTCTACATATAGGATTTTATTTCCTTAATATACCTGTAGATCACATGTTATATTTTAGCAGACAGAGTTATTTCATGGTCAGCGAGGAGCTCTGGCCTTGTTCACTGTGCAGCTGAAAATATTTCTTAAATTGTCAATGGCTTCAGCCATCTCTCTCCACATTCAGTGCTACCAGACTTCTTAAGGATGACTTGTGAGTCACCACAGACCTTGTTTTCACCCCAATTATTGTCAAGAATGAGATGAGAAAATCCGCCAGTTCCTATGTAAACCCTGAGGCATGAGTATAGGTTATGACATAATACAAATTTCTCTGTCAATTATTATCAGTACATTTATTCCAGAATTTGGAAAATAATAAATTTGACTGAATTTTTTTTTTTCAAATATTCATAGTTAGTTCAGAACTTTCCTTCAGACTATATAAACCAAATTCTTTTTAGAGGCCAGTTCTTTTTCTACCAGTGATTTAAGTGCCAGGAGAATTCTAAGAAATAAAGTTTGAAACATTTTAATTTTTCATTTTTAATACTGTTAGAAGAAATGTGGATTTTAGTTCATTTATGCTAAACAATATGAGTAAACACAAAATAATTTCAGTTCCTTGGATTTTTTAATTTTTTAAGCTGAATAGGTGTGGTTCTTTTAAAATTAAAAATATTTGTACACAGACATTTAAATGAAGATGTCTGTGTACCTTAGTGATCTCTAATGTGACATCTCCAGCTGTAATGTTTTCTGTTGTCTTTCAAGACACTTGTATAATTCAGATGCTTAGAATTTTCATATTTAAACAGTTCTGCATATTTTAAAGAAAGAACACCCTTTTACCCTTTGGCAGTACAGTGAAATGGGCAAAACCCAGCTGTGATGGATGCACTCCTGCTGGTTGAACTAACTGAACTTTGATCCAGGCAGATGCTCAGCAAGTAGGTCTAACCTAAGTTAATCCTATTGTATGAGGCTATCAGTGAGAACTCAGCACCAAACCCAAAAAAAAGCCATTTTGGCTGGAGACTGGGCTGATAAGCAATGGAAACTGCACTAACACAGCAGAAAATCTGAGTACAAATCAACCACTTTATGCTATAAATATCTGCAGCTATCAGGGCCCATTAAGGTCTCCCTCCTTAGCAGGTGGCTGCACTGCGGTAATCTCCCCTTGAGTAAGGATGCTTCTCGAGGTTACCCCTCGAGGCTCAGAGATTCCTTACCTGACACCAGGCATCAATGGGTTGGTAAGTGACATTTTTTGCATGCATGTAACATTTAAAATACATATAGTAAGCTTAAGCAATAATCTTTGTATCACATATGAACTTTAAGTGTAGTAAATAGTAGACTATTGACTGCCAATCCATCTGTACTTATTAAATATTTTACATACCTAAATTTATTGATTAAAACTCAATAAACTAACTACTAGATTAGATCTGAGTAATCTCTGACTCTTCTCCTGTGACACCAGCCCACATACCAAGACTTTTTTTCTCTCTCTCTCCATTGTGATAATTCTAATAGTTTCTTTAAACTCTCCTGAAACCCCATTTTTAACACTGATTGTGATTCTTCAACAAGTCATACTGAAGTTATTGAAATATCCTTAAGCATAATGGTACTTTATTAGGAGGCAGGGACTGATTTTTATTCCTATCCTGTATTTGTACAGTTCCCAGTACAATTAATGTTTTGTTTCTAACTGTTGTCCTTAAGGAATAATGCATTAATACCGGTATTAATAACAACAGTAACAATAATTATATGCCAATAGCAGTAACACAGAAAGTTTATTGTTGCAAGCACTTTCCTGTAACTGTTCATAAATACCAAGCATTACTCCTTTTTATTGTTCTATAAATATTCTTATAAATAAGATCTATGCTGACAATGAAAACTGATACATACTTAAAAACAATTTGTTGTTGTTGTTGTTCTGAAGTACTAGTTTTTGAAGCAATTTCTTCAGATATGTCTCTTTCATGAGTGCTTATCAAAGGTGTTGACATAGTATCACCCAGTAATCCACAGGCTTATCATGAAATTCTGCAAAAAAACCCACTTCAGTGATGTAACAACAGTTTGAAGGTCATAATAATCTCTGAAGGTCAATTTCCTGAAGCATGGTTCAGAGCTTTTGCTACATGCAGGGGTGAACCTGGTGTTTTGCTGCAGCAGCCTACTTCAATCAGGAGCTAACCTGTGAATAATCAAGAAATACTTCACAAATCTTCTAAGCTCCACTTTTCTAATCCAAAGTGTGATAGGGTGCAGCCAACCATGATAATTCTACTTGGAACAAGTTATTATCAGGCAGAAAACATGTTGGTAGGCTGAAAGGTGCTGGAGACATTAAAGACTTCAAATGTTTTATTGAATAGTATATGCACTTTTCTACTTGTCTGTTTTCCCAAACGTGTCATTTATCTGTTGCAGCAGAGCCTTTTCTATCCAAGGCAAGTGACTAAAGTTGGGGGGGGGCGGGGGCGGGGAGGAAACACCACCCTCGTCTGGCAACTCTACTCCCTAATTTCTATCACTCACTAAAAATTTGTGACCAGTTAAGTTTATACCCTTTCACCCAAACACTGTGCATGCAGATCTCTCTACTACAGTGTAATCTGTTCTTAGACTGTATGTTTGATCTTTTAGCCTGAGGGAAAGTAGGGTGATCTTCTGAACAAACAGTATAAATTAGCTTACTAGAACAGACATAGGAGCAATTAGGGATCAGTGGAAACATTACTGGCAAACTTCTTTTGTGTTGAAGCTGAGAACCTTCACTAGCACTTTAGAAGTTTCTCATGTTTGTTTTTACCTTAGGTTGTATCTACACAAGCTTTTCTTTCTCTCTTCCTCCATTCCCTCCTCTCATTTCCCATTGTTACTGACTAACACCTCAGTGTAACTCTCATAGAAGTGGTAAAGTCTATGATTTGAGATATCATAGGCACATAGAATAATTCCCAGACTGTTAAGACTGGAAGAGACCTCAGGCAGTCTCTATTGCAACCTCTACTCACAACATGGTCAATTCTGAGCTTAGATCAGGTTGCTCAGGGCTTCATTCAAGTATGAATCCTTCAAGTATGAAGAGAAGCTACAGAGCCTCTCTGCCCAGCCTGTGCCACAGCTTAATCATCCTTATAATGATTTCCACCACCCCCTTAATATCCATTTGGAACCTCCTTTACTTGAATTTACCCCTGTTTTGTCCCATCCTCCAACAAAGCACAGCTGTGAGGAGTTGGGCTCTGTCGCCTTTTTAGGACATCTGCTGCTCAGCAGGTAACATTATTCTCAAGACTAGTCTAGAGACATATGACTCTCAGTAACCAACTCCTTTCAGTTTTGTACATAAGCGCAAAAGAGTGGTATTGCAATACATCTGAGAGGAAAATTGAGAGCAACACAGGAACACTTGTGAAGAGAAGAACAACCATTAAGAGAGTTTGTTTTACAACCTGTCTAGAAAGGAAAACAAGTTCAATAGTTTGAGCTTTATTCATTTTTTTCATTTTAAGAATGATTATATTGGGAAATCATTACCTTAAGAAAGTTTAACCTCTCTAAAGCATTGTTCGTGTAGCTGTGCAGATATAACAATCTAACTGTATACAATTACACTGAATTTTACACTGACTGTGCTGGCATAGAGGTTATTACAGTCAGCAGGACTTTTAAGTTCAAAGCTTTATCTATTTAATCAATTACAGTAGTTACATTTGAGAACCTTCTCCCCTTCTCTGTTTTTTTTTTGAGCAGGTTTGAGACACCATGTGAAAAAGAGGACACGAAAGCATACAAAATCATAGGTGTTAGGCAAGAGGAATGACTGTTAGAATATCTGATCCATTTCTCTGTCAGGACAGCATATCTTCCCATTTTACTAATGTTTCATCCTGTATAATTTTAAAGGTCAGATTTTAATTAGAAGTCAGCCTTACCTGTGCATGTAATTCCATGTCTGCATTTTCAACAGTTACTATTACAAATGCGTTTAAAAAACAGACCTTTTTTTGGGTAAAACTGACAGATTAAGCATGTAAATTAAATTTGTTCAAGAAGTTTAGATTTTCACAGGGCACATGCTTGTGTGGAAGCAGAGTTCACCTGTCCCACTTTCACTATCCACTTGTGCAAGGATTTTCTGAAGTTTCTACTCTTTCTTTGAATAGAAATAACACAAAACCCTAAATTCTCATAATACCCCTACATTGTCATATGTATTCCTTCCTATTTTTTTGCTTTAATAACTTTGCTGAATAATTCTTTTCCCTGTTTTTCTTTTTTGTCCTTCAAATATTTGTAAGCTATTATCAAGTACTTCAAGACAGCTGGTTTCTCTGACAGAAGGGGTATGGTTAAAGTAATAATGAAAACAGAATAGTAGGCCTACTTTGAACTCAGCTGGAGACTCCACCTACCCAGATCTGCTATGCTAAGCTATGCTTTCCAGTCTTACAGACACCTCATAGGATGCAGATTTTCTAGCCTTTCTAAATAGCCTTATAAACTCTATCACTAGAGGATTAAAATAGTTCACAAAAATGCATGGGTTTTCTGACCACAACGGTTGTGGAATTGAAATCCATAGGTAATTTTAATCATTTTTTCTTTCTGAAATTGAGAATTAGGGTACAAGTATTATGGTCACAGAAGAAGTCTATTCACAGACATTTGAGAATAGTCTAAGAGCTAGAGCAATGTTATCTTGAGATCCAATTCAATGCCTTTCTTCTATATTGTATTTCAATGACTCTCAGCATCAGTTATTTCTGACTGAGAAACTCAAATACAGTGAAGAAAACATGAAAACACAAATGGGCTCTATAAGAATACATTAACAGAGAAATAATTAAAATTGTTGAAAACTGTGTATATTCACATCCAATAAGTGAAGGAAAGGTTTCTGCAAGTTTACTTTATCTGTAAACTTTATCTGTATTTTGTGTACAGTGTTTAAGAATACTTAAGGTGACACTGCTGCCAAAAATGTAGTCTAGTCCTTCTCTTAATCCTAGCTATGTACTCTTAGTGCCTATCTCCCACTCACCCAGCAATCTTCAGAATATAGCCCTAGTTCAACCACAACCATCAGAACCAAATCAAAAGAGAGGGTCAGGATGTGTGGCAAGGGATAGAAAAGGAGGCTAGGACCAGCCTTTTCAGCAGTACTCCAAAGTTAGATAAACTTCTTCTGCTTAAGAGAGTATAGGATATATTTTTCCCTTCAGTTACCTCTAGTAAATTAGTCCCAGTGGTGGCCAGCACAGTTCAAGAGCATCAGGATGCTTGGTGTTACATTGGTTAGCATGCTGGGGAGCCTTCCTGTGGTGCAGTGCCCTGCCAGGAGGCTCTACGCATGCCTGGATTTTTGTCTGATTTGCTCTCACTGCTAATTTTTGGTGCTTGTCAGAAGTTATGAGAACTATGGGATTTTGTATCAAAATGAATCTTCCATAGTAATGTTTTGTTGCAAAAGATTCTACCAATATTAATGCAAAATGCGCCAGAACACGTCAGGATTACTGAATCTTTCAACTCTCTGACCTCTTCTGCAATGTGGAGGTTTAG